>CM057393.1:18542500-19742500 GCA_030015415.1 Cynopterus sphinx | reverse complement strand
CAGTAATTTTCATTTTACTACTGCAGGAATATCATAAAAGAAATGCAGTATGTTACCATGAAGCTAAAAATTAGTGTTTTACCACCTATTTGGCAGCCTTCAAAGCTTTGCAAATTATTTAGGGTCACTTTTTTTATAGTCCAGGTGACTATTATACTTTTGATTTTCAGTAAGAACATATAAGAATATTTAGAACAAAATCTTCAGTGTACACTTATTTCCAAAGTAAAATAAAATGTAATACAATCTTACTATCTTTAGAGTACTTAACATGCTTTAATACATCATAAACAAACAAACAAAAGAAACATTACTTATCTTGGCTGGGAATCTTTCATATTGATTTTGCAACACAAGCTGATTTGCAATACTTTATTAGAGAAATGAGAAGTTGAATTACAAGCTAATATTTATTTGTGTTTATATGTAGATAAACGGTACAACTAAACACATAAGATCCATGTCTGTAACCCTAAGGAATCTCTTCCTGAATTACCCCAAGAAGAAATCTAGGAGTCTTCTTGATTACTTTGTCTTCTACACCATCTATATCCAATGGATATTCAAGGCTTTGCATCCTCTCCTTACCATCTCAACTACTGCTGTCTCTTTTCAACAAATGTTTGTCCAGTTTCCAATTTACGACAGGCACTAATGTTTTGAATTTCACCCAAATTTTTACAACTATTTGTGTTACTCTATTTTAGTGTCTCCATCTTAGTCTAATCCATAATCTTCCCTACACTACCATTACATGATTTTAGTGTCTACAGACACTGAAGGGCTTTACATACCTTATAAGGTTTGGATTCATAATAATTAATGTAATCACAAATTTCATAAAGAGCTGGCCACTAACCCCCTTTTCAATAGAATTCTTTTTCTTATCTGGAGGATATTTAAAATTACTTAACAATACTCAGAAATGCATGTTCTATACTAAATACATTGTTTGCATAAAATGATGTCTATGCCTGGCCTTCTTTAACTTGCTAATTGACTAATTTATTTCTACTCAATCTTCTTAACCTACCAATCTAGATTATATAACCTTACTATGTACCCTCATAACAACTAGTGCTTCCTTTTTCCTTAGCTCTTATCACATTGCATTTCAATTTTATTTTAAATAAGCCTATTCAGTATGGGGTTATTCTAGATTCATATGCAGTGGTAAGAAATAATACGAACAGATCCTTTGTGCCCTTTATAGAGTTTTTCCCTTGCAAAGCAGAGTTTCACAAGCCTGATATTGACATTGCTATAATTCACTAATCTAACTCAGATCTACTCAAATTTACTTGCACTCTTTATGTGTATATTTACTTCTATGCCATTTTAACACAAGTGTAGGTTTGTGTATCACCACTGTAGTCAAAATACAAAATAGTACCATGACCACACAGATTCCTGAGATTGACATTTACTGTGTTTAATATTCCTTGTGTTTTAACCTGTTCTAATTACATAATAAATTCCATGAGATTTGGCCTACTAATAAGTTTAATGTTGGATATTAAATATTCTGGGTGTATATGTGTGTGTGTGTGTGTGTGTGTGTACATGGATGGATAGTTAGATATATGTATAACACTCAGACACATATAGTTATTTGATTGATATTTTGTTAAATTAACTTTGATGAAAGTTCTTATCAGTATCTTTAATTCACACATTCAAATGTTTGACTCGTTTAATAGTAATTGCTATATAATTTATAACAGTTGTTATTAAGGATGTGTGTGTGTTTATGTGCGTGGGGGGAAGACTCTAGAAATATGACCCTACAATACTTAGTAGAATTTGAGGTATCATGGATAAATCATGAAATGTATGATTTAGCACTTCACATGATTACTATGATTCACACATATTTGAATTCATGCTAATGCTCTGCGCTAAATTCAGTTAGGTGCCAAGGTTGGGAATTTGGGTGCATCCACAATATTTTCCTCCTTTTTGTTTATCTGCTTGTCGTGATTGGTGATGACCTGCAGCTCCTGTACACATTTGCTGATAATAAGAAATGTTTAGAGTTCTGTATCCTGTTTCTCTTGCTTCAAAAACTTCATGAAAATGAGCTTATATGCATTTGGCTTTGGCATGATAAGATTATCATGTCCCTGTGAGTTTTGTCCTTCCATCATGTATATAAATCATTGTGATTGGGCACACAGAGATGTTGGCTACAGAACATATAAGAATAGGGTTTATTCCTGCAGAAAAAACTTAGAGCTGGTCATCAAACATGCTTGTCTGCATATCCTGTCACTGTTAATTAGTCCCTCAGGATGGAGGACTGTTTCTACAGTGCTTCCAGGAAGAATGCTCAGCAATAAAACAGAACTCTGTAAACAGATACTCAGAGATTACTCACATGTGGATGTAGTATGAGTGTGAAATTACCAGAGGAGTGTCAGAGATGGTCAGAGGACATTTTTCTCTTTCATTTGCAGAGTTCAGTCATAATAAGGAATCCAGAAGGGTGTATCTGGAAGCAGCATCTAAAACCCCACATTCTCTGTTTTGGTTCATGTTCCTGTCATTATTTTTGCGCCAGAATAGATAATACAAGAGAAACTAAGATAGAATGAGATAAATTCGTTGATTAAAAGGAAGTGGTGATCTTCATTTATCTTAAGAAATGAAGGTTTTTTGTAATAACTCCTCACATTTTTATCCTCTTCCTGAAGTTAATGATCAATCATTATATATACTATGTTGTTCACTGTTCTTTAGCACAAAAAAAAAAAATGAGGCAAATGTTAAAAAGAAAAATTCCTAACAGTATTTGATTTAAGCTGTTTACTAATAATATAGGTTACCTTTCCTCTCAGAACATTTTTGGTTGTTTGTAAGTGCATATGCATGAATGTGTGTATAAATATATATCTGGTGGAGTTCATGAGACAGTTTCAGTAAAGATAGTCCTTGACTCAGTTATTGATGAAGAATTGATAATGGGTGATTGATTCCATAAACAAATTGTGAGAAACTCACACTGCCCTCTCTGCTTTTCTGAGATTCCTGTGACTACTTTTCCTGAATAAAAAGAAAAAATAGATTCCAGATTCTCAGAAAGAACCTACAGGCACTAAGATATTTCTGCTCTTAATCTCAGTTTCAGACATGAGAAGAAGAAATCAATGACTTGTTTGGATGTCATCAAAGTTCACTTAGATGAGTTGTAACAGGTTGCACTAAACAAGAAACCACTGACTTAAAGAAAGAAAAAGGAATTGGCTCATATGAAGGTCTAGTTCTAATTTTTATATTCTATTTCAAGCTAAACAAAGCATCAACTCTTTTTTTTCAGGAATCTGAGCCTTAACAAAGATCTTCTTTATAGGGTAATATAGTACTTTGGCTAACAAAAAAAGAATTTTTGTGATAAATCATTTTTCTCATCTGTACAAAAATATAATATGAAATAGGAAGAAATTTGCCTGGCCTTATACAGTGGAAACCCCCAGGACTCCTTCAAAGCTCTAGATCAAAGGCTGCCAGGGACCTTGACCTTGAATGTTCATGGCATAATAAATACAGCTTGATAAATCAGAGCTCTTCCAGAACATCTTGGGGAATTTTAGTAACTTTAGAATCATGATCAGTATTAATAATTTTTCACTTAGGTGCAAAAATATTTTTAAAATATATAGCACAATGGCTTATTAATAGGTTTAAAATTTTTTAAATGCTTAAAATTTTATGTGAAAAACTGATAACTGCTTCAGAAGAACACACTGAAGTCTAGCATACTTACATAATATGTGATGAATGTAAAAGAGAAAATTTCAGGTCCAAGTTAGGGTTTTATCACTTTGAATTATTATTTTAAGAGTTATGGAGAAGTATTATAAAAAGCTGGATTTTAAATATTTGAATACATAATTAATAGTAGTACGGTACTTCAATCAAAAAGTGGTACTTAAAAATTTTTTTTATTAAAATAAAACATTTTTCTTGGGTTAACAATGGTATTGCTAATACTTCTCAGTTTTACTTGTAAAAGTTTAAAATATTATGAGCTATAAAACCAAAATAAATATACAGTGAGTTAAATTTTTACTCTATCAAAGGAATTTAATTGATCAAGAAGGAATTGAATCATAACAGGTTACAATTTTTTTATCTGTAACATAACATGTTTCATAAACAGAATGAGAATTTAGAGATTCTGTGTCAGATGTAGAATAAGCTAAGTTGCAGTAACAAATATATACAAATGTTAAAAACTATAAACAATACATTTCTCTCTCTCTTATCTAATAGTCTAGGCTGGTAGCCTATGTCAGTGAGAAGATATGTGTGTATGTGTGGTGGTTATAGTGGCGGGGTAGGTGGTCAGGGGAGTCTTGTTCCAAGCATTTATTTGGAGTCCCAGACTATTGGAAAGTCTTCCATCTTCAACACATGACTTCTACATTCTGGGCAACAAAAAGGAGCAAAGAGCATGTTGGAGTGCATGTGGGAAATTGCAGTTGTCTGTCCTAGAGGTAGCACATCACATTACATTACACATTACATTATTTTGAGTATTGTTAGTTTTATTACTACATCCAACTGCAACAAAGACTGAGATGGTAGTCTTTGTAAGGTGCCCAGGTGAAAAACTAAAGAAAAGATTTTGTTGATGGTAAGTAGCTTCTGCCACGCAAACCAACGTGTATTACTATTTTTTGGACTCATGTTTGTCTTTATAGGATCCTAAATATTTTAAGACTCTAATTTGGTTTCCTCACCAACATGAGGAGTTCTTTATATATGTATATAAATTCCATTACTTTATTTATTTTTTCCCCTCTTTAATTCCCCATCCCCACTCCCACCCTTGACCTATGGATGTTGCCATTTTCCCTTAAAAACTGCATCTCTGGAGGTGGGGCATCTCATCCCACCCGCTTGCAGATGTGCACTTCCAGGAGCCTGGCACACCAAGGTATTGTGTGGCTCCACCTGGGGTGCAAACACAGGAGCTTTTACACGTAAAGTAGATGTACTAAACACTACACTATGAAGCAACCCCCAAGGAATTCTTTCTTTTTAAAATACTGTATTATATGACTCAAGCAGGGAGCAGCTTTTTAGCTCTGAGAAAGAGAGAGAGAATATGATTCTGTAACTTGGAACAAGGACAAAGAAGAATTTGAAAACTAAGCTTTCTGGTCCTGTTCAGCTACTTTATTCCAGAAAATGGGTGATAAATGGGATAAAAATAATCTCTTTCCTACAGGCTATATTATCTATATTATGTTCTTTTTCTAACTCTTTCTCCTCCTCCTTTTTATTTTTTCACTTTCTTTTTACTTGAGCAGCAAACATAAAAGCCATTGTTTATTTTAAGAAGCATCCACAGAATATGATTTCTGGAATTATGAAGTAAACTGGCCAGTGAAATAAGAACTCTACTGACATGTTAATTAATTCAATGTTATTTTTATTAAATACACTCTTGAGTAATGGTTGTCTGTTGCAACACTTAAACCAGTACCATGACTGTCTTTTTTTAGAAAGCTTCCCCATCTGTGGGGCACGTGAACAATGGAAACTAATATGTAGGACTAATATGTAATATATTTTGTCAAGGTTATGTTCTTACTCTCAAATGGAGTAATGCTGAAAAGTGTAATTATATCTAATAATAACTTCAATACTTCAATGAAATTAAGAAAATTATTCCCAAGCAAGATTTTGCTGTGTGCAATTTAGGTTCTTCCTAATAAATGTTGATCCATTCTACTTGAATCAAACCTGTAGATACTGCTTGCAAAATATAATATTTTTCAAACAAAGAATCTTCTAAAAATTAAAGAAAGGAAACAAGCAGCATACAAGCAAAGCCACTTTAGTAGTAAACAGAAAATGTTATGTGTGAGATGATATGTGCACCTATTAAGAGACTGTTGCAACCAGAATGAGCCAGCTTTAGACACCAATCATAGCAGAATAGCTCTAACACACTCTTTTATATTGACTCACAGGGAGGTTACATAATTTGTCCCGATGGCCACAGTATTAACAGTATTGTCTACATGGCACTCTTCTGTGGAAGCATTTAATGCTATTTGAATACCCATTCCACAAGATTCATAAGTATAGCTTAAAATCCGGCTATTGTAGTTATGCCTTGCAAGTCAATTGCAATATAACTTAAACTTAGCATAAGTAGCCTAGATTGTTTTTGCTCATACTGCACAAAATGTTGCTTTTACTATAATTTTTAGTCAGGATAACCAGCTATAGTTATTCCATGGCATGTAGTCATAGTGATCAGTTTATCTGCTTATGAAAAAAAATATGTGATCCTCTACGAGAGAGAGAGTGGGCACAAGCCCTTGATTTTACACTCCAAATCTGGAAAAAAATGTTTCTTCCCAGGAACCTAGAATCAGAGAAATGCTTGACTTAAAATAGTGTATCAATGACATTGGAAAATATAATTTCCAAGAAAAAAGTCAATAGCATATTTTCTTTCTAAATTAATCAACCCTTTTGAGATATAGATGGTATTGCTTGTGTCTTAAAGTCCAAGCCGAAGGTTTCCTTGTCAAATATTGAAAACCAAAGCCCTATTTTCAGATTCAAATCCATCGCTGCAGGAAAATAGAACTATCCACGTTCCCTACTCTGTATCACCCACAAGACTGAAATGCCTCATAGACTTTGTTTACTTAGCCAGACACAATCCACTACTGTGTTCAAAGCACAGATCTGCCACTTACTGGATGTAGCTTTGGGCAGATTACATTTTTACTTTATGCCTTTTCCTTAAATGCCTATATATAACAATGTTAATTATCTCGTACAGTGAATATCTCACAAAATTCTATGAGGATTAAATGAGCAAATATTTAAAAAGCATTTACCACATTCTTAATAAAAGTTTGTTGTTTTTCATAAGTATTATTTAAACAAAAAATATATAAATTCCTTTTTGCTGGTATTCTTTCCACAAAATTTATACTCCAGAGTCCTAAGTAGTAGTCTTTTAAAGTAATAGATCTATATGTGCAATATTTTGGCTAAATTAAGGATAATGTCATATGAATAAGCATAGGCAAAATAAAATGTGAGGTAAAAGATTTTTAAAAGAAAGCAGTTTTGGGATATATTTTAAATAATATAACTTTTAAGTGCAACAACTTAAAACATTAATAGTTCATTTTTTAGAAGATTAGATTAACCCATACAAATAATTTAGAATTCCAGGTAAACTATTTAATTAGTATTTAATTGAGTGATCTTAACTTTATTACATGATAACTAAGTAAACCTGAACACTCTGAAGAACTCATATACTGTATTAACAGAGCATGCAGCTGTCAAGTATTTTTGAAAAGGCAATCAAAATAAATGAGAAACTATCTTTTATGGATGACATAATCCAAATGCAGAAATGCATTAGAACATCTTCTGCATATTTCAGAGCTTAATGACCAATTTCATCTCCATTCAGCATTTTTCAACTTCTTGTGCTTAAAAAGATAGAAGTAATTCTAAAATCATCTTTCATACAAACATATCTCTAAAAATTACAAACGCTATAGAAAATGCAAATGTAATATGTTACCTGAGACAAACATTAGTCCCTTACCTCTGATGTTTCTTTGCAACTTTACCTTTGAAAGATACTACCAATTGCAAATCAGCAAAATGTGTGATATCTTTTCATAGTGAAAGTGCACAAAATCCAGCAATTATTAAAGTTAGATAAAGTTAAATGCAATAAAGCTATATAATAAATGAAACGGACATTTACTTGTAGATAACATTATTAGAGTTCTTTTTTGACCATTTTTATTAGGGATAAAGATTGTCTTTGGCCTTGGGATACCGAAGTGTTACCCCGCCAAATGGAAATTGATCAAAGCGATTTTCTTATCCAGAAATTAAAAGCCTCATTTAACACAGAAAATTTTTAATAGTAAAAAAACTCAATCTTATGTTGTTCTTCTTACATGACCTCCTTTGATAACAATGTTAACTTTGTACTTTATGTTTGATTTAAAAATAAGTTGTATTTCATAAGCAAATATTTTGTAATTCATTTCATAAAACTTTAAATTTTGAGTCATTTTTAGTGGCCAGAATTTATTATTATTATTATTATTATTAATTATTTACTAACTGATATGTGTATGCCTGACTTTCAAATGCCTCAGTTACAAACGTGTTTCTTTTATGGACTACATTTTTATGATTTTAAATACAGTGCTTGTAGGTTTCTTAATTTGTCAACCAAACGTCTTTTTTAGATTAATTAGCACAAGATATTCATTACTAAGTGAAAACATGAGACATTTTAGCCCAGTCTCAGAATTTGTTTCCTTCTCTTCTGAGCAGTCCTCACTCATCCCCAACAGTTTTTTTTGTCTTCGAGGAAAGTAATGAACTGGAAGTATTCAAGTTGGCAACCTACTCCCTTCTGTTTCGTTCAGAATGGGTTTCCAATCATTATTTTCCCTGTTCAATGATCTATTCAATTCCAGGATTGTTTTTTGTTACAGAGCTGTTGTGCTACTTAATTAATATTTGTTACATACTTGGAGATCCTTGGATAGTAGATGATATTCTGGTTCCAGGTACATTATTATTTCATTAAAATTAATGCCAAGTTGAAACATAATGTTGAAGGCGATGGCCTGAAAATTGTTTCCTATTACCAAGTAGAAAAGATACATTTGTTTGGCAGCTTTCTAAGCACAGTACAAGCAGGTGGCCACTAGCAAACTGGTACATAAAAGAGAAATTTTTCATCCACGTAATTTAGATTTAATTGAATTATTTGCAAAATATATAAAGTCTGTTTTTTGTTTTGTTTTGTTTGTTTTTTGCTAAGTACAGATTTAGTTGTCAGAGGACAAATAGAAATCTATAAGGGGAAAAAGCAAAGCTTCAAATTAGATTTACCCCCAAATGCTTATTTTAGTGTAGTGAAAGACTATGAGCTTGAAGTTAAAGATGGGCTAGAATCCAGGGTCCACCAATGCTGAGATTCCGTGCCTCACAAAATGAATCTGTCTCATTCACTGCTATATTCCTGGTACATAAAACACATGGGCATATACCAGGGGCTCGATATCTATTGGTAAATGAATAAATGAGTGCATGAGTTTGAGCAAGACATGTAATGTTGGTAACATTAACTTAAAAGTGTTGTGAATTTAGTAGTGATAGTTGGGCACATGGAAGAGGGAATGTAGTTAACATTAATATGATAGGGAGGGAGCAATGTGGGGATCGTTTTATGAAAATTATAGATGTCTAATGTACTGTATACTTGAAACTAATTTAAATAAATAAATTTATTTTTATAAAAATGTTGTGAAAATCAACTCAGTTAATGGATATAAATGCTTTGCAAGAATGTCATAAATATTAATAACATTTTATTGTTCTAAAACCTTTTGTATAACATCTTCATAAGATTAATAATAATTAAGTCTACTAACTTAAATAAGGATGCTTTATGTTTACTCTTTCTAGTTTCAATGTTCTCCCTTTAGTTTTAACTAAAGTCCGGAATCATCCATACCATGTGTTTCTGACAAAAACAAACATGAAACAACATATATTAATTTATAAAGTGTTGATTATGAAATTCTGAAACTCATTACAGGATATTTATATTATAAGATGTAAAATATAGCAAAGGATAAAGAATACATTTCAAAATAAACTTTAATTCCACCAACTGGAAATAATAATCACTGACATTTTCAATGTACTCTGGTACACATACACACATACATAAAGACATGCATGTTGTATTTTCATTTCATATTCTTAATCATTAAATATTCCTCAAAGCATTATTTTGAATGGTTGCTAAATATATTTTATATTAATATTTATTTTAAAAATTAATAACTAAATATATCTCTCCAATGTTTAATTAAAATTTGTAATAGTGTGACAAAATGTATATATAAAAATTTTACAGTCATAGCTTTTTGTTTTCTTTACAAATATCATTTGATGAAGAATTTTATTCAATTATTAATTATAACTTAACTTTGTTCAGCAAAGGAAACCATCAACAAAATAAAAAGGCAGCCTACTGAATGGAGAAAATATTTGAAAATAGTATATTTAATAAGGGACTAATCTCTAAAATAAAGAACTCGTACAACTCAATAGCAAAAAAACAATCTGAATAAAAAATGAGCAGATTTGAACAGACGTTTTTGCAAAGATGGCATGTAGATGACCAAATGGTACATGAAAAGATGCTCAACATCATTAATCATTGGGGAAATACAAATCAAAACCACAATGAGTATCACCTTACACCTGTTAGAATGATTTTAATCAAAAAGATAAGAAATGTGTTGATGAGGATGTAGAGAAAAGGGAACCCTCATGCACAATTGGTGAAAGTGCAAATTGGTGCAGCCACTGTAAAAATAAAAGTATGGCAGTTCATCAGAATATTAATAGTAGAACCACTCTATGATCTAGCAATTTCATTTTTGGGTATTTATTCAAAGAAAATGAAACTAACTAGAATAGGTATATGTACCCGCACATTTATTGCAGTATTATTTACAATAGCTAAGCTATTTATAGAAGCAATCTAAGTGTCTATCGATAAATGAATTGATAAATTTTGGCAAAATATATATATATATATATATATATATATATATATATATATATATGATGGAATACTATTCATCTATAAAAAATAATGAAATATACTTATTGTTAACAACATGGATGGGCCTTGAGGGCACCATGCTGATGAAATAAGTCAGAGAAAGACAAATACTATTTGATCTAGTTTATATGTGGAATCTAAAAACAAAAAACAAGCTGATACATAGAGAACAAGCTGGTGGTGTCCAGTGGTAGGGGGCAGGTGGTGGAAGAAATGAATGATGTCAAAAAGAAAAAGAAAATAATTTAATGCTCTTGACACAAAATTTATAACAGCCTTCAATATTGTAAGAATTACACTGCTACCAACAGTTACCTCGTACACATGCTTATTGCTTTTATATTTCACATATATTTTGTGATGTGTTCATAATTTCTGCCCATTTTAGTGTGCGTGATGGTTTTCATTTGGTTTATAATGAATTATATGTAAAATATATACCAAGCTCTTCAAATAATAAAAACATTAATGATTTCCTGAGGCAGGAAAATGCTCAGAGTGTTGGAGAGAGAGGAAAGTGGCCACTTATGTGGAGGGAATTAAGCAGCTAGTATTAAAAGATGGTATCTGAAGTTGGGGATTGAGAGTTTATAGGCCTTGCAGAATAATGTAAAATCATTAGCATTAACCTGAAGTAAAATGGGGAGCTGTTGCAGATTTTGAGGAGAGGAGTCACTCAGCTTTTTAAAAGATGACTATTCTGGCTTATCTCTTAAGCATAGACTATAAAGTAGGCAAAATAAACGCAGAAAGACAAATTAGGAAACATTACAGAAATCAAAGAAATGATATTGACTTTGGTCTAAGAGAGAAGCAGTGAAGGTAGTAAGACATGGTCAGGTTCAGAAAACATTTTAAAGTTATTACTAAAGGGTAATAATATTGATAAGCTTCATTCCAATATAAGTTGGAATATATATACATATATATGTATATATGTGTGTGTGTGTGTGTGTGTGTGTGTGTGTGTGTGTGTGTGTATATTACAGGAGAAAAATCTAAACTAAAGATGTAAATGTTAGATTGCTGCACAGAAATAGTACTTAAAGTGCTGGAAACAAAAAGAAATTCAAAGGAAAAACTAAAGGAGAAGAATATGCATTGAACTCTGGACTACTTCAATATTAAGAGGTGAGAAAGGAGAAAAAGCAGCAAAGGTAGTTAAAAGGGGGAAAAGTGAGGTACAAAGAAAATCAGGAAAAATGGAAGAGTGTGAATGAAAAGTGCATGACCAGCTGTGACGAATGCCATTGCTAGGTCAAGTGCGACGATTATTTAACAATACAGAAGTCATGAGTACAGTATGTGTGGGTGAAACCTAATGAGATTGAGTTGAAGATAGAATTAGAGAAGAGATGAGGACAGACAAGTTAGTCAAGGATTGTTGCTTAAATGAGAGCCAAATAATGCGTAAATAGCAGGCAGGAAAAGTGAGCTCAAGAGAAACTTCCTATTTTATTTCATACTTACAATGGAATAAAAACAATCTACTTGTAAGCTACTAAGAATTACCTAGTCCAGAACAAGATTTGGAGTGTATATAGGTAAAACAGGTAAGAATTACTAGAGCAAAGTTCTTGAGTGGAAACACATAAGTGCAGAGCTTGGCGTCACATAGAGCAAGAACGATTCATCTCTGAGGAGTCAAGTAAGGTGCAAACGCCATGGGTGTGAAGGGATGGCAACGGGAGGCGACGGAAATGGTCTTCTCACAGTCCCTGATCCTCATTTCGCTTTGTTCATATTTTTTCTTAATTAAATATTCTAGTTTTTGATGTAGTCAATATCACTAATCTTTCCCTATAGGCTTTGTAGTTTTTATATCTTTCATCAACATGTCCTTTCTAATTTGATGTGATTAAAATGTGTCCCTATAGTTTATTCCAAAAGTTTTACCTTTTAAATTTAGTTATTTAACCTACCTGGATTGCATTTTTAAGGTAAAAATTATAAAAAGTAACAGAAATGGTTCATAGTATAACTTGAATTTTAAAAATTTAAGATGTATTGAGGATAATTAATATACTTTGTCTCCTAATCATAAATTATAGTACTTTCATTTATTGTGTTTTACTTTTTAAAAAATAAAGTTCTGCACCTATTTTGTTAGGTACATGTTTTAGAGTAACTTAAATGTCTGATTAAAGTACTGAACTTGGATGAGTACATTAGGAAATACCTATATTTTCATCCAGCAACTGGCCTTAAATAAACTGTTTAATCTTCCTTACCTTCCTTTAATGACTCCTTAGACAGAAATCATCACTATCAGAACACTTTCAATTACAGAAACTAATTTTATTCCAGTAATTATAACTCACTTTTAGGTATTAAAAAGGTGGTTCCAATAAGGTCCAATTGAAATTTAACTGTTTCTTCTAGTTCATAGATTTTTCCCTTCCCCTAGCTCAGGGTAATTTATGCCATATAAACCTGGATTAGCAGATTCTTTTACTGTTCCCAATGTGTTCATTATTTTTCCAGCCTCTCTGGGTTTCCCTTTCTTCTCCAATATAAATGTGATGTCGAAGCAATGATTGCACTGCACGAACTTAAACAGGCAAGGAAGATTTGTTTAAGGCTATTGCAATAGGAGAGAGAGGCCAGAACTCAGTATGAACTCAACACTGCTGAAATGAAGTGTTGGGGAGTTTTTAATAGCCGGATTTGGGGGTGGGGAAGCCCGTGGTAGGGAAGCCGAGGAGTCCTAGGTCACCTGTGTCTATGATTGGATTGGCTTTACCCAAAGAAAAGTAAAGTTTCTCTTATCTTCACAAAGAGACGTAAAATTACTACTTGGAAGGATTCTCCCACCAGATACTAGGAGATAGGTGCTTTAGCTTCCTTGGTGATTATATTTCAAAGGATGCCTCCCAGGTCCTTGAGAAAGATATTTGGGGTTGTAAAACTGGCAAGAAGCTTTTAAAAAGATTTACAAGTCAATGAGGCAGAGATAAAAATTTACAGGTACATTTTTTCTAAAGTAAATGCTCTAAGTGAAGGTAGGTCAGAGACTAGCGTCAGGGAGAAGCCTCTCTGAAGTTTAGTCTTGATCAGTGGGTACTTGCCATTCTGTTTTGTGCCTTAAAATTTAGTGACAGCAGGTAGATTCCCCCTGATTATCTGTGCTCCTATTAGGAAAACGATTAACTTAGGTATATTGGCGTTTGTTGCATTCCAGAAAACTACTGGAATTCTCTTTTTATTATAATAATTTATGGTAGAGTCTCTTAGGTTGATATGTAGACAATTCAATTACCTTGCCAGAAAATTGTGACAGCTTTGTTCCCTTCTCATTAATCTTTTTTTTCTTGATTCTCCTACTTTCTGTGTTCAGTAAAACCTCCCTTAAAATGTTCAATATATGCAGTGATGTGAGGCATTCTCGTTTCTGCCTGCCTATGAGGAGAATGCTACTACTATCTCACCTCTAAGTACTAAACCTGATATAAGGTTTTGAGAAGTTTCTACTAAAAAAAAAATGCCTTTACATTTTTATTTTATTGAGAGGTTTTACATAGGGGTTGAATTTTATGAAGGGTTTTTCTCCTATTATCATAGGTTTGGAAATATAATACAGTAAGTCCTTGAATAACATTTTGTTATAATATTGAGATGCCATAGAGATTTAATTCTTCTTTATATCCACAAGTCTGTGGTGAAATTTGTTTCATTTAAAGTCACAGAACCTAAAGTCACATAAACATATACATATACATATACATATACATATACATATACATATATATAACAATGGGTATGATAGACTCTGGAGCCAGAATACTAACGTTCAGAATTCAGCTTCTCTCCCTTTGGTTCTGTGTCCTTGGATATTTAACCACTTCGAGTCTAATTTATCTATCTGTAAAATCAAGATAAGAATAATACTATGGCAGAAAAAAATTCTAAAGATATTCCCTCAAGATTCTCACCTCCTAATTATTCCATCAAACGCAAACCTCAGTGATACTGTGAAGGGACTTTGCAGATGGAATGAAGGTTACTTATCAGCTGACATTAAGACGAAGAGATTATCCTGAATTATCCAGGTGGGCTCAATGTAATTACATGAGCTCTTAAAAGTAAAGGGGGAAGGAAGAAGCGGAAAGCAGCCAGAGAGGCTTAGCTAAAGGTAGAAGTGAAATGCAGTAGAACAGAAAATCAGAGAGCTTTGATGTATAAGAACTCGCCTGACAGTTGCTGGCTCTGAAGATAGGGAAGGGGTCCATACAAATGTCAAAGTACATGGTCAGCCTCTGGAAGCTAGAAAGGATGCCTCGCTGAGAACCATCAAGGAGATGGGGACCCAAGTTCTACAACCACAAAGGGGTAAGTTTAGCTAATACCCTAAATGGGCCCAAAGAGGGATTCTTCCCTAGAGCCACCAGTAAGAAAAACAGCTCTCAGGCCCCTTGATTTTAAAGTGACAAAAATCTTGTTGGATATTTGACCTACAATAACTGAAGTAAATTTGTGTTGTTTCAAGCCACTAAATTTGAGGTAACTTATGTCAGCAGTAGAAAACCAATACAAGTGCATACATTAAAGAATTATTATGCTTATTGAAGGAATTCATTTGTGTAAAACATTAAGAATAGTACCTAGCATGTATAAAGTCATAAATTTTGACTGTTGCTGTTAAGCTACTCCCTATATTATCATATTAACCTAAATTAGATCTTACTTATTATGTCACAGTACATATTAATCTGATATGTAATGTACTCTATTATTGTCTTTTTTAAAATGAATTTATTCATTTATCCCTCTTTACTCTCAAATTTAAATTACAATTGAAAATTTTATTATAAATACTCTAAAAGGTATATATTTGATTCGACTTTCAGGTTCTGTTGATAAAAAGCAAAGCTTTTATAACCAGATTATTATTATTGAATACTTTTATTATGCTTGTGCTCTTTCAAAAATTATTTTAACTCTTTCTCTTATATCCACGATTATATTACTTTAGATGAGCTTTCCTTTCATTTTCAAGAATGCATGTTATCTTTTCGTTGCATTTCATTTTCTGTCCTCCATATCTGTTACTTATTGTTGTCATATTATTAATATTCCATATTTAATATACTAATGTTTTCTCATTCTAATTATTTGCATTCATTCTCTGGATTGTAAGAGACATTCCTACAATTTACATCTACATCACTGATTCTATTTTATATAGATTTCACTCAAAATACTTCAAGAACTTTAAAAATTTTCTTTACAATATTTTCATAGCCTAATGATGTTCTCCCTCTCTTCTTCCCTCTCCTCTCCTCTTCTCTCTCTCTTCTTGCTTCATTTTTATCACATACTTTTTAATTTAAATTTATTGTATTACCTCATTTCTATTTTTATTATCTGCATTTTAATTTTTAAGAGTATGCAATTATTTTTTATATTTATCTGTTTTACTATATTTCTTTTTATGTTGACTTTTTTCATTAGTTTTATTGCAAAATTCAGATACTCTTTGTTTTCTAATCATTAAATGAAGAGTGCTCCAGATTAGCTTAGGTTTTGAGGTAAACAAAATGATAAATTATTTGTTTCCCTAATTTTTTGACCGAGAAATTAATCTGTATTATAAGATATGTGTCCCCCAACTCTTTGTTGTTTAAATTTTAGTTATTTAACATGATTCTACTGAAATTAAAGGGTTTTCTTTTTTTCAATGATGGGAATTTATTATAGGAATATTTGAAATAGGCTGCAATTTTTTCCTTTTCAGAAATAATACACCAGCCACTGTAAACCCTAACCTATTAACATTCTAATTTTCTCATCTCTGCCTTTCCCTATGATGGACTTCATATCTTAAGATGTAGCAGGTCACTAGATATCTAATCAGCCCTGAAATAGAAATGAATGAGAACTAGAGCATCCAAAGATTCACACCTTGGAGGAACAACAACAACAACAACAACAACAACAACAACAAAAACACACACACACAAAGCTACTCCTATAAGGCGTACACATGTATGTTTCAAGTAGAGAAAAAAATGGATATTTCCTCTTTCTGATCTTGGAAAGATTTTTTTTTTCTGTAATTGGGTAGAAATCTGCCATCAACTTCTTAACACATTTAATGTTTTTCTTTAGTATTCTATCATGCTGTTAGTAACAGTTGTTTCAGGGACCTGGAAAATCCTTGACCAGTGTTGTTAATTTTCATTTGTTTTATAACTGTATATCTTTCTGCATTTCAATCAGAACTCAGTATCCCTAGTTAGCAGTCATTTTTTCAGATTGTAGTAGAATTTTTTTATTTTTGCTATATATTTTATCAAACTAATAGCAGAAAATTGTCTAAGATTTTAGCAGCAGATTGACTGCTTTTTCTGTGAGGCTGAAATTTCGGTACTATTTTGCTCTTTCACAGGCATTTGAAATATTTTTTTTGTGAAAACTGGGAAATGCAACAGCTAGTAACATCTTAAATTCTGATTTTTACATTTTCATTTTTAATTATCATCACATTTTCATTTTTCATGATAATAAAGTAAGCCAACTAATTTTTCCATAGATATTCAAATTATTTGGTCACATAGAAAAGATATTTTTGAAATACTGTTGTGTTTAGACACTTTTAAGGGCCGAAGTCTTTTCAGGTTATATGTCAGTAATATACCAACATAATCTGACAGATAATGATATGAATGTCCACAGATTGTGTCTTATTTTGATGATGTTTTCCCAGTTCAATGCAACCACATAACAGAATTCTATGTGTATGACTACTAGAAGTTACGTTATTAAACTCATTTTGAACAGCTAACATCAAGAAATCTTAAATGTTTTGACCCATTTTAAGTAAATCACAAAGGTATGTCCCACCCAACTTCTCAGCTCCTATTATTGTTTTTCTATCTTATTCTTTTGAAAATCATTGATTTTCATGCATCCTTTCATCTTTTTTAAAGCTCAATGAGGGCCTTTAAAAGAAGCAGACTTGGCAAAAAAAAAAAAATCTTCAAAGAGAAACTGAAACACAATTTGAAACTGTCACAAACCCGGGAGCTACTGAAAACCTAGAAAATGTCCTCATACTTACAGAGAGCTGCCTGAATGGAGCATGACTTCTCCATAACTGCTTTAGAGAATTATAAGCAACAATGCATTTACTTAATTACAGCTTCAAACCCTAGTAAAGTGTCTCTCCTTAGTATAGTGCTGTAGGAATTGGGCATCACATTGGCTATCTTGATGTTTTCCTCTAAAAGACACCTAGTTTATATACTTGCACTCCTGTCTGAACCCTGTTCCTTTCTAAAATCACAAACAAAGGAAGAGAAAAAGGGAACATGTCAGGGTTTTTGATGAGAGAAATCATTCAGTAATATCCCTTTTTCTCTCTTCAACTCATACACAGTCCAAGCCACAACCACAGTGAATACACACAAAATGTTATTAATAATTTGGAAACTATGCAGTAGTCATCTAAAAAATTAGAGGACTATGTATATTTTTCTCATGCCAGTAATTCATGATTTTTTAATTAACTGATAAGCAACAGATTACTGAATACATAGGTGTTTAAACAACAACCACTTCAATATGTCTCACTGTTTTGTGAGTCATAAATATAAGCATGGCTCAAGGGTGATTCTTCTGTTCTGTGCAGCATCAACTACCCAGTTACAATATTTTGCAGGCAGCCTGACTAATCTGCCGTCTTGGGAAGGCAAGGCTTAAGGCTGAGCTCAGCTGGTTGCCTCTGCAATGTAATTTTAGGGCCTCTCCAAATGATCTCCCCAGCTGGGTAGTCGAACATCATTCACGGTGATTCAGAGTTGCAAGAAGCTAAAATAAAAGTAGCTAGATATTGTAGAGCTTAAGCAAAGAGTATCACTTTTACTGGTCAAAAAAGTCTTGAGCCAGCCCTGATTCAAGGGTAATAAAAATATACTCCAACTCTCAATGAAAGGAGAATTAAAAAAATGCGTGACGTTCTTTTATCCACCTCAAAACAAGTTATATTTTCAATGCCTAATAACAATTTGTGTGATATTTAATGTCCTTCAATTTAGTTCCTCATGTGCCAATTATTAATGCAATGCTGCACTTGGAAGACAGGGATACACATTTTAATAGAGTCACCATGCGTATCCTATTGTGTGTATATGCACAGCAAACAGGTCCCTCCCTCACCCTGCCCCTCTCCAAATCATCTGCTACTGAGTGAATTTGAGGTATCTAGCCTGGATTCTGAAGCATTTTAAAATGGTACATGGTAAGAGCAGAAGATATTTCTCTCTAGGGGATAATGTGGCATAAGCACCTTATATTCAGCAGTGGGTTAAACAGAATTATTTTAGAGTTATAAATATAAAACAAATTACCAGTGGATGATGAACTGGTGGGCATAAGCTCCCCGAAATCATCATCTGCTTTGTCCTTAGCAGAAGACATTGGTGGGAAAGAGAGCAAAACAAGAGCTAGTAAAATTGTAAGGGAAGGAAAATAGCATCTTGTCTACCTGACTATAATGGAATAGAATTATACAAAGGAAAAAAAGAAAGAAAAAAGACGGACAAGGAGGGAGACAAGAAGGGGAAAGATGAATGCTAGGTGAGGAGGTATGAAAGAAAAAAAAGGAAAACCACAAAGAAAATGAAAAATAAAGAAGAGACAGAAGAAGGAAATACTTCTGGTCACCTCATCTCAGAAATGGTTTGTTTCCTATCGTGTATCCATCAACACAAAATAAGCTTTCATGCTATGATGGCTATCTCCAGGTGTATTATTTTAAGCTGTAGTTAACTACCAGAAGAGAAGAATCGTTTTATTTATTGATATCATGGCCTTTTTTAGTACTTGACATAATGCTAGGAACTATATACATATTAAACCTAGATCATGTAAAAGAAAGGATAATTTAATCTAATTTGACCAGGCTGAGATACAATGAATGGATTACACATATTAACTTTATTGTTACATTAACTGTACCATTTGATATCACCTTTGTAGAGATTATCTAAGTAAAGAGATAAAATCAGTATTACTATATTTAAATATTTGGAAGTAGATATAGATCTTTTTTACATCTTGATAACTAGTTGCAAACTTGGTTGAGGATACATCGAACATAGGAAAGTAAGAATTAACATAGATCCAATGAACATCATGCATAATTAGAATTAGTCATTTTTCTCACACTGCAATTTCTCATATTCATCCCAATGCTAATAAAAAAAGGAAGCCACCATTGCCCTATAAGATAACAATACCCATTTGTGTAGCCAAAGTGTGGCTTGCTTCTAGGCCTCTGTTTTGGGACTCGAGGGTAAGAATGCCACCATAAGGAAGGTTGTTCTCAGAATCTCATCATTAAAAACAAACCTATACAAATCAATATTGGGGATCTAAAGTCATCCTCAACTGAACATAAAGAATACATTGTGAATGTAGATTAAAATATACAGCATCTCTAATTATGTACTATTTATTCTTTACAACATATATAATGTAAATATATAGACACATTTCAGAACGCATACATCAAAATTTTATGCCAACCTAAAAATGCAGCTCATCAATTATTATTGTGGAACTATATATCTAATAGACATGATGCTTTGAAAGTAGTTATCATGTTTACATGCCCATGATTTTCTACTTGTTCTGTTAGTTTCTGAAATCAATTATAATAGTATATAATTATCTTAAATAACTCTCATTTGAAAGTATCAAATTATAATAGCTTTGTACAGACTTTATTAAGTATGGGCATACCCCTTTCTTTTTTACTTCACTTTATTGTGCTTTTCAGATTTTGCATTTTTTACAAATTGAAGGTTTATGGCAACTCTGCATTAAATCCGTGGGTTCCATTTTCAAACAGCATTTGCTCACTTCATCTCTCTGTGTCACATTTTAATAATTCTAGCAATACTGTATTTCAAATGTTTTTATTATTACTACATTGTTATGGTGATCTGTAATCAGTGGTCTTTGATGTTGTTGTTATTGCTGAGAGCACCAGGAACCATGCCCATGTAAGATGGTAACTTAATTGAATGTTACATGTGTCCTGACTGCTCCATCAACTGTTTGTTCCCCCATCTTCCTCCCTTTCGTAGGGCCTCCCTATTCCCTGAGATACAACAATATTAAAAATTAGGCCACTTAGTAACCAATGGCCTGTAAGTGTTCAGGTGAGAGGAAGAGTTGCACACTTCTCCCTTTAAATCAAAAACTGGAAATAATTAAGCTTAGTGAAGAAGGCATGCTGAAAGCTGAGACAAGGGCTAAAAAGCTAGGCCTCTTGGAAGAAACAGTAGCCAAGTTGTGAAAGCAAAGGGAAAATTCTTGAAGAAAGATAAAAGTGTTACTCCAGTGAATACACAAATGGTATGAGAGCAAAACAGCCTTATTGCTGACATGAGAAAGTTTTAGCGTCCTGGATAGAAGGTCAAACCAGCCACAACTTTCTCTTAAGCCAGAGTCTAACTCATAGCAAGGCTCTAACTCTCTTCAATTCTATGAAGGCTGAGAGAGGTGAAAAAATTGCAGAAGAAGAGTTTGAAACTAACAGAGGTTTGCTCATGAGAGTTAAGAAAAGAGGCCATCTCGATATCAAGGCAAAACCCTCCACCAGCAAAAAGATTATGATTTGCTGAAGGTTCAGATGATGGTTAGCATTTTTTAGCTATAAAGTATTTTTAAATTAAGGTATGTACATTGAATTTTTAGACATAATACTATTTTACAGTATATAGAGAGGCTACAGTATAGTGTAAACATAACCTATATGCACTGGGAAACCAAAAAATTAGTGTAGTTCACTTTATTGCCAATTTCTCTTTATTACTGTGGTCTGGAACTAAACTGCAATATCTCCAAGATATTCCTATAATGTAGAATTTGACTAGAGCCTCTATTTTATGTGTATAAGTGTATATGTGTAGTATATATAATAATTTGAAATTCCTGGAGCTTTATTTGTGCTATAATGTTATGTTCTTATCGGTGATTTAAAACATTGATCTAGAGCAATCTTCATCCTATATTTCAAGAAACAAGAGAGACTATTTTATATAGTCTCTATATAGTCTCTGTTTTTTTCTCTTAAAGCTATTTCTGGAAGAAAGTGTCTCTACTTCACTATTCATTTAGAAGCTTATGATTTTTTCCATTCTCTTTTCTTCTGGTTTAGAGAAAAACAATCAAAAGAGGACAACCCTTTAACTTGTCACACATACAGTTTATGAATTAATCTCCTAAATCCCCTGCTACTTGAATACAAGACATATACTCTATACAGGCAATTTTAGAAACTGTATTTTGGCATGTTTGCCACTACCAACCACTAGTTTCAAAAGAAATATCACTATATTCAAAGCTTTACTTAGGTAGTTTCTATTACAAAGCATTCTTAATTAAATTAAGGATAATTAAAATTCAATATTTTCTCCTCTCTTTAACCTTTGTAGCTAACTCACTTTCAAAATTTAAACACATATAGGAGAAAAAAAGCATGCAGAGATGGCCTGATAACAAATATGGAAACTGAAATGCTCATAAAATAATTTCAAAATATTAAATGAAAGCTTAAAATAAATCCATAAATATACACATTGGATAGATAATACAGTAAATATTATGTGCGAAGTGTTATACTAGGATCTGGAGATTTTATAATAAACACATATGCTTTGTACATAGTTCATGAGATTTCTTAAGAGGAAACTTTAATCAAAGTATACTCTGTGGTGACATGAGATATTTAAAATATTTAAAATATTTAATTTAAAAAAGGTTAAAAATTTTTGCTTTCAAATGAAGAATCAAAACAATTTAAAATATAATACTACCCTCAATGTTAAAAAAGGATTTAATTATCGTTTATCAAACATCTCAGATAATCCACCAATTATTCTATACTACCTTTTACGTATAAAAATTCAACTATTTAATTCAAAAGGCAGCATTCCTTCTTATTGTTTTTAGGTATCTACAGCACAAGGTTCTTATAATGAATCAAAACTTGCTGGTTGTTACTCCTAGGTGCTTAGGTAAATGGGGTTGGGGATGACAATTTTCCTATCTAAATCCTAACAATTCTATCTATGTCACTTAATTACATTATCATATTTTTGTTTTACTTGAATAGAATTTCCAGAAAAAGGCGTTTGCTTAGTTGCCAGATGTTACCAAGCATTTATAATAGATATTTCCAATAAAAGGCATTCCATAAATATTGGATGGATAAACAAATACCATATAATAGGCATAAAATAGACTGCGGCAGATGCTATTGATGCACCAGGACATTTGCCTTGGGCCATCTGAGTTCACCTACAGCTACCATCAGTTTCCAACATGCCAACTACATCCTAACTTGAGGCCCTGCATCTGCTCCCCTTCTCAGCCTGAGGGCTTTCTCCAGCACCAGGGGAGCTTACTCCCCACCATTAGGTGCAATTCTGTAGTTGGTAGCTAACAGTCTTGGGAACGAGGAGAAGGAGAGTTAATAGGTAAGAGTTAGAGCCTACTTGACCTCTGGTAAGACAGTCCTGGGTTTGTTCCACAGTGCTCCTCAGCTGGCCACCACACCCCAGCAAGACTGAACCTAGCTGCCCTTAAGAGCAACTGACTCACTGATACATTCTTTATCGGCTTTACTCTACCCTACTTTCTCCAGTTCGTTATTTGTACTTCTCAAGACTGCACTTGGGAAAATCCAAACTATGGAAACATGTCATCAATTATGATATTTTCTCTGGGAAACGCTTTTATCAAGTTGAAGTTAATGAGCCAGTGGATAAAAATTAACTTTGCTTATTTTGATGTGCATCTGAATTAGGAAAAAAATCAAGAGTCATCAAAGTTAAACATTAAAGTAACTTGGCCAATACTTAAATGAAAAATACTAATAGATTTCAAATGCTTTGCGCAGAATGTGTATTCATCCTTATGCTTCCTGCTAGCATCCTGCTACTCCTAAGTGTTCTGGATTTAAATTGTAGAGAACCCATTTCATGCAAAACATAAATTATATCATAAACAATTATGCTTTCCAGAGCTTAAATAATTATATTTCAAGACAAATAGTTAAAACATTACAAATGAAATCTTTAATTTTATTTATTTTTATCAACAACAAATTTTCAGACCTTGTATATAAACCTTTCAAATGTCATTTTTAACAGTATTTGTTTTCTAGTGAATTTTCAACTACATTTAGTTTCTGAAAAAACTTCTTAACAAGATAAAAATTTAAAATGAAGACAAAAAGATTTGGAATAACCCACTTTTAATTTTAAAAGGGGGGATATCAAACTGACATGTTTTTGTACATACATACATAATTTAGCAGTGGTACTCTTTCATGTTCAGTGTGTTTATGTTGTGTCATTTTGCAAAATAATGTAAAATGAGATCCATCTTTTCAATTATCAAAAACATTATTAGCTGACCCATGTGATTAAAAAGTGATAAAAGATTTTATATTTAATAACAGAATTGTATCTTAAAATCTCTCTATGTATGTGCTATTATAAGAAGGTAGTATTAAAATTACTATGCCATGTTGCTAAATTAAATAACCATAACGAGTTAATTGGTGTTAATGTGACAAGCCCCATAACACAGTGTTTGAAAAAATAGACAAATTTATTTCCCTTTCTATATAATAGTTCTAAGTTAATAGTCAATGTTTACAAAAGGATTCTGTTCTATATGAGCATTCAGAGACTCAGATATTTTCTAACATGTTGTAGCCACATCCATGTAACATTTTCATGTCTCAAAGATGAAACACCAAGAGTCTAAATCTTTCTAACTCTGTGGAAAGGATAAGGTTACTGTCTTGAGGACTGGGAACAGAAATGGAAAGCATCACTTCTGCTCACCTTCCATCGACAATCACATTGTCATATAGATACACCTCACTGCAAGGAAAGTAGAAAATATAGTCTACTCATGTTACCAGAAAGAAGGAAAGACACATTCTGGAGGATCACATGCTATTCCTTAAGCAAATGGTTAGGGCTTAGTCACTAATAGGTATAAAAATATCTCATTTAATTTTAGAATTTTTGAGATTGGCATAAGTTTAAAAGACAGTAAATAAAGTATGCATCCCCATTGCGTTTTTTAATAAATATTGTTGACCAGCTCTTATAAACAAGGATTTTAGTTTCTAATAAAAAATACATCTATTTTGACACACTTTAATAATACAATATTAAAGTAAAGTAATTATAACCTTTGACATTAAAGAAGTTTAGAAAATGTCTGATGTAGACACGTCTGTTTTAGCATACATTCATTTCAGAATTATTCAGAAGCATTCTAACTCATAATATTACTAGATCTTTGCAAAAGCTGAATTATAGAATTGCAATTATTGCACACATGCTTTCCTGGTGATTAAGTTAATTACAATGTACATGTAGGCAAAGATAGTTTCATTTGTCAATTATCGTATGTGCACATTAACAGCATAAGAAACAAAAATCCCTAAACCATCTTCTATTACTACCCCTTAAAGAACTAAAAATATTAGTAATTTTATCTTCCAACATGTTATAAAATATTGGTAGAGAAATCGATTGGCCAGACAAACAGTAATAATGTTATAAATATCTGACCCTGGCATCATTATATATTTTAATATTCATTACTATAATTGTAATTATTAATTAATAATAATTGTCTCAGACTGTAGTTTTAAAAATGTTGTTTCTGTGCATTGTTCTATTACGTAAAGATTGGAAACTATATAATTAAAATTGGCGATTTGTGCACAAGACTATAGTATTAATTTCACAAAAGAGAAAGCCAAAATGATTCAGGTTATAATGGTTTCATCTAGTTTAGTGATACAATTTTGCAGTTGTACTTATTTTTGAAATGAGTCTAAAGGCATGTACATAAAAATATGCAAGAGTATTAATCTGGTTTACCCAGTGTGTAGATTGTATTTTCATTCATGCTTCTTCCTTTCATCTTCGCTTTTTTTTGTTTGCAATTTTATTTTATTATTAGTTTCAACTTTTTTTCTCTCTTTTACCATGATTTAATCTGGAGGGAAAAAATCTACTTTCCCACTGACTATCACCTTAGCCAGCTAATTTTTCCTGACTGGTAGAATGCAGACAGAACAAACTTTGTCAGTACTAAGTAGAGGTTTTTCTGTCTTCTACCATGAGAACATGTCTCATATAACTCAAAAAGAAGTTCAAGGAAAAGACTTCCTCTGGAAGGGCGTTGCTCTGCTTAAATGACTCATATTTCAGAATGAAATGAAAGAATTGAATAAGAGTAAATAGCCTGACACACTTATAATTTTGGTCTCCCTCCACTCATAGCCTGTCTCCTGAAAGAGTTATTTATTCTTCTGTTGGTGCTGCTGAATGCAAATATTAAACTAAACCTGAGTTCCTACGGTCAAGAAGATACTCATTTTAATAGAAATGGTAGAGTGGTTTTGATTTTTTTTTTAGACAAAGTCGCCATAAATAGAAAATAAAGTAATACACAAGAAAAGCTGAGAGACATATTATAGTGTAGAGATTTTTTTCCTAAACTTAATTAGATGTGAGTAAATATTAGGTTGTTTTTTTTACAAATCATGCAATTAGTAATTTAATCTAAAAAGTAATATTTTTAAAAGACAGTAGTAGTTTGGCTTTTTGTTTCTCTGGAAAACAATTTCATCTTTACCTTTCTCGGTTAAACAGAAAATCTTTGAAACTGTCATTTTTGGTCACGTGGAATATTGTGTATTATATGTTGTTTATAAGAGATCTACTATACCACTTTGTAAGGGATCAGAGACCTGCCTCACACAGACTTGGGCCGTAGTAGGACACATGAATCTGGAAATAAACTTTCTATCTTCAGCTCAAAACTTACCATCATTATATAAAATGTTATTAAGCAACTATGGCATGACAGGTATAATCAGATAATTAAATTTTCACTTTTACTGCAAGAAATGTATTATGTTATTAAAATATCTTAAAAACAACAAAGATTTTATATTTTCTCTTTTCTATGATAAGTACTAATGAAATTATTGTATTTATAATCTATCTAAATATTTATCCTTTTAGAGTTTTGTATTTATATTGCTGTCCTATATTTTAGAGTCTTATATAGTTAAGTCTTTTTTTAAGAGTATTATTTCCCTTAATAGATGTGTCTGGGATATCACTTTAAATTTATGAAAGTAAAATTAGTTTATTGGTTTCAATCAATGGTTAAGCCAGTTTTAAAAAACAATTTCTGCTAAATTAACTGGTGTTTGAATTGTACATACTGTAATAGTCTCATTAAAGGCACACATCAATAATTTACTTAGAGATTATGTTTTAGCAAGCAGCTTTTAAAAGAGTTTAGACTAATGAATTACAAAATCATTCACAAGTTCTATAAAGAATTACTTCGATAATTTGCCCGATGTTCCAAGTTTAGATTGGTAATCATAGGGTTTTGAAAGCTACCACAGTCAGTCATATGCCTCACTAGCTTTCCAAGCAAAATAAAATAGTATGTATTAAACCACACTTTCCCTGATGCTTAAAAAGGTAAATTTATTTTTAAAATAAATGTGTTAGTAGCTAATATGTAGCATTTTTATCTAAAATTCAGGCTATAAAAATAAATTGTTAATAAAGAGATAAAAATATAATAATAGTTTCAACTAATTCTTATAAAACGATTTGTTAAAAACTTCTGTATCAGATCCGAGTAACTTAACTTTCCTGGAGGCAATTTTGTTACTGTGTAATCTTTATATTGGGTCAATTTAGTACCTTTTCTCTAATAGAATATTAGTTTTAAATGTCAATCCATTACTAACCAATTGTGCAAAGTGAAAAAATTAATTTTTGTTTCTATTTTTATTTAAATGTCTATAATATCTCATTCATTTAGTTATTGTGAGTAAATTACTTAACACAAAGCAGAGTATCTAATATATAATAAGTATTATTTCACTGGTAAGTTTCCATCTTATCCTTATATGATCACCAACATTGCTTTCAGAAGTCTTATTTATTAGTAATAACTATTTACTTTTTATACTTAACCTTACTATGGGGTATAGACAAAATATTCTGATGCTACCTTATACAAAGGAGACCATATATTTTGTACACGTATAAGTTATAATTTTCAACATGTATATATACAGCTGTATTCTTAGAGAAATATATATTGATATGTACGTGTTTATGCACGTGTATGTTTATGTATCAACATATTCATATTATTGTGAGAGAGAAAAAAGGATGTGCTTTGTAATAGATAATACATACACTATGGAGTACAAATGATAAAGAAATAGCAATAATAATAATGTATAGCTTTTGACTTATTTTGAAGTAAATTCTCAAATGTAAGTGAATCAAAATTTTTAATTTGACCATAATTAAAACTCAGGTTCTTAGCAAAAGCCCATTTATTGGGCTGCAGCAATACAAATGTTACTAATACCAGCAATTACCAGGCTCTGGCTCTTTTCTCTGGGAGGAACTCTATTGACCATTATTTGTCATGACCCCTCGCTCTACACTTTGGGAAACTTTTTATCCAATAATTTCCTTGGTCATACGTGAAGTAAATATTTTGGAGCATGCCATCCATATTGGCTTTAAAGCTTATTGCTCATAGAAGACTAGAGGTCTAAAGGATCGCAGATATCAAAGGTGTTTTTAATTCGGCCTTATGGTTTCTTTACTAATAAGATTCATTCACAAATTTGCTATGTGTTGTATTTGCCATTAACCATGCCCAAAGTCTGTTCCAGTCGTAGGTCTCAAATCGTGTTATTTTTCTGCTACTCTGCCCCCGTGTGCTCAGTCCTCAGCCTTGAGTTCTCTCTTCCTGTCTCTCCCTCTCCCCTCTCACTGCATTCTGCTTTCTGCTTTCCTTCTTCCACATTGTTCAACTGAGATATTTTACTAAAACTTTGGTCCTCACATCCCATTGCACGGAATTAGAACCAGTGGCTTTTTAGCCCAGGAGCCCTTTCATCACTTCATCTCTGATTGCAAACTGGCCTCTTTGTGTGTAAAGCATCCTTGCAGCATGTTTTTTAAAACCGGCCAATAGAAGCCAACACACTCTGGGTTTTGTATTCTACATCGTGCTTTCTAGCCTCTTCTCCTGGAGTGGCTGACCCAGCAAACACATGTTTTTTTTTTTCCTCCATCATTGCCAGTGATGATTTAGTAAAACTTTGCCATTACATACATAGATTATCATTTGTAAAATTGCCAGTGTTGGTTTTCTCACTTCCTGCCATCCAAACGCTGTCAGTGCCATATATTTTTGATTTTTGCTAAGGTAGAATCCCACTTCAAAAAGTCACATTCTATATTAGGTGGAGTACTAACAGCTTGCTGTGTTAGTTAGAAACTATATTTAATAATCAGAAAAAATAGTATTCATCAAATAGTCTCCGTCCTCATATTTCAATGAAGTAAAAAAGGAACGTTCAAGGAACCAATTAGTTTACAGTAAATGTGTAGAAAATTCAAAATGTAAAGGGCAGCTTGAAAAGTAATGGGAATGAAGTACAATGAAGGTGACATTCCGTTTAAAAAAAAAAAAAGAGAAAGAGAGAAAGAAATAAAAGGTGGATCATCTCTTTGAAAACACCCCCATTGTGTTTTAAAATTGTGAGTTAGAGATTATGGTTACATAACTAAATCTTTCTCCAGATATTAAGGAGACAGATAAAGGTGGAGAGAGAGGCAAGTTTGAGTGAGGTTCACCTAAAAATAAACAGAATGGGGGTGGAAAGGAAATTACTTTGTTAAAGGAATTGATTTTACTACTACTAATAAGAGTATTCTCAGGAAAGCAAGTTCAAAAGGTACACGAGTCCAGGAAATCACAATGCCACTTTTGAAAATAATTCTTTTTGTCTTTTCCAAATGTTTATAGAGAAGAGGAGAAAAAAATAGGCCATCTAAACTCAAAGCTACATAATAATGTGAAATTTAAATCCACTGACATGGCAATAGTAAAAGGACAATCATGGTCAAGTTAGTTCAAAGATATGCTTCTCCTAGAATATAAAATTGAGGAACATTCTTGAAGACAAATTTTGCATTTATAAAGAAACAAAATAAAACATCAGTACTTTATTTGAAGATAAATGAAATAGATTAAATATTAATGATAGCAAGTAAAGTATATAACATTTTTTATACTTTATTTACATTTTATCTATTTTATCATTGGTTACAGTAATGCATGCAATATGGAAAAACAAACTTCTACCTTAACTCTGACCTTAGCTTTTCATCATTCTCCCAGAAGCAGCCACTTTTGTCAGTTCTATGCATATACATATATATACATAGATATGCACACGTATGCACCCAATGGTAGCTCACTCTATAGTCAATATATAATATTCTGTATATTGACTTGTTTAATTAATGATATATCTTGAAATTATATTTTGTATATTTAGATGTGGAGCTTCTGTACTCTTTTTAAGAGCTATGTATATAGGCATATATGTACATACCTGTATACAGCTATGTCATGTTAGATGTCAAATTGCTTAATAATGCAAATCAAACAATACAGTTTTAATGTCAGGGGGTATGTGAAGTCTTAATTCTAGTAAATATTTCTAATTGCATCATAGTTGAACTTATTTATTTATTTTTTTAGGCGAGGCAACCCTTGGTTGATCTCACAGATTGCAAGGACCTTGTCAGCTTACGATTCTTATTTTTTTTAATTATTTACACTTACAGTACCTAGTCTTCCTAGGTGCTCTTCCGTCCAAGTACTAGCCAAGCCCAACCCTGCTTAGCTTCTGAGATCAAACAAAATCGGGCTTGTTCAGGGTAGCATGGCCATAGGCATTCTAAGTGAAGTTTAAATCATCAAAGTATGACAGTGCCTAACTCTCTGAGTGTGTTATTAAAATGCCAGAATAATTATTTATTCAAAATTAAGCAAACACTTTATTATAACATGATAATTATAAAAACAGTATTTAGAATAACCCATGAATGTTTTATTTCAAATGTTTGTCATAATGATGTAATTTAAAAGAAAAGGAGACACTGATTAAGTAATAGGAGTTTAAATAATCTCAGTATTCTTTCTCTTAAGCAAATGTGCTCAACAATAATTTATAATATGCATATAACTTCTTCTAAACCAGAACTGTCATTGAAAACTCTAAATGTGGTAGGAATTCAAACAGTTAGTTGAAAGGAAAAAACAAAAACAAAAAAAACTCTGTAACATTTACATAATCTCCTGGTACTGACATGTATATTGTTTTATGTGAGTGTTATTTACTTAATAATCTATAAAAAGTCATCTGACTCTTTCATAAATTTTTTTTCCATGCCAAAGCCTATTAGAGTCTTTTCAATGAAATATTAAACCCTTAGGTTATAAAACTCACAAATGAGCCATTACTGTCTATTAGGTCAGTACAGGTGGTATGTATAGGTTATCTCTTGGTTAAAATGGCTTATAATACTTCAAAGATAAAAATATCAAGCCTGCATAGCAATGATTTACTATAAAAGATGCCATAATAAAAATGCATATATTTTGAAAAAAAACACTTGTGAAATATTTGAAAAAATTAAATTTTAAAACATTTTTAAGCACATATTTCAAAAAATATTTTGCAGCTGTAAATTTTTTAGAAAGTTTTATATTTATAGATTATTCAAATGCTACTCTAATTTTTTCCCAGTTATGCAAAAACAGTACTGGAGGAATTATCCTAATTTATAACTAAAGCTGGAGAAACAAGACCAGAGACAAAGATGGAAATTTAACAATGTTATAAAGTAAAAAAGCACAGAGTTGAGAGTCCAGAGATCTGTATTGTAATCTGAGCTCTGCCACTAGCTCTATTATCCTGGAAAAACATTTTATTAATTGTGTCTTCAGTCTTATTATCTCCAAAACAATGAGTTTAGAGTATAGTTTCTAAGAATAATCTTTAGGATAAATTAAATTCTCAATTATAAGTGATTTATTTTATTTATTGTAATTGAAATGCAATTTTTAATAAAACGAAATAAACTTGTGGGTACTTAAAATACCCAAATTTACCAGTAGAATCTCAAACTAAGAAAGATTTCTAAATAAACAGTATAGAAAAGACATAAAAACAAGGACACACTTCTAGGGAATTAAGAAATGTAAGTTTGTTAATCAAATTTGAAGTTGACTTTGAGTTTTTGTAAAACAAACATATTCTGAATTAGATCCTGGAACAACAAAAACAATAACAACAAAAAGAGACATGTAAAAACTACAGAAATATTAATATAAGCATAAACTTAAGTTAATAATAATGGGTCTATATTATTTCATTAATTGTGATGAATGTTACTAATGTAAAAAATTAATAAAGAAAATTTAATGGGCATATGAAACTGTATTATATTTACAACTTTTTGTAACTAAATGTATTCTAAAAATATTTTTTTCTAGATCAGAATATTTCATGTTAGCTTAGTTTATCAATTTTATCGAAATTTTCAAAAAACTAGCATTTGCGTTTGTTTAAATATTTTTGATTTGTTGAGACCTACTCTCTTTTTGTTTCTTCTGCTTACATTTTGCTTAAATTATTCTCGTTTCTGTTTCCTAAGGTGAAAGCTCTGTTACTGATTTTAGATCAACCATTGTTTTCAATATATTCATTTAATGTTTTGTATTTCCTTTTAACAACTTCTCTTGCCCCATTCCACAGATTTTTATACATTGTACTTTTACATTCACTTACATTAAATATTTTAATTTCTATTATGATTTTTTTGACTCATGTATTACTGTATTGGTTAATTCCCAATATATATTTTTCATTTTTTAAACTTCACTATTTAAGACTTCAGTCTATCCAGTAATGCAAAAACCACCAGGCAATTTTTCCCAAACAAAAGCCAATCTGGGAAAGTTCTGTGTCTAAATAATCACTCTCCCAAAATTAATAGATATAGAAAAAAAAAAGACTATACAAAATCAAATCTATTCATTTGAAACAATGGAAAGACACACACTCAAACTCCTTTAATGTCTTTTTATATATAAAGAATAATTTCATATATTTTAAAATTTTTCATGAGACACATTATCCCTCAGGAATGCTTCAGTGTCAGATACAAATTATAAACACTCTTTGAAAGCAGCACTAGGATTAGAATAAACAGCAGAATATACTGTTATATTTCTATTTTCGAGTTCTAGTTTAATTCAATTTTTGTTTTGAGAACATAATTTGTATACTGTCTATTTTCAAACTTGGTAAAGAATGTCTTATGGCCCAGAAGGTGGTATATATTGGTGAATGTTCCATGTGAACTTGAGAATAATGTTACTATTGCATATTCTGCTGTTGTTGGATGCAGCATTATATAAATACTTAGGACAAATGTGTTTCATAATGCTATTTAGGTTACAACATCCTACTGATTTTCTTTCTGCTTGACATCAATTACTGAATGAAATGTGCTGAGCCTCTCACTAAAATATTGGATTTATCTATTTTCCTTTAGTTCCATCGGATTTTTCCTCGTGTTTCGACACTCTATTGCTGGGTGTTGAATTTTGAAACTTGAATTTTTATTTTCTTGAACAATTGAACGCTTTATTATTATTTAATGTACCTCTTTATCCTTGATAATTTTCCTTGTTAATAAACCTACTTTGCCTGAAATTAATAAAGACAATTCAGATTTATTTTGATTAGCATCTACATAATGTATTTTTCTTTATCCCTTTGTTCTTATGTCTGTTTCCTTGTACTTAAAGTGAATTACTTTTGGAGAACATATAATTGGATACTTTTTAAAATCAATTCTTACAGTCTATCACTTCTAATCGGTATATTTATACTATTTATATTTAAAGTAATTATTAACATAGTTGGATAAGTATGTATGATATTGGTACTGTTTTCTATTTGTTGCATCTGTTTTTTGTTCTTGTTTTCCTTTTCTTTTTTTTTTTAATTGAGCATTTTATAACACTATCTTTCTTAGCACATCAATCACACTGCTTTAAAAAAATTTAGTGGTGCTTCTAGCATTTTCAATACTCATTTTTAACTATTCTACTATACCTTTAAGTAACATTATACCTCTTTATATGTAGTACAGATACTTAAAACAGAAAATCGCTAATTCTTACCTCTCATTTCTTGCAACATCATTATCATTCTTTTTACTTATATGTATATGATATAATCTACAGAACATTATTACTGTTATTTAAGTAAGCAGTTACTTTAAGATCAATTAATAATAAAAATAAAATTTTGTTACTTTCGCTTACTTTTCTTCATGTTCTTTATGTTGGTCTAAGTTTCTAACCTATATATTTTTTCTTTCTGGCATTAGACACCTAAGATTTTCAGAATAAATCTGGTTAACAATGAATTCCCTCAGTTTTTGTTTGTATGGGAAAAATTGATATTTCTTATTCACTTTTGAAGGACAGTTTTGATAGATATAGACATTTTCCAAACTTTAAATGTATCTATAACTAAATAAACTTTCGTGGTTAGTCCACTGTAATCTCATATATTTTTCCACCTTAGGTGAGATGATTTTTTCTCCCTCTGGCTTATTTTAAAATTTCTCCTTGTAGTTTGACTATGATATGTTTAGCTGTAGTTTTTTTGTTGTTTTTTTTTTTTGTCTGTTTTGTTTTATTATTGCTTGTTTGTGTTGTTTTTAGTATTTATTCTGTTTGGTTTTGTCTGAGCTTCCTGGTTCTGTAATTTGGTGTTTGCCATCAGTTTTGAAAACTTCTCAGCTATTATTACTTCAAATATTTCTTCTGATTTTTTCTCTCTTTTTTCTCGCCTGGTATACATTATACATAGTTGACACCTTTGAACTCATACTAACATTCTTGGATATTCTGTTGTACCTTTTCTCATTCTCTTTTCTTTTCGTTTTTCACTTTGGTGTGTTAGTAAGATGTGGGGGGGGGCAGTCTCTAATCTTTTATTTAAATCTCATTATATTAGTAAACTGTTTTTCAAAGCTGTGACCATCACACATCTTTCCCCAGCGGCACAGCCCTTTCCTCTCTCTGCCACCTATTTCCTTCTCTAGCTACAGTGCTCCAAGCACTATGGCTAGGTTTATCTCTCCCCTAAGTTAAAATAGGAAGGCTACATGGCACTGAGATTGGGCTCAGAATTGTGATCTGCTAAAATTCATTTTCCTGGAGTAATTAAGACAACTAAGGTAAGCTGTAGAGGGAATAGACAGATATTAGAGAGGTGAATTTACAAAATTTGGTGATTGCTTGTATACAGGATGTGGAGAAAGAGGAGGAACCAAGAAGGATAGTAACACATCTTTGGTTATACGGCTTTATTATGGTGGAGGCTCTGGACATATTGCATACTGATTACTCCCCCTTCTCCCTACCAGAGCCATGAAGGCATCTTTCTTGGATCTTCATTGTGAGAAACTGGTGGGATTCCTGGAGGCAAAGCCCACAAAAGTATTAGAGTCTCCTGAGGACTTTTGCACCCTCAACTAGTCCACATTCGGTCCTCAAAATTACCCTGGGTAAGTGTTCCTACAGATTTATGGAAAATTACCCTGGGTAAGTGTTCCTACAGATTTGTGGCTCCAGTGTTGTTTATTTCAGGTAAGTAGATCTTGGTTGCTAGAGCTTGCAGAATACACCTGTTACTGTTATTTAAGTAAGTATTAGGCTCTGTGACCTCATTTCTTTGATGTGTCCTGGAGAGCACTGATTTTGTTTTCCTGGTTTTTTCTTGTGATAAGAATGGTGTGATAATTTCCAAGCTCTTTACGTGTAAAAAATGAAACTCAAAATGTAATTAATTGCTTTTCAGCATAATATTCTTAACTAGTGTTTCCAAAATGTCTGGTCTATATTTTTTTAATCAGAATGACTGTTAGCCCTAAAGAAAGGAAGCTTCTTAGAAAAACAGCTTCCTAGAGATTCTCTTTTAGAAATGTTGTGATCCAGACACCAGTATTGTTAAAAACTACTGTTGATGATTTTTTTGTACAACTAGGTAGAAACTAATGGTCTAGAAAATAAAGGTTATTTTTGTCTAGACCAACTTATTATTCTCTATTTTCTACCTATTGTTGTCTAACATACAGCTGAAATCATTTTAAAGTAGTTACAATGATCTTGAATTTTCTATGTTCCTTTAAGAATTTGGTCTTTCAGAATACTATAGTGAAACTTTTGGTTATCATCAATCTCTCTCAAGCCTAAGATAGCATATTGTATTACATTTGACTGGAATCAAGGTATCTATGAAAATTCTTGAAAGACCTTCAAAAGATGATACATGAAAGTATTACTTTCCTTAAAATAATATTAGCAGTCCATTCAATTTATTGTCAGGAAGGGAATACACAAACACACATTAAAATTAGGTAGCAGAATATGGTTAAAAATAATTAAGAAGATATCATCAGAATTTGAAAAATTTTATATGTAAAGCAAAGCTGAGGATCACACTTAATATTCTATTAATATAAAAATTAATTCAGAACACTCTTGACCTGCTCCTGTATAATGAAAATCTAAACATACAAATGGAACCCTGGAGTGTTTGATGAAATAAATTCATTATCTCAGAACTGAGCCTCCTAATTTCGATATAACTTTTTATTTGTATAAGCAACATGTGTATGTGTGCTCATGTGTGTGTATTTACATGTTTTCATATATTTTTTTTTCCACATTAATTTTCTTCCTGGTAAATCTTAAAGAGATAAACCTGGAGGGTTCTATTGTTTCTGCTTTGAGTTCTGAAGTGTTTAGTCCTGCAGAGTATGTATTCTATCTCCAAACTTTGATGTGATTAATTAAAAATTTTAAACTGAAGTTTTGTATTACTAAAATATTGGTTTCCAAGTTTCAGAAGCTCAAGTAATAGAGGATGTCCCTGGCCCATAATCTATAGAAAATCTTAGCAATGCAGGAGAATCCATGATACTGATACTTTGTAATATCCAAATTCATTAAGGATATAGTGATGGCAGCCTTGACTAAAACATTTAGAGACTCTTGCCCTATACAGCAGGCCTAAAACATTATTAGCAAAGTGTACTTTAAGGTATTTTGCCATTGGAAGAGATAGAGGAGAGGAAATAAAATTGTGGTTAATTATGCGCAAAATGATATATTGAGCTTTGCAGGGTTTGTTGCCTGCCAATTACAATATTAACAGTGAATGTAAAACAAGATGTGAATTCAGTAGCATGCTTATCATTGTAAACTAACTGCACTGAGAAGATGCTTCCCTGGTCCCATAGGGTGAATACAAGCTCATTTCAAGTCAGCTTAGCTAGCAAGTTGTCTTCATGGTATATAATAAGATTTCCAGTACCCTGGATAAGAATAAGGAGATAAAACTTAAATCATAGTACATGACACTTCAAAAGGTTTTTTATCTCACCTAATTTAAGATTCATAACTAAAGCCAAGCTATGATTTTATTCTGACATTTCATCTGCTTAGCATAAGGAAGAGTCATCATGACCTCAGAATCTGAGGCAACCAGAGTCATTCAGCAATCTAATTTTATACTCAGTGGGCTGGAATATTTTTTATCATTCTGGAAATGTTCTGGTTCATCTAGGAAACACTGGTTTTTGTATTTTATCTTCTTAAAAAGATAATAGAATAGTAGTGATCATGTAGATTAAGATTAAGTTCCTTTAACGGCTTTAAAATGTAGATTAAAAAATTTTTGTTAATGAGAATAATCCTCTCATTAGTTTGCCAGATGCTTGATAAGGACTGTTCTCTAGTGCAATTTATCCTAAGATATTTGCTTCTTGAAGTTTTCCTGATTAAGTGAATCAGAAGTACTTAGAATGCAATTTATACTCCTTTCAGTTCCAGATTGATCTTCAGCACAGATTGAATTAGAGTTAACTGCTAAAAATTTTAATTTTTATGTTATCTTTTTCAAAATTTTATATATACTTAATATTCCCCCTGTGTAACTTGGTTTTAATCTGATGCAATTCTATGCTGCATATATAAAACTGGTCACATAAGAATAATCCATAACTTTTTAAGATTCTGGCCCTTCTAAAGATAGATGAATAATACATTTTTGAATGAAATGATTAATCCTCTAAACTCTAGATATAAAAAAGTGGGGCCTATTCACGATTAACTGAAGTATCAGTATACTTTATATGAGGCTTTGGGGTAGATGATTAAAAGAATAAAGACTATATGTATAGTCAGAAATTTGGGTGTATGAGGGTAAGTCTCCTAAGGAAAGATGAACTTGGAAAAGTCCTTGATTAAATGAAAATGCTTCTAACAGATACATAGAGCTGGAATCATATAGTGCTTTTAAAAATATTGTTTAAACTCCCCACCACAAATCTCCAAAGTGTGGAATACTAAGCATGAAGCAGACACTCAAGGAAGGCATGAATATCTTTTCAGCCAATTATCTGATCTTTTCCCCCTTGCATTAACCCAGGAATATATCCAGACAACCCAAGGATTCTGGGTCACAGAATTGAAAATCTGCTACTCAGTTTATTTTCACATTCCTATCGGTTTATCTGCAGCAGTTTTCTTTAAAAATTTCTTTTGTTAAATATTAAGCCTCTCAGCAGTGCTTTTAGAAGTGTCTCTTAAAGATGATGAGGTCAAAGAGAGTTTTGACATTTATTAATAATGTTTAAAAGGTCAAAATCATAGAGCACGTGAAACTTGAAATAAAATAGCATTCTATGTGTAGATGTATTAATCCCTTAGAGATAATACCTTAGAGATAAGAGTGGAGTTGGACTGAAGCATGTTATCACTGACACTACAGGTAAAAAAAGACAGAACCTCAGAGACATGAGCTGAACAAGGTTAACAGTACTCCAGATGTGATTTACAGGAAACTGGTTGTCCCCAAGGACATTATGGGTAGTCTGCCAGCCCAGGTCTCTCTGTTGAATTATTGTTTATATTATTTAATTTATTTAAATCCTGCCTGATTATGAAAGAGATTTGGGTTCAAAATACATACAAAAGGAATAATTGAGTAAATGAGTAAATTACCTAAGATCAAAAGTAGGCAAATGTAATACATCCATGGAGCTGTTATTACTTAAAATAGTTCATGAATGAGGTCCTGTTATTATCAGAATTGACATAAAAATTAGGATGAGTTCACAAATGTCTAACATAAGAAGGGAAAATAATTATGTTAATGACAGTGTCTATGACATAGTACCTACCTTCTTAGTGTTTACAGCCCAATCTGTGAGATAAGTATATTAATATGCAGTTTCAATCTACTTGCTAAAATATGATGGTAATTTGGTCCAAACATGTGGCCTGGTGTATTACAAGATAGAAAGCAAGGACACAGTGGAATGCTGTTGGAATGACTCACTGGAACTAAGGTAGTTGTAGTGGGAATAGGCAAATATTAGAGAGATGCAGAATTTACAAAATTTAGTGATTGCTTGTGTATAGAACATGAATCAACGGGAGGAACCAAGAAAGGATGGCACCACATCGTTGGTTGATTGCACCATTCTCCAAGGTTAAAAAACAGGAGGTGGAATGTGTTTTAAGGAAGGAAAGGTGAGTTACATTTTAGACAAACAGAGTCTGAGGCTGCTAAGGAGAAATATAACTATTTCTGGAAAAAAAAAAGACAGAGTGTTCTACCCATCCCTCCCGCCCCAAGGGTCTTCCTATAAAAGTATATCATTCAGGTAGACACCTTGGAAGTTTTGGTTGTGGATAATTTTCTTCTCAAATTCTTTGGGTTGTTATAATGGGGACTTATTCCTTTGGGAATTAATGAGAAAGCTATTTCTGGCTTTCCCTTCGCCCTGTATGTACTTCTTCCCAGGAGGAGTGATTTATCTGATTGGTAGAATGACAAGAATCTCACAGCAGTCAGTACTTACTCTTTCTCTATTATCCAGGCTTGGTGTGTTTTTCTGTTGTGTTCCCTTTTACTTTTAGGCTAACTTATAGCCACAGATCATTCCTCGCTGAATCTAGGTTTCATGAAATAAGCATGTCTTCCAGAAACAGGTTAGACTTGCACTCTACTTTATCCCCACTCTCAGAACAAGATGAGTATAAAACCGTGATTTGTTTTAGGCTGCCTGAGTAAATGTCCAACTGCAGACTAAATCTTCTCATGCATGGGTCTCAAGTCCGGTTTTTGGAAAAGTGGCAGAAATCTTTATTTTTGAAGCTTTTTATCTTATCTAGTTTTCCCAGAAAGAAAACTGATATTTTGATGCCAATCTGATCTCTGTGTCAATATTTTACATCTGTAGAAGTATGAATGCAATTCTACCTTCAAAAACACCCAACACATTGGAATGAACTTCAGGGTGATTAAAAGAATGAATGAAATACATTTCTCTCAAAAAGACCTAGAAGAGCATTTTGGTAACTCGATAGTAAATACTTAGATTTTACTGGAAAAATAGCGAATATGTGTATTTCCTAACTCTAACCAGAGAAATCCAAATAAAATAGATCAGCAGTGGAATTCACTATGTGTATCTTTAATGATAACCAAGAATATTCTGATTCCAATATCCATGAATCTCACTTGAGAGGCATTGTTATCAATTTAGGGACAAAATAGCATATCTCCCGATAGAGCTTTTGTTAAATATTATCTATCTTGGAGCCTAAAATTTTACTCTGTCATTGCTAATTGAAACAATGTTGGATACCCGACTCAAAACCGATGGTGGTCTATGTTCTGGACTGAAATAAAAGCTAAGGGAACAAATTAATAAACATCATTCTCTTGATAATGGGAACTTGAAAACACAAAAAGAGTGAATAGGAAGCAATGGGATGAAAAGCCAGAGTCATAATGTAGAAAAAGCCTTTAGAGGCATAATATATTATCTTCCAATTATCTTTTAAGAAAGCAAATTAGAAAATATGCATATACTGTCATAAAACTGAGAAAATATATTAGAGCAGAGGATAAGCCTGCTGGGAGAAGGACAGAAAGATCAATGGAGTCATGCCCATGGTCTGTGGTACCAGAGCTACCGCAAAGTTCCAGCCTGCGGTTCCTACTCTTCCTAAGCCTTGGTTTACGCGTGCATGTGGTGTGTGTGTGAGTGTGTGTGTGTGTGTGTGTGTGTGTGTGAGTGCTGGAGGTGTTGATTCATAATAATCATTATAGTAAATTCCCAGTTACTTTGAGTAAATTGTGTTATTTTTGCTTTTTAAAAAGTGTTAAAACAAGATACATGCCTCTCCTGAGCATCATTTCATATAGTGGCTAATCCAAAGACCATTGGCTTTATTTTATTTCTCTCTATTTACTTTCAGTTCGTGATATTATATTAACAAAACATAATATTTTAAATTAATTATACTTTATGAGTTACTTTTATGGAATAAAAATGCATGGTTGTTAGTTACATGCCATCTTTACTTAATTTTTATAGTACGGTTTTCAAACTATTTAAAGAAGAGGCACCTAGTTATTTGCCCTTGTGCACCTGCCTCTGGTGTTTATCACCATTTCGCTGCAACTTCACCTGTGCAAATTGTGGACTATTGTTTCTTTAGTTTATTTCATCTTTGAGCATTATTTAATAGTATCAGATCTGCTGGGAAGTTTTACTTTTTGTCAAGCAGCATACTTACAAACTTTAAAAAAATATCTTTTTACGAATTCTAGAAATTTCTAGGAATGCTTTTAGATTCATCTTAACAGGGATTGGATCAGTCGAGATCCACCCAGAAAGTGAAAATCACTTCAGTCATTTCAAACAGGAACTTGGTTGCATGGTGGTTATAAGATCTAAAGAGCAAAAAGGAACTCAGAGAAAATGAGTTAAAAATTACAGGAAGCAGCTACCACTTCTAAGTCTAGAAAGAAAAAAAGAAGAGGTGGAGTTACCAGAACCCAACAGCTCAGAAGCAGGGGCCTAACAAAGCTGGCTCTCAGACCTCTGCAGAGGGGAGCTTCTCAAAGCTTGTATTACTTACCGGGAACATCGGCTCTAAAATGACAGGCAGACACCCAGAAATCTGGAGATCAAAGCCCGCTGCTGCTTCTAGAGTAACACTGACAGGAACAGGAGAAAAAGGGAATGAATACCTTCTCCACAGCTCCACTTTCCAAGCTTTCCCTAGTGCCTCCTAAGGCCTAAATGAAAGCTAGCTCACAATTAAACGAATTCCAACCATAAAATCAGAGTAGAGTAAAGAGGTTTGATTTAGTGCTGAGAAACGATAGATGATCTAAACGGAAAAAATCTTTTTACGTACTCTTTTTAATGTTATGTACTTATGTACTTACTATTACAGTGATTATCTTTCCTGTGTGTGTGTATGTGTTTGTTTTAATACAGTTAAAGTCATTGTGACTATGGAAAATATCAATTATGAATAAAATTATGATCCTTGCTCTGGGAGTTACCATCCTGCATGTAGAATGAAACTCTCAAACACAAGACATTTCATGACTATTCATTTTGTAGCTTCTTGAAGTGTTCCATGCTTTCTTCTTTTCCAATAGATGCATTTAAAGCTATAAATGTTTCCATATGTTCTGCTTCAGCTGCATCTCATAATTTTCGATGTCATATTATTTTTTCAGTTTAAAGTATTTTAAAATTATCAAGCCATTTTTTTTTTATTTTTTGGGGGGGACTCATGGGTTTATACTTAATTTCCAAGCATTCAGGGAGTTTTTAATTATTATGTTGTAGATTTCCAGTTTAATTCCATGTGATCAGAAAACATCCTTTGTGTTATTTTCGTACTTTGAAATTTGTTTATACTTGCTGAAGTGCCTAGTATATAGTTCAGTTTGGGTAGTGCCCAATCTTTACTACAAATGATGCACATTTTCCCCCTCTTGTGTGTAGTTATATAAATTTCAAATAGGACAAGTTAATAGTGTTTTTCAAACACATTACATATCCTTTACAGGTTTTTTATTAATAATGTATTTTTAGTCATAGTTGTTATACAATATGATGTTAGTTTCAGACGTACAACATAGTAATTAGACTCCTTTGCACCTCACAAAGTGATCACCCCAGTAAATATAGAGACTCTCTGACATATATATAGGTATTACAATATTATTGGTTATATTCCTTATACTATACTTTCTATCTCTATGACCATTTTGTAACTGCCAATCTGTACTTCTTAATTCCTGTCCCACTTTTCACCAGCCTCCAAAACCCCTCCCATCTGGTCACCCTTAAAACGAGTTTGTATCTGAGTTCATTTCTGTTTGTTTTTTTTTGTCTGTTTGTTTATTTTGTTCTTTAGATTCCACATATACCTGAAACCATATGGCATTTGTCTTCCTCTCTCTGACTTCCTCTATTGATATACTACCCTGTAAGTCCACCATCAAATAGCTTTTTCTATCCCATGACTTTTAGGTTATGTGTGTCTTTTAATCTGAAATAAGTCTTTTGTAGACAGCATATATAAGGGTCTTGTTTATTACCCATTCAGCCACACTATCTTTTGATTGGAGCATTTAATCCTTATCATTTAAGTAATTATTGATAGATATGTAATTATTCCCATTCTTTATTCACACTTTTGATACATATTTTTTTCTTCTTCTTGAAGAAGTCCCTCCAACATTTTCTGTAACAATAGCTTGGTGGTTCCGAACTCCTTCAGTTTTTTCTTCTCTGGGAAGTTCTTTATCTGTCTTTCTATTCTAAATGAGAGCTTTGCTGGATAGAGTAATCTTGGTTGCAGATCCTTGATTTTCATCACTTTGAATATTTTCTATCAATCCCTTCTGGCCTGCAAAGTTTCTGTTTAGAAATCTGCTGACAGTTTTATGGGAGCTCCCTTGTTGGTAACTGTTTTTCTTTTGCTGCTTTTAAGACTCACTCTTTGTCTTTGACCTTTGGCACTTTAATTGTGATGTGTCTTGGTGTGGGCCTCTTTGGGTTCATCTTGTTTGGGACTTTCTGAAGTTCCTAGGGTTTTATGTCTATTTTCTTCACCAGGTTAGAAAAGTTTCCTGTAATTATTTCTCAAAATAGGTTTTCAAGTCTTTGCTCCCTCTCTCTTCTCCTTCTGGTACCTCTATGATGTGACTGTTGTTATGCTTGACATAGTCCCCAAGGCTTCTTAAACCATCTTCGTTTTTTTGGATCATTTTTTCTTGCTGTTCTGATTGGGTGTCTTCTGCTACCCCATCCTCTATGTCATTGATTTGATGCTCCTTTTCATCTACTTTGTTGATTCCATCTAATGTAGTCTTCATCTCTGATATTTTATTCTTCATTTCTTACTGGCTCTCTGTTATGTTTTCCATCTTTATATATATGATTTTTAAAAATCAATTTGTTAAAATTCTCACTGAATTCTTCTACTCTTACCCCAAGTTCCTTAAGCATTCTTTTAACCAGTATTTTGAATTTTGCGTCTGGTATATTGCTTGTCTCCATTTTGGTCAATTCTTTTTCTGGAACCTTGTTCTTTTCTTTCATGTGGGATATGTTTTTGTCTCCCAATTTTGGATGCTTCACTGTGTCTGTTTTTATGTATTAGGTAGGGTTTCTAGGTCTCCTGGTTTTAGTACAATGGCTTTACATAGTAGAAGTGTTTTGGGGCCCAGTGTCAGTTCCCCTTGCAGCTGGGAGGAGTCCAGCTGCAGGCCAAGTTTGGTTATGCAATTCCAGAGTCATCTGGTAAGTGTTATGAGGCAGAGACTCGGGAATTCCCTGGGGGAAGTAACCCATTTCATCCAAGTTGATGGTCCCTGTGTCTGCAGGCTGGGAAGGGTGAGGTCTTAACAAAAGAACAATGGCTTTTGTGTGCACTTCTGTCCCAGAGCAAGTTGCTCCTCTAGCCCTCATCCTGAAGCCCAAAAGCTCAGCACCTCCCAAAATGTCCCTGGAGCCCCTCGAGCAACCACCCCAGTGCTGATTCTAAGAGCAAATGAGTCTGTCAGGGAGTAAGGCCAGGTGTGGGCCCTTTAAGAGGAAGGTCACCACTTCCTACAGCCCTCCGTCTCCCTCCGCAGCAACCTCCACTGTATTTCTCAGCCAGAGGTTGTGGGGACTTCTCTTCCTAACACTGGAACCCTGGGCTGGGGAGCCCAGTGTGCGGCTGGCACCCCTCACTCCTAGGTGGAGGAGGTGGCTCCATAGTCAAGATAGCCCTCCTGATTACCAATGGTCACATGAGGTAGTGGGACCTCGTTGTTTAGCATTTCTGCCCTCCCCCACCATTTTTTGAGGTGGCCTGTTATTTAAGATGACCCAGGTGTAGGGCTTCTATTCAGCAGGAACTCAGGAAACTCCACCTATTGGTCTATAGTTTTGTTGTAATTTTGGTGTGGTCACTAGAAGAGGTGTGACCAGCCTCTACCTTTTACATAGTCTTGCAAGAGGCCCCTCCTTTATACTTTTATGTTAGCATTTTCTAATAATTACTAGGATTTGTGTTCAAACATCCATCTTTGATTGTGAATATGTCTATTTTTCTTCTAATATTTTTAGATTTTTACTTTTATATTTTGAAACATTTAAGTTTTTTATACCTCCATTTTTATAAGGAACATTTATCCTTGCATAATATATTTTTTGCCTCTAATAATTTTCTATATTAACGTTTTTTTATATTTTTATAGCTACATTAATTTTTTTATTGTTAGCATTTACACATTTTCATGGTATACTTGTTTTTAGTCTTTTAATCTCTATTTTCTCATCTAAAATATAACTTTGTAAAGAGAAAATAATTAGATCTTTCATGTTTTTATTCTTCCTGACAATCTTAGTCACTTTCTTAAATTCATTTTTATGTTTAAATTAATGATTGATAGAAGTAGATTTAAATCACCACCTTGCTATTTATTTTCTAATTGTTCCATATATTAATTATTTCTCTATTTTTTTAGTCACCCTTTGAATACTCAATTACTTTTCATATCTGTATTCACATATTATTTATATCATTTTTTGTATTATTCCTTTAGTAGTTAGTAATGTGGAGATTAAAGTATGCAAGCTTTGCTGCTTACTGTCTGTCTGGCTTAAATAAGTACTTTTACCATGTCTCAAACAACATGAGAATCTTAAAACTATTCAACTCCATTTACCTCACTCATACTTTGTGTGATTGTCATGGGTTTTACTTCTTTATTTGCTTTAAAACTCACACATAATAATTGTAATTTTGCTTTTAAGTATAAAAATACTTTTTAAATTTGCTCATAGACTCTTCATGTATCCTGCTGTTCTCATTCCTTTCTGCTTCATAGAGCTTCCATCTGAAATTATTTTCCTCTGCACAAGACACATTTGCAAATAATTAGCCAAAACAGTGATTCAAGTAACTAGTAATTTCCAAGATGAATAGGAATACTCTACTCAGAAGATACCTGAAGATCTCACCTCTCTACATCCCTGCTCACTCTCATCCTCATGGAAGACAGGCAGAGTATAAGCATTAATAGCTTAAAGCACCCTCCTAAAACACAAACTGTAAACACACACAGGTGAAAGTCTAACAGAAAATCTCAAGTACAAAGAAGAAAATACAATCAAGACTCAACAAACATACAAGGAAAGCCAATAACAAAAGCTTATAGCAACAAACCAAAATAATTATAATTGCATAAAATATTATAAAAGTTTAATACAATGGAAGAATCAAATAAACCCCCACATATTATAATTTCAAAGTTTAACTTGGACCTTTCTGTACTGATTCTATATTAGAACATTTTCACATGATTTTTTATTATCTCTTCATATTATGTTCACTTTGTCTTCTGGAGTAGAGAAAGAGAAGAAAGCATTTATGCATTTTTGGTGCTTCTCCAGGGGCTTAGATAAATTTTGATTTTTAATAAATAGTGTGCAGAATTTCAAAGTTGGATGTAAAAGTAACCTGTGGGATCCAAAAATAAACAACATTTTAAATTAAGTATAAATAATATCATCAAGATAGAAAAGATAGCTGATCAAAAATATAGATAAACACAGTTGAAATTTTGAAATGCTTGTTGAAATATTTTTTAAATATTAAAATGTTATATAGTAAAATATTAAAATGGTAGTTATGCTGGATTTCTAAAAAAGAGCTAAATAGCATAACACTTCTCTAAAAGATTTAGCCATAGAGTCTTTCTGGGATGCAGCACAAAGGGATTGACAGCAGAAAATATGAAAAAAAAGACAAAGAAATAGGAAATGGAAGCATACATTCTAAATTTTTCTAATAGAAAATGAAGGAGAAAAGAATGGAGAAAGGTTTTCTTTAAAAACAAAAAAGAAAGACTAATCCAAAATTGAAGAGAGATTGTAACCACCCCTAGTGCTGTGATGAAATTAAAAAAGTATTTACTAATAAATACATGCAGCAAAATGTATAACATTAACAAACAACTAAAAAAAATCTGAACGCTTTCAGATAAAAAAAGGACATTTTTCTAATAAACCAGAATCAAACTGACATCAGACTTTGCATCAACAATGGAAACTAGGAAATAGTTAACGACATTGTCAAAAAGAAATAACAGATTCTGTACTTAAGCAAGTATGGAATTAAAGCAAATAAAATTGAAATATGAAAATTCTCAGAGTGTATCACTTGTAAATTTTTAATAGAAAAATTTATAGATTATACACTTTTTAATCCAAGAGAGAATTAGGTCACAGTGAGAAAATATTAGCAATAAAATTAGTAAAGCTATGTTTACAAGTACCTATAAATATATATTTATGGGAAAAATTAATCTGGAACTAATTTACTAGACAAAATCAATAGAGTAAGTAAAGACTAATGTTAAGAAGTGACATAGATTCTCCCCTTGACCAAATTTGACAGAAATGCTAAGAAACTTGAAAGAATGATTAGTTGTTTGTTTTTCTCAGGTGTAGAATATAAATGCTGATTATTTTTATACATAAACATAAGTGAATGCTAAGAGATTTTTGATTTATGATGACCATATATAGAAAAAGACTCTCCTAGTAAGATACAAATAGGCTTGAATTGCCACAAACATCTTTTTAATAGAATATCTGGGCTCAGAGGAGAAAAAAAACAGAATTCACCAAAAAGAACAAAATAAACAAATAAGCAAAAAAATGAGATAAAGCCAGACTGGTTTAATCAATGTAAACAATTGTTTTAGCTTGGGTCAAATGTCAAAAAGAGGCTAAGATCTGGAAATAAAGTCTGAGTCCACACCAAGGTGTGGGCATATTAGGGTGAGACTTTGAAAGGGAATAAAATTCCAGATAAGTAGTATCCATGCCTCCTGGCAAAAAAGAAAAAAGCAGCAAATGTAAATCTCATCTAAACATAAACTGAATACATCCCCAAGTCAACTTTCCCTTAGTTAAATCCCTAAATATCTTAGCAGGCAACTGAAATACCTCAAACAGAAGCAGTAGCCATTAGAACCAGATAGCCCACTATTTGCTACAGACCACAATGACAAAACTTGAGGGACAATGTTATTCTTGGAACTGTATACACTTTGAATGACCCAAGCCTCTATAAGAACATAAAATAGTAGAATAATACCTAGAATAGAAAAAAGGAGACACAGGTTTTAATGTCATTCTATATACTGAATTTTAAAGACAATTGTTTTTCCTGAGACTTTTCCTTTTAGCAAGGAAAAAAAAACTGAACAAAGAAAACATTAGAAACATTAGGAAAACAAATCGATTAAAAGGAAAAAAATCTCCTATAATACAAACACTTTCAGAAAATCACTTTGATGTTAAAAATTTCACAGCCACGCACATATACACTAACACACATATGTTTTCCTTAATAGTGATGGAAAAAGATTACAGAGCAAAGAAAACATGTTATAAACTCAGCTTATCTAATAAAATAAATAAGAACAGTTAGCAGTTATTGCTGAAATCATAGCAGTCATTGCTGAAATCATATTAAACACTGAGAAAAAGGACAAAAAGATTAAAGTGATAAGATTGAGATAATACATACAAAGAGACTGATGATCCAACAGAAATTTCCTGAATTGGAGACCACATCAATTCAAAACTAACAAAAAAAAAAAAAAAAAAAAAAAACGTATTCAGAGAATTAACACAATGAAATTTCCCTGAAATGAAAAGTGCATGAGTAGATTAAAATATGCTAACTATTCCAAAATGAATTAAAAAATAAAAATCAACATTGAGTTATATACTCCATGTTATCAAGGTCAAGTATTTCTAAAGCATATGTCTAAGTAGAAGGAGAAAGTCACCTGCAAAGGGAAACTCAGACTGGACTCAAACCTTATTCATTAAACCAGAAACAGTACAGCAAAATTTTGAATGGACTGGGAAAATTTTGTTACCAAAAAAATTATATTAAGCTTAATTTTCATTCAGTTATAAAAACAAAAGGAAGATATTCTCAAATATGAGGAAATACAAAGGAGACAGCATTCAAGAACTTTTATTGAAAAATGTATTGAAATTTAACTAACCAAGAGATAGTCAAAATATACAATGCAGAAATGAAGAAGCAATTTAGCACTGGGGGTATATACTGAAATCACATAAACATAGAATTAAGATTTTGAAACAAATTTGGACAAAAGAAATGTCCAAAATGTAGAGAATTTTTACGAGTTTATTTGAGCCAAACTGACAATAGTGCTGGAAAGCACGATCTGAAATGCTCCAGAGAATGAGTTTTGCAGTTTTTTTTTACACATTTTGAATTAAGGGTGGCATGTAAGGAAGATTACATGAAGATGGGTTAAAGTAAGGCTGGGGAATCTCTATGATTGGATTGCAGGAGAGTTAGCAGTAGATTATGTGTTCTCTTGAGGGTGGTTATGCTTCTAAGGGATCTGAAAAAGAGACATTTCAAAGTTGTGTCAACCCAGATACACAAAAACAAAGGACAAGGCATGCTTACAAAGATAAAACTTTTACTAAAAAAGTTATAGGCCTGAGGCACGAAAATCCATCATGGCCTGCCCACTTAGGACTTTACAATCAGATCAGCCTGTGAGGTTAGTTTTAGTTAGATTTATTACAACAATGTTTTTTCTCCCACAGGGATACAGATCAGAAATGTAAGTGCTGCAAACTCTGACCAAGTCAAAATATATTCTAAAAAATCCGACGTTGTACAGAGGGAGAAATTGGAGTGAAAATCATAGTTCTAATAAATTCATCATTCATAGCAGGGAGTTAATAATAATCAATTAATTATGAAGTAGAAATGTAGAATAGAATTATATACAGATAACAATACACTAATTATTATGAAATAGAAATGCTGTTTAAAAAAGAAAAATAATGACTTCAATATCTCTGATCTTCATTAGACCAAAACTCTGAAAATGTCTATGCTCACTTTCTACATTTCTCTCATATACCTGATCCAATCATTCTTTTACTCTTGCTACTCCATGGAAACTGCTTTTGTTAACATCATCAATGAACTTCATGCTGTCATACCCAATGGTAATTTTCACCCTGCATTTTATTTGCTTTATCTGCAGCATTTGACACTTGGATTATCTTTCTCCCAGGAAGACTTTCTCTTTATAGAATATCATAGAACATCTCCCAATTTTACTTTGACCTTATAGCCTTCAACTTTTTATTTTTGTATTCTTATTTTTTTTTACTAAACTTATTGGGCTGGCATTGGTTAATAAAATTATATAAGTTTCAAGTATATAATTTAAAAATACATCATATGTATATTACATTGTGTGTACACCACTCAAAGTTAAATTTCCTTCTGTCACCACATATTTGACTCCTTTTACCCTTATCCACTTTTCCTCTCTCCCCTTTCCTTCTGGTAACCACTAAACTGTTGTATGTGACTATGAGTTTTCATTTGTCTTGTTTTTTTATTGCTTTCAATTACATATCTCACATAAATGAAATCACATGGTTCTCAACTTTTTCTGTGTGACTTATTTTGCTTAGTATAATAATCTCAAGATCCATCTACATTGTTGAAAATGGCAGTAGTTCATCTTTTCTTATGGCTGAGTAGTATTCCATTGTATATATGTACCACATCTTCTTTATTCAATCATCAATCAAAGGGCACTTTAGTTATTTGCATGTCTTGGCTTCAGTAAATAGTTCTTCAGTGAACATCAGAGTACATGTATCTTTACAGATAAATATATTCAAATTTTTGGGATAGATACCCAGAAGAGGGATTGCTGAGTCAATAAATCTATCTCATAAATCTTAGAGCAACCACCAGACATCAAAATGATACAGCAAGTGTAAATATTGTAGTGCTCCTAGATTTAGTACTTAAATCTTTTCTCTGTCTATACTAACTCATTTAGGGATCACATGTAATTTCATCAATGTATGAAATGAATTGACAATACATACTGTCAATTTAAAAATTTTCATATTCAGCCTAAACCTCATCCTGAATTCTAGATACAAATGTTTAGCCACTTCTTTGACATCTAAATTTGAATATCTGCTAGACATTTCAAATTTAACGTGTCAAACGTGGAACTTTTAATACTACATCCTGACCTCCCACAAACATTCATTTCTTATCCTGTTGCTCATCCATTCTTCCCCATATTAGTAACTGGCAGTATGACCCTTCCTATTGATTTATCTTTGTCAGAGCTCATCTGCAACTACTCATTAAATCCTGTTTTCTCCATCTTCAAAATATATCCATTTCCACTGTAGCTTATATAATCCCCTATTATATGTCAATATATTATTCCATTGATTCCTTACCTGCTTTCCTGCTTTTATCTTTGCTTTTACAATCTACTTACTAGCGCCTCTAGAATAAGCCTGCTAAAAATTAAATCATATCATTTACTCTTGTTCTCAAAACCTACTAATATACTCCTGTCTGTCTCTTAGTAAAACAATGATAATAATTAGTTTTCATTGGTTTTTACCAAGAAAAGTCTGACCTTTATTATATCTCTGCATTGTAGGTAATAACCTTTGTCCATCTAAAATGAAGCAATTATTGAAGGTAAGTTTTTGTAGGAACAATAATCCAGTGTTATAGAAAAATAATGGTAATGAATAATTCAAGAAAGACTTGGGGGGCTGAATGTCTCTAACCACACTGGCATTAAAAAAATAAATAAAGTATAAATATAAAGTCCAAAATTCTCAGCTCAAAATCTAGCTAAGATATGAGGAATTTCTCTGATTTTATAAAAGAATCAATTGTAGCCATATTATTTAATCTAATCTACAGTTTAGTAAAGTATGTTAGATGAATTCATAGCCTTGACCAAACTCATGTGTAAGAAAAAAGGGAGACATAACAGAAATCAGAGTCTCTCTTAGAAACAGAAAAAAAAAAACACATGTATTTTATGAGAGTCTTGATAGCCTCCTTAAAGGTTTTGTGATGATGTTTCTAAGGCATATTATTGGCAAAGAGAAGCGTTTTTTCCCCATTGCTTACTTCCAAACATTCTCCTGGTTTCTAGAGTCATAACAATATAAGTTTAAGCCCCAAAAAGTACAAACTCAAATCTCAAGATTTGTTTGTTGATTTACACTGAGAAAAATCTGGGGATGTTCAGGGATTCATTCTAAGATGATAGACCAGAAGGCGAAATTTATCAATTTGGGTACATAGAAGAGAAAATCTGAACTTTAAAAGCTGGGTGACATCTTTTTTAGCTTTGTTAGTTGGTTAATATATAGAATCAATTGGTGATCTGAACTAAATGTGACTTCCAAGAGCTTCCTGGTCAGGTATACTTTCTAAATACATCCAAACCAATATATTCTACCCCACATGCTCTTTTTATATGATTTTTATAGTCCTTCAGTGAAAGGTGTATGGTTTCTGTACTTGAAATCCAGGCAGGCCTGTGACTACATCAGAAGTAACAGCTTGTGTAAATCCTTATGGGATACTCACTCTTGGAACCAAGCCTCATACTGTGAGTATGACAAGCAGCCACACGAAAAGGCTAGATACAGTTGTCCCAGCCACAGGCCAAGCTGAGGTCCAGTTGGTAACCAGCATCATCACCAGACAAGTGAGTAAACAAAATGTCAGATTTCAGATTATCCCAGCTGACACGAAGTATAGCAGAACCTTACACAAATTCCTATTCATGAGAAAAATAAATATTGTTATTATTTTAAGCCACATGATGGCTTATTACTCAGCAATAAATAACCAGAACACTTTATATAATGTACCATCCTTCAGCCTATTCGAGCAGAGATCTATCCTTCACCCTCCCCCTGCTCTGCTCTGTATTGCAGCAAATAGGATACCTGCTAGCTGCATTTCCAGGCTCCTGAAAGTTGGCTTGATGCTTGGTTAGTCTATTAAACAGAAGAATTGGAAGCAGTTTGGAAGATGCGAGGAAGGGAAAAGCTGGAATATTTAACTTGCATGTTTTCTCTCTTTCCTGAAGTACCCTCTAGTGATTGTTATCCTGCCTACAGCTCCAGCTTAGAGCAGAGAGATCTGCTGTGGTTGGACCTTCTTCTGGTTAATTCTATGCTTCTTGAAATCTAGTAAAACTGCCTCCTTCCTTTGTCAACCCGAGCTAATGGATGGTAGCAGCAATTGCAAGCAGCTAGCTCTTTTTCTTATTGTTTATTATTTAGATTCTGAGATGTTCCACCACCTGTTTAACAAATTCTGTATATAAATTTTCCTCTGTTTTAAATATTGTAATTAGTATACTTCCTCTTCTTCCCAGGTATACTCTGCCTGATACAAATATATAGAATGCAAAGAAATAGAGAATCCAAAGGAATCCAAATAGAGAGCTAGGACATTTGGAGTTGATTCATTGTATATGAACTTCTTACTCATCTCCTAACCATGGCAGAATGAGGGGTAGACATTGCTAACCTGAATTTTGTCTGTATTTCTGGCTCAGTCTACACTTAGTGTTATGATGAGTTCTCCAATTTTTGAGTTTGTGTTTAAAACATATAACACCAACTCCTGAATATCTGGAGCTAGGTTTGTATAAAAAGGCAAGTAGAAGTCTTGATTCTTCTACTACTGCTCAAAATGGTAAATCTATAAGAACTCTTCATCCCAGTGGGGAGTTCTTTTACTTGCCTGTTTGCCCATACAAGGAGAGCTATTGATGTAAATGTGGGCTTAGAGCTTGAGCAGATTATATAACCTCTAAACCCATGTATGCATCCATTGCTCTGATAAAGTCTTCATTTTTATCCCTATAAAGACACAAAATCACTAGAAACTGTTGACCAAGTATGGCTGATAGGAAGCCCTCACTTTCTTATCTCAGATTTTCAAAAACTTTCCTGCTCTTTATCATATATCAATCCAAAGAAATGTTAGTTATGTTAGCATAACCACCGGACATCAAGATTATACACTATGTTGATGACATATATGCTCATATGTTCTCATGAATGAGACAGTAGATACCCTAATGTCTTGACCAGTTATGGGAAATAAATTTTATGAAATTATAGGTTTCTACCATCTCAATGAATTTTCCAGGATGTCTAGTGTATCATGACAACCATTCAAAATTAAAAGACATATTTAATCTCATACTTCTTTCTGCTATAAAGGGGACACAATGTTTAGTAGGTCTGCTGGAAATACTATATATATCCTATATGGGTGTTGTTTTTTTTACACCCTATTAGTGAAGTCATTTTTTTAAAATGACTATCCTGCAGTTCAAGCTATTCTATTGTTTCTTATTTCCCACAATAGCATGTTGCTTTATACTTCTAAGGTAGATCAAAACAATACATAGAATCTAAGGGAAGCTCCATGAGAAGGTCTTTAAGGTGTTGGAACAAAATTTTGGCCTCTTCAGACAAATAACTATTTTTCATCTGATAACTACTAAATTGCGATTAGACCTTCATAAATTAATTGCCTGATCAGTAGATGTGAGAAGTCTGTGTGAACCAAGCTGCCCATCATGAATTAAACACCCAACACTCCTTTATCAAGTAGAAGAGGTATTTGCAGGATTGGACTTCGACAAGTCCTGACACTTACTATCCTCCCCCTGCCAAAAAGTGAAGTTTCATCTGTAGATGGTCATACTCCTTGTGAATCTATTAGTGCTATACTGCCACACCTTCCTCAAAACATATTTATAGCTTCATGGATATTGCCTACTACAATATTCATGTTACCAAGGAGGAAAAAAAAGGCTTGCATGACAAATGGTTCCTGGGATACACTTAGATTGGCTGGATTTGTAGTACTTTACTTAAGTATCCTTATTTGAAACTAGGGCAGAAAATCTTGCCAGCTGTTTTAAATCCAACTTGTATATCTCATGATCTACTTAGTCTCGAAAAAGAGAAGCATAAATTCATGGGCAATAGCAAAGTGTTTGGCCAGATGTTTAAATTGAAAGAAACACGACTAGAGGATATGTGGCAAGGATATTATCTATGAATGTGCCCACATGGCAAGAAATGTGACATTTAAAAATCACCAAATTCTCTTCTGAATAAGAGTCTCTCAGTAATTGCATGGACAAAATAATCCACTTTATGTCAATCAGCCACATTCTTCAGGTACATCAATGTTGATCAAAATGTTTTTAACAAATAGCTATGGTAATAGAGCTATCATTTATACTTATACTTTAATTTCCATTAAGTTTCAACTCAATATCACCACTAATATGCATCTTATATGTTGACATCAGCAACCAGCTTTGAGATCTCAATATGGTACCATACCCCAGAGCAATCAGAAAACCAACTGGTACACTCTGACTTTACAACTTCTCTCATTGAGGGTCTCTGATATTGTGACTTCTGTTGGCTAATAGCCTGCAACAGAATTACAATGCATCATTTTCAAGCTCACATATCAGGAAACTTGCTATTTCCTATCTCTTATATAATCCTGCCTCTTTGCCATGCAGACAGTCCCCAGCTAGCCCATTGGTGATTGAGAAGTCATATAGAAAAAAAATGATCTTTCTCACTTGAGACCGTCCTAGACCAGCCCAACTTCAGCACACTAGCAGCTGACTACAAATGCATGTGTGAGCTCAGCCTAGACCAAAAACAAACAAACAAACAAACCATCAGAGCCCAGTACAAATAGTGTACTCAGAATTATAAACTAGTTTTTTTGTTTGTTTGTTTTAAATTATCTTTTTTTTATAAAACTATCTTTTGTTAAAAATCCTTTCATATTTTATATGTTTTTTTTTTCTTTAAATATTTGCTGGAATTCACCAATGAAGCTATCTGGGCCTTGGCTTTTCTTTCCTTTCTTTGAAGGAGCGGTTACTTTTTTATCCTGTTGGTTTTTCCTCTGCTGAATTCCTAGCAGGTAAAGCAGAATTTTGCAATTAAAAGGCTCTTGGATCAGTAAGGGTCCCAGAAGGAAATGGATGCCATACTCTAAGATAATTCAAGGAATATTTAATAAAGGGAAAACTTATTAGGTATAATCAGGTAGGGGAGATCATAAAGGGATATTTTAATTCCCCAGCTCTAGCAGCATGAGGCTCTTCTTACCCTGATACCCCAAAAATCAAGAGGGATAAAGTGATTATGTAAACTGAGAGAAAAGCTGTGTCCTCCTTCCCAGGGACATAGTCATCCCAAGGAAACCAAGCAGAAAGAAATCTTCAATTCACTTTCTTCTTTCCTTCTGCTTTTTTTTTTTTTGTCACATCTTGAGATTGAACTCAATTGGAAGCCAGAGAGAGGATGAGGAACCCCATTCATACGGTTAAATAGATGACCCTTCTGGAGCAGAGAATAAGGAACAAAAAGGGTATACAATGTGTCCAGAAAAACAAAAACATGTTATAACTGGTATACCATTCAAGAATATGTATATTCTTGAAATAATTAATTAATGGATAGATGTCACTGTGTATATTGTTGTAATCTGAAGGCAATTTGGAAGCATACATTGGCATTTTATATATTTGATTCCATATCTCAAGATCTAAATTAAGGAAATACTAGTGCAAATGAACCAGGACAGATGACTAAAAGATAACTAAAAAGTTCACTTTGGTCATTATCTGGGATTAGTGTAAACTTTAAGAATAATCTGTACTTTTATCAATATATATATATATTTTTAATTAAAAGGACATTTTGTACATGTACTGCTTGGATGATTAAAAGATAACTTAAATTTTAGAAAAACAAATGTAGTAATTTTACTAGAGCCAAGATAAAATAATTTCCGTAATTAATCATTCCATCCATATGGCTCTTAGGTTCCAGACAGCCAAAGCAAAATAAACAATATAAAAGATTACATAATATCAATTATCTAATGAAAGGAAACAGACCAGTTGAAGAAAATGTTTTATTTTTACTAAACTCTTTCCGACATTAAACACAATGCTTCTGTAAAATTTTTTGTTTTAAACTATCGTAAGAATGACAGAAATAACTTTCAGGGTACTATCTTAAAAGTTTTAAACGTTGCAAAACCATTCTTCATAAAACAATTTGTTACATGAAGTAGTTAGAAATGACAGACATTACTGTCTGACTGCTCAGTGAAGCAATTAATATTATCCAATCACATTCTATTCAAGTAGCATAATATGAGTAAAGAATAAAAATACAAAGTTTTTATTAATTTTATGCAATATGATATATATTATTTACATAAAAGTGTTTTCATAATGATGATTACACAAACTTCACCTTTTTTTGTTATTCTCACCAAAAACAACAGTAGTCCAACAATAAACTGACACTAAATTACAGTAGATGATCTACTGCTGTTTTTCAAGTATTCATCTTCATGTATGGGTAAAAAAAGTATTTTAAAAATAACATATGAGCTACACAAACATAATTTATAACAAAAATGAAACTATATGATTTTTCTATGTATGTAACTCTTCTCAGCTTGATCATTTTACATTTGAGCACTCCTTACTAGAATGTATTTCTAATATTTCTTGAAGAGATAATATTATATATTCATTATATATTTACTGGGACTTCACCACAGTTTTGGTATAACATATAAAGGTAGTTATATTTTAGTGGTTTTCAAAGGTTTATTTTCTGAAAGCCCTAAATGGAACTGTTGTATTTTAAATAATCATTACTGAGACATGACTTTTTTGTAAAGAGTTGTCTTTAATTTGCTTACACATATCAAAATCATCAATTAAGTCTGAAGAATACAAATAGCAGAATATAAAAATGAAGAACTTCATTTCAAATAAAAATATTAAGATTATAAATATTTAAGCTATAACTCCTAAATTTCCTTAAAAATTATAACTTCTTTGTATCAATAGTTATTTGATTATGTATTTTGGTAAACAGATTATCCTACTAAGAGTTTTTTTTTATTTTTCATGTACATAAATATTTGAAAAATGACCAGATTTTAATAAAATGCATTAAATATTATTATAATTGTCATGTATTATACCCCACCTTTACCTTTTTAAAAGACTTTAGGAGTTGGAAAGGTTATGTTCATAACCCTTGACTCTCTATACTCCCTTTATATTGCCTCAGATGGCAATGAATATACATGTATCTTACCCAGACTCTTGAAAAACAGAACTTAGAGAATAAAGCCAAGTTTACAGAAATTTAAAAAGTAAAGATAATAATGCTGAAGAAAATTTTTCTGCTAGGTCAAGTAAACCATTGTTTAAAAAGTCAGAAAAGTCCGATAACTCAGCTGTTGAAATTTCTGAAGAGAAAGTCAAGAGACAAATACTTCTTTGCTGAGTCTTGATACTGTATTCCCAGGAATGGAAAGACAGGAACAAGGTCAGAATCAAAGGTGTCAAAGTGAACTGTGTGATATCAGAGAGCTAAACTGGGTTTGATTAAACTGGTGAGAGGAGAGGGACCTAGGCAGAGAATACGTCACCAATGCAGTATGATGAGACTGACTAGATTAACAGGTGCATTTTCATCAGGATGTGCTCATTAAAAAATTAAAGAAAGAAAGTGGATGGGGTAACAATTGGCCCAAGACAGAGGTAATGTAAAGTTTCGTCCAGTCGGATATTACTTCAAGGACACCGGTAGGACATTACCACAAGGACACCTAAAACCATGATAAGTCATCCATCAGCAAATCACTTGAAGTTTATGTAGAAATTCCTTTCCATATCACACCATGTCTTCATTTCAGACAAGTAAAAAATGAATATAAACTGCATTATTGATGCTTGATTTATCTCTGGAGAATGAGGTCAAAGTCTCAGCAATGAGGTATTTTAGCGAAGTCCTGACAAAGTCAAGTTTTAGGCCAGTGCTTAGGAGAACAAACTTTTTCTGTGTGGCAATTATTCTTCAATAACAAGGGATTTTCATAATTATGATTTCCTCCATAGATAATGTGTTATTCACATATTCTCAGCATATGGACGCAGTCCAAACAACTTTATATTGTTGCATTACTTTCTCCCACTTGACACAATAATCACTTCTTTATCTCTGGATAGATTTGTTATAGTCTCTCTTCCTTTAAAAATACAAATATTAAGAGGGAGGAGATGGCATCTACTTGAGATTGCTTGGTTTCAGACAAATCAGTTTATCTGACATTACCTGAGATAACTATTATCTAGATTTTACAAAGAACAGTAGATTATTAACTGACCCAAGCTCAAAAAGGAAGAAAGGAATTTCTAGGCCTTTCTGTTTCCAAAGTTTTTTACTTTTCTGTTAAATGAAAATTTCTAGTAAAATAAAAGATACATTTATCTGCAAAAATCTATGTCTATCCAGAGCCTCAGAATGTGACATTATTTGGAAATAGAGTCACTGCAGATATAATTCATTAAGAGGACATCACTACTGGATTAGAGGTGGCCCTAAATATAAGACTGACGTTCTTTTAAGGGGGTCATGTGAGATGCATGCACACACACGCGCATACACACACACACACATACACACACATACACACACGAAGGCCATATGAAAACAGAGACAGATATTGGAGAGAGATAGCTATAAGCCAGTGCATGCCCAGCATTGCCTATAACCAGCAGAAGCTAGGAAGAAGCAAGGAAGGATTCTTTTCCAGAACTTTCAGAGGAAACATGGCCCTGCTGTCACCTTGATTGCAGACTTCTAGCCTCCAATTAAGAAAATAAATTTCTGCTATTTTAAGACACAAAGTTTGTGATATTTTATGGGCAGCACTAGGAAACTAATACAAAGGTCAATTAACAAAGAAGGTTTAATTTGCTTGTCACAGTGCTACTAGAAATAAATGTTCTTTAATTAATTAGAGGACAATTTAGAAACTTATATTTCCTTAAAACCATAATTAGAATTATTAATTACCAATCATGCTTTTTTATTGATTTTTTGTTTGTTTTTTTGTCTGTTGCCTCATTTAACTACCTTATTCTCCCCTTATAGCCAGACCCAGTTACTGAATCCAGCATAATCTCTTGGCACAAATATTTGTTGGTGAAATAATTTAATGAAGGATTGATGAATTAATTCATCATAGAAATTATCAGAGATGTTTGGAAAAGCTGACTAGATGGAAGCCCAGATAAAACTTTTGGCCAAACATCCAAAGCAAATATGAGACCTGTGTCACTGACTTTCTCTTACATATACAAAAAACATACAAATATGCATTTACACAAGAATCACTAAGTAGGTCAATTTTTTAATCAGTTTTGACATATCATATTGTACAAGTCCTTCTGCAATGGAGATAAAACATTGCATTTAGACATTTTTAGTAAAATATGCCTTATGTAGAAAACATACTAAAACTACCAACCAAAATCTTAATTAACAGAAATGTATATCAACAAAACACTAACCCAGAAAAAGACTTAGGTTATACTTATGAAATTGTAACCCTACACAAATTATTTAATCTCTGTGTGGTTCTAATTCCTATCTCAAAACTCTGGATAAGAAGATACGCCCTTACAAACTTATGGACTAATAACTGTGTTATTAGAATTGAGTAGGATGCATAAAAAAGCAGTATGAAATAAATACACCCTTAAGTATGTATATTATTAATGTTTTACTTTTAAAAATTATTTTTAATAATAAAACAAGCATATATTTTTTGACTAATGTTAAAAGGCATGTCAAAAATTGTTATCTCCTTTTCCATACTCCTCTGTCCCCTGGTTTCATTTCCCATAGTCAGTAACTTTCGAAACTCGTGAGTATTTCTTCTGCCATTAACCTCCATATTTCTAAGATAACATTGTTATTTCTATACTTATACATTTCCTAGAATATTGATTGATATCTTGTTATGAGTTATTGAGCTCTTTTGAATCTTCTCAAGCGTATATCCCAAAATTCTTACCCTACCCATGCTATCAATATTATTATTGAGCATGGCATGTACTAGGACTAAGTTTCCATTCTTGTAAAAACTTTTCTTCACAATTATTTATTACCCATTTTAGTTGTCTGCCTCTGTAGCTAATTTCAAATATGCTCTAACAGATTTGTCAAAAAGCTCCAGAATTGTTCTAAGTGTCCAGGCATATCAAGTTTCTTCTTTCCCTCTTGGACACCAACTTTCCATAGCTATCTTTCTTCTCTAGTTCTAACTGTACAGCTGTAAATATTGAGAATTCCTTCCAAAATTCACCTTTGGGGATCTCCTGTTTCATGACTGTTATCTCTTTTTTTATGTTTCTTCTTTAGCATATTCTCAGTCTCTTCTAAAGAGTGTGGATTGTAAGAAATGTACTGACTTTTCTATCTCTTCCATATTTAAAAATGTTATAAGGCATCCTCTCAGTTGAGTAAATTTTGTCAACTATAGATATCTCTCCTCACGCTCATCAGATGGTCTCTTTCCTCAAAGGTCAAAAGGAATGATAGGCTGTTAAGTGTTACAGTCTTGATTCAAATGACAAGCACACCCTGAGGCACGAACTCCAATACCTTCCATCGTATATCCTGTCATTGCAGAGATGTACTCAGATAGGTAGCAGAAAAGGCAATGTGAATCTGCTACCACTGAAAAACATAAGCTCACCAGCCTCCATGCCAGTGAGAGAGACACAAATTTTCCAATGCACAAGCTGGGATTTACCTATACATATCGTTATTCATGTTCCAGCTTTTGACCTCATCTAACTTTCTATCCAATGTGTCGTTCAGGGTAGGGCCACAGATCTGCTTACTTCTCTCCCTAAATCATCCTACTTACATATAACGTCATAGTATACTAAATGCTCTGGGGTTTTAGGCTATATTTTTCATGCCCTACAGTCATTTATTATATCATCTATCTCTTTAAAGTCTTTGCAGAGAAAGTGAACATCTTTTTCTTAATATCTTATAGACAACAGTTGGTTTTAAACATAATCCATTTTTTTCCTACATAATCCATTTTTTTTCTACTCACTACTTTGAGTTCCATTTTTTTAGTGTAAATCATTCTTTTGTTAGCATACTTCTAAAATATTATGTTAAGTTGAATTTGCTTACTATATTTTATTGTCAATTCTACTCTTCTTCAATTTACTCTCCAAGGTTAAAAATTAAATGCCTTCAAAGATTAAGAAAATAAAATGTATAAACCAAATAGACAAATATGGAAATGTTTACCCCTCCAAAAGAATATCTCTTTGGTAGCTAAAAGATTCTATATTATATTCTAACTTAGTGATTGTTTAGCATAAAATAATTTAGTGTTTATCCTTAAAAAATAAAATGCTAATAATTTCAGCTAAATTGCAACTAATATAGTATTAAGTTCGGTTTATTGGCTGTTTTCCTGTTTCATGATATTTGACTCTTCTTATAATTTCCCTTGTTCCTAAATCCAACTCAAAGATATCTATGAGCTCAAGGCTATTTTAAACAGTTGAGGAAAATAGAAAATTGTCAAATAGAAACTAAATGTAAATCTATAATCAGGAGAAACTGCCAAATTAAAAAAGAAAGATATAGATGTACATTTTCAAATTTTTACATATAGGCCATCTGCACAATTTTAACTCACCATACAAGTTTTAGCGTTTAAGCTCATTTTTCAACACATTTTCATTGAGTAATAGTTAGAATAAGAGAAATTTCCAAGTCTTGTCCTTTCTGATCCATTGATTTGTTCTATGACCTCCTGTCTTGACACTGTCAGACCTCAATTTTGCAATCTATGAAACCATTTTTGTTATATTTTATTGGGCAAATTACTCGAGTCTTGGGATATCTTAGGAAAAAATTCATCCTATCTATTCAGTTCAAAATAATGATGGTTTTCTATATTGCTTAAATATTTCCATTATCTGAAATTTTTCACAGATTATATTTTTAATTATTAAGTTAAAAATATAATAGTGGTGATTAATAAAAATCATCAATCTAAATTTAAATAATTAAAAGTATATTTGGAAGACTACAGAAAACATCAATCATAGAATGTATGATGGAAAAATTATATTTCTACAATAAATACTTAAAATTTGTTTCTTCTTGGAAAAAAATTCTCTTCTAATGACATTAAGGAAACAGATAATATCTAGAAATGCCCCTAATCAAGGTAAAACTATATCATCATAAAATAAAAACTATGATGTACTGAAAACAAAAACAAAAACAGAAACAGAAACAAAAGAAACAAACAACAAAACAAAAAAACAAACAAAATAGAATTGCCACTGCAAAATACAACTTCCATGGACCTCTTATACAGACTGAAAGTGCTATTCTCCTCTTTGCAGATGTGAGCATTTTCACTTCTCGAGTACGTGTGTTATAAAGTAGAGAAACTTAAAAGAATGGATAGTAATAATGAAGATTGGGCCTTTCTATCAAAGATGCACAGATAAGAAAACATTATACATAAACTTGGTGCGAAATATATACAACTATATTTATGTGCTATCATCTCAACTTCTTGTGCCTTTAGACGGCCTGTGCAAACATTTAATGAATATTCCTAGCATCCTCTCCAACTCTTTTGTGTTTACCTTTCTTAAATATTAAGATGACTAATAGTACCTCACCTTTCCTCTTAAAATACTTATAGACCATTTATTAAAAATCATAAAATATCAAGAAGTAGACTCAAAGTTAAAATATACTTTATTAATATTAAATAGCTTATGACTAGCTTGGCAAGAATAAACTGAATTTTATTAAATAAATAATGATTGGGATACTAATTATATATTTGTTTCATAATTAATATTAATGTATAATTAATAGAATATACTTGTAATGGTATATTTGTACTAATATATATAATATAATTGGTAAAATTGAAACCGCTAAAATGCAATTAAATCAAATAATTGAAATATAACTGATATAATAATATATATAATTAATACAATATATCTAAAGAAAGAAATTTGGAGAGCAAAACTTTCCATTTATGAAAATATCTCCATGTTTAAAGACCTAAAATTATTTTCCTATGGTTTTCTCTCAAAGCTTCTAATGATAATTTTTTAATCCTAAGCAATAAAATATACATATAAAATCAATTTTTATTTAAACGTGACCCAAATTTGACTGAATTTTAACTACTAAGTACAGCCCCCCTAGAATCTATATAAAAACTTGTTTCAGTGCTTATCAATAAGAGCAACTGTCTATTTCTCTAAATTATAAACATATTAAGTTTGATATTTGTTTAATATGCTATGCTTTATTTTCTCCTCAAGGATAGTCTGCACATCTCATTTCTTAGATTGGCTGAGGAATAAAAATGCTTGGGTACAACTATTAGAAATATATATATATATATATTATGAATATAATAAACACATATATAATATATTACAAATACGTATGTGTGTATATGTGTATACACACACACATATATATATGCTATATATATAAGCTGTATATGTATAAGCTATATACATATAGCTTTACTGGCACTGGAAAATAGTTACAAACAATGTAAGATATTATCACAATTTATTAACCAAGAGTCATAGCCTGTGATTACCTGGTTAGAACATCTGCCAGGTAATAAAATGACTCATACATTAGGTTACTGCTTTACCTTTACATATGGTATTTTGATACTATTTTATGAATAAGAGTAAAGAGAAATAGTTTCTGGTATATGAAATTCCATTTTCAAATTATGTAATTTAGGGCTGAATTATCATTTTGCCTAATTTTACCAAACAATTACATTGAGATACATATTTTAAATGTGTTGGCTGCTTGCCCATTTGCCACAATATAAAATAATGTCCTCAATGCTGCTTACATTGTTTTATCATCTTAATTGATAATAGCCTCAGGAAAGAGTCCAACCACCTATCACCTCTATGTTGTACTTATTTCCTGCCCCTTTGCACATACCTACCACATCTGGTACTCTTCTGAGAAAGAGGACAGCACAGTGACTTTCTTTTCTAGGCACCTCTTTATAAGCAATTTGGTTTGCTATTTAGGCCCTGGTATCCTTGCATCATGTTTCTTAATGAGTACAAGAGAGAAGAAATTGTTCAGGATATGTGTGAACTGCTACCATATAACATTAGGGCAACAGAAGGCGAGGCAGATTCCAGTTTTATATGATATCTGGCTAGCAATCAATACTTTGGGAATTGACAAGCCTACAATAGTTACAGATTGTAATTCTCATGTCGATTCTATGTGATGGCAATATTGTTGAAATCTGGCAATAGTTTGGAATTTAATCTTTAATTTTGAGTGTTTTGACTTTTGTTGAATCTTCATAGAAAATTCAGAGGAAAAATTAAATAATATAGAAGCAAAAATATGTATGGTCAACTATCAAAAAGGAGATATGATTCCTCTTTCTTATTGACTGCTGCTGATATCAATATTCAGATTCTACATAAACATAACATTGGGTGATGATCTTTAATCTTGGCTAATATTAGAATATGTTGGCTAGAGTATAAGACAGCCATTCCTTTGAAAACATGCACACACACAACATGTCACAAAATGTCTTATTTTGTATGCATTATATTTGAAATCTACAATTAGAGATAGTAAATAACAAAAGTTTTACCTGAATCAGCAGATGCCTTAATCAGTCTTACAGAGAACAAATGTGTGAATTTTTTTAGCATGGTGAGAAAAATAAAAATAAAATAAAATAATAAAATTACAAACATGCAAGGATGCCAGAGAGGATAGATATTAATAAAAAAAAAGTTCATATAAAAATTATAAATATTTTTTAAAAAATCGTAATAAATCTTCAGAACTGTACAATCTACTAAGACTGAATCATAAAGTAGAAAACGTGAAAAGACTAATTATGAGTAAGGAGATTGAATCAGAAATCAAACAACTCCCAACAAAGAAAAGTTCAGAACCAGATGGCTTCACTGGTGAAATCTATCAAATATTTAAAGAAGAATTAATGCCAATTCTTCTCTAATTCTTCCAAAAAATTGAAGAGTAGGGATAACATCCAAGCACATTATACTAGGCCAGCATTACCCTGATATCAAAACCAGACAAGTATACTACATGAAAAGAAAAGAGACCAATACCCCTGATGATCTTAAATAGGAAAATCCTCAACAAAATACAAACTAAATTCAACAGCATAGTAAAAAGATCGTACACCAAGATCAAGTAGGACTTTTTTTCTGCAGTAAGGGTGATTTAACATTTACAAATGAATTAACGTGATATCCCAAATTAACAAAATAAAAGATAGAATTATATAATCATCTTGAAAGATGCAGAAAAAGCAAAGCATTTGACAAAATGTAACATACTTTTATGATAAAAACTCTCAGCAAATTATGTGGATATGGGATGTATTTCAACATAATAAAGGCCATTTATGACAAGAACCAACCATCATTATTCTCAATGGTGAAAAGCTGTAAACTTTTCCTCTAAGATCAGGAACAAGACAAGGATGTCACTTTCCCCACTTCTTTTCAACATAGTACTAGACGTTCTAGCCAGAGAAACTAGGAAAGAAAAAGACATAAACATCATTCGAATTGATAAGGAAGGAGTAAAATTGTCACTCTGTGCAGATGATATGATCTCGTATATAGAAAACCCTGAAGGCTCTACCACATAAACTCTTAGAACTAATATATAAATTTGGCAAAATTGCAGGATAAAAAGTCAATATACAAAAATCTGTTGTGTGTCAATATTAGGAGATCAAAACGTATCTAATATCATTCATTTGGTAATAGTAAATGTGAGAAAGAGGAGCAAACACATCTTATAGAATTAACGAGGACATGGCTGAATTCAAACTTTTAATCTTTTTCCTTTTATCTTCTCTTTCACTTATATGTGCACAACTATAATAAGATGTTAACTATGGGGAGGATGACATACTTTTTCTCTTTCCAAATGAGAATCATGTCACTCCCTTCAAGGCAAATAAAGGGAATCCAGGAGAATCAGTCATAGATAATGGTGTTGGTGGAGACACACAAAAGAAAGATTGGCATTTATTTCATAGCTGGGCATCTTTGTGTATAGTAGATTGTGCTTTGCTTCCTGTGCTTATCTGAACAAAGGCTGAAGAAACTTGGAGAAAAGTAATAAGTCAGAGAGGTGTCCACAGAACAGGCTACAGCACTCACATTGGTAAGACAAGAACACAGAAGTGTCCTGTGCATCAACTGTACAGTACTATGGTGGGCAGTGGGCAGTGGACAGCATGTGGGGTGAAGGAGTCTGAACATAAACAATTTTCAAAGACAATGAACTGTGCAGTAGGAGGTGCCCCGTGGTCCTCGCATAACAATCGTACATGCAGCTCATATATGCAGCTCAGCATTTGGAAACTTGCCCTACCATGTGTTGTTAGAAAGCCAATGTCAGTGAAAAGCCCTTTCCACTTCTTCGCTCCACTTCAACCTGCTGGAGGAGTAGACTGCAAGAAGAGGAAAGAAGGGAAGGCATTTAACCATCTCAGAAAAAGGACTTTTTTGCATTCCAGGTCATGTGAGCACAAATCTAAGCAAGTATGGATAGGAAAGGAGGAAGATACAAAGATTTAAGGTGGGGTATGGGATTGGAATTTTTAAATAGGCTAGACTAGACTTCAGTTTCTGAAAATTGAAAGAGATTAAAATCTATGAGATTATCAGAGGGTGTCATTTAGGAATGAAAAAAAAAGGAAAGACAAGAAAGTAAAAAATGGAAAAAATAACCTAATGTTATTTCTTGTACCAAAACTCTACATAATAATTTTGACTATAGTCTTGGAAAGGACTATGCTAAATAACTTCATTCATATTGGTCAATTATTTAATAATCTAGGAATGGGGGGAGAACTCTTTACAGCTAACATTTCATGACAGGCCCTAAGTTGGTAGGCTTAATAAATTTATATTTCTATTAAAATAGCTGATATCTAATACCTAGCTTTAGACTTTTAAATGCTAAATTATCTATTTAATCTATGACATGAAAATTGAGGGTTTCAATCAATTATCAGAATAAATACAAAGATAATTCTGAAGACCGCTTTGGCCTAGTCTATAAGCCTCCTTGAAACAGTTCTCCAGGTTAAGAGGTGATGACAATTCCCGGAAGCAAATTTCATCTCATGATTTTATGACTTAATTTGCTTTGCCTCTGTGAAAGCAAAGATATCACCTATCAATCAGAAACCAGAACCTGCATTCATCTAGATCCTAATAATTCCTGATAGTACAATAATTCTGAGGCAAAAGTGCCAAACTATCTGAAACCAAATCCTTCGTGTTTATGTGACTTTAGACAAGTTATTTAACAACTTTGTGCCTCAATTTCCTCATTTTTAAAAAAGAAGCCAATAGTTATCTTATTTTATTATTATTACAGAAGAGAAAATCAAATCATTTATAAGTCATTCAGAATATTAATATTAAACAAGGCATCAGTTATGAGTTTGCTATAAGCAACTCTCGCCAAAAAAAAAGAGAAAGACTAAAATAAGCACTATTTGAGAGTGATAAGAAAATGAGATACGTATATATTGTCCTACCTTTCCCCAAGTTTTATTTCTGTTTTCATCTTTGTACCTCAGCTACCTTATTTTAACACCTTGACATTTTTCTGGATCATATTTCAATACTCATTCTGCTCAGTGTAAGAAATGGGTAATAAAGACGATTGAATAGGCATGCCCTTATATAAAAATATACATAATACTTCTCAAATTGAATGGCAGCATTTATTTTTCTTCTCCTAACAAATGGATATATACTTCCTTTTAACAGGCAATAAGAATACATCCTTTTTTTTTTGTTGTTGTTGTTGTTAGATGTATGGGATTTAAGTTAGATTGATCAGTTGAAACCATATTAGACTATAATTTTTCTATAATAATATCTCCCCTTCAAATATTTTACATTTTATTATTGCAAGAAGCTCAAGTTAAATCTTATTTTTGAAGTAGGAAGAATTTAAATTATAAAAGTAATTTAGAGAACTATGTATGAACTTCTATTGAGGTAGACTTTCCCATCCCATAGATCTGTCATTCTCCTGTAGTGTGAAATGCAGTCATACGCAGTTACTAGTAATACATATAAAGAGTAAGGTCAATATCTAATACAATTTGTCTATAATAAAAATTCCAACTAAATCTTCTATTTCTGGTGGCTTGATCAGAGAGACAGACGGAAAAAAAAAAGAAAGACAGGTTGAGGGAGACACAAAAAAAGGAGAGGGAGATAGAGAAAAAAAGAGAGAAGTGGAAGGGAGAGGTAGAGGGAGTTTACTAATAGGTGCAAACATCAGAGATTACAGCTTCCACAGTCAGTCATAGCCTAGGAGTTGGGGGGAATAAATTTACTGTGGATCCTATTTCTAATCTTTCTAAGAATAGTAGAACCCTTGGGATTATTTTCGGTTGGGAAAATAGCATACAGTTATACATGGATTTGTAAATATATAATGAATGTTTTTCTTAAGTAAATAAGTACACATTTTTTCTCTTTTTAAATACATTAAATATAAACCCTGCGTGTGACACAACCACTTACTCAATTTCAATTTGTCCTGGGTTGGGAATTAGAAAGAAGATTCAAACAAAATGTACCCATTTTACTGAAATTCAAAGCACACAAAGTGGTACTGCATTTGGCCAAACAGCAATTCCGTTAAGGATTCTTGCAACATCTCAGATGCAAATTCTAGGTGCTCTGCATCAGGAGGAGCATCCTTTGAAAGAGATAAATAGGAAACAGATGTGGACCATTTCATTTTAGGAATAGAGTCCCTATCATTCCTCACCTTAATTTATACTATTTTCAGTTGGAGAATATGGCTATTGAGTAGAACTAAAACCCACGAGTCAGAGGTCTAACAGTGAACACTTCTAATACCTGAGTATCTGCTTGATACAGCATGAACCAATCAACATTCCACATTTATGTTAAATTAGGACTTTTCAGAAGGCAGAGTTGCAAAAAGGCAAATGCAGAGTCATACTGAATGATCTCCCGTGAGTTCAGACTGAATTAATCACACATTGAAAAACAAATTTTCTTAAGTATGTTATCATTACCTACAGATTTTATTGATTAGAAATCCCAAGACAATTTATACTGAATTCAATTTTTTAAAAAATTTTGGGTGCCTTTGAATATTTAAAGCATCTTAAACCACAGGTAAAATGCATTGCAGAAACAATTAATACAAAATGATTGAACATATTAAATCACTAAATATAACCTTTATGGGAGGTATATGTTTTTATTAGAGCTAATGTTTTGTTTATAACTTTGTTTATAGCTTTAACTGTTTTAATATCTTTTATAGTTCTTTTAATATAAATTTGATATTTTAAACAGGTTTGCAATAATCTTAACAGAGATGAAGGTTCAAGAACACCATATCAAACTAACCAATGATACGAGTTATCCATCTATTGATTCTTGCTCAAAATATAGTATTAGGATGTTTTTTCCTTTGGAAATTTAGACCCGAGACATTCACCATCAGTTTGAAATTTTCTTTAGTAATTAAACTTTAAAAATGTAGAATGTAGGCACCCATATCCTAAACATGAAGAATGGGGTTTGAAAATTAGTGGGTGTTCAATAAATAAATATTTGTTAGATTTATGATTTGTTAATTAACTTTTTTGCTTAATCATTCATATGCTTTAATTTTTTGAAGCCCAGTTTGTCTCAAAATACTATCTACAATCCATTTGAAATTTCAATTTATCATTATTACAAAATCCATTGCCCCAATGTCATGACATGTTGACCTGTTCTGCCAACACTGTTAAAAATGTGTGCATGACTCATCAGTATTTTATGATAATTAATAGTACAATCTAGAAAATTCATCTCCTAAAAGATGAGGAATTGTGTTTTCTCTATCAGTTTTCCTTTTTGGAGACATTTGGCCAAGAAAACATTTTTATCACAGTATTTAATTTTTTTTCTGTTTGCTCACTGTTTGTGGCAATCAACACTCATTAACTATTGGTTCCCATTTAACTGATATTACCCTGTCACTCATTGAGTTCTTCCCTCACCTGGAACAGTTGTGATTGATTCTGAAATATCTGGCAATATGGTTGGTTCCCAGTATTTATTAGTTTCTGCCTACATTCTGCTTTTTTTTTTTTTATGCTTTGCTTTTGTATCACAATTACTTTTAATTACTTTTTCTTATCTCTTCCTATTTTGAGTGTTTACTAGTCAGGGTAAGTAATGTTAACTATGTAATAAAACAATCCTGAAATCTTGGAGAATTAACAAGATAAATGTTTATTGTTCACTCATGTGGAAGTACAATATGGTCCCCATGAGTGGGGACAAAAGGGTTCTAATGTGTGGAGAAATTCAGAGAATCAGTATAACTGATGCTTGGCCATCTCTAACACGTGGCTTAAAATCCACATCCAGTCAACCAAACAGAGAGAGAAAGAGATTTTGGAACATCTCTTAACTGCCCACACCAGAAGTGATACATCTCTTCTGTTCACATTTTATTGGTGTCACCCAGGCATCTGACTGGACCTATAATGAAAAAGACTAAAAAGCAGTTTGTGTTCAAGAAAAAGAAAAAGTTTATGAGCATCTGGCCAATAATTGACACAAGTTTCATACACACTCGTGGACTTTACGGACTTGACTTATTCTAAATAATTATTTTTTATTATTATCATTATCATCTTGATACAAAAATTGCTGTGACATTTCCAGTGTAAGTTTCCACACTACTCCCTGAACGGGTGTTAAGTTAAAAGAATCTATACTAGGCAAAGAAAAGATATAAAAGACCCTTCTTAATCTTTTCTTTACACAAGACAGGAATTTAGCTAAGTTCTCAGTTCTTTGTAAATAGAGAAGAGAATTAAAATCCAATATAAAGGCACTAGGGACATATATAAGCCAAGATTGCTGCAACTTCTGGGTCTTGAAAATGACATAATAGAAGTTATACATATTTAAAATTATGAATTGAAAAATTTTTTAAATTTAATATATTGTCATGTATTTTTTTTTTAATGCTGAAAGGGTTTCATTAACAACTAAGTTTTTCTATGACTTTTGATAATAATTATTTTGGACTTGGTTTAAAGACTTTCCAGGCTCAGCTGGGAGCCTAATCAAAGTATTTCCAGGTGAATAATGCTTGGGTCCAACCATTTTTTAAATATGCATTTCACTTCTGACTGTAATCAGAAAGCTGGTCTGACTTCTACAGCTAATAGCCAAAGTGTATTAAGTTTTTCCACATATGATGAGTGGAAAATTATACTAACAATATACTATATTCTCTATATTAAGTTAGCTTACCATGTTATCGCAAATTGTTATAAAATTCTAAAACTTTATCTAAGTTTCAGATTTCCTTTTCCCTTCACGCTTTGAACAGAACACATCATCACTTATTTTTATTACTGAAGCCTGAAATTCTAAGTTATTTTGTGTATTTCATTTGATGAGACTTTTTTATTCCCAAATTTATTCATATGCAGAATTACCCATAATATTCTGAAGAAAACAGGATGTCAGTCTCTAAATGAAATGCTTGGAAGGAGGATTATTTCTATTTCAAGCCTCCAGTTTATTTTAATTTATTTGCTGATAGAGCCAAGATCTGCAAGAACAGTTGCACATCCTCATGCTGATTCTAAGTGCAAAAATCTACACCATGACCTTTGTATTAACAGACACAATATATCTTTAAAAATAGAGTATTCCAGCCATGTGTGCCAGGGCCTTCGCGGCTTCCAATCTAAACAGACAATATTACTATGGAAAAGCGTCAATCTTGAGAAGAGTGGCTTTCACACAATTGAATGTGAATTTAAAAAAAAAAATTTAAAGCAAATACTGAGCTTAAAATACATTGTCAAAGTACCAGCATCCAAAATGGAGTGAAAATATATGCCTCAGCTTAAGTGGTTTTTGTTTGTCACTCATCTCATAGTTTATCACCATTCTCAACTGAATATCATTGAAGAAGGTGCTTTTGTCTCCTCAGTCTCCTCCCCTGGCTACTCTTTTCTATCTTCATGAACATCCTTAGATGAGACTTAGAAGGAGGTGAAGTTTGTTTCTCACATTTCAATTGCACAGCTCCTGGGATGGGGTCAAATTAATGATTTAATAGCCTTTCTTTCTGTTCATGTTCATTTTGTTTCACTCTTCTAGGACCACAAAAGATAAATAACCCTTTTGTAGTAAGCTATGTGATGTAAAAATAATTGAATAGTTAATGTTTTGTTAGGGAATAGGTTGTCACTGAGTAATATATCCTTGGAGGCCAACATAATTATTTAAAAGGATAAAAAAACTGTTGATATTGTTGAGAAAATGGTCATTGGGGACTGGAGAGGCCCTAAAAGAAAATAGCTGTCTGAATATTTCCTTATAAGGGGGAAATAAATATCAATTGTAATATTAATTAGTAGTGTATAATATTATATAGTTTCCTGTGGCTGACTTACCTTATTTAATACATTAGCTTCATGAATTAGATAACACAGATATCTGCAGTTTTTACCTGAAGAAATGAAGATTTGGAGAATTTTAGTGATTTAACCTGTCTCTAAGTTAGTATGTGCCAGGCTCAGCATTTTATAAAACTCTGATCCTTTGATTCAAAATCCTATATTCTTTTTTTTTTTTCACTACACTAGTGATTTTCAGATTGTATTCTGTGGTGAGATGGGTCTCTGGAAAGGAATTTTGGGGATCACCATAAGGTGAAGCAGAGAATCGAAGCAAGTAGGAATGTTAATAGCCCATTTTCTTCCATCAAAACAACTCCATTTCAATTGGTTGTTTAAATTGGGATTTGATGTTAAGATTACTTTTGTAAATCAAAAAAAAAAATGTTCTAATAACTAAACCACACAAACAACAGGTTTTCAGTACAAAATAGTACAAATACTGCTCAAAGTGATTCTTGGTTAAGAGTTCATCTTTCAAGCTTACCTAGAACTCAAGACATTCAGATTATGAGACTGATGTGTTGCTGGCTGCACCCAGAGGACAGCTCTGTTTACCTAGGAAAAAAACAAAAATAACCAAAAAACAGAAATTGTAAGACTAGGGTATTTTTATGGCTAACCAATTTATGTATCTCTTTTGCTAACCATGTTTAAATATCAAATTGTAGTTAATTAATTTTATTAGATTTAGCATAGATCCTATACACCTTGTAAGGGTCTACACAGTAGAAGGGCAGATGGATCCCTCTGTGACAGGACCCTGACTCTGCCACTGCTGACTAAATTAAGGCTGACATCTAATCCAAGTTGGGTTACGTTCCACATGTCAAAAGGACATTGGTATAACACATTAAAGCTGAAAGCTGAGATATGTAGTGGCTTACTCAGCCTCACGTACTATAAAACTGCCCAGTTTTCTGCCCATTCTGAAACCTTTGTTTTTCAATATTTCCTTTGATTCCTTGAAATATTCTTTTATTGCTTAAGTTACCTCAGTTTTTGTTTTTCCTCTCTTTTGCAGTCAACAATATCTTACCTAAAAGAGCAATAATTTAAAAAATATATTTGAGGAGGTTATATTCTGTAAATCACAGGTGTTTTTTTTTCTTTTTATCCTTCCTTATTAATGAGCTTAAGAAAAACATTAATTTCTATTATATTTTATAGTAAGTCATAAATTCATCAATAACAATTTTTTAAACTTGTTTTTGGTGTATTTTTATAACAAATATAAAGCATCTCAATACAAGTAAAATTAAATAAATCAGTGACAATGTTTTCCAGATATTAAATTCAATTTCTCTTCTACTGCTAATCCTAGATCTATATTTCTGTATTTGAGGAATCTTTAGTTTTTGTATGGTCATTACTCTGCTAAATATTTGAAAATAGACTACTTAATTTTACAATATTCTCTCAGATGCAATCATTACTGCATATGGCATTTTATCTAAGTACATACTGTAAAATAAAACTATTCTTAAATGATCTCTATATGAAGTAAAATTCCTATTTACATCATACTCTATTAGAAGAAATGTGAACTGTACAAAATGAGTAATTGTGTATAAAGGAAGATTTTACCGATGATGATTAAACTTAATTTTATTTTATTTCACAGTATATTATTTTATTAACCTGGGGAAAAGAGGATACATTTCACATTTTTTAACACCCATCATTATTCAATTAAATAGACTATTTAAAAAATAAAATTCTCATGGTAAACTGCCGAATTGGATCATTCTGAAAGTCGTCTAATCATTTTTATGGTTTGTTCTTAATAGTTGTACATTATCGCCTTATGTTCCCTTGGCTCAGGTACCCATCAATTCACAACTTATTGTAATAACCTCTCAACATTCCTGCATATCGTGGGCTCCTTTCTTGTCACTCTAAATCCAGTGCAACTTAAACCCAACCCATAAAGTAATCTTCATAAACACTATATTCACCTCCTATCAGCTTATTACAAAAAAAGAAGTATTTTAATTTCATTTTATGAAAATGTGTTATACTTTTGGGAGTAGTACAAGGTTTCCAAGTTGATATTAGCTAACCCAATTCAAACTACTTTTCTGGAGCCAAGCATTTGTAATAGATGTTCTCCAATCCTCACTATAAACTTGTTAAGCACATTTAGTTATCGCAGGTTTACTGCTGAAGAAACTGAGGCCCAAAGAATTTAACTAAGAATTTAACTTTCTAAGTTATATAGCTAATAAGTAGACATATCTGTTTTTAAATACGAGTCTGTCTGGATCCATAAAATACATCAGAAAATATAGGTGTGAAGGTCAAATAATGTATAACATATATCTATCTTAGAAATTTAAAGTTTCCGTTAGCATTTTAAGGAACTGAATACTCCTACATTAATAAAACTACTCCAATGTGAAGAATCCACATTTTAAAAACATATTAGACCTCACAAGCTATTTCATGTTCCACTGTGACTTTGCTAATAGGCTATCATAAAAGTATTTTTTGTCTGCTTAATATGCATTCACACGCCCCTTTTCATGGCTTCACTGAGAATTTCTTCCTACCTCGTATGGCTGCACACCTATGTGCCTCTTCCCGATGCAGTGGTAGACACACCGACCAGGTTGTTCAATAAGAGTACCATATACCATAGGACACAGTAAAAATTTCAAAACTAGAAAATGTCTTTAGCAAGGCCATTTAGAATTTTTTCTGAGCATTAGAGAAGTTACTTTTTAAAAAGCATCTTTATATGTGTGTAAAATAAAGTCAAATAAATTCGAAGGATGAAGAGAACAACTGAAACCTCTAGGTCCAACTATGTTTAAAGTAAACTTTCACTCTTGAGTTCCACAGACACAAAGGACAATAAATTTTCTCTTGAAATAAACTAATTTAAATCAAGATTATATTACCTGCAATCAAAAATAGTCCTGACATGTAAAAAACTGTGACATTTATGGACCTTGCAAAGTATTTTGGCAAAAACTGGGCAGGTCTATGATCAAATAATACTTTTAATTTTCTTCATAATATTGTAGATTACAATAAACAATTTTTCCAGATTATGTCTATTCAACTATCATTTCTGCGTGATATGATGCATATTTAACTACATATCAAAAAGCTGCTAGGTTTTATTTTTTATATCATTATAATTACCTATACTGAGGTTGAATCATATTAATATTTAGCTAGTTGTTACAACCTTATCTTAGATCAGATCCTCTAGAAACTTAGCACCTGGATGAGGATTATTGAGCCAGACTCATTAAGGTAGATAGTCCCCCCTTTTATACACAGGGGATACATTCTAAGACCCCAGATGGATGCCTGAAATGACAGATAGTACCAAAATCTATACATACTGTGTTTTTCCTATACATGTACACTTTTTATATAGTTTAATTTATAAATTAAGCACAGTAAGAGATTAACAATAACTAATAATAAAATAGAACAATTATAACATTATACTGTACTAAAAGTTATGTAATCTCTAAAAGTATCTTGTTATACTGTACTTATCCTTCTTGTGATGATGAGATGATAAAATGTCCTTGTGATGAGACGAAATGAGGTAAATGAGATTTAATGTAGCTTAAATTCCAGCTCCAGAATTTAATTTTTGGGTTAACTTGGGCAAGCTGTTTCACATCTATAGGCCTATTTACACCCTTCGTGGTGATTAGAGGGGTTTAAAGCTTTGGTTACACAGTAAGTTTTCGATAACTGACAAGTATTAATAATACATTTAAAATCAAGCACTTGGTGGCTTTTCTAATCTCTGCACCAATCAAAGAACATGTATTTGATATTCAAAAATAACTTATGGAATTTGAAAGTAAATATTTGCTGCGGCCTCTTTCAAAAAAGAAAGAAAAAAAGGCCTACAGAGATTACATACTGAATACAGGCTAAACTGCTTTACCGTCTTCATTTTTAAACTCTGTCCTAAACTCCAAACCACAAAGCAGCTGTCCCTAAAGTTTCAGTTCTTTTTCCCTCCACACTATCCCAAGGTACCTCCCAGAACACAACGTTCATATGTCCATCTTGAATTTTTTCTTTTGTATTAGTTTTCTGGAGTCACTATAACAAAGTACCACAAACTGGGTGGCTTAAGCAACAGTAATTTATCTTCCCACAGTTCTCAAGGCTGGAAGTCTGATTTCAGTAAAGGTTGGGCAGTTAGTCTCCTCTGAGGCTTTTCTCTTCTGCATTTCTTCACATGGTCTTCCCTCTGCATGTGTTTATGTCCTAATCTCCTTTAGTAATAAGGACTTTAGTTGTATTGAATCAGGGACCCCATAAATTATATTATTTTAACTTAATTACTTCTTAAAGGCGCTCTCCAAATCCAGTCACATTCTGAGGTGCTGGTGGCTAAGATTTCAGCTTCTGGATTAGACAGCCCTTAACACCTCTTCTTGTCCTGTAGTTAACATTCACCAGACCCTCTATTCTTTCCAGAGGTTCTCTATTCTTTACAGTGCAAACATTATTGGCCTGTGTGACTTCACAATTTTTTCTTGTTTCTCCTTATTATGATTTGTATAAAAATGACTGAGAAATCACTCTGATAAAGGAAAGTTCTTTGGGACACATCTTGCACAGAGGAGAGTGTGTAAATATGAGTGGTCACGAATTAAAATATTTCCTATCACATTTTAAAGTAAAAATAGATCAAAGATAATTTAAAAATAGATCTTATAGTAAAATATCTCATTGAGATTCAATATCGGTAATAGTAATTTCTGTTAAAACTGGCAGTGATCATTTTACCAGGGTTGAGAGCAAGAGCTGAGAGAACTTATTCTATGAACATGAAAATATTAGCTGAGCACAGTATGACTATTTCACTTTTTCTCAGTTTTGTTTTGTTTTAATTTCAAATCCAGAGTGGAAAGTAGACTGGGCACTTACAAAGATGGTATTCATAAAATGTAGAGCTCTTACAAGCAGGTAAGATTAATAGAAAAAAAATTACTAGATCAAGATCATTTTCTGTGTGTGTATATATGTGTACACAAATTATATATATATATACACAATTATATATATATGATATGTATATGTATATGTGTGTGTATACACACACATATATATGTATATATATACATATATGTGTGTGCATATGTATGTGTGTGTGTGTGTGTGTATATATATATATATATATATATATATATAAAGAGCTTAGTGATATATTTACTTGTAACAGGTGCCTGAAGGCAGTTCCAAGGCTGGACAAACACAGGTCATCAGAGAGAGACAGGATTTCTGACATCTTTATGGGAGAGTCAGCTACTGAGCTGCCTACCAGGGAGATAAGTCATTTGTCAGGGGAGGACAGGGTATCCTCTAACTCAGAGTAGTAGAAATCTCTCCTGAAAAGAAATGGTCTGAAAATCAAGATCAAGAGCCAAACTATGGGGAGATGAAAAGTAGAGACTATCAATTTACAAATATTTAAAACAAGAGAGAGTGAGAAAAACCTAAGACAAGTTATTAATATCTTTAACACTCATTTCTTCTGAAGAGATGATATTCACCATATTTTCTCTTTATTTAATAAGTACTTTTTGAGTTCTGCCTGATTCTTGCTAAATAATCCAAAGCTTTCCATTCCTTTATTTCTTTCCAGTATGAATTTTTAAAAATTAGCTCAATGGCTCAGTTCTTTTAGAATTATCATTAACTTTCCAGCCTTTATTTATTGTTTCATTCTCACATCTTTTACTCTCTTTTCTCCAAAGTAGTTGTAAAATTCTATTCTCTTCAAACTCTTTGGCTACTACGAATTATTTCTGCCTTTTCCCCCTAGAACTGAAGACTATAAATGAGGTAGCATCTCTTTGTTAAATTTTTTCTTTCCCTTTTTTCTTTTGATTTTTAATATCAGCTTTTATTATAATAAAATATAAAACCATAATCAGATTTTATAAAAATAATTCTAATGCTTTAACAGTACACTTTGTCATAATTATAATATTTTCAGGCTGTTTGAGATATGTAAACATGTGAGACCCATCTGATTTATGATGGATATATCTGTATATTTATAGATAATTGTACATTCACATGTTGTTGGTGATACCGTATGCTAACATTAGCAATATTTGCTAGAAATATTTAACAAAGTACATAAAACAAACCTGTTAATCTCACTTAAAATATATGTATATTTACCAGAGTGATGGTTTGTGCCACCTAGATTCCCCTTCAAGATTAAGGCACACCTTCTCCACAGCTGGGAGTGTTTGCTACTAATGGTTTTCAGTTAATTCACTGTCAGGAAATTGTCCTCACTTGAAAAGAGTGTCCTTGTCCAAGGTCACATCTTCATCCTGGAGATCAGCATGCATCCAACAAGTGGTTGATATTGGGAACTAAAACCTGGTGCACATGCCTCAAGTTGGAGCAAATGTGAAGCACTGTCCCATCCCTAGAGCTTCCATATGACTGACTGGGACCTTTGGTGCAGCTACATCACAGTTTAATTCTTCCCTCTGCCCAATCTTTCTTCTTACACTCTTTCACAGATGTTGATTCTGAGGGCAGTCCCTTATAAATTCTCAGCATAAAAACCTCAGCCTCATATCTATTTCCTGGGCAAACCACCATAAAAATGTTGGTACCATGTGTGGTCCAAGGAAGCAGACTCTAAAACAAGATTTTGGAAATGGACCACCTGCCACCCAGGTGCAAAATAAGACCCTATTGGTAGCAGGCTGTTGTATACAACTGGTAGATTTTTCCAGCAGTTAACATATTAACTTTGAGATAGAGAAGCACTGGCAGGTATAATATTTTTTAAAGTTTCTTGAAAGTGCAAATTATAAGAATAATTGTATCTTGATATTTCTTGCTAGGTGCCATTTATGTACTGAAGGAAGACATTAAAAAGTAGAAAGTGATTAATCACTGAATAAAAGTAAGCGTACAAGGCAGAGGTCCTGTCTGGCAGCATGAAGAGACTTATTTCCTATAGCCAGAGGGCAGAAAAAGCTAAAGAAGAAGTTCACAACTTAATTATAAAGAGCAGCATAGTTCCAAGAAAGAGAAATCAAATACATTGGACCAGAATCTAATTATATGAGAAGCAAAGTTCAGGAAAGTTTAATTCTTAGTCTCCTCTACCCGCCCCATCATGTTTACTGTGCCAAACATGGTTGGGAATGAGTGTGTGATGAGACAAGCCTTTGGACATCTTTTTCACAGCACTCAAAAGCCTTGAGTTCAGACTCCACTATATTCTCTCTGGACCTGCAGATGCTACCTTCTTGCTTAAAGCTATAGTAATAGCCTTTGCCTTTCAAGATAGCATGTGCACCCACACCTCACCTCGTCACTAAGCACCAATTACTAAAACCAAGTCACAACCTGCCCAGAATTCTGGGCTTTCTCCTGTGATACAGGATATAACACTCTGGCAAGGATCTCAGGAAATAGTATTAACATACTTCTCTTGGATGTAAGGAAAACGTAATGTCCCACACTACATTAAATAGAAATGCCTGTAGCAAACTCTGAAAGAAAGGGTCAAAAGTTCAGAGGAGTAATGTTAGAGTAGATATTCTGTGTAAGGCTTAAAAATCTATGTTCTTCAGAAGGACATGAAGGGCACCTCATTGACCAAAATGTTAATGCACCAGTGAGAAGTAGGTAGCCTTACTTTAAACTCGATGGTTGCTGTCCCCTGTAGCAGGGCTGATGGTAATAGATCCTATTGTAGAATTAAGCACACTGATACAAAGGAGATTACCCCCACAATCGAGGCCAGGTGGAAGTATTTAACTGTCACAGAAGCAAGTTAAAATTATCCTAATGAGAGACGAGGTTGGAGTGAAAGCCAAGAAAAGCTGATTGCAAAGGATGTATGGATATGATTAATAGAACACAAAGCTAATTTAGCTACTGCTATTGCTAAACATACAACTTGTCAGCCACAGAGACCAACACTGAGTCCTGACATGGCACTTTATCTAAAAGAAACAAATCAGCCACAGTGACACGTTGATTAGATTTGATTTCTTTCCCCCTGAAAAATCCAACCATTAATTTTGATCAGAAAAAAATAAATAAGAAGGGTATAGCTTAGCCTTTTCTGAACCACTATTTAAAAATTTTAAAGACTTAAATCCACTAACAGACCCAACATGACATTGCCTTGGATTAAAAAACCACTATATAGCAAATGGGTGAAGTAGGAAGCATATCACCCTTGAATCCTCTGGTCTTATCAGATACTGCACCTCCCAGCAACTCTTGACATGCTGTGTCCTCAAAGGGTGGAATATATATATCCAGGAACGTGATGCAGGAGGAATGAAAACCTTCTATATAATCCCATCGAATGCTTACATCATCATTTTAAGAGAAACTAAATAAATTCCCAATGTTGATACACATAGACAGAAGAACGAGAATTTCAGCCTTGATCTCTTTGACCTCGCATTTTTATTTCCTCTGTGAATCATGGTTTTTCCATATCTGCACCTAGATCAAAAGGTTCATGAAGCAGAAAAAAGAACAGCAGAGGTAAATAGTCCTTCAGGGATAAAAGACCCAAGATTGCATTTTAGGGTCTCATTCATATATATCAAAGTTTTAATATTAACAAACTGGGATCACTCTAAATATCCATTCTTAAAGAATTAGTTGTATAAAATATGGTATGTTCACATGATGCAAAATTTTACAACCATTTAAAATTATTTGTTGTTGTTGATTGACTTACCTAGGTTATAGCTATAGCATCTAGTCTAGAACACAGGATATTTAATGTCTAACTAATGAGCTATCCACCATCTAGTTTTATGAATTGCTCTTGATCTCTGTAGACATCACACACCAGCACTACTCCTCTTCCATCCCTGATCCATTATCTGCTCTTCAAAATCATGTATTTTAGGTTGAAAAATGTCATCAAGTTCTAATCAGTGATCAATATATGTGCATATAATTCACAAATAAGTTTATCTCTGCCATTTTCTAAGACAGATTCATTTTCACCTTGTTTTTTAAAATATATAATGGCATGAGGTAATCACTACATAACGTGAAAAATCAGAATAAACATAAAATGTGTAGCATGACTTCATTTATAAATGTATATACACTGGATATTAACTATGATATGATAGAATTTGAAGAACATTCTTATACTTTTTCATATTTTCAATTAATTTTACAATTTTATAATCTTGAAATCAGTTATATTAAGAAATAATAAGGACATGTAAGTAAGAAAGAATTTTTAAAAAAGAAAAACCAAGTTAAATGATAGAAAGCCTGACCCAAGAGGTCTTATGTACCTGATTTAAAACATTTTAAAAGCATTTTTTAAAACAGTATCTCCTTGTTGAATATATTTCTACAATATCTAAGTGAATTGAAGTAACATTTCTCCTTAATAAATAATAACAGAACTGTTCTCCAGGGAACAAATTTTTCTTGAATACAAAAACAGGATTCATTAGGGTTTACAAAGAACATATATGTTATTATACCAGGTCAGACAAAAGCTTCCAAGGCCTCATATTGCCTCTTCAATCTCACTCCTTGAATAAAGTGAAAGTAAATATTTGTCACATTATTTCTCAATTAACAAGAAGTTAAAGCTCTACCACAATGTATAATAAAAAAGAAGTAAGGACTTAAATCAAGTGACTTCCTACTTAGCCACTTCCATTTATACATCTCTTTCATGTTCTCCCTAAATGATACAGCTACATCAAAGACAAAGCTACACCCTTTGATTTTGAACAATTGGCATAAGTAAATAATACAAGGGACATCATGTATAATCATTATACATATCTTCTTTTTAAGCATGATACCTTTAGTAGCTATATAAAAGGCCCAATCATTTCCTCCTTCACCATGCCATTTAAATGTAGTTAGTTAATTGCAGTTTCTTTGCTCATCTGTAGAGCTGATAAATCCTGATATACTAATAAATAGTGTTTGTTACCTGAATAACCACATTAAAGTTCAAAACAGCTTTGAAATTACTACCCAGATTAAAAATAAGCCTTAAAATCAGAATGTAAGAAAGTGGTTGTTTAATGTCTAAAATATTGAATGAAATTTTACCATACAGTCAGATTCTCAACAGAAATTCAGTAGCACATTCAAAAGGGGATGTGCTTCAAAGACCATTGTTCACAGAGGGGTTATTTACAAAGTGTGGAAATTCGGCAACCAAGATGGTGCAGTCACCTGGAGTTAGTAGGAAACTGGAGATCAAACAGAGGAAGAGAAAGGTTAGTTACTAGAATCTGAGAGGGAGAAGTCCTATTGAATTAATAGCCTTAGGAGGAGCAGTAATCTTCAATTGGGAGGCATAGACCACCTAAGGGGCAAAGCCAGATTCAATATCCTGATCTCACTCTCATACTCTCTGCTTCCTGCTGTTTGCCCATTTTCAAAATCAAGTGTAATATGGAAGGCAGGGAAGCTCATAGATATAATCAATAAAGTTCAGCTTGTCAGGATGGAGGGCAAGGGGCAAACGATAGAAGTGTATGTGGAGAGAAAAAACGAAAACATCCCACACAATCAATGAAGTTTTTTTTTCCTTAAATTTGAACAAAAATATATAATGATAATAATAATAACAACAGTTTGTATTTGGGTAGATCTTTGGTTACTTTATATGTATTTTTGAAGAGTTTAAGTTAGTCTTCTATGATTTTTTAAGTACAAAACTTTAATTGCATCTTTAATATATCACAAATTATGTCTGAAGAATCACCTGACACCTTGGCTTTTCTGTAGCTCTACAACTTAGACCTTATTCATCAGCCTGCTGAAATGTTCCTTGTTTTTAATTGTTGTGGTTTATTGAATCAAAGCAGCCTAATTTGATACAGGTTCAATGTCATTGCCTTCAAAAATTAAGTTATCTTTCTGGGCTTGAGATAAAGAACAAGCAACACCTGACCTCATCTGAACCCTGCAGATGTGTTATTCACCCAAAATATTTCAGATTTCAACGAGAGAACCATTCTCCTGAATCATGACTTTGTGGGGGAAGTCCGCATCTACAGGCCTCACCTTGTAACGGAAGCCAGTGGAACACCCTTGGTCATGTTCTGTACACGACTAGAGATGGTGCCAATTCCTTTCTGTTTCCCTACCATTTGTCAACCTGGAGCCTCTTTTTCTTTCCAAGGAGACTGAGTTCTACATTGATGTAACTGAAGTCCCTTTGCAGAGTTCCTCTGTGGCTCTTCACAACAACTGTGCGTCCCCTCAGAGTCCCCTCAGGGTATCACATTTTCTGGCATGTTGACAGTCTGATTACTAAGAATGATCTTCATTCTGACAGTGGATGTGGCAAAACGAGCTACGATATTTTCATCTAATACAATGTGGTATGATATCCAAAGCGAAATTTAGTTTTCTTGGGGTTCACCAATTCAAAGCCTTCTACCGAGCTCTAAAATTATGTTTTACTTTATTTTCCTGAACAATCTTCAGTTTCCATGGAGTTAAAAGCTACTATTAGTGTTTAGTTTTCTATGCAAATATATTAACTCAAAGCTTTTGCTAATTTAAAAATGTCCTATCAAGACATTCAGAATCATATGTATTTCATAAATTTTATCTTTCTAGGACAGCTTGCCCTGGCCCTCCTGACCTGCTCCAGGACTAGGTGTCATCTGCTCCTGGTGCATAATGATGCTCTGGGATCTCCTTTTAACAACATTTCACGTATTCTTCTTGCCTTTGAATTGGATCTCTTAGATTCTGTGTCCCATGTTCTTGTGCTCTGCAATTTTGGTGAAGCATCTCCAATATCCTTTTTAGAATAGTAATGTCAAAAGTGGTAATTTTGAAATATTGGATTTACAGAACTTCATTCTACCTTCACGTAACTTACCTTCACACACACCTGAAGTTGGGAAGAATTATCTTTCTGAACTTTAAGGATATTTCTTTTCTTGCCTTCTAAATTCTAGTGTTACTATTGAGAAGTCTGAAGCCAGAATTCATTTGACTTTGTGTGTATGTGCTGTATATTTTCATCTTTATATCTAGAAACTTGTAAAATTTTTTCTTGATTCTCTCTTTTCTCAAATCTTGTAATTCTGTGTCTCTCCAAGTTTGTTTCATCTGTTTTGTTAGGTATTGTGTAGGCAAAGTATTCTAATTGGAAACTCATGTCCTTTGGTTACGGGACTTTTTAAAGAAACATTTATTGACTATTTGTTCCTCTGTTCTTTGTACTCTCTGCATGTCTTGATTTGTTTGTTAGATCTCATGGACTATTCTTTAATTTTTTTATAAGTTTCCATTTTCTATCTCAATGTATTTTTGTTCTTTTCTGGGAATTTTTTTCCAATTATATTTTTCATATTTCAATTAGAAGTTGCTAACATGTTTTGAATTTCAAAGAGCTGCTTCATGTTCTGGAATGCTACTTTTTACACACATGCATGGTCTTGTTGTTGTTTCATGGTTACAATTGTATATTTCTTACTTCCTTGAGGCCAATGATGATATTAGGTCTTTTCTTCCCCCAAACAGTCTCTCTTTTTTTCTAAGCTGAGATTTTCTTTTCTTGTCGTTTTTAATGGTGATTCCTTTATTTTTAAGGTAGAATTTTCTTTTCATATTTGGTGATTCACTTTTCTAATGATATGTACCGATAGAGGACTATTCACCTACTTTGATGCATGAACCTGTGAATGGAACCTATTGACTGTATTAAGCTATATATTTGGGAAACCACAAACATCAGATTCATTTGGTATCTCTTTGGAGTGTTAAATTTTTACTTAAGTACTAATGACACCATCACATTTACATCTCAGCCCTCTTATTGATCATTCAATTTTATATTTACAAGGCCCATAATGTGTTGCCATATGAATTATTAGTTACTATTTCAAAATAATCATGTCCACACATAAACTTTTTCTCTCCTAGGATATTTATCTTTTCCCTATTCCTTAATTTTCCTTTGAGAAACTATCATTTCTTTGATTACTGAGGTTACAAAGTAGACTTTTTCCTGTCTTTTTCATCTCTGCTTCATCTAATATGCCAATCATTACTTCCTTTAAATAATCTCTTGGGACTTACATTTTCTCTACTTGCTTGATATCTCTGTTCTGGTTCATCTGTATACCACTGAAATACCAGCCCAGTAAACATGAGGCCATTTAATAACTTTGTGTTATACCAATTCTCACACTCCATTTAGAAATTAATGTTGGAAATATTTCAACTTCAAATTAAGGTAAACCTGTTTTTATTAATTTAATCTATGTTTCGTATGATAATTTATTGATATCTGAAAGTGGAAGAAGAAACAGGAGCTAAGTGAATAAATAAATAGTCCATGTTTTATTATTATTACATCATTAATTTAATTCATATGGACTTGGGAAAACATTATCCCCAAATTAATTTTTAAGCCCACCTACCTATTAAGGTGAAAGCATATTTCTATTTATTCAACATCGATTAGTTTATTCAGTACCTATTATGTGCAGGTTATTGTGTTGCTATTTGACTGGACTGTGTATGGATGAGAAAACACATTTGAATGAGAAAAGTGGAGCATAACCTCCCAATCTTCCAAATCTCACTGGAATGACAAGCTTTTAATAGCAGGACATGATATGGTATGCTAAGTGTTGTAATAGAGGCAAAGACACAGCAGATAGAGGTAAAAAGAGTATAATTTTAAATTCCATTAGACCATGCTTTCTTTTCTCTGAGAAGAAAGCACTTGAAATGAGTATGGATATTATAGGAGAGGATATCTCAATCAAAGGCATCAAATAATGAGATAAGATAATATTTTTAAGCAACTATGTGTTTATCTTTTCACAATTCATCTTTGTATTTTTATAACATGGGATAGAATGTTATGCATAGTATGTATTTATTAAAATATTATTGAAAATTTATTACATTTATTAACGTAATAATGTATCATATGCATTAGTTCAAAAGGAAATAAAACATATGCTACAAAGTAATATCCCTGGATTTCTGATAGGTATCATTTATTGTTGCCCTTAGAGTTATGCTTTATATGCTATAGTTTCCACCCTCATAATTATGACTAGCTCTGTTGAAAAGATGGAGACATACAAATAGGACATGATAGAACTATCTATACAGTATGTTGCAAAGTAGAAGTTTTCACAGAAAGAGATGTGAATCAGAGGTCAGGAAACTTAGCTTCGATTCTTAGACCTCTCTCTAACTAGCTACGTGATCTTTTTAGAATCAATTATCATTTCTGTGTTCCACGTTCTCAATTTGATAGTGACTTGCATTAGATAATGACTAAATTTCTTTTCAGTTCCAAAGTTACATGTCAGTAAAATGACAAATGGACAATTTCCCCTGCCTCTATTCCTTTATAATTATGTCTGTTGGGCTATGACCTTTATTTTTAAGGTTAGCACAGAAGCCAACTTGTCTCTCTTATGAACTCCCATGGAATTGTATTTCTAACACTCAAGGTGAGGTATAGAATGAGATTTAGAGCATAAGTTCTACAGCCAGACTGCCTGGTTTTATTATTCAGCTCTGCCATTTCCTTACTAGCTGCATAATCTTTGAAAAGTTATTTAAACATCTCTGTTTATTTCCTTACCTATTTACACAACCTTTGTAGGAAACAGAGGAAGAGGACACTCATTTTACGAGGCCCAAATTACCTTGATAACAAAACCAGACCCAGTTACTATAGGAAAAGAACGCTAAAGACCAACATTTCTATGGTTATATGCATGAGTCTTTATTAAGACATTAGCAAATCTGTTCCATCATTATGTAAAAAGGAAAATTACGAACAAGTTTATTTTTGTATGGCATGTTGGTTTAATAGTCAAAAATCAAACTAGTGAATGTATTTTGCCATATTATCAGTATATAGAAAAAAATACTATTTCACAAGACACAAAACAGTAATTTCACAAATTCAATATTCATGCATGATAAAACTACTCAGAATATTAAGAATAAAAAGAATTCCTAGATTACTGGTAACAGTAATATACTACTAACTTCATACGTAAGGGTAAAAGATTGGATGCTTTTCCTCTAGAATTAGCAACATGGCAAGAATTTCCATTTTTATCATTTCAATAAAACACTATTAGAGACAGAAACCACTTCAGCAAGGTAAGACAAATAAATAAAATTCTTGCAAATCAGAAAATAATTAAAGTCATCTTTAATGTAGGACACAGCAATGTGAAAATTGAAAAGTATATAAATAAGTAAACAAAGCAAGAAAGCTACTAGACGTGTTGGTATGGCAGGGGTGCATGATACATTGTCAATACAGATTTGCTTGTGTTTCTATAAACTAGTAAAGAACAGGCGGAAATGAAAATTTTTTAAAAACACTTTACAATAGCATTAAAATTATAAAGTTATTTAGTATGAATTCATGAAATACTCTGCAAATTAACAAACACTGCTGAAAGAAATTAAAGAACTAAACAAGTGAAGAGCTATATCATGTTCATTCTTTGTAAATGACAATATCCCCAAATGGCCCATAAATTCATTGTAATTCCAACAAAGTTTCCACAGTTCTTTAATGTGGAAATTAACAAGATGACTCTACAGTTTATATGGATTGTACAACAGGCTTGGTGTAGGCAAAACAATTTTGAGAATATGAACACAGAAGAAGGACTTCGACTACCTGCTTTTGAGACTCTTAAAGTTACTACTGTAGTCAATACACTATTCTACTGTCGTAGGGATACAGCTGTAGATGAGTGGAGTAGAAGACAGAGTTGACCCGTTTATTTATGATCAATTAATAGTCAAAAGTTACCAATGTACTTCAATAGGGAAAAAAGAGACTTTTTAATAAATGGTCCTGGAAAAAAACTACCTATTTCTGTGGAAGAAAGTAAACTTTGACTTTTTCTAATGTTATATACAAAAATTTGTTGAAAGTGAATCACATATAAATATTAAAGCTAATATAATTAAACGTTAATGTAAAGTATAAGAGAAAAACTACAAGTCTTTGAGACAGGCAAAAATTTCTTAGGACATAAAAAAAAGCATAAACATTAAAATTAATTGATAAATTGAACTTCATTAAAATGACAAACTTAAACTCTTCAAAAGAGTCTATAAAGATAATGGAAAGGCAAGCCATAGACCAGGAAAAGAGAGTCACGATACATGTATCAAACTTTGAATTTTGATGATGATTATTAAAAAAATACTGTTAAAACTTAAAAATGAGTAAAGAACACACTATGAAATAGGCAAGGGATTTAAATGACTCACAAAAAATGTTACATAAGTGGACCAAATGTACATGAAGAGACTCAACATCATTTGTTATCAGGGAAATGCAAATTAAATCCACAATTAAATAATGGCATACACTCATTAAAAATAGCTAACATTGTAAAGATCAACTGTACCAACTATTGGTGAGGTTGTGGAGCAACTAGGGCTTTCATTCCTTGCTGAAGGGAATATAAATTCTGTAACCACTGTGCAAAACATTTTGACAGTTTGTTAAATAATGAAACACATACATAATAAAAGCTAGCAGTTTCTATCCTCAGTATTTACCCAAGAGAAATGAAGATATATGTCCCCCAAACACTGGTAAACAAACTTTCCAAGGACCTTTATTCAGACATTAAGACTATATCCTATGATTGCTTCTATATAAAACTCTAGAAAATCTAAATTTATAGTGAGAGACACAGATCAGTGATTGCGGGGATTGACAGGGGTTGAATTGACCGGGAAAGGACATGGAGAACATTTTTGGGTGATGCAGGTATTGTACAGTTTGATTGTGGTTACTCATTAAGATATACATTTAAATGGGGACATATTATTGTATATAAATAAAACTGAATTACTTTGATTTGAAAAAGTTTACGGGGGATGTTTTTTGCATATGATCTTAAGTGAAGTCAACCAATAATCTCCAAATTTATCATATCCTTTTATATTTTGCGGTAAGAACTCTATGTAGAAAAGCCCTGAAGGTGGGATGGTCTTAGCCCCATTCTCAAGCAATCCTTCTCTCTACCAAGGGTCCAATATGCCTCAAATGGAAGCCTCGAACTTAGTGAAGAAAAAAAATATGAGTCCTCAAATGGGCCAGCATTCCTGCTGTTATATTTGCTCAGAAAATAATTTTGCTGATATTAAAGTTTGTATTTAGAAGATATATTCTGCTTAAGCTATTCACTCATTATACTGTATTTCAAATAGGATATTCTGTTTAAATATTATAAAAAAATGAAAATGTTTAGAACTCCATAAAGGACCTATGATTATATTCTACCTAACCTGACATATATTTTCAAGGGGATTTACAGAGATTAATAAAGAAATTCTATCAGAAATGTAAGTTTATATTTGACTCACTTTCAAATGTTTGGCTTGTCATTTTTGTGTTCCCAGAAATTACCTCCTTTGCTGGGTCCATAAGTATGGAGTTAATCATGAGGCAGTAACTATGGAGATATAGTCTAGACTAGACAGGCCATATGTTATTAATCAACTTCCTATTTAAAGCATTAACTTTTACTTTTTATTTCCATCTAATTAAAGGCATCATATTTTTTAATTATCATATTTTCTCTTACTAGGAGTGTTTGCACCTTATTGTAAAAGTCGAAACTCAAGCAAGTTTGACTGGTACTCTACCAGAAAATGACTTTGAAACTAAAGCAGAATATATTCAGCTTTTGATCCTATAAAAGCGAGAATCACAAGGCATGTGGTGCTGGCTGCCTTCACTCTTCAATATGTTGTCCAGACAATGTATTTGTGATGCCCAGATGAATGATAAACGCATTAAAGTGACCTCGTTGGACTGGGCAGCTTAAATTAGCTGTGTTTGTTTATGTCTCCAATTCAAAAACCTTTAGTAAATTGAGTACTAATCATGATTTTCTTGTCACACATTTTGAAAATCTACATTTATGACAGTATACTACCCATTTGTTCAATTACTCAATTCCAACATTGCCATTTTGGGTGCTGTAAATTGTCTGCAGATTTTTTATTTTGCTTAAATCAGTATAAAATCCCATGTAACTGGAGATATCCCTATTGACTATACATGTAAACAGGCTTGACAACTTAATGTCATCTTTCTAAAGATTACAACACTTTGCCTAACATAAAAATTCAATGATAAACATGTTTTATAAACTGAAATTGATGATAGACTAGATCTATGTAGAGTCTAGACACTTTGCAGCTTGTGACTTGTTGAATTATATTTTCTTTTCATAAAACATGTTTCTTGATTATAAGTGGCAATCTACTAAAAATATTGTATTCATTAAGAAGAACACCACCAGTGTTGAGGAGTGGCACATACAGTCTAGTAAATTTGGAAAAGTATACCATCACCATTCACCATCCTTAATTCCAAGTCCATGTAATATGGCTAATTATATAGCAGAAATCCATATACAAGCCATAGGAGCTTTAAACTTATACTGATAAACTATTTTTATAGTGTCACTTAGATCCTTCGATCAATTCTACAATGTCTTAATATTTTTGCCTATAAACATGCCTTCAAAATGATGGATAGAATCTAAGTTATTTCAGGATAGTGTTTTATTACCTTTTAGTAACTTAGCTTATTTTAAATTATGCTTAGTTACGTGATAAATGCTTCTCAAGTTTTTTTCCCAAGAAATGACGTGAAAAATAGTAGGGAGAGCATTGTATTTAGGATCAGAAGACAGTACAAATTAAGGGTCTATCAAGTGAGATGCAAAGGTAAATTGAATACCATTCCATCTTTGCAGAATTTAAAACATGAAAAATATCATTTTATAGGTATAAGTTTCAATGAGAGTAAAGAGGAGGAAGCATGCAACTTATGGTTTTGAATAGATATTTTAAAGAGTAGGATATATCTAAGTAAGAAATTGCCAGATAGAGAAAGGGAGAAATAGCATTTAAATCAAGAGGATATAGATGCAACACATAAAAAGACATAAAAAGAAAATCTGAATATTTGAAAGTATTCTGACATGACTATACTAGTGTGTGTGTGTGTGTGTGTGTGTGTGTGTGTGTATGGGTGTGTGGTATTTGGGTGTGTTGGTAGTTGTTTGGGGGATATGGGGAGGGGCAAAAGATGTGGAGATTGCAGGAAATGAAACAAAACCATTGCAGAGTGCATGTAAGTTTATGCTCCATGGAAGTTCAGTAGAGAAGTAAACCTGTTTTTTGTTTTGTTTTGTTTTGTTTTGTTCTTTAGTTTTTCATTCCCAATACATGGCTGTGTACTGTAGACCTTGCCTTGATGGAAAACGAAACTGTTGCAGGTAAGCCAGATAGGAGATTATGGTCATAGGCCAAATGGAAGAAGAGAGTGTACAGAAGAAATGAAAAGGAATGGATAGATTTGAGAGTAACTTTAGACCTTGTTAGAAGCACTTTGCCTTTACTTACAAAAGCAGCTGGAAAGCTTTTCATGGACTTGCCACAGAATACATTGCAAGTGTTTCAATTCAAATTCCTATTTTACCCAGTTAAACTTTCTCTTACAGCCAAAGGCCACACCATTGCTTTGAGAATTGCCATTTTTTTTTTCTCATTCAAGCTTTCCATTTCATTATCTAAAAATGACTCAGCGTGTTAGGATAACTCACATCTTAATATATCATTATGCTTCTCTTTATCTTCCCACTAAGACCAAATTCATTTCTCCTTCCTCTTTGCTCCCATTTTATATTGCTTATACTTTCTGTAATAGCTTTTATTTTTTTTTCCACCTTTACTATCTTAAAAGATCTTCGAGGATAGGGACCCTGCCATGTTTGACAATCTGTGACACAGAGTTTTTTACTTTTATCATAAACACTAGATAACTGTATATTGAAAAGAAAAATAATTAATTCAAATTCAACTCTAATTTCATAACATTATCAGTGAGTGATAAAATTTGCCAAGTGATATATGTGGTATAACACAGAATCCGAGTCTCTGATTTTTGTGTATATTCATCTTTACTCACATTTATATACCAAATATAAATATATGGCTTTTATACATATATTTATGTATAATCTTTCATATTTATTTTATTATATTTTTATTGTGCAGAGTTTTATAACAATATCTCAAATTCAAGTTGATTTAGTCAAATTACCATTGTTATTAGGAGCAAACTATTGGTCATATAGTGATTTACTATGTATAAACAACATCACTTCAATGACTAGAACACGAGAATGGAAGTTCACACCTAACTGTACTATAGTTTATTAATAAGGTTTTGAGCAATGAGTCCTGACGTGCTACTGTAACAGCACCTCTCCATTATAAAAGCTACTTTATATGAGACCTTGATTTTTAAAACAAATCAAGTCTTTGGCGTGTCATTATTATTTCACAAATACTACAATAGTTTATAACCTAGAAATATGGTACTATTTCCCCACATATTATAGTTATGAATATTGTACTTTATTGTAACAATATTTCCAGTCCCACATGATCTTCTAGAATCTTGCCACTCCCCCATAAAAGAGTATAATCTATGTAGCCTCCTCTTGAGCGTGGATGGACATCTGGAGGCAATAATAAAGTTCAAGTGGCACTATGTGGAGACTGAGATAGTCACTAAAAAAATATAGTTTCTGTCTGGCTCTTGCTCTGAATGCCTGCCCATGGAACCCAGCCATCATGCTGTGAGGAAGAGCTGGCCACATGGAGAGTTTTACATAAAAAGGACCTGAGGCCACACGCCCTCAGTCCTTTCTGAGCCCCCACCCAACAACTAACACCAACTAGTTGCCATGTGAGTTTGTCATATGGCCTAGAGACTAGCCTTCCTTGCTCAGCCCTAATCACATTACATATTTATGAGAAAAAAATGATTGTTGTTGTTTGAGGCCACACAGTATTAAGGTGCTTTGCTAAAAGGCAACAGTAATCTGAACAAAGTAAATACAGCATTCATAAGAGGTATGCCTGGCATTACATTAGAGAACAATTCCTTGCAATGGGATGTGACCTCCAGTGCTTGTTCTGTTTGGCTGGCTTCTGTAATCCTGATGCTTACAAACAAGGTTTGGCCCATATTATTCAGCATATTAAATAATAATAATAAATATAGATATATGTATATGTACATACATATCAGAGATAATAAAGATTTTTTAAAAACATGCAATCAAAAATGTTTGCAAAGTAAAATTTGTCAGAATATTACCCAAATTTATGAAAATATTATACAAAAGAACAAAATATTTTATATATTGAAAGTTGTAAGAATCTCAAAATAGGACACATATCTTTATGTCATATTCTATTTAGTTTTTATTTCAAGTATACAAACTTATGTTGACTGCTAAGTTTGCATACCAATTTAGTTGTCTGTATTTGTTCATTTTTTACTAATACCTGAGATATAGGAATTTATTTAAATATCATATAATCCTATAATGTTGATTCAAAATATGCAATGTTATCTTCCCCAAAGCAACTATTCTTCTGATTTATACATTTAAAAATATCGGTTGCAAGATAGTTGTATCTTTCTTAATGTTTTATCCTAGATGAAAAGGTCCCTTCTGATACTATCATGTAAGGCTTTGGGGGAGAATTTCATAACTATAAAAATTGTGATGCAGAGCCCAATCCAAGTGTGATTGACAAAGGGAAACATTAACTAAATAGGCAGATGCACATAAAAATCAGCATGAGAAAAATTGAGTAAAAAGTCATTAAATGATGTTATTAGACATTTTATGTTTCTGTAATATAAATTTATCTATGATGAATTTTAAATACGCCCATAAAGATATTCAAATATGTTCTGAAAATAGCAAAAATATTAATTAATTATTGTCACTTATAATCATTGGGCTCAATTTCAGAGGAAATTCTATAATGTAAACATTTTTAAACCAAATTTATTAAAATATTAGAAACATCACTCTATAGAAATGTCATTAGATAAAAATAAATATGGTAGTATAAAATCTTATTAAAATAAAATTATATTTTTTATTTTATTCAAATAATTTTCCAGATATAGTTCATGCCTTAAGATTTTCTAAAGGTAAGATTTCTGTTTTATAAACTAGAAACACTCAATAGTTAATGTTAAATTGCAGAGTTAGTGATGTTTCTCTTTGAAATTATCTCTTATGAGAAGTTTTAAAATTAAAATGAAAAAACAAAATAAAATAACACCAAACACAGCATTCATAAATTAATTTTAACCGACTGTTTTTGATACGTTCTTTACCAAGGTGGTCTAGCAAAAATTAAAGATGAACAGCTTTGTTTTTCAAAGATAAATGTTTAACAGCCTCACTCACACAGACACTATATTTTAAAAACACTATATTTTAAGTTGTTGACATAGTATTTCATACCGCATATAATACAAGTGATAAATTCCATTTTGCAGATATATTATATTTTGAAACTTATGATTGTTCTTAAACTGAAAAAAACCTCAAAACATAGAAAACAAAATGCTAATACCACTGAGTAAAGAATGCCAAATTTATTGCCTTTTCTGATTTTTATTAGAATTTATGAATAGGATAAAAATACACCATAACTTATTGCAAGGAATTATTAAGTTAGAGTTTTAATATGATTCTTTTTTGAAAATATAGACTACAAATAGATATTTGGGTAATAATTTTCCAGACTATCAATAATTTGCTAATAAAAGCACAAATAAGTTTAGTCTAAAGTATGAATAATAGGGGTTATACCTATCATTCTTTTGCTGCCCCAAATATCCACTGAATCATTCAGTTTTACCTATTCCTCATCCTGAAGACTTCCTTAGTATTAAGAAGTAATGCTAAGTAGAACTTCTGAGACCTTCCTTCTGCTTATATTTTCTGACACCCATTTCCTTACACTTACAATGAATTAGTTGTGCATCGTCCCATCTCCCCAACATTGTGTTGATGCCCACTTCCGTGCTTTTGTTTATGCTACATCCTCTGCCCAGAAATGTCCCGAATGCCATCTTTGCTTGACATAATTTGTCTCAGCTAACTTAAAAATCAGTCCGGAGTGTGTCGCGTGTCCCCATCTTCAGAGATTTGCTAAAAGACACACAGGAGTCAGCATATAGGCATACTCACAAGAATTTATTACAGCAGTGGAGCAAGGGTATATGGCTAGATCTTATGGGGAAAAGGCAGTGTCCAGAGGAATCCATGTGATAATTTTCTTCTGTTATCTCCATCCCATGAGGTGGCATAAAATTGTCCTCTTCTTTCAGTAAGGAAATGCAGCACAATTTGTGTAACATTTCTATCTAGGGAAGCCCATTAGAGGCCTACCTGCGGGCTGGTCATGCAGGCACCTGTGCGTAGCATGTACCAACATTCAGACTCCCTGCATGAAAGAAGGTGTTCAGCACAAACCATGTTGTTTGCACAGTTAAGGCAGTGAAACTTCATCAGGTAACTATTAACTTAGGGCCAAGTTTCCAGGTGCCAACAACCAAGGACCAATCTCTCAAGCTGGCCTTCCTAAAGATAGTTCTTAGAGCTGTTACAGTAACTCTAATCTGCACAAGAAGTAACCCCTGAGGATTCTATCTCCTATTCCTGGAGAGGTAGCTGCTGACTCCGCAGTGTTTCCATGCCCACACCTAACATAGTCTCCCTGCTTTGGAGTACCATTCCTAGTATAGTTAGACTTCTCTCCCGTATTACCTCTGATATATTTTTACACAAAACTCGGAAAATACTGGGCACTTAGAAAAAGCTTGTTGAAATTTAAATAATAGATTATCAAGTCTCTTTTCATTAAAGTCTATATAGTTCATCCCCTTCCCCACTACTTTTTTATTCCTGAACAATTCATTCCTAATATCATGAGGGAAGGCTAAGTAAAGTATGTGTCAAGATGTGAGGTAGAAAGGAAGCAAGCTGAGCCGTGATGGCCCATAGCTGTGCCAGAGCTGCATAGGGTAAGGAGGGATTCCACAGGAGAGGAGTGAACCAGTGTGGGACATTGGAGCCCTATGGGTCATACTGGAGATGACCCAGTACATTGAGTCAGAGTCTAGAGGGCTGACGGGGTAGCCACATAAGGGGAGGCCCAAGGCAGAATTAGGGATCTTAGGGCAGGGAGAGGAGGGTGACCACACAGGGGTGGGCAGTGGCAGCAGTGTCCAACAGAAAACATCAGATGAAGTATGAAGAAGACCGGCAGCAATGGGTGATGGCATAAAGGAGGATCGATAAAATAAGTAAACATATAGAGAATAATGAGAAACAGGAGTCTCACTGTCAGAAAAAGTTATTATAACTATGGCAAGGAAGATAAGAAGGCTGAGTCAGGTTTTTAAGATTCAGAGACAGATAGACAGAGAGAGAAGACAAAGACAGAGATAGTTACATAGATAGTTAAGTTATATTTAAAATTTAATAGGAAATATATGTGTGTGTGTGTGTGTGTGTGTGTGTGTGTGTGTGTGTGTGTGTGTGTGTGTAAGTTTTCTCTGTGGTCCTGTTATATAGGTACAAGAGAATTTTAAATACTTTTATGTTCTTTAACCAAGTAGTTCACTGCTTATTTTGATGAAAATATATTCATTCTCCTGTTAGGGAGAGAGAAGTTATCAAGTAAACTGTAAGTTCCAGTGAAATGTTTTATTATCTTGATCTCTAACACATTCTTAAAGTCTTTTATTTTCCTCCTTTCAAGATTAATTCACTGTGTCTAAGAGAACTAGAAGTGAAATTGGGGGAGGGGGGTCTAGAAAAGAATACTAACGTCCAAATGTTTAATATCAAAAGATAAATTTCTATGACATCTGGAACAGTAAACTTAGGTCTTCCATTGAACCACAGAAAGCTTACTGTGACTTCTATCTCAGCATGCCAGTAGTGGAAGGTAGCATCTTCTTTCCTTAAATGATTTTCCTGTTTCTTATTCTTATTCTCTGCCATTGGGCTCTCAGTCGTTGTCACCTACCTTTTATTTTCTTACCCTGTCATACCTAACATTCAAATAATCACACTTGTTATAGTTTCTTTTTTCTCATAACTTGTCTTATGTCCATTTTTTATTGACTTTTTAAATTAAACGCTTTAATTGGAGTAGCCTTTTTTTCTGTCTACGTCTTTTCTTTCTCCTGCATGTGGCTATAGTAAAATAAAAAAATATTTGTTATTTCTTCTTTAAATCTGTTATAGAAATAGATGCAGTCTGAGAGACTAGGATTAGTGTTGAAATATCTTTTTTAACTCCTTCCTTCTCTAACTTTGCAATTTCTTTCTCCATGCAAGCAATACCTACTTCCTTATACTGTCTATACCTCACATCACACATTGTTCCAACTTCCCTTTTCATATTTTATATATTTAAATGTTAACATATTATTAAATATTTTGAATATGTTAAAAATATTTATACATTATTCATACCCTCATCTTACTATGAAATCTTTTGCTAGGGTAGAAAAGCTGAGTTGTCCAAATTTCTTTATTCAGAGTACAATTTGTGTTTTTAAAAAATTATATTGAAAATCAGACACATATAAGACTAAAACAATCAAAGGCAATTATTCATAATTGTTCTGACAGTGTTGCTCTCCCCAAATCTGTATGTACAGAATTCTTTTTAAAGCCAGTGAGAGTTCTGCCCCGACAACGATTTTTACACAAGGGAAAAAGAAAAAAAATTAAATATAAAAAAGTAGAACAAACTTTAATAAGCTCTCTCAGTAAGTATTTACCTGAGGGACTGGAACAGCTGCAATGTAAAAACTTGTTTAATAACCCTCTATTAAATAATTTTCTTTATTTAAATTAAAATCCAATGCAGGCTAAATTATAAACAAACAAGATTTACATAATATCAATCTTTAAAAACGGGGTAATACAGGAATCTTCTGTTAACCAAACATTTTTAAGTTTTGTGTTGTTCTGCTTTTCTTTATACTCAACTATTTTGGGTGATTTATTAAAGCCAACTACATAATTCTGTATAGAAATAATGAGGCAAAGATACTTCATGTATCAAAGTGGTTTGCCAGTACATATCAAGGAGTTTTAAAGAAAGTAAACAAGCCAATTAATTGCCAGTTTTCTCACAAAATGTGGCTTCTTAAATGATGAAAACCCTATAAGACTTCAAGATTTTCAATGACCATAAACTGTTTGGAAGTAATTTATCTTCGTTGCCAATGTTTGTAACATATGCAAGAATTAACTTTTCTCCAGTTTTAGAAAAACAAGGCTTTTGTTTCTTTAGAGCTCTCACTGCTTTCTTTCTCATTTGTAGTCACAATTCTCAGTTTATGGCCCTGGGATTATACTATAGCAATTAATCCCAAAGTTATAAAAATGATAATGAGTCTAAGAAGCATATTTATATGTTCCCTCTTATGTTCCCTCTTTTTCCATCTCTAACAAATAAACTGTCTCTCAGAATAAAACATTTAGGGAAAATATCCTGAAATAAAATTTACAAGCAAGGTTACATTTGGATTAAAAGGGATTTCCATATCCTCTTTCTTTTTAAAAGTCCAGATGTCAAGTTCCCTGAGGGCAGGTAGACCTTGAATAACTTGGGTTAAGCTAATGTCTGACTTGGTGCCTTGCACTTGTAAGTAATTTATAATAACAATGTGTTAAAAAATGTGTTTTCTCCTTTAATTTGCCTCCTGCTTTCTTATATCATAGGAACAGCAGGTGTACCACCATTCATGTTATCATATGTATTTTACAACAAAAATATACTTTTTACATTAAAACAATCACTGTGTTCCCTTCTGACAGCCATTCCATGAGGCAATATTGAAGCTGCAACAAATGGTTAGATTTTGTCCATCTATTTACAAAATTTGTTAGCCTTAGAGAGTTCCAGTCACATAGACAGTGATGGGCCTCAGAGAAGCACTGTGGGAACTTTGAAAGTTGAGTCTATTTCATTATATAAATATATATTTAAGTTCTGTATATGAGAAATAAAGTCCCTGAAAATGGGCTATTTTTAATAGATGTAGGTCGAAAACTTAAAACGGGGAAGTTCCTTTGAAGAGGACTTTGACAGCATTAATAAAGGGAAAAAAAGATGTTAAGCTCAGGTTGCCAACTTATCTTTTTAAAAGTGGTCCAAAAAAAGATACAGGGTCATTGCCCTTTCCCTGATGACCATATTCTAGGAATACTGTTAGGTATTTGAAATCTCCAGTATGATTTAAGCATTTAACTAGCTTCCTTATGCTGTGACTTTCTCATGTCCCCTGTATTTTACCAGTATGTCATATTTTATTTCCCTGAGGAACAAAGAGGAAAAAAAGAGAGATACAGCTTGTGTACCTCTTCAATGAACAAAGAATTCAAACCAAAATTGTCTTTAGATAAAGTGTAAATACTCAAAATAATAGGGAATCTAGAAAGTGAATAAAAATAGCACATTTGTTTTTCTACAGAACCATAGATTTTTGAAATGTTTGCAATCTGTGATCAAATATTTTGGAGTAAAAATGTTGATTTTTTTTCTTGATATTTAACTGTATGAACAAATATGTTGTTTATAAAAAAATTGATATGTAAAAATTTAAAGTTACTAGACATTAGTCAAGATTTAATGCATGTAATTTCAATTATTGGCCAAAGATTTTGCTAATTTTACAAGTTAATTGATTTCTTTCTTAATTTAGGGCTTTTTTTAAAAAAATAAAGGTGATACAATGCTAAAGAACCTAATACAGGGTTATTAGAAAATAAGTGAAAGTGGCCAAAAGGTACAAACTTCCAGTTATAAGATAAATATGTATTGAGATGTAATGGCACGGTGACTGGAATTAACAATATTGTATTGTATATTTGAAAGTTGCTAAGAGAGTAGTAGATCTTAAAAGTTCTCATCACAAGAAAAAAATTTGTAACTATGTGTGATGATGGATTTTAACTATACTTACTGTGGTGATCATTTCATAATGTATACACATATCAAATCATGTTGTACACCTAAAAATAACACAAAGTTCTATTTCAATTATATCCCAATAAAAATAAATAAAAATAAAATAAAATAACCTAATATAGAGAGAGTTGTCTGGGAAGAAGTTCTAAGAATGTAATTGGGAATATTAAATTTGTCTTATGTAACATATATAATCTAGATGTTAAAAATCATTTGTCACACTGGGCAGTTATCATAATTGGTTAAAATATGGGATGAAGAGATGCCGTGCTCCCCTTCTCGGTGACCACAGACTGATTCCTTGCCCTGGCAGAGACCTCACAGAGATGTACCATGAGAGATGAGTAAGATACTCTGCACCTGTCTATGTAAATTAGTCACAGCACTAACGACAACAACACATTGGCAAAGATATTTTACTACTGCAGATAGTAAAATGATGTATTTATAAACCTAAAAGGAATATGATTTAGGGTCAAGAGGCCTGGGGATGAGTCAGGATCTGCCATTTAGTTACATGATCTGGAAAATCCCTTCATGACCTTGAGTTTTGTTTCCTTTTAGATAAAATGAATGTAACAATAAGACTCGCATCACAAGGCAACTTTGAGAATCAAGTGTAAGTACAGTGTAAGTAATGTAAGTACATTGTACCACGTGTTATAAGTAAGCATTTGTACACAGCTAGACAAAATGTGGATCATCTGTCTCATTGTTTTAACCCTTTTCCCATTTAGGAAAAAAATATAAAGTACAGCTCACCGTCAGCATTCATTTAACATCACTGGTAGGAATGCTGTTTTCTAGGGTTTGACATTTTCAGCAATTGAACTACTAAAAACAGAATACTATAAATAGAATGATGTTACTTGTTTTCAAAGACTATCAATATATTAGAGCTAGGCAAAAATAATAAAGGTGAGCTATTTCATGGCAAACTTTGGGGGTAAGTTTAGAACTGTAATCCATGAGGTACCTTGGGGTAAACACTGTAGCCACAAGCACTATCAGCAAGTTTTCTCTGGGCAAATGGTAAAATGGCTTTTGAAGGTAATTTGTTTTCCATTGCACATCTTGGTAGTAAATTAGCTTGATCCTTTAAGTCTTTTTCTAAAGAGTTACGATAATAACCTATAATGGGAAAGGTGCATATTAGCTATTTAATATTCAGTCATTCAGCAAATAGTCACTGTGTTTCTGCCATGTGTCAAGTACAATGGTGGAGACTGAGGATATCGAAATAAAAGATTACTGCTTTCTCTCAAAGAGGTTATAGTCTAGTGACTAAGACAAGGAGGGAACAACAAAAATTCCATTCAAGCTATTATAATCCTTAATGGAACATCATTCTGAAGTTAGGCAATGGTACCTGGAGGAAGTGACTCAAGCTAACTATTTAGCTGTGAGAAAAAGGATGCATGAACCATGACCCAGAATTAAGATAAAACACACCACCTTCTGCAAACTGAAAATAGCTGAGCAAGACAGGAGTAAGCTAATATTAAGATAGCAAGAGATAAAACTTAAAGTGTGGAGAGAACTGAAATCCTGAAAGGTTCTATATTCTCTGCTAAAGACTGAATTCTGAAAAAGATAGAAGAGTATTGAAAGGGGTAGTATCATGAGTATAAATGCATTAAAAAAAACATTCTAAATAAAAGGCACATAGATTACAAAGGAAGAAACTAACATTATTCAGGTGACATGATTACATGGAAAATCCAGGAACTAACATGGAAGTTAAACAAGATTGTGGTAGAAGACTAATACACGAAACCAACTGCATTTCTATACACCAAAAATGAACATATGGAAATTGAAATTTAAAAAACTGCACAATACTTCTCACTGTTTCTCCAGAGAAGATGAAATACTTAATATAAATCTAATAAAACGTATGCAGGATCTGTATCCTGACAATTTCAAAACGCTGATGAAGAAATAAAAAGCAAAATATATGAAAAGACATTCTGTGCTCATGGATTGAAAGACTCAACAGACTAAACATATGCATTGCCCCACATTGATTTATAGGTGTAACGCATTACTTATTAAAATCCTAGCAAGGTTTTTTGTATGCATAGACAAATTTATTCTAAAATTTATATAGAAAGTCAAGGACCTAGAATAACTAAATCAATTTAAAAAAAAGAATAATGAGGAAAAAATACTTTTACTTGATGTTAAGAGTCACTATACAGTTACAGTAACTAGGAATGTGTGGTTTTAGTGAGGGGGTAGACACATATCAGTGGAACAAAATAGAAAATCTAAAAATAGATCACAAAAAATATACCCAACTGATTTTTGACAAGGGTGAAAAGCAGTTCAATATAGGAAGGGTAGGCTTTTCAACAAATGGTGCTGAAACAATTAAATAGCCATGGTGGCGGGGGTGGGGGGGAAAGACCTCGACCTAAACCTTAATACCTTATACAAAAGATAACAAATTATGAACTAAAATTTAAAATGTAAAATCATGAAAACTTTAGAAAAAAATAGAGAAAATCTTTGGGATATAGGGTCAGGACGAGTTGTTAGATTTGATACCTACAGCACAGTCCATAAAGGGAAAAAATGATAAGTTGGACATCATCAAAATGAAAAACTGTTTCTTTGGAGAACACCCGTGAGCAGGGTGAAAAGACAAGCTGCAGAATAGAAAAAAATATTTTCAAACAATATATCTGACAAAGGTCAATTATTTAGAATACATAAAGCGCTATCAAAAGTCAACAGTAAAAGATAAACTATCCAATTATAAAACGGGCAAAAAACCCAGGAACATACACTTTGCTGAAGAATATACAGATGGCAAATACGCACATAAAAATATGTTCAACAAAATTAGCCATTAGAGAAAAAAGCATTAAAATGACAGTGAGATGTCACTGTATGCTGTCAGAATGGCTGAAATGAAAAACAACGATAATGCCAAATGTTGGTGAGGATGCTGAGAAATCAGATAACTTATACTTTACTGGTGGGATATCAAAGGGTATGGCTACTTTGGAAAACATTATGGCAGTTTCTCTTAAGCTAGTCTTATCATACAATCCAGCAATTGCACTATTGGGCATTTATCCCAAAGAAATGAAAACATATTTGCACAATAACCTGTACATAAATGTTCATAACAGCTTTATTCATAATAGCTCCAAACTGGAACCAATCCAAATGTCCTTCAGTGGGTGAATGCTTAATCAAAATGTAGTACTAGTCAGCAATAGAAGGAAGGGACTATTGATATAGGCAACAACTTGAATGGATCTTAATGTAATTCTACTGAGTAAAATAAGCCAATCTCAAAAGCTTGCATTGCATGATTCCTTTTATATAATATTCTTGAACTGGTAAAGTATAAAAGAGATCAGATTAGTGGTTGACAAGGAATAACGGGGAGAAAGGGAGACAATGGGGCTATAAAAAGAGACTCCTGTGATGGAAGTATTCTACATGCTTACTGTGATAGTGGTCACACAAATCTATTTGTGAGATACAGCTGGATGGACCTAAATATGAGAACTGCAAAAGTTAGTGCAGGTAAAATTGATGAAATCTGACTGAGGTCGTGGATTGAGTCAAAGTTAGTATCCTGGTTGTGATATTTTACTGTAATATGCAAGATGTTACCTTTGGTAGAAATTGGGTGATAGGATTAAGGGATTTCTATTATTTCTCACAGTTGTACATGAATCTATGATTACAAGATGGTTTTTAAAAACTCACTCTAGGTGCAGTATTAGGATAGACAAACTGGTAATAAGTGTGAAATGTACATGACTTATTGGATCACTGGCTAAGTGTGTTTGTTGGAGGAAGTAGTGAAGAATAGGACATGGTCTATGATGACCACCAGGTTTCTTCCTTGGGCTTTAATCATTAGGAGAGAAAACAGGAGCAGAGAGTTGGAGAAGAAGGGAGATTGAATTCAGTTTTTGCTGTTTGTTTTCCATCAACCAAGCAGAGTATATAAAATAAAATTCCAGAAATCCCTGGGCAAGGGAAGCAGCTAGAGTGTTCCGGATTCTTGTCATATAGTTTTCAAAATGTGAATGAGTTAAAATATCAGAGTCACCAGCATATCAGGACAAGGGAATTTTTGAACACAAGAGGCAAGAGTAAGCATACAAAAATATCTGTGGGAATTTCAAATTCAGGCAGCATAAAAGGATCTTTTGCATTTCTATTGTGCATTAAAGTAAGAAGAAATTGGTATTGAGTACCCTTTGTGTGTGCCAAGTTCTATATTGGTGTTCGGAAATATTATGCTGTTTAATCCTTACAATAGGACTAAAAAATGTTTTATTATCTACAATTTCTAAACAGAAGTATCTGCCAAATGAAACAAAGCCTATGAGTAATTTCTTGGGCTAAAATTTAAATCCAGATGCACTTAACTTCTAAGCCTACATTCCCCCACCACACACACACTATATCAAGAAGCTTATAGAAAGTGGGGTAGATCAGATCATAAAAACTTCTTAAAAAGATTTTATATTCTTGCTTATTTAGGGGGTTTGGTAAAGTTCAACATCTACCTTTATATGTGTAAGTGTTCAGTTTCCTACAGGGAAGATTTAAAGGCTCTGTTTAGCTTACTTGTCCAATCCCTACAAGATGACGTGCCAGTATCGCATCAATTGAGTACTCATGGCTTCCCACTCTCTGGACATGCCTGTCACGGTGGTAGCTTATTGTCTAGATTAGAGAGCGGTTGATTTTCTTTTAGTAACTGTTAAGTAGTCTCCTCCTTTTTATTTTCCAGTTAACATGTTTGTTTGTTTATTTTCGGGTAGGCAGGCTATACAAATTTATTAGCAAGCATTTTTCACCTCAACTAAGACAAACAGATAAACAGCAGGAGTCTTCAGTTCTATGTTTCCAAACTTATATGGTGTATTAGTTCCAACTTCATTAACTACTAATGTGGGATTCTTTAAACCACTATACCAGTAAACAAGGAAACAAAAAATATTTTTCTATCTCTACAGAAAATCTTGTGCATTATAAGGTTTGTTCTCCTCTCCTGGTGATTTTCTCTATAATCTTTTTTTTTTCAGTTCATATCTCTTCTTTGAGGTATTCCATTTCATATTTTGAAGGTTAACACATCATGCCTGTGATTTCTAGGGCTTGAAAGTCAATTCAATTCAAGACTATCCATCACTGTCCCCTTAATTTACAAACCAAGGACAGGTCGACCAAGTCTTGAAAAGACATTTTTTTTCCGGTGGAAATTAGACTTCTCTCCTTAATCAATATAGCTAAAACTTCACTATTTCCAAAGGCCTTCATTAGTATTGTCATTCTGCAACCTAAATTTAATTTTCAAAGGCCTTTCAACAGGAAACTCTTCGCTTCTCATCTCATGTCCCTCAGAACGCAGACTGAAGCCTGAATAGTATGGCTCCTATAAATGCTAAAAAGGTGGGTGGGGAGTGGGGAATACGAAGATGCTGATGTGATCTGCTCCTCTGCTGGCTGGGTTCCTTCTGATCCTTCACCTTTTCGTCCAAACCTTAGGGACAGATTTAACTTCGCGCCCTTCGCGCCATCTAGTGGTCATAAGTGGATGTTTGGTTTTGAGGAAGATGCCTAATGACTGGGGGGTGGGGTGGGGGGGTGAGGGGGGGCGGGGGACACACAAAACAAAACGGCTGACCGCAACAATCTCCTAGTCTCTCGCCACATGTCTCACCCCTCACAAGGCCACCTTGAACTACTTTCACCATTTTAGATCTGCGTGGAGATGCGCAGAGGGATGGGGGCGGCGGGGAGGGGGGAGGGAACGCACACTCGCAGGATCAAGCCCCCGGACGCTGACATTTGGAAAACGTTCTAAATCTTTCCCGTCATTCGCAAAGGATGGGGGGGACGGAGTCGTGGCAAGACCTAGACCGAGGAGACTGCCCGACTTCTGGGCAAGTTGGAGAGATGACGTATTAACCCCTGCAATGGTAACAGCTGATGTGAACACATAAGCACAGAGAGAAAGAGGGAAAAGCACTTAAACACTCCGCTGCGGGGCTTTGCGGGGCTGGCTACGCAGGAGCCCCCACAAGACAACCAATTCCTGCGCGTTCCGCTCGGCGCACCCTCCTCCTCAGCGGCTGGTCTCCCCCTTTCCCACGCTCGCCTTGCACGGGGACCCAGGGCGGCAGAGCGGGGCACCGGTCCCCTTCCTCTTCCCCCCGCCAGGCCGCCGCAGCCGGCGCGTGCGGCGCCCCTTTGTTCACCGAGGCCCGCTGTCCTCCCCGGCGGATGCACCTGGATGCTCCCCCTCGGTGACCTTTTGCGCCAGGGCTGGTGGGGGGCCGGGGTGGAGCGAGAGGAGCCCAGGGGGGCGGGGGCGAAGAAAGGTCGAGCCGAGGGGACGGCGGGAGACGCCTTCCAGCACCTGCGTGGCGGGGCGTGCACGCGCGTCCTTATTTATCTTTCCCTTCTTTAGGGGTCGCGCGAGCAGAGCGGCGCGGGAAGCGGGGGCCATGCGGGACCACCCACGGGCGGGGAGGCAGCCCGCCGCCCCCCCGCGTCCCCGCGCCGCCGAGCGCCTCCTGCCTCCGCGCTCCGCCGAGAGCCCGCGCCGGCCCCGGCCCCGCCGCGCCGCCGCCCCGCAGCCCCGCCGCCCCGCAGCCCCGCGCCGCGCCGCGCGGGCCCCCGCGACCGCGGCGGCGCAGTAAGTTGGCAGGAGCGAGCCCCCTCGGGCCTCGCCTCCCCCGCACCTTTTGAACTTGTTGCTGCTGCTCGGCTCGGCTGCGCCTGGCTCCGGGAGGTGAAGGGGAGGAGGGGAGCCCGGCGGCTGGGGGGGAGGGGCAGAAGAGCGCGCCGGGGCTTTATTGATGCTCCCCCGGCGCCGCGGATTCGGCCGCCCGCAGCTGCCGCCCCGGTCTCCCCGGTCCCGGCGCCCCGCGAGGAGAAAGTCTCTATGCAACTCAGCCCCGGCGCGCACTGGGCCAGGTACGTTCCGCGCCGAGGCAGATGCTGCTCCCGCCGCCGCCGCGGCGGCTGCCGGCTCCCGGGCTCCGGGACTGTCACTCTGCGCCTGAGCTGAACTTGAAAAGAGAGTGAAGGTTCGATCGGACGAACGCTTTTTGGCAGAAACGGGGGGCGCTTCTAGACGACGGGGAGGGAAACCCGTATTAACTCCCCCCGCCCACCGTGCCCACCGCACAGCACCTCCATCTCTGCAGATCCGGCCGGTGGGGCAGAGGCGGCGACCCGACTCCCCGAGAAACGTCGGGCAGCGGCAGGGACCGCATCTGGCAAGCTACAACAGGTCGCCTTTTTTTGAGACTCCTTTGGCGGGAAGGGTTTCTTGGGAAGGGAGGGTTTGAAAGAGCAGAAAGGGAAGGTGCAAGGAGAGTCCCCTAATTCGTCGGAGTGACGGCCCTTCGCTTTCTCTACAACGCACGACACGTTACTGACCCCACGCCATCCAGACTGCGTCGGGGGAGAAATCACAGACACCTGTTTGAAGAAATTGCTGCATCCGAAGTCACCTGTGCACTTCTTTGTATCAAGAGTGGCCTGGTCCACCTGCTGGAAGAAGTCTGGTTAGGTTCTGTGGGGAGTGAGTGTCAGGACACAGTGTTTTCCAATTGCCTGCCTTTGAGGGAAACTTGTCCTTCTGAGAACTGTGACTTCACCAGGAGTCCTCCCTTGGAATAAGAGTGACACCTCTGGACCACGTGTCTTTGCACTATTTGACGGGAGGACGTGGGTGACTGTGGCTACTTTGACCCACTGTAGAGGCCCGATTGCCCTTCTTGCTTGCGCTTCAAGGAACCATGGCGGCGGGTGTAGCGGCCTGGTTGCCCTTTGCAAGGGCAGCGGCCATCGGCTGGATGCCTGTGGCCTCGGGGCCCATGCCAGCTCCCCCAAGGCAGGAGAGAAAAAGGACTCAAGATGCTCTAATTGTGCTGAATGTGAGTGGGACCCGTTTCCAAACATGGCAGGACACGCTGGAACGGTATCCAGACACTCTGCTGGGCAGCTCTGAGAGGGACTTTTTCTACCACCCAGAGACTCAGCAGTACTTTTTTGACCGTGACCCTGACATCTTCCGCCATATCCTGAACTTCTACCGCACTGGGAAGCTGCACTATCCTCGCCACGAGTGCATCTCTGCTTATGATGAAGAACTGGCCTTCTTTGGCCTCATCCCAGAAATCATTGGCGATTGCTGTTACGAGGAGTACAAGGATCGCAGGCGAGAGAACGCAGAGCGCCTGCAGGACGACGCGGACACTGACACCACGGGAGAGAGCGCGCTGCCCACCATGACTGCTCGCCAGAGGGTCTGGCGGGCCTTCGAGAACCCCCACACCAGCACGATGGCCCTGGTGTTCTACTACGTTACAGGGTTCTTCATCGCCGTCTCAGTCATCGCTAATGTGGTGGAGACAGTGCCATGCGGGTCTAGTCCAGGTCACATTAAAGAACTGCCCTGTGGGGAGCGGTACGCGGTGGCCTTCTTCTGCTTGGACACAGCCTGCGTCATGATTTTCACAGTCGAGTATTTGCTCCGCCTGGCTGCAGCCCCAAGTCGTTACCGCTTTGTGCGTAGTGTCATGAGTATCATAGACGTGGTGGCCATCCTGCCTTATTACATTGGGCTAGTGATGACAGACAACGAGGATGTCAGTGGAGCCTTTGTCACACTTCGAGTCTTCCGGGTCTTCCGGATCTTTAAGTTTTCCCGCCACTCTCAAGGCCTGCGCATCCTTGGGTACACACTGAAGAGTTGTGCCTCAGAGTTGGGCTTCTTACTCTTCTCTCTTACTATGGCTATCATCATTTTCGCTACAGTTATGTTCTACGCAGAGAAAGGGTCTTCAGCCAGCAAGTTCACCAGCATCCCTGCTGCCTTCTGGTATACCATCGTCACTATGACAACACTAGGGTAGGTGCCATCAAGGGAAATGGGATGGAGGTTGGATGTGTGGGAAGCGTTGGTGGACCAATTAAGGTTACAAAATAAATGGAAGAAATAATTTTTCTCTCTCCTGAAAGGGTTTAGGAAAGCATTATCTAAATGGTTTTGAAGAAGTCTTTTGATCTATGAAATGAGTATGACATAGAGGTTGAAAAAATACGTAGGGAGTTGCTGGCAAATATTTACTGATGCCTGAAAATGATGAAGATAACAAAGAAATTTTAGAATTCCTGAATATAGGAAAAGATCATCAATATTATATGAATACATAAAAATATAATGATGATGAAGAACAAGATCAGTGTCCCAATAAAGGTATGAATTTGCATAATATATACTGAAATGCCTAGAAAGTGCTTCAGTGTATTCAAATGAAAAGTTTCCGTGTATATTTGAAGTATTATTTTCACATGAATACTTTTGGCATGCATTTTTTCCTCTAAGAACTGTAATTTTTCTTTTACATTACAAAACATAGGCAATAGGTTCAATTATTAAAGGATTTTGAACATGTGCACATTCATATACACACGTTTTCATTATGGCTGATGTTATGCAGTTTTAGAATTTCAGGGCTGAAACTGATTGACTTTACAAAACGCAGTGGAATGATATTTGCCATATATTTAAGACTTTAGGTTCAGTTTCAAAAAAAGAAGCAGATGGACTGTCATCCGCACATTTTCTTAGAAACTACAGATCCCATCAGGCAATGGGTCAATCGATGCCTATTAAATACCCGTAGAAGGTAGAGCAGTATCTGATGAGATTGATGGTCAGCAAGGGCTGGTTTCGTTACAGAATTTTGTGCAGTCTAATCTCCTTCCAGAATTCTTTTGTGTATTCTTTAATTTGAGTGTAATGGTGTTTTGTAAGCAAAGGGGCATATTCCTAATTAATGTGTGTTCTTTTAGATTGTAGAAAAAGGAAAGGTATGAAATGATTAATAATGTTAATCAAACTGCAGAAAAGTAACAGCATTTACATATTGGAGATTCTAATAAAATAAAATGATTAGAGCCTTTTACTTTTATGAGTTCTTAGATAAGCCAGGTAGTGATAGTGCCCTTTCTTCAGCTTTATGCTGCTTTTCTTGCATAGTTAATCAGTTCAATAGGGACTTGGTAATGGCTAAAAGAAAAGAGTTATTCCCAAGGCTGCTTTTGAAGTTTTGTGCTTCTGACTAATTTAATTGCCTTCTTTAAATGACAATGTGGTTAAAATCAACCTAATTATATTAGACATGTTGTGTTGAACAGAATTTCTCTTGTTGTCATATGGCCAACTAATGGAATATTTTATATGTGAAGAATTTTTGGCTAAGTAAGAAATTATGGTAAAGTAAAATACAATGATTTATGATTTTGATTTAGTCTAGCATGTTTTTATCTACTGATGTATTTGCAAAAATGAATTAGTGAAAATTCATATTTTGCTTATATTTCTCTTTTATCTTGTTGGTAATGTGGTGACAAATTTTTAAGATGATTCAGAATACCTTATTTCCTATGAAAGAGGGTTATATATATGTATATGTATATATACATATACATATACATATATATATATATGTATATAGCTCTTGTCTTTTTGGCCTTTGAAATCTTTATTAAGGACAATTAGATAGTACAAAACAGTATCAGGACTTCAAATTAGAAATACATATTAAAAAAAGAGGACTTTGTGTTAAAAGGAAACAAAGGAAGAAATATGAAAAGGATATATATTTTTTAAAATTTGGTGTCAATAGCAGTGTTTTTCATGAGGTATCAGTGAGTCATTTTAATGCTATGTACTATTAACATGATTGAATATAGGTATTATAATGAATGCTGATGAGATGCTAATTTCATCTAACTATATGTCTCATTCTAGATGTGAATAGTATTATTTCTAAATTTATCTTCTGAAATAAATTTCAAATTTTTATTTTATTTTAAAATTTATTTTTTTCAGAAAAAATGAGGAAATATTAACCATTAATGGCATTTTTATTACATAAATAAGATCCTTAAAAGCATCTACTTTTTGAAATGTTTTAAAAAATTGAATTGTGATATCTGAGTAAAATCTATGAAATTAATTTAGCTCACATGTTTTGTATTTCAGTGGATTAGAAAAATTACATATACACTATCAGAACTTGGAAGCAAAATGGGAGTTACTTTTAAGACTTAAATTTCACTGAAGTTAAAAAGTTTTATTTTCAGGAATTAAGCTAATTAATGATCCTGATGGGATATAGTAGTCATACTTTTTAAGATGTAGATATGTTGATGCAATCAGCATTCAATCCACTTATTGGAAAATAATTAATTAAGAACATTTAACAAAACATATGCTTTATAATGTAGCACAGTTTCTTAGGAAAATGTCTTCAGTTTCTTATCAAAATATATTTACAATGTATTTGATTTTCCTGGAGAAATAGACTCTTTCAATTACTGCTTTTTCTGTGTCTTTTCTTTGGTTACATTGTGACTCGACAGCTTTATTTAAGAATAGAAAATATTCAACAAAAGCCATTGCCTGAATTTATTTTTTACTTTGTAGTTTTATACTCATAAGCTGAAATATAAAGTATCAACTTTCTGGAAAATGTACAGTAGCTGATGCTAATATCAAACTGTGTGTGGTAGATGACCAAGAACTTCTCTTTACACGTTGAGCTTTTCTTTCGTGGCTGTTATTTTTAAGGGAGTTAATGTTCATTAATTAATGATAATAGAAGTGCAAATGGAATCCTAAATAGTGGTTGTCAAAAGTTCCAGCTCATACAAACTTTATCTGCGAGAAGAAATGGCCAAGATTTTTGTAATTCAGGACCTGCAGAATTATATGCTCCCTCTCAGGTCACTTTAGGTAATACTCAGTGTTTTGGTCTGAAGAAATGAGTGAGTCTAGCTTAGAACAGTTGTGTATTCGTGTAATCATTTCTGTGCTCTCTGAAACCTCAAATATATCATTATACTATATCTTAACCATGCTTGTTACAGAAGTAAATATTTAATTTGCTTTGAAATACAATTTTAAGGCTACTCATTTCTTATTAAAGTGGAAACATCAAAAGCACAATTTTAAAAAGTCAATAAAAGAAAGAATGTCAGATTTTTAAAAACTGTTTAGATTGAGTGGCCATGCATTTCTGTTCCTTCCATCCTTTCTGCGTATACATATTGACCGCATTAGGCCCTAATTACCCTTTTATTCCTCTGCCTCCCTCCTTTTCCATAATGCAATCTCTACTGTCTTCAACTGCTTTGGGAGAAAAAGAACCTGCTACTCCTCTTTTGTCCTAATGACCTGTAGGAGAAAGCATCCAGGCCTCGTTGTTCGTTCAGAGGGTAATGCTTAAATATTGCCAAATTTAGGAAATTTCCAAATGTTCACTAATAACCGAAAATAATGCTGTAAAAATATATTTAACAAGGTTCAGCCCCAGTTTATCATTGTACCTCAGGTTCATGACTTGTGAGACGTGGTGCCAGGTGGCACATTAAATAATTTGAGGAGCTTTTGTGTTAGGCAGTGTCTACATTCTTGGTCATGATCACTAACCATTCAGACTCTTTTTAAAAAACGGATCGTATTACTTATGACATAAAACTTAAAAACTTGAGAGGTGTCATTGCTGTGGTCCATACCACTTTAATTTTCAAACAAAGTTGTTTTCGTACAATTTTCAATATGAGGAAGAAAGTTATTAATGGCATTTTCATTAAGTTTATGTTTAGACTGAAACTTTATTATTTAACTGCGTAATTCATATTCTGATTTCTGAACAAATCTAGGAAAACAAATAGTTCATTTATAGTGTTCATTCATCAGAAACAAATATGGTAGAATTACACCTATGCTCAGAAAAAACTTCATGCAGTTGTTTGTTTCTAAGACTCTCAGACACTGGATCTGTAATATTTCAATTTTAAGAGGTTTGGTAAATTTTTATTTGAAAAAACAAAAAAGCAAAATTGTTTTTTATTGTAATTTTTCTAACAATGCATCAGGGAAATCTCCCTTTTTATAATGGCATAACAGGAGTTGAATTTTATATATACTAAATATATATTCACATATATGAATAAAATAAGTCCTATATGTTATATTTTATATAACATATAAGTATATCACATAGAAGTAAATATGTTAAGTATGTTATGCATTATATATCTTATATAGCATATGTAAGTTACATAACATATATGCTATAAAATATGCATTATTAAAAAGAATAAACTTTTAAATATCTTTTTGCTATTCATCACTATTCTGACTACATAACCTTGGGAAACATTGGGAGTATTTCTTGCAGAATCATTTATGTAGAGACTTCTGCTTTATCCAAGTATTACTGAAAATGGATGTAATTATTTCCCTTGGCCAGCATGTTACATAAATATTGCTTACGTGTTAATCAAATACATCTTTACAAGATGCGAAGCACCAAAATTTACCTTTCTGTTGAAAAGTCATGCTAAGAGTAACATTCACCTTTATTTTGGTATATTACAACGGATTTTTATAAAGTTCTTTGTAGAGCATGTTCATTGATGGGAGTTGAAAATGAGCTTTTAAAGAAATGTAGAAAAATATGATATGCATTCCTATTTTAGAATTATAGGTAAACATACCTCCAGTGTCTTTATTTTGCTTTAGTCATCATTTGAATAAGAGACAGTATTTGAAATGACATATGTATTTTTAAAATGTATATATTTATACATTTTTAAAACGTGTACATCTTAATTTTTTTTACAAGTATTTACTTAATTGTCAGAGAGGTATGTCAGGAAGAAATAATATCTTTTCTCAGCACAGTACCCTAGAGAAGGGGCCATGTTCTAATTTTCAGTGGGTCTATGACTTTTTTTTTTTTTTTTTAGGATTTCTGTTTAGGCTACACATTGTCTTGGTCTTATACATATTTATAGTTACTTCATTTGATTTTGAGGTCATATATTTTGTATTTGTGTAAACTTTCTTCTCAACTATACTCATCTTTAAAAATGAGTTAATGAAGTTCAAGTTTTTTATTATCTAATTTCTGAATTCCTGGTGAAAGAAATTTAGCTCTTATTTATATTAAGTCTTTAATTTTATACATGCAAAATTTTTTATGGATTGGCCATAGTTACGCAATTAAATAAAAAGATTTTTTTTAATTTCATTTTTTTACTCATTTTTAGAGTACCTTAAAATAATATCCAGGAATGTGCAATAATAACTATCTGGGGATTACTACTGATGCTACAGGGATTAAAAAAAGGAATACATTAATTCTTTATTCTATTAATATAATGAATTTCTTTCCTGGTTCTACTCTCTGTGACTCACTCCATATTTCTCAATATCGCGGCTAATTCTGTATTCACTCAGTAATGGGGTTTGTCTTGATGGTGATGAGTTGATGTAACACAACCATGTGTTGTCATCTGGTGAGCTGTTAGGTCATTTGGTAGCAAACTACTTGATGGTGAATATTTTATGTGGCCTGATGGAGAATAAAGTAAATCAATTACTTTACCTAAATTACCTAGAAAAGATTTGGCCTGTGGGTCATTAAAACTCTACAACTTAACTTCTCTTTCATTGAAAGAACAGGAATGATAAGAGGAACAGTGACTGAAAAAGTATTAATTTTTCTTCCGAGTTGTAATAATTATTCACTCTTTTTCTTCTTCTCTCTCCTGTGTGCTACATTGTTTTCTGAGACCATATCCATACTTTTCCCATTGGATTCAGCAACTAGATTTTTGACAGTGTGGGATATGGTCTGGTATTGAAAAGAAACCTGGGGATGAAACACCGTATCTACATTTCTGTGCACATTTATGCTGCTCCTTGCTTTAGTAAGTCTATTGGAATTTTTTGCCCTTCAGTTTTCTCCTTTGAGAGTCAGCCTTCAAAACTGACCTTCTGCCTGAAACCTTCTTAACCTTCTAAGCCTATATTATCTATAGCTGGAATTACTCTTGACATTAGTAAATGTTATTTTATATATAATTTATGGTTTTATTTCTTGCCTTCCTAACTAGATTGCAAGGCTTTTGAGGTTTAGGTTTCTACCTTTTGGGACTTATTATCTACCGGTTTGGTACTCAGATGTAGAAAAACCTATATTAATGTGTCGCTGATTGTGGTGCGAGATTCTGGTACACACCACGGAGGGCTCCTCAGCCAGAAAACAGTGCCATCTCAACATTAGCAGTAATCTACTAGTCTAATCTTTGCTTTGCTCGATGTTAAAAAAAATTTATTTGAACATTTTATATTTGAATGAACTCCAGTTTACCCTTTTTATTTTTTTCTTTGGACTAGGGAGGGCTATGAGACTATTCCACTCTGATCTTCTGCAAAAGTTAGAATTAGTGGCTGTCAGAAGCTCTTTTCTTAATCAGTTTACTTTCTGGTGAAGGCTGGGAAAAATGCAGATGCCTCTGGGAAACATATGGAGATTTCTTATAATGTAAGTGAATCAGCACAGAAATATAATGCCTTCTCTTTCAAGCTGAGTTTCCTATCTCAATATGAACAGGCAAGGAGCCCATGGGTTAAAAGATGCTTGACTTACACTTTGTGACAAGAAAGGTGTTCTACCTCTAACCCAGTAAATGGTAGTCTTTTCTTTATCCAAATCTATTCATTTATGAATAAAATGGAATCATTTAAAAATAGTGAACTATTATCTGGAAATGACATATAAATGTAGTCTCTCTCAGGAAGAAGTTCCCATTCTAAGCAATTAAAAAGCAGGTATGTAAAATGTAAATATACATGTAGATACATGTCCTGGCATGGCACGATTTATTTTGCAGTGGAAATTTCGACAAGTTTGTTATGTAAAGAAGGTTCAAATCCTAAAAATGTGTGGGGAGGATAGGGAGCGATTAACCAGAAGTTAATAATAAAGACAAAATAACATTGAAAGAGTAGGATGACAGTTGAAATAATGTCAAATTGAATGGGAAGATTTTGTTCTAAAAGTAAAAGATCTTGTCTTTTTTGCTCTTATGTGGGCCTGATTCTTCTATCTTCACTTTTAAGTATAACAGTAATAGTGCTTTTAGAAATCCAAAATTTTTCTAGTAGCATATAATCTCAGGAAATCAAAATGTGATTCACAGAGTTCAATTCAACTTAACACATTTCGTTGATCACTTACTACCTGTCATGGAACATAATAATAAACAACTGCCAGCTTCCTGACCTTCAAACCATGGACTCCAGTGGGAAAGCAGGAAATAGAAACATAAATATATAATATAATTCTAGTGGTGGGTGCTACAAGCAAAATAAATCAGGGTGAGAGGTGTATTACTTTGAATAGGGGACAGGCAAGGCCTTTCCAAAGGGAATATTTAAGCTGATGGCTAACTGAAGGGGGTGATGTGAATCCTGTGACTATGTGGATGAAGAGCTTTAGAGGAAGAGAGAAAAGAAGTATAAAGACCTGGAGGTACGAAGAGGCTTAGTGTATCACACCTAAGGCCACTGTAATTGAAGCAAAGGGAGAGAGGGCATTAGTAGCAAATGCCATCTGAAAGGACAATATGATGTAGGATGGTGTGGACCATAATAAAAGCTTCTGGTTTCATTCAAGGTTCATGGAGAAATATCAGAGTTCTATGAGCATGGTAGGGATACAATATGGTTTCTGTTAAAATGAACATAAGTTCTGAAACATTTACATTTTTAATGACCATTTTAACATTATTTCTTCACCATGTATATATCTTCATCATTTGTTAGATTTGTTGTACTTAAAATTTATATCCAATATACTCATGAGATTTTCCTCCAAAATGAAGTATTTTATCAGAATGCATGATTAAATTATACCTGATCCCCCCCCCCCAAAAAAAGAAAAAACTAATTCAAGGGAACAAACAAATTTTAGCTGAAAAGACAAAAGTGGTTCTCAGTAGATATGGAGCTTTTTGGGAGATCATGGATTGTTATTTATTTTGAATATTTGCAGACTTGCAGATTTACAATAATCAATTCTAATGTTAGTATTCAAGAATATCACATATGCTTTGGATTCTATTTAAAATTATTTCTTTCCTTTTTCTCTCACACTGCTGTAGGTACATATATATCCTCCAGGTGTTTTGTTATATTTGTAAGGTTGAAAGAAAAATGATTTTCGTGTATTGAAATCTGTAAAAATTGCAAGAGGATATGCATTTTTAAACCCAAATCAAATTGGAACCATGTGTGTGGCCAGCATGTAATAAATGAAAATGTATAGAAGCAGTCGTTTGGGAAGAATCACCAAGTAGAGAGTAAAACATAATCATGTATGGATAATTGAAGAGAACTTGGGTTGGAAGAACAAGAATTGGATTAACAGTATAAAAATACAAAAGAAGAAAAACCTTATGTGTGCTTCCCAGATGAAAATAGTTCTTGAATCTAAGGAAATTGAGTGTGGCATCTCACTTTAGCATTCTGTTTTCATTAAAGCATCTGCCCTTCAGATAATTTTCCATCTTACCCAATAATTCTATCCAGAGGCTTGATATCTGATGGAACAACCTAGATAGGATTTCCTAGGGCCATCACAAAGGAAAAAGTCCTGGTAGGCTCTGTCCTTTGCATGTCATGAAATTTATAATGACAATTGCACTCTCATAATTAGTATCCTTTGTTAATTTTGAATGGAGACTGATTTTCTTTCATCTTGCTGCAGGAACTGAAGCTAAAAACATGGAAATATTTAATTAACTGAAACTCTGTGTTTGAACTCAAGGTCAGCCATATCCAAACCAATAATATGAAAAATATCAAATCTGAAAATATCTCAGGAGGCTTTGGTTGGCTGTTTTGTGAAATTAAGAATGAGTATTGGAGTTGATATTCAATTTTCTGATACTTTATAATATTTTATAAAATATTACATTTAACTTTTTGCGAATATTTATACCCAAGGAAGTAGTACGTATTCTCCATTCATATTGTATCGTTATAGGAATGTTACCATGTCTAGAAAAAATATGCTAACTACAAGGCATCTCATAGGCATTCAGAGATACATTACTGAATAAATGTCACGGGGAAATTACTTTAATTTCAGAAAATTCTTAATTTGGAAGTTAAAATGAGTATTATTTCAGTCCTTCATAGATAATCTTATAGTACATTTTATGTTTGCAATAAACGGCAATTGTTTTAAAAAGCATAATTAACTTAGAGTATACATATATATGTATATATTTATATATATAAGTATATATATATAAATATATACATATGTGAGTATATATATATGTGTATATATAAGTATATATATGCATACACACACATATATATACTTATATATATGTATATGATGATTTGCTGTCTGTTTTTAAACATAGCATTTGTACATTTAACTTTAAAAATTACAGAAATTTAATGCAAAATTTTAGAAGATAACAGTAAATATTCTAATAAAAGAAAAAATAATTTAGAAAATAATTTAGAAAATGACTACAAACTCTTCTTTATGGAAATACAGCACTTTATTCAGGATTGGCATAGTCCTAGAGTAGTAATAAGTAAAGTGCCTATTGATTTTGCAGAGGATTTTATTATATTCATGTATAGAATCCAACTACATTCATAATACCCAAATGAAAAGTAAGACTATTTTATTTCAAAAACAATGAAAAGAAGGCTTTCCCTCGCACCCCGTCAAGTGGAAATTTTGGCAATTCATTCTAAAATATACTATTTTCAGCCAAACTTTGAGTTAATTAAGAAATCATTTTATAGATATTCACATTTCTTTTACTCCTGTCCCCTTGTTATTTCCCACATTATTCAATGTCTAGTTTCTGGTTCTATACCTGTTGTTTTAGATACTACTGAAATATGTGTGAATGTATAATTCATACTCAAATATACATTTAAGAAACATGAACACACATATACATCAATGCAAAATGTATGGATATGTAAATAAGTATTATGCACATATACATAGGTCAATATGTGCATATCCTCTCCTTTTATTTTTCTGGGAGGACACAGAATGAATGATAGGTGATAATACTTTTAAGAAGTCTGGGTATGTGGAAGATAGAAAGAATAATTTTATATTTCATTTTGTATGTTTTTGTATTAAATTTTCTTTTTCCATCAGCCTATAGAACCGTTAAAAGAGGGCTCTATGGTGACATTTGAGGCCTTTTCTCTTCATATTTTTCTATAGAAAATCTTTATTAGATGTTACTTAAAATTAGATTCCTTATCCTACAATAATCCTTTGATGATTCATTTAAAAAGATCCTAAGTATGCAGGAGAATGATTAGAGATGGATTAGACTTAAATACTACATGTATGCTGTTGGTTAAGTTACTTAAACTCTGTTTGCTTGAGATTTCTGTTCTATAGAAATAGGTGAGCAATACCTACCTCATAAGACTTGTATAGAAATTAATGTAAATATGTGGTTATTAGAATATTACTTTCTGTATAGGTACTATATCAAGGATTGCTATTATTATTGTTAAATACATGATATTAAAATAATGTTAAATATAGTATATATTTTTCTTGCATAAAAAGTGGTAAAGGAACAAGAGGAAACTTTGGGAGGTGATGGATATGTCCATGATGCTGATAATGGTGATGATTTTCATGGCTGTATACTTATCACCAAACTCATAACATATAGACATTAAATAGGTACAGCTTGAGAGAGAGAGAGAGAGAGAGAGAGAGAGAGAGAGAGAGAGAGAGAGAGAGAGAGAGAGAGAGAGAGAGAGAGAGAGAGAGAGAGAGAGAGACTCAATAAATTAAAAATAGAAGGAAAAAAATTTTTAGCGGGTTACCCAACAGACAGTCAGGAGATGATTGTCGAAGATGGTTATGGATTGAAAACAAATCTTAAATCAAGAGGTATTTCCTATTTAAACAATGGAATTTTGAGTCACCATACCAAACTTTTTGTTGTTGAAACCCCAACAGTTAATAAATTTGGGTTACCAAATTATAAAAATCCTATGTCCCTGGCAAACTTGTTTTAAATTTATTGACTTAATCATACTTTATTATTATTTACTTTGTCATTTGTCAAAGACGATTTGAAAATATTCACTGTCACATGAACCACAAAGATTGTATAAACGAGTGTCAAGTGTTATAGGTGAAGAATAAAAATTAGTTTATATAAAGCATTACTGAGCATAAAATCGGGTCTGAGTTTCCCGGCAGCTAAAGAAAAGAAGGAAACTGTAGTATATTATACAGCTCTGTTTATCCAAGAAAGGAAAGTATCTCACTCTCCGAAAAGTGAAGTAGTTTTTTTTTTAAACCACTGTAATGAACAGTGTCTGTACTAATATTTCCACAAAATATTTAGAACTATTTTTGATTCTGTTCATATAGTATATAAGTTTTTATAATGCGAAGTACATAGTCATATTGTAAAAACATGAAGGCATTTTCATAGGAAATGTAAATAAATGATTGGACCAAAATATAGAACTTTCAGAGAATTAAATATTTCATATATAGAGTTTAGCAAATTCAAGTGTGGACTGAAGAACACCAAAATTAGGATTTCCCAGGGCATTTATTAAAATTTCGATTCTTATTAAAAATTTCGATTCTTATTAAAAATTTCGATTCTTGGCATTCACCTCAAACAACTTAATAGTCTCTGGAGGTGAGAATCATGGCCACTGCATTTTTACTTTTTACATCAAAATTTAAGAACCACTGATCTTGAAGAATGTATGTTGAGTCTATCTCTACTATTAACATCCTGGAATGTCACTGACTTTGAGCTGGAATTTTGAAAGGAGGTAAGCACAAACCATTTAAAATAATGATCTAGACAAAATATCTAATGTGGTAGTTTTCAGTATACTTAATGAATGTATAAACTTAGGTAGAAATGCAATAATCTTGAATATAAGTGATAAACTGCTGCTTTGTTGCAAAAGCTTTATTCTATCTTGTGCTAAAGAATAAGGTTTCATGGATAATAACCATTAGTACTAGTTTCTGGAGAGCACCCAGAACAAAAAAGACACAACTGCTTCCTTTAGGGGGATTTAGGATTATGAGCTTTTTAAAATAAGTAAGTCAGTCAGTCAGTCAGTCAGTCAGTCAGTCAGTCAGTAAGTAAGTAGTTTCAGGTATACAGTACATTGGTTAGACATCTATAATGTTCAAAAAAAAAAAAATCACCCCAATGGTTCTCTCCCTCCCCTGGCCCTCTACTTAGCCATCATATTAATGCTAACTACATTTCCTGTGCTGTGCTCCCCATCCCTGTAACCAACTATCAACTACTAATTTGTACTTCTTTAACCCTTCAATCTATTCTCCCAGCCTCCCAACCCTCCACCTCTGTCTGTCACCAAATCATCCACTCTATTTGTAAGTCTGTTTTTGATTAGTTTGTTCTTTTTGTTCCTCAGATACTGTATATAAGTGAAATCATATGGCATCTATCTTTCTCTGTCTGACATTTCATTCAGTATTATAACCTATAGGTCCATCCATGTGGTTGCAAATGGAAGGATTTCGTTGTTTTTAATAGCTGAGTAGTTAGTCCATTGTATATATGAACCATAATTTCTTTATGCAGTTGTCTGTTGATGGGCATTTAGGTTACTTCCATATCTTGGCTATTGTAAATTGTGCTGCCATGAATTTTGGAGAGCATAGATCTTTATGAATGATTGTTTTGATTTTTCTTTGGATAAATACCCAGAAGTGCAATTGCTGGGTCAAAAGGTATGTATCCATTTTTAATTTTTTGAGGAACCTCCATACTGTTTTCCATAGTAGCTGTACCAATTTGAAATCCCACCAACACTGTATGAGGGTTCCCTTCTCTCTGCATCCTCATCAACACTTGCTGTCTTTTGATTTATTGATGATAGATGTGAGGTGATATCTCATTGTGGTTTTAATTTACATTTCTCTGATGATTAGTGACCTTGAGCATCTTTTCATATGTCTGTTAGCCATCTGTATTTCCTCTTTGGAGAAGTATTTTTTCAGGTCTTCTGCCCATTTTTTTAATTGGACTGTTTAGTTACTGATTTCCTAACACTGTCAGGGATAGGTTGGCTGAGCTTTCCTTGGGCCAGGAACAAGTTAACTGATAAATTGATCATAATGAAAATCAACGTGGCATTTTCCAAGCCTCAGAAGGGAAGAAAGAGCTTATGAGAAGCAAGACAGCATCATGTGTGAACACAGTCTAAATCTCATGAGACAAAAATTATCTTTGGGTAAATATCCTCCTTTTTCTCTTTTTTGTTTTGTTTTCTATTAGTAGAAAATTGATTTGAAAAAGATTTACTTTTCAAAGAGGATAATTTTTAGTAACATGTTAGGGATTTTAACTGTGGAGGACCTAAAGATAGAAAGCAAATTATTGGTGGATTCTTGGATTATAGTTGCGCATAAGGGAAATTGTATGTAAAAATCCACTGAATGGCTGATTTGATATTGAATTTTTAATTGGCTTTCCATGACCATTGGTCTGTCCAAAATGAAGTAAACAAGACTTTTTCAAGAAAGTCTAAGTGCAGAGAGAACCATCTTATAAAAGGTTGATCACCTATTAATATGGCCAGGAATTGAAATTCTCTTCCTGCCTTCTGGCCTTGGAGGATGCTAACTCATTAGATATGGTTACAGGATTTGTGGTGAAAAAGGAATCCTATAGTCGAAAGTTATGATTCAGCCATAAAAGTCCCGATAAATATACTCTTATGCAAGCTCAAGTGTTCCTTAGTGTTAAGATCAGGAGGCCTCACATGACATTTTAAAATTTTGGTTTGAAATGAGATTAGTTAAATGATGACAGGTTCTTTCCAAGTCACATAAATAGGAAAGGGAGTCTCGTAAACCCTCTGAAATTCCTCTTTTCCTGAACAGAGAGGTGAGGGAGAAGGTGAGAAAGAGAGGGAGTGGGAGGTAGGTGGGGAGATGTGTTAGGACATAATCTGGGTCATAATGGAGCAGGAGAGTCAGCATTTACTTGGCCCCTACTCTGTGGCAGGCATCACCCTCAGAGATGTAAGCAGCGTTCTTTTTTTATACTACACATCTACTGCTCCCCTTTCTCTGCCACATTTCAATTCACATTGGTGAGAGAAATAAAACAAAAATAAGCTAAACAATTACTTAATAAAATGGAAGAGATGAAACCAAATTAAGACCACTCCACTAAAAACATGTTTATGTTCAAACTGCTAGAACTAACATTAAAAAATCAGGCAAGCTCTTCTAGCTAAAATAGAAATCTGGACCTGAAAACAATAGAACATGTTTAGAGAGATGCATGTTGAATTTTGATATGAATTTCTTTTAGGAGAGTATCAGGGAAAATTCAACAAAAAACTCATGTTCCTTATTAGGTATGCCAGTAAAGGAACCTTATGCTTCTACCAGAGATTTGAGCCTTGTGACACAAAATAAACAAGTCCTCTTATCTTCCTGCAGATGCCATCGGTGGGTTGGCAAAGGGCAGCAGCAGCTGTCCTTTCCCTGTACCTCAGGACAGGCATAAACATCAATCAGTTACCATACACACCATGCTTTGAAGTTCTGACTGCTATTTAAATTTGGAATATTAAAAACAAAATGGCTTTTTAACTTTTAATCCAAGATATATTTTAATTGCATCTATAATTCTTTTTTACGTTTATTTCAGTTTATTGAGGAAACTGCTTTATTGAAGAGTTAAACATTTTTTAAAAAGTTAATTTTTTTGTAAGTCTGTATGTCTGTTTATTTGTGGTAATCCTAGGAACCAAATAAGAAACAAAAAAACGTTATGGACCTGTAATGCCCTGCCTGCAGCCTTGTTGTGTTTAAGGTGCCTCTGTGTGCCTGCTGACAAAAGTTCTCTCCTCAAAGAACCACGGACCTTAGTTGAAATCTCCCCTGTAGGTTTTATAACAATGCTTAGAACATTGCTTTATAGATCACAGATGCTGCATAAAGATTTTCTTTTTCTTTTTTTCTTTTACTGTAGAGCTAAAGGTCCAGCCCATTTTAGGAACTTATATCTCGCACAATACAGTACTTTCTAGCTACTTCTGTCTCAGCTACGCACTGAAATCCAGTTCCCACAGATGTGAAGTCTTCAGCTTAACATACATAAAAATATATCTATGTGGAATAAGTTTTTAGAGTTTTGGCATTTTTTGAATATGCTGATTGATTCCTCTGTAAAACTAGTTTCAAAAACTTTATTCATTTTCCTTAACTTTCAAAAGAAAACCCTTACATTCTGTGCTTTTTCTCTCATCTTTTGGCTATTGGGTCAAAGGTGTACATATCTATCCATCCATTCCTCTGAGCTTCAGACAATAATTTCCAGATTTGTACCATCAGGAAATATTACCTCCTTTGTTTTTATAGACAATCAGCATAAGAAATGGCCATATAGAGAATATTTCCAAGTCTAATGCAAAATCATTAGTCATAGAGGATTCTTTAGCTAGCACATTGCTCAGTATCTCATATATTAAACTGTGGAAATATATTTATATACTTTTCTTGTATGCTAACTCCATTAGAATTTGAATGTTTCCTGTGTGACTGATGAGGAGAATTCTCAGGCATGTCCAGGGTCACCAGTAATGGGTGCCACAATCAATTAGTGATGTCAGCTGTAGTGGGAGATCGAGGAGCGTTTTCTTACCTGGCATAGTAAAAGTCTCAGCGGCAGAAAAATGCAAAGCATATTCTGGGCACAGAGTATAGATTCATTTGGCACTCAAGTCTCTGCTGAATGTTGACAACAGAAATCTGGAATCTCTTCTCATGTTTTGAATCTTGATAAATTCTGCTATGAATGGAATTGAAAGTAATTATTGTAACACAACTAATAATCCCTTCATTTGTTAGTTGTATTCGCTCTCGTAATTGTATTTTTTAAATGTGATTTTACCCTCTTAAGTGATCAATAAATATTTACAGAATAAATGGAAAAGTAAAGTAAAAATGTCTTTCTGAATGCATAAAAATTCAACTCATATATATGAAACTGAAGAAACACTTCCAGCAAGTGTATAGAATAGAGATTGAATTTGATAACATTTGTCTCTTGTTTTATGGTCTTATCATTTGAGCTTCTCAGATAATCTGCAATACATGACATGTTACTTTACCCCTCTGTAATACTCCTCTCTATCTCTCATGATTACCTTAAGTTTGGTATTTATTAATAATTTATGAAATCGGTCTACATTAGGTGTTGCGTACAGTTAAACATACCAGAACACTACTGTTTGACAAATGCGATTCTCAGAAACACACACAAACAATGCACAGTCGTATACAAACAAAACCCAGCAAGTAAACAGCATCCAAATTTCATTTAACCCGATGTATTAACTGTTCCTATGTGCCAGGCGATATACTTGGCACTATGAAGAGAAATGTAAGAGAATAAGTTCTGTGCAGAGCTGAGATTTTAAATGCTGGCTCTTTTAACTGGCTGACTTTACAGAGCCTAGATACAGTTTAAAAATATGTTTGTGTTTGTGTGCTATAAAATGTGTGAGGAACGTTTTAATGCTTTGAAATGAGCTACTGTTTGCCTGAGTTGGAAAGAACAAAAGTCACCTATCAATTCTTGTAGTCAGGTTACAGTCAGTGGAGTATATGAAATTACAAGGATATTTGAACATGGTTTTTCTCATGTAAGTGCCTCCTTTTCTCCTTTTAGTCATTTTAGAAGAAGGACTAGGATGCATGCAAGCTAACTTGTGAGCTGATTTTGTACCTGTTGTTTTCCTCTTCATTTTTCAGTTGGTAAATCATAATCAGTATTTGCTTCTTTCCAAATAGTTTGAAATCACCTGTATTCATTGTAGTTTTAAATAATACGCAACTTAAATTGATAAATAATGCAGTATTGACTGAGAATATTATATTTGCTAACATAAATATGTTTTTTCAGAGATAATTATATTGAAATATATTAAATGAGTACTGTAAATGTCCTAGTTATATTTTGAAAGACACATTATTTATGATGAAAAAGCAGTTAATTTAAATATTCTAATTTTTTTTTAATACTTTAGCTCACTTTGTCCTAATTAATTTTCACTCATTTGCAGTGGTATCTAAATCCCTTTTGGTTTCATCTTGGTTGTTTATGCCATCATATTCCATGATTCTTACATGTTCCTAGACAGAGACATTTAAGGTTTTTTTTTTCTTCAAATATTAGTTCTTTATATTCTTAAAAAGATAGAATCTTGAAACTAAAAATTTTCAAGTAGGTCACTTAGTTTAAATATCCACCAATTGAAAGTCTTTATTTCTAACATATTCTCTATATTTATTGGCCTTCTTTTGAGCTTCTTGAATATTCTGTGTAATTGGAAGTTTAAGGCACCCCATTTCTTTGCAGCATTACTCAAATTTTTATCAAGTTAAAAAAAAATTGAGCTGACGTGTACACCTTCCTCTGTTATCCATTTATCCAAATTACGTTTTATAGATTAAACAGAGTCTGCTTTCCTTTGCACATCTTTTCCGGAGATGTACTTGAAGAGCTTTATTCTGACCCTCTTTAAGCTTTTCTCTGAACTTCCCCAACTCATTTAGACTTTGCCATGTAACATGGTTTCTGGACACCCCTCCCCACCATTGCCTTGTTCTCAAATTCTCTGAAGTTGGTCTGACTGTAAGAAAGTATATTGAGGTCATGATCTATCATGATTTGAACATTGTGTATCTCTGAATAGGACCTAAATACAACAACTTATATTGATCTCGTGGTAAAATAACAGGTCTTTTATTTTTACTTGAAATGCTATAAAACTTTTTTTTCTTCTCTTCCCTTATACTATTTCCTACTTATGAACAAATTCTACCTGATGTTTTCTTTGTCAAATTACATTCTATGTGCTAATAAAAATGCTTTGTTTGAGCGTTACCTAGCTACATGCCTCAAACTTCTCCATGAGTCCATTTAATTGTATTATAATAATGAAACGGAACAAATAATAGATGTTCTTCTGGAAAAGCTATAAAGGAATCCTCATCAGTAGATGTATTTATCCAGATTACCCAAAAGGATCTATTTAGTGCAACCAGACATTTAAAATCCAGGATGGGAAGAAGAGAAATAATTATTAGAAACCTTAATTGAACCATTTTAACTCCCATGGACTTTTCTGGTTCTGTTTGACCAGAAACTGAGGTTCATTCAGGTTTTTGATGATTTTCCTTTCAGTCTCTAGGAGGATCATCAATAATGAGCCTATATTAAGGCAACTGGGACGGATAGAGGAAAAGAGTCAGACCCATGCAGCTATCTGTTCCTCTTTATTTGATCAAATTCATTCCAAGGGATGATATGGCAATTGTCATCTCCATCATCATCATCATCATCATCATCATCATCATCATCATCATCATCGACAGAAGTTGTCAATGAGTAGTTACCCTGAGTCAGGCATTACACACAGCTTTGCTTTACATAGACCGTTTCTTATTACATGTGATTCTACAATATAGGCATTACCTTTATGTCACAGGTAAACAAAATGTGACTTAGAAAGAATTGATGTTTATTCTATCTGTCTCCAAAACATGTACATTATCCACAGAAACATGTAGATTCAGAAATTAATTTTGTTTGTCAAATAGTAGCAGAAATGTAATCTGTCTTTCTAGAGGTAGAAATACTGTAGAAAAGGCTTGGTTCAAAGAATGTCAGGACCAGCAATGACAAAACTAAATTTTCTGCTCTTGAAGTATATTTACAAAGACTATTATAATAGAGTATTCTAAGAATGTGTTGGTTTGTGATTTGCAAGTTTTCTAATTGAAGTCATTCAAGGTAAACACAATCCTCAGCACAGCAGTTCTAAAATAGTTTAGTGAAAAAGTGGGTAGGTCCCGGGGCCTTGTTTTTTATTTTATATTTTATTTTATTTTATTGTTTATTTTATTTTATAGCAGAAGGAAAAAATATTGTTAGCTGTTTTTTAACACTTCTGTTTGAATTTATCATCTAAACATCTTTGAAATAATATATGACTGGATAAAATATACAGTTATTATAGCAAAGAGGCTTGATTATGTCACTACTTTGGAAATAGAGTTTATATTGAATATTTTAGTTGTAAACTCTCTTGTGACTTGTTTATTGACATGTCATGTCAGCAATAGTGGACTGTATTGTCTGAAAATGATGAAAGCTTACCCCTGATAAATGGGCAGGCAATAATTTTAACAATCTTAGTATTTTTTTCCTGGAAGTAATTTTATTTATTGCATTATCTTTCATTTATAACATCACTATCTCTTATTATAATTAGTGGCATAGATAATAAAAATATATGATTATAAAATACACATTTACAAAGGTATTTTCATCTAATTAAAATTTAGAACAAACATGGATTATACCAAACACCTTAGAATGGTTTCAGAGTTTACTGAAAATTAATTAGGGTTTATTTAAAAGCCATTTCTCTAATGAAAGAATTTTTGAAAATCATGAATATGATGATGACTTGCAAGGAAATATGCTTGTTAGGTAAACACTTTGGCCTGTTATTGTACATTTAACTCCTCTACATTGCATATGTATATATTATGTATATGTGTGTGTGTGTGTGTGTGTGTGTGTATATATATATATATATATATATATATATATATATATATATATATGTATATGTATATCTCAGACATGCCCATAGATAGGTATGCACACACACATACAAATACATTTGCAAGGTATCTAGTTTATTTATCTTGTACTCTGCCTCCTGTATTAGAAACTCTTGGAGGTCAGGAGCTGTATCTAACTTAATTTTCTCTAATGCTGGGCACTAAGACTTTCTTTTGCTGATTTTTGTGCTGGTTTTAATGAAAAAAAAATGTAGTATTCTTTTTATAAAGGGAAATTATCTTGGCTTAGAGATAATGATTCTTCAGTATGTGCACTAAGAATTCATATTGATGCCAAGGAGGCAAACTCAATAAAATATCAGTTTAGTTCGGCTTAGGATGCAAGAATATTGTAATATTCTCTTTCAGTAGCTGTTACAAAATATAAAGATTCTATTATTTATTCAGTAAATATTTGAGTGCCTACTTTGGGCATGCTCTTGCTATATGTTAAGGATACAAAGATTAACGAGGCATAATTTCTGCTTTGAATCATATGCCATAGTGTAGTCTCACATGCACACACACATACATGCACACGTGCACATGCAAGCGCACACACACACACACACAAACATGCAGATTGTTCTACATTATAATGACAAGAGCACAGTCATAAAGTTATGTCAGAGAATTATGGGAGCCATGAAAGGGACACCGAAACTAGCCAGGAGGCTCATGGAAGACTTGCTTATAGTGAGTCGTGAATAAAATATTTAAGGAAGGATGAGTATGAGCTGTCAAAGAAATGAGGATGGAGAGAGGAAAAAATCATTCCACACGGTAATAGAAATTATTATTAGGTATTATGTGTTCAATATTTACTATGTAATAGTAACTACACTAGTTTTATATAGATTCTCTAGTTTATTCCTTAAACTAACTCTACAGATTAAGTGCAATTTTTATCACCTTTTGCACATGAGTAATGCAGTAGAGTCCATGTATATGGAAGCTGGGATTCAAACCCGGGCAATCTGACTCCAGAATCCTTGCTATTAAGCACCCTTATGCAATCTGGCATTTGGGGTTGGGACACTATCAATAATTCACAGTTGCTATAAACTATTCCCCAAGGAAGTATTCATAGATAGTTGGGCTGGAACGTCACAACAAGGATTCATGGGAATTTTTGAGGTAAATGCTGAATACTCATCTATAGCCTAAATTATTTGTCTTTTTTCTAATATACAGAATTAAATATTTATTAATTTTTTCATACGTTGGAAAGGTTGGCATATCATCTTCCAGTGCTGAGTGTTTATGCATCTTTATGCCGTCTCCTTTCGTCAGGGTCAGGATTGCATTCATCCTCGATACTCAAGAAATGTAAGTGTAGAATTTGAAGTTGACAATTCTTCCAGTCATGGAAAGCACTGTTTTAAACACCGTGTTCGTCAACTGAAGTATTTGAGATCAGACTTCTAGTTGTGACTTTTGTCCAATAAATTTTCAAAAATATTCAAAGTGCTGGATCTCATTAGGTTTAATTACTAGGACCACGGAGAGGGTAAATCTCTTAAATGAGAATTTCAGATTTCAAGTAATTCTCCCAAGAAAGACTTAGTGCTAATAATCAGCTTTATATCATCCTTCATTTTTACAAAAGCAGAATTCAACATATGCCTTCAGTATGATTATATGGGAATACTAATTGTTTGTTTGAAACAACCTTTTTTAGTCCATATTAAAATAGTCTAAGAATGAATTATTATAGCCTTCCTAGTTATCTGAGTGTGCACATCATATAAATCTGGAAGAATACTTTAAATGCAATACTGTACTATACACAGTTACTGAGAGAAGCAGTTTTTTCATTTTTAGAGAAATGCAGAATCAAATATTTGAGATAGTTTTTGGAATTCTTGGCTAGGGTGAAAGAAACCAGAGCCAGACCTGCAAATGAGACATCAGTAAAAGGAGCCAAGAATGAACAATTGGAATACCCAAACACTAAACCTTTTATTCAGTTAGCAATTATTTTCTAAGAATTTTTTAAGCCATGGGTTTTTAAGAATTGCAATTTTGATATGATAATGGGACATGATTCTACTGATTTTTTTTTTTGAGTTGAGAGCTCTGACTTATGTTTGTATTTATGTGATACCTTTTAAAAATCAGATTATTTTATATACAATGGAATATTACTCAGCCATAAGAAAAAAGGAAATAATGTCATTTGTGACAACATGGATGGATCTTGAGATTATCATGCTAAGCAAAATAAGTCAGACAGAAAAAGTTGAGAACCATATGATTTCTTATGTGTGGGATATAAAACTGAAAAGAACAAATGGACAAGATAAAGACAGACACAGGAAACAGTTTGGTAGTTACCAAAGGGAAAGGAGGGAGTGAGAAGGTAAAAGAGTCAAATATGTGATGATGGAAGGGAATTTAACTGGTGTGAACACACAGTGCAATATACATATGACATAGTATTGAAATGTACACTTGAAACCATGTAATTTGATTGACCACTGTCACCCCAATAAATTTAATTTGAAAAATCAAATTATTTTAAAATAGCTTCTTTATATCACTGTTATTTTTCAGAAGCTTTATTTTTTTTAAACATTTCTACTTATGGCTGTTTTATGAATAGCTATTATTTCTAATGAAGTTTCAAGCCTCCTGGCCTCTAAATGAAATACCTTGAGGACTTCTTAAATATTTTGCAAGTTTGTTCTGTTCAGTAAAAATTATTTTAAACAACATTAACTTTTCATTTTTAAAGTGAGTTGATACATGAAAATCTAGTTCCACATTGTCTAGTAGAACTTTTTATTATAATGGAAATGTTCTATATCTATTCTGTTCAATATAGTAGCCACATGAGGCTATTGAACACTTAGAATGTAGCTAGAGTGACTGAGGAATTGAATTTTTCATATTAGTTAATATTGACTTTTTACAATTTAAATAGTCACATGTGGCTAGTAGCTACCTTTCGGATAAACTGTAGTTTAATTGTGTGGCTAGTAAAGTTCTGTATGCATAATTGAGATATTAACTTGGGCGTGCACATTATAAGAAAGCCTCTACACATAGATTCCATGGGCTTGGCTTCGAAATGGGTATCCTCTTCTTACATAATTTCATGGCAAAACTGAACAGTTGCCAAAGTGGAGACACATTTAACTAGAGCACCCCAACAATGCCATTGTGCTATGGTAGTTTAGAAAACAGAAATAATAAATTTTCACATTGAGAACAACCAGAATTATAAAATATCCCAGTTCACTAACTAAAATTTTCTGGCCACATGCATTTTAGTCCAGCTATTTAGTAATTGATGAGTTCATGATTTTAACTTAAATATTCAATATGATTTCAATGATGGGTGATTGAGAGTACTTCCTTATCCAGCTATACATTTCTGGTGTTACTGTTAATAATCTCTAAAAATAAGTGTTGAGAACCACTCTTAAAAATTTTTTTTTTTTCCAAGATGAGGATATTGATTTAAACATTTCTTGTAGTTTCTGCTTTAATGAATTCAAAACGATATGTGTTAGAACAAATTAGGAAATATTTCTCTCAAAGTCTAATCTTGGAAAAACCACACAGAGAATTAAGATCCATTTTTATTCTGCTCACACAAGGTAAAAATAATTGAGCCCTACTATTAAAAAGTGTAGCTCTTAGCTATATCTGATATAACTACTGGCTCTTGATGAATCACTGCGAGTGAAAGTGATGACAGATTTGCTGGTTAATGTGAAATATATCATTTATCCCTACTCATTGTTATTGTTTGGTCCTATTTCCTCTTGTTTTCTTAGTAATACTTTGGACCATAAAAGATACAGTTAGGCAGATGTCATTCACCAACATAAATAAATGAGTCACAATCAGTGAGTTTGATAAGCTTGATAAGGAGTGGGACTCAGAGCTATCACTCTCACCATTGGGTGTGTGTGATACAACTTTTGCATGTGAAAGTTCTGGATATCTCTTTTCACTATCTTGTCCTTTTAATAATATTCACTCATTTTAAAACATCACATCTATATAGCTTAGAATTTCATTCAACTGTGTATGAGAGAAAACCTGAAATAAACATGGCTTAAAAAAGAGAGATACTTCTTTATTTCTCAAATGAATAAAGTCAGTATTTCAGAGCAATTTTGGCTGTTTCTTCATCAGAGAAATGCAGACTTCTAATATTAAGTTCACCAAATTGAACGCATGGCTGCTACTTTATGGTCAGAAAGGCTGTTGAACTCGAGATATCACATCTGCATTCCATGGTGTAAGGAGAAGAAAAAGGGAAATAGGGACAGAGTTTTTATGCTAGGTATGTTCGAAGAGATTCTTGGTAGTTTCCGTATGAGTGTTTTATTTACGAGCTGAACATGGCCAGGCATAACTGGGAGGTAGCTGTCCCAGGGGTTTTTATCAGACGAGATGCATGTAGATTTCCTTTTGAAGATGAATGCTGAACTGCATTGAGTTTCTTGACTTATTTTCGAAATAGATTATTATTTTGGCCTATGTTTTAGCTATTTGTGATATCTACAAAGCTCTACAAATAAAAATGCAAACTGGTCAAGGATATGTGCCCCCTGCCTTGTAGCAAAGTCAGCCCTGTCAAAAGAGTTGGTCCCATTAACTGGAACGATGAGGCCAGGCCCGATAAAATATACATGATAAAGGACAAACTCTTAGAACAATATGGAAAACATCATCTTCACTCGAATGGACTAATTCATTTTAGTAGGATATTTATGATATTACAATTCCATTTTGTTGTATCCAGAAAATAAGGGTCAGATGATACAACTCAAAACTCACAATGAACTTCTCTCAAAAAATAGAGGAAAGAACCTAAATGGTATTTCCATGAGAATGAATTATAAATTTACATGAGAGTTTAAGTACTGGATTTATATTCTGATTGCTGACTTGGAAGAAAAACTTAGAGAATAAACTAAGAGTATTTAGATTATTATTTAAAGAATACTAATATGTGATGTTTTTATTTCAATATTTGAAGCATATTGTTTATCTTCAAAATATATAATGAATGTGGATATTACTCAGAGAAAAGACAGTGGTGAACATATGATAAAATTATATACTTTGGTATTATTTTTATAGTCTCAAGTGCATTGTAAAATATTTTCATAAATTTAACAAAACAAACTATAGTTACAGTGAAAGTCTTTACCATCTAAAATCTTAACTATTTTTCCCCATATGCTCCAAATTCATTAAGAATCTGCTACAAAGGCCAACTTGGCATTAAACATGGTAGACACAGTGCCTGTGGTCACCTTACTTTAAGGGGCTCACAAAAATGGTTTAACTACTATTAAAAAAAATGAACTTTAGATAAAAACTTTAACATATAATATTAACGTTTATATTTATACCTATGCAGTTTTAAAAAGTTGTTTTTAATTTTTGAAAGGATAAAGGGGGACCACAAGAGCAAAAGTCCCTAGGGCCCATGAAATTTACAGCATACCCCAGGATAGTCAAATAAGAATCTGAAAGAATACCTCCATTCGGCACGATAAATTACACATAACAATCAAATGAAAACACATAACAATTATTAAATAAAAGTTATTTAATATTAACTTTTGATCAAATGCTGTTGGATTTTACATAAGTTATCTCATTTAATCCTGCATCCATTTTCTGAGGCAAGCATTAATATTATAATTATTCTTAAAATCTGTAGTCTATGCCATTTTTTTCACTTATAGACAATACCATGAAAATACCCACTGTGAGCAGTAAACCAGAAAATGCTGCAACCACTGCATTATTCTCTCTTCAGTAAAGCAAGAAATAGACTTACTCATCAGTGAATGTTGAATTTCTCTTGTCACCTAAGATCTATTTTTTTGGTGTGTTGCCACTCAAAAGCTTAAACAGGCTTTAAAGGCTTTTGTTGTTTTTAATTTTAATAAAATGTTATAACTATTTATGCCAATTTATCAAATCCTAGCACTGCTTACTTTATAAATAAATACTATGAATATTGCCACAATGTTGGGTTGAATTCCAAGGTGGCACAGTTTCTTCAGAGGAATCAAATATGGCAAACTCTAAAATTTTATTATTCTGATGCTATCTTTCCTGGATATAGTATTTAAGTTTTTTTTTTTTAATTCAAAATTTTGCTCAAGTTATACATGTAAAAATAGCTTTTGTGTACACGAAGATTCAAATAGAGAATAAATGGAATGTGTCTTTCTGTAATTAACTAGTTAACAAAAATGACCAAAGTATGTTCTGCCACCATGTTTGGCATAACCTCCATAAAACTTACTTAAATGAGAGACATAGAGAACTGAGACAGGTATCCAGCTGACTAATTTTACCAAAGTGCATGTTTGCTAGAATCACATGTATATTTTCAGTAACTCCGTGTTATGTATTTCACCTCTGAATATAGCTTTAGTTTACTTGTTAAAGTTAGGACAACAAACTACACATATTTTGATATATCTCTATAAGATTATATCTGTAGCACACACATATGATATGATATATATTATATATATATAATACAGAGAATTATTTATCTAGTTTATTCCTTCACAGCAATAATAACACTAGTGAAGTCTCTCTAAAAGTTCAAACCAGTTCTCTAACAATTTATCTAACTGCATTATTACTATAAAAGTATGAGCAAACTATTGCATATACTATATATTGTTGCACATATTAATATTTAAGTAATATTAATACATTGAACATGCTATTAACAAAGTCTTCAAATGTTTTACATGTGGTTGAACTTTCTGAATCTAAAAGTGATATGAAAACAGCTTATTAATTTAATTTCTACCAGAGACTATGTCTTTTTGTTAGAACTCATTCACTAACTGTATTTCTGAGCTAAGAAGTTTACTTGCAATCTTATCTGGAATGCCTTATAACATAGCCATCCAGGATCGCAGCCAGTTTATCAGAAGGAATCATAAATTTGGAGAGCTTTAGTAGATTTTAGAGGTTACCTAGTCTAATGCTCTCGTTTTATACATGAACAAAATAAGATGTATAGAAGTAGTGTGACCTTTACGAGGTCACACAGCCGTTGAGAGGCAGAGATGGAGTACAAGTGAAAACAGGGTATTAGAACCTCCAGCTCCTCACTCCCACCCTTTACGATACACTCTGTTACTTGTTCTACATGTTATACAATTCAAAGTTCTATTCTAATATATTTTGCTTTGTTTGGCAGACTCTTATTATAAAGAAAAGTTGGGAAATGGATATTATAAGTCAAAAAACTTGAAAACTGTGAGCAATAAAATTTTCACAAGTTACAGCTGGGAGAGGTGAGACAATTACTTCGTGAAGAAAGATCCTATAGTTTTCAAGAAAGTGTTTGTATTATGGTTCATTTGCAAAGATCTATGATCAAATTCACCTATGATTGTGAAAAACACAGCTAGTTTTACCACCATAGACTGTGAAACAAGAAAATTGGTCATCTTTTCTCACAGAAGTACAGAATTGCGTTACCAAACAGAACTGTTACTTCTTTTTTGGAATAAGAGGTTTAAGAGGGTAAAGATAAGATCATTAAATACTTGTCTCTGTAAACTGAGGAAAGTATTATATAACATGTGCTTTCTTCTAAATGTATCATCTTAAGTCGTTTTTAGCATCTGAAGTAAATTTAAAAAATACATTTGCTTATTGCTTCTCAGTATTCTGCCATGTACAAAGTTTTGATTTAGGCATAATTAGAGAAAATGACTTTTACTACTCCAGCCTCTCTTTGGACATCATAAGATTTAGAATTATTTTTAGGGATATTCATCCAGAGCAGGAGAAAATAAGTTTAGTCCCTGCCCTGCTCTCCTAAGTGTCTCTAGATAAGTGAAATGGAGAAGGTAACTTTCTCCTCTCATTCTCTCTCTCTCTCTCCATATACACACACACACACACACACACACACACACACACACACACACACACACACACCTTTTGTGTCAGTTTCTCTTTTCAGTTAATGCTTACACAGTGACTAACTGTAAAAATTGGTCTGATCGAGAAAAGCACAGTGGAATCCTTTTTTTTTCTCTTAGTGTTTTGGGAGGATTAAATATCATAACATATGTAAAACACTTAGCCAAATTCTGGCACAGAGTAAGTTCTCAATTACTGTTATAAATTGTGATTGCAATGGTACCTTTAGCTGTTGAGTTAATAAGGCCATTTGTACGTGGCACCTAAAGATATTCTGAAACAACCAGGCCAAATTATACTTGCAGCAGCAGTAAAGGAGAATGTCCATTTCATCAGTTCCTACTCCATCAGCATAAATGTGCACTGCTTCTTCATTTATTTTGCAGCTCATATGCAATGAAATATAAAGTAAATCCAATCATAGCACAAATATAAGTAATAATGGTTCTGCCATACGCATAAGTAGAAAAAAGTTCAGTGTTTTGAATACAGCACGTAGAAGGATAACGGCTTCTAGAATGATGGCTATTGAGACAATTTTCTTAATAATGTAAAGAGCAAAGTGAATGGCATCTGCTTTTCTCTTGGTAACACTCCACATGGATGTGGACGTGGCAGTGTTCTTTCTCAGGCTGGGATTGCCAGACCAGCAGTCGTGGTATCACCTGGGAGCTTTCCAGAAATGCTGAACTCACATCCCACCCCCACAGACGGTCGGCATCAAAAGCACTGGGGTGGGGCTCATCAGTTTGTGTTCCCAAAAGCCCTTAAGCGTATTTTGATGTTAGTTAAAAGTTAGGAACCACTAATATATGAATTGTTCTATCTCACCATCTGCCTTCCGTGTCTCTCTTCCTTCATTTTCCCTCCATCTTTTCCTCTCTTTCCCTTTCTGCGTTCCTCTTTCTCTCTCCATCCTCCCTTTTCTACTGCTCCTTTCCTCTATTGTGAATTGGTCGCTGTAGAGACTCATTTAATTATTGTTAAACCAGAGGTTGACTAATTAGACATAAATACTCAGCTGATTATCAGACGAGCCTAAGTTGGAGTGACTATCTATTTGCCTTCTCCACGCCTCTTTCCTCTGCACCGCTGTCTGCTAATAGGTGGAAATGCTCTTGAAGAAACTCCCTTCTCTTGTCAGTGTCCTTGGAGACATTGTCTCTCTAGCTATAATAGAATTTCAAAGCTTACTGATTTAATCTTTCATGCTTCGAATCCAGACGCTGTGTTACATCCTAGGTGAAAGATTGCTATTGCTTTATTATTAAAGGAAGAATTGTGTCTTCCGAGCTATAATTAGTTACATCAGCCTTCACATCAAAAGGGTGGTAATTTTCTGAACCAGAGCTTTGAAAAGTAGCAAGAAAATAATTTTACAAGTGTCTTTTTCAAGAGCATGAAAATCAGGAGGCTGTAGATTCAAACTGTTCAGTTGAAAATATGTCCAGGTTAAATCAGACATAAGTTCATATTTTTCTTATCTTTTATTTTTCTTGTGTTCCTTACTATGTTGCTGTGATATTTTAGCTCACCCTGAACACTTCATGAGATGGCTAGATATAAGGTAGAGTGAAGAAAGTAGACAACCTGCAATAAAGGAAATTAAGTAGGTGACATATCTTCAACCCAGAGACAATAAGGGATTTTTTTCCCCTGAAATCTTAAGCAATGATAAAGCCTTACCTATTTTTCTGCTTCCCATTTCCATCTCCTTTGCACTCAATCATGAGTGTATTTTTCTCAAAACACACTTCCACTTGCATTTTCCTTCTCAGCATCCTCAGTCACTTTGCAGACTCTGTGGGTTCATCACTCTATCCTCAACCCTCCCAAATATTTTCTCCCTAGATTTTAAATCCCACTACTCCCCCTAAATGAAGCCAAGCTTGTCTGTTTCTCATGTAGCCAAGGTTTTCCTGGAGGCATCCTGTAAAATTAAAGAAATTGTAAGCCCTGAGTAATAAACTTTGTTATGGCTAGCTTAATTTAGATTTTGTGAGCAGAGTCTTAAATTCTGAATTTTAATGCTTTTGAAGGTCCTAACCTCTGGTGGCAATCCAGTTTGCAAGACTATTCAGATTTACTTGGCTCTTAACCTTTGGTAAGATTCTTAATATTTCTAAGTATGGCACTAATCTTAATAAATGGAAAAAATGCTTTTAGGGTAGAGTTGTTTGAGGGTTTGTTGAAATGATATAGGTAAGTGGCTGGCATGCAATGGACCCAGACTAGTTTCTCCACCAAGAATTTTTGCCCTTGCATTAGTGCTGGAAAGCCCCTGTTGCTTCATGGTCTATCTTCACTGCCTTCTCCTCCATAAAACACCTCTTAGACATTGCCTGACACAATATGCAGAAAATTTATGACCAGCCTTCCTCTTATTTGTTGATTGTAAGCTATGCTCTTCTCTTCAACCCAATCATGACTTTTTTGTTAAAAATTAATATTTTGAACAGTTGTTTAGTCATTGGTTTGGGCTCTTTATGGTGCCCTGTTTTTAGGAAATATCCAGTAATAAAATAGCAAAGTTAAGAAGACAGTGAAACAAAGCAAGTTGAAATAGTACAAAAAGATTCTTGTCACACTATTATAAATAATATTTAACTTAAGTGCATTAGTTATGTTTCTTCCTACCATTGTAAAGAAAAACAAATATATTTGCAAAATGTACCCCTAACTTTATGAATCTGTGTTCTTCATCAACAAATTACCAAATTCCTCAAAAAAAAAAAAAAAAGCCTCTATAAAATTCCATGTCCATGTGTGTATGTGTATCTGTGGAGGGCGTTTTAGTGGGTAAGGAAATTTTTCAAATATTGACTTGTACACCTTCTACGTATTTCTTCTCTCATTTAGCCCATATAATGTCTCTAGTAACTAAGAATTATGGTGAGACATGAAGAATCATCAGGGACAGCTAGGAGACAAGAGAAAAGAGAAAAGACATAAATCCTGGAGAAGGCAGAGAGATGGAGAATACTTACATCACTTTTTAGATTGGAAGCTTAACACTTTGCTTCCAGGCCATTGTGTTAAACTTCAGATTAAACTTCAGATGAATAGAAGTGAATATAAAGTTAAAACTGCACAGAGTAATAAAAATATTAAATCGCAAATCATATGAGCAGCAACTAAAATTAGAGAAGTATACACACACGTTTAAAAGGGTCATGTATTATAAACTTTATTTTTTCCTGTCAAACTGGTACTAACTCTGGTAAATAGAAAGGACCAAACTTCCATGATGTAAGGCACAAACCTACCTCCTGGATAAGAAGTGCACATTTTAGTAGTTCCAGGAGATTCCAGGTCTTGGAGTAGCTCTGGCTCCTAATATTTCTAGATATCTGAGATAGAGTACACAGAAAAGAATTTTGTAAAACAATTTCAAAAATACTTTTTAAGCGAATTAAGGGAATTTAATTATGTTTAACTGTCAAGGATCTAAATTGAGGACTCTGAAGAACATACAATAATACGTTGTAATATATGTTATTCTATACTAAATCCCTAGATATATCACTAGCTGAATTCTAAAATAAGTTAGGTAAAATGTGACTAGCCATTTCTATGACAGAAACTATACAGAAATATTAATTACCATTCTTGATGAGAGTCTTAGTCAAAATAATTTTTGTGTTAATGGCTGGTAAAAAATACACGTTTCACAATTGCTGAAATGTATATTTACTGTTATTAAAATAAAATGCATGTGGTGAATATTCATTTTTAATATAACTGACTAAAAATTATTTTAGGGTTTGAACATCACCTAACACATATTAGTACTATTGAATATTTTTTAAAAATTCAAGGGAATATTATTAGTTCATGAATAATATTCAGTATCAGTATTAGTGAAATGTGTGTCCTAAATACCCCCAGGATTTTGCACCTTAGTCTGTTGCACAAATTGTAATCGGAGCAGCTATCTACCCTAGCCATGGCAAAAGATAAGGTATGTATCCTTCAGGGAAATTAAACTGAACTTTAAATAGTGAAAAAGGAAAAATGTTTGGTCACTCTTAGGTTTTGATTAAAGTCAGTCTGTTCTTAGGTTCACTTTTAAAATCAATACTGTGTTGACTAGAAGTAAGTTTTTATGTCTTATGGAATAGGCATCTTTCTGCCTCTAGATTTTAATCAAAATCTGACATCATCAAGCAAAGGGATATCTCCCTTTGGGTAGCTTCATTATTATAGGGAAAATGAAAACTTGGCAGCAAATAAGAGGAGTTTATATTACTATAACTACCTTTTCCTGCTTCTTATTATAATAGGGGAAATTATCAGCAAAAGACAAGTGTTTTTAGAAGATAACATGTGGGAATTTTTGTTGTAGTTGGTTTATGAGGTGGTAACTATACACATTTTGGATTAGTGATATGCCTACCTACTTGTAACTTGTACCAGAATAGTATTATCTCCTGAACATAGTACATTCATAGGACCGTGGTATTTGGGTAAGAACTACAAGAAAGATTTCTTTCTCTTCTACTCCTCTTAAAAAAAAATTATTTATTTTAATTAGTTTCAAGTATATAGCACATTGGTTAGACATCTATACAGTTCATTAAACAATCCCCCCAATTGCTCCCTCCCTCCCCTGACCCTTCACCTCGCTATTGCATTAATGCTGACTGTGTCCCCTATGCCATGCTCCCGATCCCTGTGGCCAACTATCAACTACTAGTTTGTATTTCTTTACCCCTTCACCCCATTCTTGAAGCCCCCAACCTCACTTCCCTCTGTCTGTCACCAAATTATCTACCTTATTTGTGTCTGTTTTTGATTAGTTTTTCTCTTTGCCAGATCTCTCTTCTACTTCTTAAGAAAAGTTCCAAGAACTGGAAATTCTACATCCTTCTCATTCCTGAAATGAGAATCTTTCCAGTAATAGAAAAAAAATTGGACAAGTAGAGAAATGTGTTTAAACATGCCTGTGTGGTCAGATACATGTTCTATCGCAGCATGCATAACTCATGTTGCATAATCTACTCAGGAGGCATGCTTCAGCGACCTGAGTGGGACGTAGCAGTGTGTGAAAATTGGAGTTACTCTTTAGAACGGGAGCAAGCTTTAATAGATGCTGCGCAAGCTTCTGAAACCAGACACTGTGAAGATTTTCTGGGCTATTTCATTAACAAATTGTATCTCTGCAGCCTGCATTTCTCTACTTATTTATTGAACAGATAATAAGAAATAACTACTTTCTCCGTGAAGTCATAAATAATATGGCAGAGGATATTAAATGCACTGAGATGTGAAGAAGAGCTAAAACTTGTGGGTTTTAGGATTTTATGAGGCAAGCCTTTTTTTTCATGAGTACATGTAAAGCAAACAAAAAAAGTTGAGTTGTTTATGTGAACAATTGCCATTTTCACATTGCAGTTACTGAAATGTGACTATCTTAAACCCAGAACTTCTACTTCTTTCTGGAAAACCACTTGCTGAAGGGGTTTTCTAAAGAGAAGAAAAAAAAAAAAAACCTGTCTCAGTCTTACCTATGCTCCAGCTTCAAATGATATAAAATCTTTTGTGATTATAAAGGTAGTTTTATGGCCATGCTTCTCATAATCACTGTATGGCTCCTACAAAGGTGATAGGAGGGCACCAGCTCCTCTGGTCTAACATAGCTTTATCCTGTTTGCTGAAATAGTTCCAAGTGGTACCGTGCCGAGATGATACATTACCATTCTTTCTGGGAACAGCACGAGAGCTCTCTTGGTTTGTCTTTTGAGGGCTTAGCAAGATTTTACAATTATTTCTTAACAGCAAGTGAACAAAAGCTCATGTAAAGATAAAATGATAGAATTAAGGTTTCAAGGGGCATAGGCATTGTATTTTTTTAATCATAAACAATTATCCCAAGTTGTATTGGTTCATAGAATTTGATTTGGGTGGTGTTTGCAATTGTTATTGATTATAGAAGCATGCTTCAGATAAGCTCATTTTGGTTTCCTCATCAAGAAGTCATATTTGAATTGTTCAGAGAAGTTTAGAGTAGGAGATTTAAATGGCTTTAGAGGCGGGTCCATCTGGAAGTAATTTTATCCTTGAGAAATCATCAACTGAGCAAGTGAAAAATTACCTAACTTCTCTGAGACTCCATTTTCTTACATGAATAAAACAAAGGCTGATCGTTTATAAATTAACTAGAACACTTTTATCTCTACTCCTTTCTGAGTCATAATTAAACTCAGCACGTTAATTTGAAATATATAAACCTACAAGGTAAAAGAATAAGAGAGGGGGTGACAACGAATGAATGGTTATCATAACTTTTTAAGGGATGGGACATGTAGACAGTGGTAGATGACTCAGTGGATTACATAAGCTAAGACGTAAGTGTCTTCCAAAGGGAACAGCAATGGAAAACAAGACGGTGTGTGCTGCAGAAAACCATACCAGCTCAAGAAGTGGAAACACTTGGAATTTCAGGAGACACGAGTGGAGAATAAGTTAGAGGCCTCTACAGGTTATAGTGAGAGCTTCATCCAGTGTTTCACGCTGTGCGTCCAAGCAGCGACTCTTTCTTTACCTTGGTGAAAGATGCGATATGTATTCTTCATGGAAATTCAGCCAGAAAGCCTTTGTAGAGAGAAAGAAAGGCTTGGGGCAACAAAGAATAGAGGGGAGGAACCGTATTAAAAGTAAGAGCGTTTACAGAAGGTCAACCTACTATTTTATATATAACTGAATACATCCCTAAAGGGGAAAAATGTAATGTTCGTAAGAATAAAAGACTTTCTCCGGTGAGTAGTTAAAATATGACATAAAGTATTTGTCTATTTATTTAATTCTTATGTAGCTTATTCTGTACCAAGTACTTTGCAAATATTAGTTTATGTATTCTCTAATATAGACATGTAGGTGGTGTTAGTGATTTCCCACTTTCAGATGCCCCAAGCCCCTCAAATTCAACCTCCGATCTTGTCAGTCTTTAGCCTAAAACTGTTCAGTAATGACACTCCATGGATAGAAATCCAAACTCTCTGTTTTGGCATGCAGGTAAGGCTCCTCATTGTCTCTGCACCAGTCACGGGGATGTCTTTGTAAAATATATATTTGCCTTTACACCTGCTATCCCTTCTGCCTTTCACTCTTTAAACAATGTATACTTGAAGGATTTCTACTGTTTCTTCACATCTTATTTCAGTTGTTACTTCTGTGACAACTGATTTTCCCAAGAAAAACATTTAGGTACTTTATTTCCATGTTAGCAGAGAACATGGAACATTTCTCTATTTAGCACAAGGAGGAGGAGAGAGAAAAAGAGAGAGTAACATTAACAGCACACTGTGTTAATTTTAAGATTGAGAACTTTAAAATATGTAAATAAAAAATAAATGATCTTTTGAAATTCAATCACTTGTATTAACCTAAAATTTTTAAAATTTCATATCTTTTATAATATCAACACATAAATAGATTTGTAGAACTTTGAGCTAACAGCACACCGTATATAATTTACAGTTTTCAAGAACAGCAAAAACAGTTTGTCCTATTATTTTTTTTTATAAAGGAAAAATTATAACAGATGATTGACACCTGACTATTATTTACAAAAAGCTCACACCAATATCTGCTGTAAAACATACAGAATTACACAATCAGAGGTTTGAGTTTGTTTCTGTGTCTTTATTTCCTACTATAAAATTAACTAGAAAATTGCTAGTAAATATAATTTTGCTTGATTAATGTGATTAAAGCTAATGTCTATTATAGAAAGTTAAAATACATATTGTCATATCTATCTATATATCTATATATCTATATCTATATATCTATATATCTATATATATATATTTTTTTTTTGGCTGGTGGGTACCTTAAGCTCATTGTGTTTTCACTTTCATAGTGTGTACAATTTTTTTTCTTTTTTAGTCAGATTCCTGATAAGTAGAGTGTACATACATGCCACATCTTCTGTTAGCATAACTGCTCTTCGAGAATTTTTGCTGACATATCCATTATTTTTTATGGAAATCTCAAGCAGCTGAGTGTCCTATTGATAAGAATGCATATTTTAAAGATCTTTTGAAGGGTTTTGTAGATAATTATTCAAGTGACCTTTGTTATATAAAAAAAAACAGAACAATATAAATGTTTTAAATATTTGCTGGAATTTTTCATTATCATGATAGTAGAGATTTTAATTAATTATAGAGGTAATTGGGACAGAATGAGACATTTTAATTTGAGGAACACTTTGGAATGAGTTCAAAGTTTATAAATGGCTTCCTTTTAGTAATAGTAAAGACCAGTATTTACTGAGCACCTACAGTATTACAGTAACTATCCTGAATGGATTCTCTTACATTCTTTGTACCCGTATTTTTTGAATGAGAGTAAATGTACAGAATTGTAAAATATTTGCTAAGTTCATGCAGCTATAAAATGATCACGTAGAAGATATTTGCAAAGGGGTATTTGATTCTGTTGTGGATATTTAAAATTGACATCCATAGCTCTCACAAAGAACATCTGCACATTCAGCCTCAAAGACTCGCTCAACTAATTTTCCTAGGTGTAGTTCTCCTCCTAACTCAATGATAGTTCTAGCTTAGTTGTGAACGGATGAGCGTGAGGAAGCGATGTCATTGGAATTACAGAAAAGAAAAAAAACACCTCTACTCTAAAATGAGTAGATCTTGGTAATGGTAAGGATAAAGACCACAGAATAAAGTTGAATAAATGTGTGTATGAATGATAAATGAATACATGGATGTCTCTACTATTTTAAGAAGACCCCCCCAAAAAGATCTTTTGATATATACATTATATATATATATATATATATATATATATATATATATATATATATAAAGTCTGATGAGATACTTCCAAACTTATTTTTACAAATATAGGGCTACCAAGTTCTGACAGCATTACCTGGTCTAGAAGTTTCTAACCTGGTAATAGGGCAGTTAAAGACATTCTGAGAAATTTTTACATTGCAAAAATTTTTAAAAGTGAATTTACTTATGGTAGTTTGTTGATCCATTTGGAACTTTATTAACCAACTCTGCTTAATAGTCTGCTTGCTTACACACTTCCATTTTTTGTGCGTGTGTTCATGTGATGTTTTCACTGGGCATAGTCTTTATCTGGTTCAGCAGAATGTTGTTGAATTGAAGCATATAGAGATGCTTGTGAAATAGAAATTTTACTTCTATTACTGCTGATTAGGAAAATTATCAAATGAATTGATATAGTTGTCTATCTTATTATCCTAACAGATATAATATTTCTATTGTATAACTATATATAGATATATAGATAGAATATCTGTATATATTAGTAAAAAGTAAATAGTAGATGGCTTGTTTTATTATTTTTGGGAGGAAAAACATTTGTTAAAATATTCTCTTGTGAAAAGAAATATTACTAGAAGTTCAAAAGTACATTGTGATAATATTAAATATAGAACTCATAGCTATAGTTGATTTAATTCAAACCACATTTCTGTCTTTTCTGTTTTTCTTTTCAATAGTAATTACAAAATGTGTATAGCAGATAGAGAGGCTTCTTGAGGTAGAATCTGAGTCTTTGTTGAATGCCATAGGCTGCTTAGTTGGTATCTTCCAGATTGCTTCTAGGTCTTTCCTTGCTGGCAGAGTGCCCAAGCTTTATTGTTCTTTAGAAAATTCTGCTCAAGATTTCTACAGGGAATTTTTTGTAAATTTAAAAAATGGTGTTCTTCTTTGGAAACACGCAATCGTTTTAGAATTCTGTGATGTTATACTATAAGACACAAGCCAACAGTTTATACATCTTTGAGAAGTCAAATAATAAATATTCCTGGGAATTTGAAACTCTATTTTAAGCCTCCATAAGGACACTTTCATTTTTTTGGTATAAATACAAAAGTCATAGTCTGACCTTCCACTTGCTTCAAAAAGAGCCCTATATTAGGCCAAGAAAAAAAAAATAAAAAGAACAAATGCAGGTGGAAACAGAACTATTCAGATTGAGTGAATTTATTTCTTATTTTAATTACTTTTGTAGAAGCAGATTGTGGATAATGTGGGACACATTTATTTATTTTGCAGATGCATTTTTTTGTTATTGTTATTTGATTGTTTAAAGTCAAACAAATAAGAGTAAAGACCATAATGGACCTTTTCCTTTTCTCTAACTCATGGTTTAAAAGGCTAATTAGTAAACTGAGTAATTTATAGACAGGATGGGAAGATAAATGCATAATTGAATTATTACTTGGTAATTCTTTGGCATTTCATGTATTTTATTTTGATTGTCCCATAGTGGCATAAAGAAGAAATTATAAATCTTATTTTATGCTTAGGGAAACAGACTTTAGAGGCTGGACAGGTCATTTATCCAGCAAATATATGTCAGGGCTGAGATAAGAAATAGATCTATAAACCACATAAAGAATGCCTGAATAATTACAAATTTGTTGCCTGTATATATTACAAAGCAAACCAGTACATAATTTGGCCAGTCACCAAGACATATGTGGCTTTACATTCACAATAATCACTACACAGAATGCAAGTAGGTAGATTTACACTAAATATGAAAAAAGAATGAAATATTATTCTAAAAATTTGCATGTGCAAAAGTTGCATCTACCCATTGCTACACTAGAAGCTTAAGTCATAGAGCTCTCTCTTTGCTGAAATATCTCCAGTATCACCACTGAAACTTTTTAGGGGAAAACATACAGACACACACAGACATATGTGCACACTCACAAGATCTATGGAGACTATGAAAAGTACAATTATTGAAAGATGTAGTGAAGTAAATTATCAATTTATTAATTGATTAAATCTTAGGCCATTGTAAATTGCTTTGTAAAAGGGAAAACATATCTATTAATATGATTTATTTCAGATCCATGCAAGCTTGAAAGAATTGAACCTTGCTCAGCATTTCGTTAGGGCTTTGCTGTTTCTCCTCCTCCCCCAATATACTTACAAGCACGACTCCTACTCACAAAAGCAGAGTTTGCGCAGCCCAGAATTTTCTGTGACAATCGACGCATTTACGGGAAACACTGTTTGAGTTAACAGTTATCATACTTTAATCTGAAAAATCCTGGGCATACATAGCATGAGAATCTTCTCATGATCTCTGATTTAACCCTTTAAAGTTCATTTTAGGGTGACACAGTGAAACTAGAAACAATGGAAACCTGTGATTTTTCTCAGCAAAGTGGAGACTCAGAAGCAGAAATATCAAAAATTGTCTCCTCTCACAACAAATCTTTGTATTGCTAAATGGAAAATAACACATTTACTGCCTATGATATGTCTAACACATTCTGGTGCCACTCTTATGGAATAGTCTCTGAAGGCCTCAGACATGAGAGTCACTTGGACTCTGACAGTGTCCTCTAGATCACCATGCGGTAAATTTTGTGATCCTAAACCATTGTTACAAATGCAGGAAAAGTTGAGCAGTGAGAAATCAAGTGCCTTATGGTCTTTTTTATGAGCACAGTTTTTTATTTCTTATTTTATTAATAAATATTTTTAGACTTAGTGACTAGATTCAATTTAGGAGTTAAGCATTATTAAGACCCAATGATGGCATACAATTTAGAGTGTATAAATCTGTAAAGCAAAGGCAAGTGCATGCAATAAACTGGATCTTTGGCATCTCATAGCTCTTTATGTTGAAACAATGACTTTTGCATATTTGTTATATATGTGTGTGTATATATATATGTATATATATTTAAACATATTATGTTTAACTCTTAAATATTTCTAGACATGAATATCCAGTAATATAATATAATTTTGATGATATTTTAAGTGGCAATGACTATTTTTGGCATAATATTTATAATTTTCTTTTCCATTAGACATTCACATAAATTACCTTGTTAGGCAAATTATTAGGTAAAATTTAAGACTATTCCTATATTCACCTTAAAATTAGACAATTATTAGCTTATTAGATATTTTAAGCAAATAAACAAATTTAAACTAAAAATTTTTAAGTAAATTTCCAAGATTAAGTGATCCCATCAGTGATTGCTTAAAAATTATGTTTCAATAGTGGTTAAAAGAATGAAAGAATAAAACCTATTTTCTTCCAAAATAATAGTTCTTAGGTTTTCTTATTATAAGTAACATGTGGATTATGTAACATTCCACAATTTGGGAGGTAAACAATAAGTTTACAATTCCTGTCTCTGTGATACACTACTCAACTGGTAAACAAATAAAGTCATCAATCAAAACTAATTTTTTATCCTTAAGACTTTCCGAGGACTCATATCTTCTATAAGATTTTTACTCCTCTGAAGTGGCATTTATTATCACCAATAGCCTATGCTAATTTGTAGCTGACTGAGAAAACAGCGAATGATGGTGAAGAGCAACAAAGTAACTTGCCTTTTGGGGGATCCCTGTGCCTAATGAATTTCATGATGCTCTCTCCCTAAATAATGGGGAGAGAAAAAGTCTTAGAAATTGTAACAGATACAATCTGAGCTTCCATATTTAAGAAGAATGAATATAGTGATAGACAATGCTGATAAATAGTTCGTGTTAAGATTCCTTTCTCTAGAAGTAAAAATCAAACTACTTGGAGAAAGAGAAGTTATTGGGACAGCTACAGTTTAACAAATAAAACAGGGATAAGTCTACTTTCTCTTGATGCTACATCATTTCACTTCTTTAAATACCAACTGTTTTGGACTATTTTTTGGCCTTTGGTATTTTAAGTAAGACAGAGCTCAAAATATTGTTACTTTCCTATTTCGACAGAACAACCTAGGTTGCTAACTAACAACTCATTACTGAGAAGTGACCATAGCATAGATGAACTTTTGATCTCTCAGGGCTGCAGTAAATGGATGATGTGAATTAATGTCATGCTTAAAACTTTTACATGGCAGTGTGTGTGTGTGTGTGTGTGTGTGTGTGTGTGTGTGTTTTCCTTAGGGGAACTTGAGCAGTAGTGTTTGCTAGGTCTCATAAAGTTCTGGAGGGATGATAGATTAGCAAATGTTGAGACTTTGCTATATCTGGCGTGAATTCCTGAAGCTTTCCTCAACATATTGGAAATTAGGTGGGTTTAATAGACCTGGAAAATTAATAACGTTTAGGGCTGCCAGATCAATAGTATATGAGATGAAGAAAGCCAACTGGAGAAGTCATCAGAATACTTGATAATCAAAAAGTAATAAAGTGCAATAGAATGTGAACAGATCTCAGCATCACTAAGACTTTCTGGCAGACTTTGAAACACAAGGAAGGAAAGTATAAAACTTGCATAAAAACATCAATGATTGGTTTATGTAGTTCCAAGGGAGAAAATTGGGAAATATTATTTTATTCCAAAAATTTAGATATATCCAAGGCTTATAAAGTTATACATAACACATTATTAAAGAAGACTAAAAGTATCTCCAGTTTTAAAAATTTCAAGGATAAAACCGTGTTATTTTTTTTTTTTCTATCTTAACCTGTCTCGCAAGAGATGGGACTCCAGACGCTTCTGGTTTCCATGCCACTTTTTTTACACCTATTAAAATCCCAATTTCGCTTTGAGAGAGAGAAAAATGATTTCACTTCTAGGATTATTCACCTAGCTAGCTCTGTGATGCAAAGGTAATTTTACATGTTCTTTTTATATTATTAAGAGAGTCTTTTCTGAAAATGTTACTTTTTATTAAATTTATTGTGACATTGGTTAATAAAATTCTATGTTTCAAGTGTACAATTCAATAATATGTCATATGTATATCTCATTGTGTGTTCACCTAAAGTCAAATTTCCTCTGTCACCATATAGTTGACCCCCTTTGCTCTTATCTACCTACTCTCCTCCCTGCTTTTCCTTTGGTAGCCACTAAACTGTTGTCTGTGTCTGTGAGTTTTTATTTGTTTTATTCATTTGTTGCTTTCAGTTTTATATCCTACATATGAGTGAAATCATATGATTCTCAACTTTTTTCTGTCTGACTTATTTTGCATAGCATGATAATCTCAAGATCCATCCATGCTTTTGCGAATGGCAGTATTTCATCTTTTCTTATGGCTGAGTGATATTCCATTGTGTGTATCTACCATTTCTTTGTTATCCATTCATTTATTGAAGGGCACTTCAGTTGTTTCCATGTTTTGACCCCTGTGAATAATGCTACAAGATGTATCTTTATGAATAAATGGTTTTTTCTTTTTTTTTCCAAAATTTTGGGCAGATACCCAGAAGAAGGATTGATGAGTCATATGGTAATTCTATTATTAACTTTTTGATGAACCTCCATACTGTTTTCCATGATGGTTGTACCAGTTTACACTCCCATCACCAGTGTATGAGGGTTTCTTCCCCTTCCCCCACAACTTCTCCATACTTATTACTTGTCTTGTTGATGATAGCTATTCTAACAGGTGTGAGGTGGTATCTCGTGTGTGGTTTTGATTTTCATTTTCATAATAGCTAGTGAAGTTAAGCATCTTTTCATATGTCTGTTGGCCTTTTGTATTCTTACAACTGCTTCTGTAAGGTCAATTATTTTAAAAAGGTCTTTCCAATTTCTCCTAATGTTTTTATAACTACCACAAGCTTACCTTTAAAGCAAAACTTATTTTTGAATAACTTATTTTTGAATAACTTCTCATAGCCTTTTGAAGCATTCAGCATCATACTTACATGAAATTTCTACATGTGAAATTTGGTGTAAAGATTTAAAGATTTTCTTTTTCTTCCAATCAGCTTATTAAGCTATAGCCAAAATCATTAATGTAAATTTTAGGCTTATCTTTTACAAGATATTTTCACATCATGCTGCCATATTGGCTATTTATTCTGGTTACTATGAAGAAGGACTAATCAAACCTTAAATGGTAAATTTTCAGTTGTATAAGATAAAGGAGTCCTAGAGATCTGCTTTACAACACAGTGCCCATAGTTAACAATACAATACTGTACACTTAAAAACGTACACTTAAAATACTGTAAATCTCATGTTAACTGTACTTATCAAAATAAAAAATCCTAGGGGCAAATCAATTCATTTGGTAAAGAAATGGTATATCTCTTTGTTATGCTGAATTATTATGCTTGATATCCAGGATCAAAAAAATTAGACCATATTATTCTAATTGCAAATTATTTTTGTAAATCATTTACATATTCAATGGTTTATTGAACAGAAATATTACATATCTCAAACTTCTGTAATAATGATTAGGAATATTTTACATCAATCTACTTATGATGAATAGTAAATGTTCTGAGAAAAATTAAGCCCTCAAAAGATGGTATCAAATTGTCTAAAAAGATGCATTAATGGTAAATTAGATTATTTTCATATTAATATTACATTAACTTTTAACATATTTCAACCACAATGTATATATGTCACACTTATGTAACACATAGCCAGTCTGTGTCCTTATTTGTAACTATATTTTTCTCTTAAAAAAGGAATGCATTATGCTTGCATTCTGTATTTAGTTATGTGTAATGTGAATGATGTATCTTTTAGTGAGAACATCTCACGCTAATTAAGAATGCCATTTACAGTATTTGGTCCTAATGTGATTATCAAATTGCAAGATACCAAATATTTAAAGTTAGGTTTAGAGTACTCGAGGTGAGACAGATTGGTTTTCACCCTTAACCTTCACCTTAATTTGATTTATGTGAACCTGTGATTTGGCTAAGATTATAGTACATGGCTTCAGAAACAAAATTGCCTTTGGAAGTTATTGCTTCTGTGCATGTATAATTAAGTGCACACGTTGTTGTCTATAAAGCTGTAAAAACCCTCAGTTTTACAGTAAGAACATAGCCAATGATTTCAAACCAATCAGTTGGAGAGAGTTCTGAGATGTTCCAGCCATAAGTTTTGTAAAAAACTTTTAGGAAACACAATCTTCCTGCAATTGGTCTAGGTGCATTAAGTAGTGAAGCGGTGCCATATTAATTAAACAACATTCGTTAAGCACCGCTGCCTATTTGCCTCTATGTACTCTTAGGCGTGAAGGCCGTGATGAGAGGTGTAAGCGTTATGGAATGCTAGATTTGGAAAGAACTTTAAAGACAATCGTGGTCCAATTTTTCTATTTTATTGTTGAGACCTAGAAAATGTGAGTGACTTAAGTTCTCACATCTAAAATTAGCGTCAGACTAGAATTAGAACGCGCAAGTGAAAACACGATTAAATGAGTGAACCTAAGAGCTCAGAGTAGGTGTCGAGTCGACTAAAGATAGTAAAGTGTAACTGTACAAATTACATAGTGATGCCATAGGAAAGAAAGTGAAGAGATGATTAAATATAAAATTTGTTTCTATTGTTATATATAAATCATAATCTTCATCTTTCTCAGAAATAATATCAGTGACTTTCACTGATTCCATATGAAAGACAACAGATTCTGTGTTGACTAAGGTCATTCATAGTGACCAAACACAGGCGTGAATTCATAGTTTTATAATGCTTTAATCATAACATCAACACAACTCATATGTTTATATGACATATCTATTGGCTCTAATGGCAATGCTTACTACTCATGGGATTTGAAAATACCTCGCAATAACTCTTGGTTGGGAACCAAACAAAAACTGGTGAGAAAGTTCTTCCTTCAGTGATATGTGAAACATTTTTAGTGCTTCCAGACTCTCCTGCTGGCCTCACATCACGAAGAGCAGGGAAACACTTTTTATGAATCTAAACAAATAAAATTCATAGTCAATGCTAGCATACCAGATTCAAAACATGGCTCTCAACAAGTCTGTATTGCTTTAAGACAATATCTCAATCATTGGAAAATAAATACACACTTCGTTTACATATCTCATAGCAGTCTAGAAATTGCATACACTAACCTATGTCAACATATGGTAGATTTCAAAATTTGTAAAGATTGTCTTTTAAATTATTCACCTATAATTTAGAAACAATTTTATGCTATTGTTTTCATCTCTATTCAGCAGGTTACCTTACATTTCCTTTACCTACTATTTTTCAGCCTTCTCCTTCCCCATCTCATTACTACATGGAAACATGAAAGCATTTAGTGCTATGTTTTGTGAGTCATGATTCCTTTCCATTAACCTAGTTAATAGAGATGTTTCTAATGCCTTTCTTTCTGAATGAACCCTAAGTTTGTTTTTCTGTGTTCACATTTCTTACGAGGCTTTAAATATAATCTCAGGCATTCCTCCAAAATCACCATGGGGCAACAAGGGAACGCATATAGAGCTATTTTTTTTAAGGGATAAGTTGTAGAATAATAATACACTGTACCAAATTACACTTTTTTTAAACAAAAATCTACAAAACTGGGACACAAACCTTATATTCACTGTGCTATTCTATATACTTCATATATTACAATAGACTTTTGTATTAACATCAAGCACCAATAGTCAGTGGCATTTGAATTTTTTCATAAGATAGATAAGCTTTTAAAAATTTGGCTATGCAATAGGAGAATGGAATATAAAAGCAAATTCCTTCTCTGCTTCAAAGGTAGGTCCCAGTAAATAACACTATAGTTAATTCACCGGAAATGTGCCATGTTTTATATCTTATTCCTGATTTAAGCCATTGAAACAACAAAATCATTTTGGAATAATTTAAAAACATCTTTTAGATAACAATATTGCCAAGTCAATGCTTTAGCTATTTCATTAAACTAGAGAAAAATTTATAAAATTTTATTCTTTGTTTCATGAAGTTTTACTGTATAAGCATTTCGTTCTTCATTTAATGTAGTAAAAGTCATGTAATCAATATTCTACTTCATGTTTTTATCTATATATGCTAACTAGTGTCCTACTAGGTTTTAAACCATGAAGTATTTATTCACATACAGATTTCAGCTAATTGGCATTTAAAAGGTCCTGACACCAATTCCAATGTGTGAAGGAGATTTTTTTGACACTTAAGCAAGCAATGCTCTGGATGCTAGCTGGGTCTTATACAATTAAACTGAATTTTGACACTATTTACCTTGAGATGGCATCAGATTCCACAGGTTAAGGGCTCGGTCCTACAAGACTGAGTCCCACTTTAGATGCCCCTTGCAAGCTCAGGTTGTTCCCTGTACTTCTGACCTACTGACTGTAAATCAGAGGTCTCCATAACCGTCCCTTTGGTTTAAATTAATTAGCTATAGCTGCTCATAGAACTCAGGGAAACATTTTACTTATTAGATCACTGGTTCATTATGCCTTGAAAGGATATAACTCAGGAACAGCCAGATGGAAAAAATGCGTAAGGCAATGGATGGAGAAAGTGTGCAGTTTCCATGTGGTCTCCAGGTGTGCCAGTCTCCTCAAATCTCCGTGGGTTTACCCCATCTTTATGAGTTTGTATGAAGCCTTCACTATAGAGGTATGGTTGATTAAACCATTGACTATTGGTTCTTTTCTAAGTTCTGGTCCATTTCTTCTAGGTTATTAAATTTGTGTAATATACTTTTTCATAGTATTCTTGTATGATCCTTTGTATTTCTGCTATATCAGGCATAATTTTCCCTCTTTCACCCCTGATTCTGTTTATTTGTGTTCTTTCTCTTTTTTCTGTAGTGAGTCTAGCGTGGGGTTTATCAATTGTATTAACCTTCTCAAAGAACCAGCTCTTTGTTACATTTATTTTTTCTTTCTTTTGGGTTTCAATTTCATTTATTTCTGCTCTAATTTTGATTTATTTCCTTTTGCTGACTTTAGGCTTTATTTGTTCTTCCTTTTCTGTTTTTTTAAGATGAAACGTTAGGTTGTTTATTTGGGCTTGTTTTTGTTTTTGGAGATAGGCCTATAATGATATGAACTTTCCTCTTTTGACTGCTTTTGCCATGTTCCAAAAGTTTTGATATACTGTTCTATCATTATCATTCATTTCTCTAGATCTCTTGATCTCTTTTTTTATTTCTTCTGTGACCCAGTTATTCTTCAGTAGCATGTTGTTTAATCTCCATGTATTTGTGGTTCTTTCTGATTTCTTTCTAGTTGATCTCTAGTTTCAAAGCATTATGATTAGAGAATATGGTTAGTATAATTTCAATCCTCATATTTGTTGAGGCTATCTCTGTGTTTCAATATGTGGTTGATTCTTGAGAATATTCCAGGTTCACTAGAGAAGGATGTATAAGCAGCTGTTTTGGGATGGAAGGTCCTATAAATGTTAATTATGTCCAGTTGGTCTAAAGTGTCATTTAAGGATGTTATTTCCTTATTGATTTTCTGTTTGGATGATCTGTCCATATTCAACAGCGGGGTATTTAGGTCCCCTACTACGATAGTGTTTTGTTCTGTTTCTCCCTTTAGTTCTGTTAGTTGTTTTACATATTTTGGGGCTCCCTGATTGGGAGCATAGATATTAATAACTGTTATGTCTTCTTGGTGCACGATTCCCTTTATGATTATGAAGTGTCCCTCAGTATCTCTCTTTACCTTTTTTTGTTTGAAGTCTATTTTGTCTGATATTAGTACCTTTACTCCTGCTTTTCTCTGAACACCATTTGCTTGAAACGTTTTCCACCCTTTCATTTTGAGTTTATATTTTTATTTGAAACTGAGTTGTATCTCCTGAGGCAGCATATGATTGGGTTTTGTTTATTAATCTAAAACTTTAAAAATGCCTTTTTATCTTCTGATAGATATTTAATCATGCTTGCTACCCTCGGTTTCAGTCCCTGTCAGTTTTAGCAACAGTTTTGGTAGCGTTTGCTCAGATTCCCGTGGTGGTCCATGGTATTCTGTCTCAGAGGGTATAAGGAGAGGAGCCCTCTGGGTTAGGACTTGGGGACTGTGGCTCAGCTTCAGTTTTGCAACCACAGCCAGTGAAAATCAACTGTTGTTTCTCTGCCAGCTGCTTCTCTGCTTTCCACCCTGATGACTGGGCCCTGCTGCTGGCTGGCCACAGGGAGCTCACTGCTTCCCCAGGCAGGGCTGTTCAGGGAACTCGCACTCCTTTTCCCTTTCCCTTCCTCCTGCAGGGAGTTCCAGAAGCTGCGAGAAGCAGCTTCTTTGTTTCTCCCAGTCCACCTCCTGAAACCCAGGGTTCTGACCCGTGGAAGCTCTTATGGGCAGATCCACGCTCAGACATGCTGGTGTGCAGTTGGGTGTTTTTGTGTTGAGTTTTAGATGCTTAACTTATTGTTGTTTCAAGGGGAGAGATCTGGGGATGTCTCTCTCTCCGCCATGTTTCCAAAGATCTCTAACCATTGGTTGTTGAACCTAACCTCTAGCCTTCTCCTTACCCTGGATGTCAGGGGTGGAGACTGGAAGTTCCAACCCTCTTGAACACGTGGTCGGCTCCTCTGGCAACATGCTGTCATCCTTAGGTGCTTTCCATAAGTCACCTCATTAACATAACAAAAAGATCATCATTAACTCTCAATACTTAAGGAATTCAAGGGTTTTGAGAATAGAAATCAAGGATGAAGACCAAGTATGTATGAGAAATATATATATATTTGGTCATCTGAATGACCAGATATATTTTTACTTATAAATCACAACATTGCAGCATTAAATATTAAAGTGCATTTATTAGTTTAGGCTATGCAGATACAAAATTAAGAAAATCATTTAAAAATTTTAACAAGAAGTATACTGAAATTAAAATGTGTTGAGTCAATCAGCCCCACCAAGCTGCTTTGTTGGTTGGTGCCACTTGTATAATTACAAACACTGAATAATAGTGGAACTGTAAGTATGTACTGGCACTAGAGATACACAAAACTTGAGTAGGTGACAAGCATGTAACATAGTAAGATAAATGTAATAGTGGATTCTATGGCAGTGTAGGAGTGTTACAAAGGAAAGGGAGATGATTCCTGCAGAAGAGAATTAAGGAAAGATTCACAAAGGAAATGTCACTTTCATCTGGTCTGGTAGAATGAATATGACACTGTCAGATGTTCAGGATTGGAAAGGGCACCCAAGAGCTAGCAGATGCAAAACCTAGAAGTGTGAGAATTTGGTATGTTCACGTGGTTAAATGTGTGTATGAAGTTTATACTGTAACCAGGGTGAAGCCACGTAGATGGCAAATCAAGAAAATGCCTCTCCACTTTACAAAAGGACTTTTACTTCATCCTGTTGAAGACAGGGACTCACTAAGGAATTTTAAGTCAAGAAGTAACAATGTGACTGCACTTTGGAAAATTGATTGAAGTGGATTGAAATTGAAGCAGAAAAGTCAATTAAGAGTTTATTGTAATGGCTTAAATGGAAGAAAATGAGAGTGAAGATGCAGTAAAGGAAGAGAGATGCATTTAGAAAGTAGAAGCAGACAGAAAATGAGCCTGGAAGGGGGGAAAGTATTTGTTCTGTCTCTAACCTAGTGGATAGACTCAAGTGAAGACCAAGACAATAAAGGAACAGCAGTTTTGTTGAAAAAGAGGTTTATTTTTAGATATATTAAGGCTAAAGCACCTGTGGAGAAGTGTCACATCTATAACAAAATACTTCATGAGTAGAAAAGTATTGTTCAGTGGGCCTGTGTAGCTGTGCTTAGAATCCATGTCCAAAGTAAAATGTTTGAGAATGCCCAATCAACAGTACTTCCTAGCATTAAGTGCTGTCATTTCCACTTGGGTATCATGCATTCATTAGTCAATCCACTCAAGAGATGTTTCTATATTTGCTAGGTAGGCACCTGGATGTATGATTGTGGACTACAGTCCAGTCTTCCATTATTTTAATTTAAAAGGAAGTACTAAGAAGTAAAGTAATAATCACAGTGCTGTGTGATACTGGAAAATGGTAATTTATTAATTAGCATTTATGTGATATTAAGACAGGCATTTAAATAATTATTACATACCTGTATTTCTATCTGAGTTTTTTCAGTGTACATCATTGAACAATTTATTTGTTAGAAAATTAATGATTTGAAACAATTTATCTAAGGTCTTTATTTTTGTGATATTGATATGCTTTGTGTATTGAAAATTTGTTCACTTTTTATATTTGATTATTATTTTTATATTTGATTATTATATTTGATTATTACTCTATTAAAACTATAACAATATGTCCACATTTTAAATTAAAAAATATTTGAGATAGAGATGGAGATTGTGTGTGAAAGTACATTGCACCATGCCTTGCAGAGAATGTGCACATCAACACTTTTTTATTTCATATTATGACTTCTTTTTTAGTCCCTTTCATCACATATACTAATGTTCTAGCTATGTTCACACATTTTCTCTTCCATGCTTAATACCTTATTAGTAAAGAATAAGTTCAAAGATTCATAAGCGTTAAATGATAAATATGATAAATACATTGAAGGCAATATACATGGCTCTGTGTGGCTGGAGAACTGCACACAAAAGAAAGTCATGTAGGATGGGAAAGTAGACTATGTCAAGGGTTTTTATGAAGGATTTGTTGTGCTTTAATAAGAAATGGAATAGGGTTGTTTGATATTTTTGTTAGACATTGAGAGATGCTAGTCATTTTGATCAGGAGAATAATATGGATGCACAATTTTCAATTTTAAAAGATGCCTCTTTTCACATGAGGATAAACTAAAGAGAAATGCTGAACATGTTGCTACATAGTTATTTTAGTGCTAGATGGAGTTATTAAACTATTTTATTCATGTACGTGTTGTATGTGTGTGGACATGCCTGTGTGTGACTTCTAAAAATGCATGCTGAGTGTGTATATTTTGTAGGGAGGCATGAACTGCATATGGTAGAGAAGCAGAACTTTTGTAGAAAGTACATTAAATTCAGACAGTTGAATGCCTGTCTGTGCTGATAAAAAATGGTTATTGAGTACTGAGAGCAGGACATCTGCTGAACAGGAATGAGGAGATTAGAGTCATTTTTCTCTTTCGAAAGTCAATAATTTCTTCCATTCTAACAACCATGTTTTTTTTCTTTTTCATTATTATCAGTATTGTCGAAAGGTTATTACTAGTAACATGGAAAAAATGTATAAGATGAGTTAAAATAGATGCAGTCACTGAAACGTATGTTTTAAAAAATGAAAACATACCAGGATTAATAAAGTGTTCACTGACTATAGAGTTAAAAATTAATGACTAAAATTAAAATAAAACAAAGCAAAACAAATATTTGTCAGCAGCAGAAAGAACTGTGGAGTTATGTGTTTTCGTTTTGGGCATGACAAATATGCTTTTTGTGAGGTATATATTTTCAGAACTATAATGATGAATTGAGCATAAACAAATGAATACAAGAAACATTTTAAGAATGGTTTTTGAGCTGAAGGAGTATACAAATATGGGGTAATGGATTAAGAAGTGGAAAAAAGACAATTTGGATAATAAAACAGAAAGAAAATAAGAATGCCGATGGAATTGTTGAATCCACACTATAAAGTTCTGGCAACTAATCCATTCTATGAAGTTTCTATAAGATCCTAAAGAGAAGCTATCATAAAACATCTGATATATCTGAAGGTAATGATTTACTGGAAAAGAGAACTAGAAATGAGAGGAGGAAGTTAATGGTGATGGTGATATCTGAGATTAATTGTTATGTTATTTATTTAATCATTCATAATTTTTTAACATATTAATTAGGCAAAGAATCATTACTTCTATGGAAACCACCTCCAGTTTTCATTGTAAAATTGTATGAGGAACAATCTAAAATTTGCCATTTGCCATTTGCCATTAGTTAATTATTGTTACTATAAAAATTTAATTTCAGGTGAAATAAATTAGTATTACAGTGAAAAAATTCTTTTAAGAAGGCAGAATTGAAATCAGTGACACATAAAATAATCTAGTTCATAACATTCTTTATGTCAAAAGTAAGCTACCTTTATTTAATAGGCTTAGAAGTTTTAAAAATAAAAGAAAATTAACACTCAATTGTTCTAGATTTCTTAATTTGCGGGTGAGGAAACACAGGCCCAGGGATATTAAATGCCTCACATGCAGTGCACATCTGGTCAGCAACAAGATTAGGATACACTCCAACTCCTTTCCCTTGTCCATGGCTTTTTTTGCCACATGTCGTTTACCTGTGTGTCATGTGTTAAAGTTTAGAGTATTGTGAATGAAACTGTTCATAAAGCAAATAGCATAATTTCTGGTTATTAAAATCTTATCCTTTAAAAAAGGGAATATTTATTTTAATTTTGCTACTGCTATCATCTAACATTTAGGAAATTTCCTTTTCCTGTTCTCTGGTTTCATTGTAAGAATGAAAGATGGCATGCCTCTCTTTGTCAGTTAGTTGTTAATATTTTCTATGTCCTGAGTAAAACTCAGTACTGTTATTGGCAAGATATGTCATAGCTTTGTCTTTTGAGAACAGATCATTTGTTTCAATAAATGACTTTTAGGTGTTGGATCAATGAATATTTGGCTTTTTATTTAGTGTCATAAAACTGAAAATTTTAAACTAAATTCTAGATATTATTAAAAGTAATTCTTTACTCTAAATGTCAATTTCTAATTTGTAGTAAAAACTCAAATAGTTCTGAAACAAAGTGATTAATCAGTACAGTGGCTTTAATTAGGTGAAAATAAAGACCTGGAAGAAAAACTGTTAGTATTTAAAAATAGAATCAGCCATTTGAAAATAACAGTGTCAGCTTCATGTGAGATCTTTGGAGATTAATATTGATTCAGTGGCATTGATATGTGCTGTGATGTGGTGTCAACCTTTGGTGATAAAGGAGCCCAGTTCTCACGGCAGGAAAAGAAAGCTGGCATCAAAGGGAAAGCAGGAGAATAATAGTTCAATTACCAGTGAAATTAGCAAGACTGGTTTTCAAAGTTTTTTCTTAATTGTACAAATTGATTTCTTTAAAGACACAAGTTTGATAAATGACATGTGATTGAGCTCACGTAAAAACTTATAAATGAAAGCCTCTCTGGACACATTTTAAGTTGATATATTAGTAAAATATCATTTGTATATAAATATAAAAATTTATATTGAGTAAATAGATGATCATTTATTCATGTAGTAAATATGCACTTCCTTGAAAGACCGATACAGAGTACATCTGCACAGATATCGCTTACTCTTTGAGCTTCTTACGAAGAGCACTCTGATCAATTGAATGTAGCCTTTTTAGTATAGTTCATTAATAAATGTTTTATTACTTTATGACAGAGTAGAATAGAAAAATGACACATTTTATATTTGATCATGGACATCTTGTCAAAAAAAAAGTGGGAAAATTCAAAAGGAAAAGAGATTACATAGAATATTCACATTTCATGATCTATTTAAATGACTTGTTTAATTACAACAGTATATAAACGTGTGCATAAGCATCCTTGCATACTTATAGTTATAGACATAAAACCAAGAGTAATTGAAAGCCTACTATTGTTGGGAAAATATATTTTATTTTGTCCTCATAATGGAGAATTAGAAGAACTCTTCAAAAAAGTTGTGCAGATAATTATAATCAGATTCTACCATAATGAAGATACAAAATAATACACCAAAACATTTTTTAATTTGTTTTTCATGTGTTCTACAAATATTTATCGAGAGCCCATGTGTTTGTCTTTTGTCTTGCCTGCAAGAATGCAAAGTGCAGGAAGGCGATGACATGGTCTATCGATTACTGCCTTATACCCTGCACCACTAACTGTGCCTACACAGTAATAGGTATTCAGTAAACACTGATGAATGAATGAATGAATGAATGAATGAATGCCAGGTACTGAATCTTCTGATAGATGTATGCTGGGGACCAAAATAAGCATAGTTATCTGCCTTAATATCTAGCTGAGAGGGTGACGGTAGGATAAAAAAAAAAAATCAAATACTTTATCTATGAATACTTAATGACATCATGTTGAGCAATAGGAAGAAAAAATGACATTTCTTTCAGATTTGAAAATCTTACTCTTGATAATAAATCTCTTCTATATTACCATAAAATAAGCAATCTACAAGGCTCACTAAATTATTTACGTTTAGCCTTTAAAAGAAAAAATACAAAGAAAATGTAGGCTATGACTTTTCTGGCAGTTTATATTCTAGAATTGAGGGTGTGAATTTGAACCTGTGGCAACATATTAGCATAAAAGTTCTTTAGAAATTTCAGGTGGTGTTATACATGAGCTACATCAAACCTTTAAGAGATAGATGTTTCAATGTGAATTTTCACACACAACTCTGGGAGGAAACCTTAATGATCACCTAATTTAGAATGTTTGTAAACATTTTCATCTTCACATTTATCTAAAATCTTTCTTATATAGACTAGTTAACATTTAAAATTTCATCTCACTCTCTTGTATCAAGAGTTACTCTCTTAAAACAGTAATTGGGAGGATTTACTGTTTCAAGACTATAGACAAAACTTTGCTAGAATCAATCCCAAACTGCAGCAACTAAAGTAGTTTATGAATTAATAAAATTATAGGAAATAATCAATTCTAATATGAGACATAAAATGCTGGGGGATACCTTTATAGTCTTTCTTATAAATGATCCAGTTGGTGTTAATCACAAATGAATGGAAAATACTCAAACTCAGGTTTTTAAAAGAAGAACTTTACAGAGACAATCACTCTAAATGTAGAGGATGTCTTCTTTTAGAAACTTTTAAACATAACCTTCAAAAGCAAACTGTTCCAGATCATTATAAAATGTTTGGAATTTATTTTTTATTCAAGTTATATATAAAACTTAATGAAAATATTTATTATATAACATGGTAAACCTCCCACTGAATCTTTTTTTCCTTGATTGAGTTTGAGAGCATGCCATCAAAACTATGTCCCTTAATCTACAGATTCAGTGTTGTCCCAGATCTCACTGAACATAGATCTATATCGCATGATCACTTACCAAGATGTAGATCTTAACTTCACTAAATCTCTTGGAATTATTCTATCTGCTACAGCCCTTGCATTTTATTAATATTTTATGACATAATAATATTATGACTTTCCCAACTGGACTTGGTGGTAGCATCTTTCAGTAGCTCAGTCTTTATTCATAAAATTTCCATTTCTTAGTTCCATAGAACACAAGCCAGCTCTTACAGGTGTTATTAAAAAGATACCCCAAGTGCTTAGGTAGTCAAATTTATTATTTTTTCACACACTGTTTGATAATACTTATTAACTTTGTGTTAGACTGTGCATTATCTCAGTCAATTTTTAGAACCACGCTGTTGAGTAGATATTGTTATTATTCTCAATTGTAGGTGATGAACCTAGTGGTTATAGAGATAATACTTTGCCAACAACCATATAGCTAATAAATAGTAAAGTTGTAAATATAATCAGAATTGTCAGTTTTCAGTGTAAGTGTGCTTAAATCTGTGCTATGAATAGATGGATATTTTGAATTATAGCCTCAAAAGGAGACATTTTATCTTAAATAATGAATAAATGCATGCATGGATGAATGAATAAGGGAGTAAACTTCTACATAAAGTGTATCTGAACACTAACAAAAAGCGAGAAAATATTATTGAGAAATGTAATAAATTTCTAATCTCTAAGTTGCTTATCTTTTATTTTGACATTTTGGCTCTTAGCTTCAAAATAGGAAAATAATGTTCTGAGCTTATGTTTAAGAAGCATACGCATTCTACAGTCTTTATTTTCCCTCAAGTATTAAGAGTATAAATATGCATTTAAATTTGTTTTAGTATATATTCTTATATAAATTATACAAGTTAACAGATGATATTTCAATAAGCATGTATTTAATATGTGTAAACCTCAACTCTCAAAACTTTTTAACATATCATGGTTTTATCTCTCTAAAGTTGTTTGGGAAATGCCATTAACATATCTCACTAGAAATTGTTCGATTGATTACTTATTTGCCTTGTTTAATTCAGTTATGAATCCCCTTAATCTAGCTAAATGGGCAGGTACTATGATCTACTGTTAGGGAAATAAATAATGTCATGTGATGAGACGAAACTATGTTATAATGAAAATATATTTATACTCACATTTTCTTTCTGATTCAGAACCTTAATATGAATTTTCCTTGCTATTTGAAAATTGGGTTAAGTCTCCCAAGAATTTATGCTGATGCTGTTTTTATGAAAATTCAAAATTTAATGACTTTTAAAGGAAAGAATTCTTACTTTTCCCAGTAGGAAATGGAGAATTTTAGTCCATTAAAATGAAGACATATGTCTTTTTCTTTCTCGTCATTTTCTCTTTTCTGAACTAACACTTCTGCTTTCTCAAGTACTTTTTGACAATGAATTATTTTGAGCTCCAGAATTTGCAGTGTTTTGATAAAAATCTTTCAAACTATACTCATGCTGGCCATTCTGGGTGCCAATAACTGTGTGTAGATTGTGAAGGAAGTTTTTCTCTGCTATTGTCTACACAATTAAAAAAGTTTTAATAGTTGAATGAATTTCTGAAATTATAAAAATGTGGAAAATTCTTGCAGATTATGCTGCAGATTTGTCCAGGACCCATGTTGTTTAATTATTCTTGACTTTTAAAGGAGCATGTATTTCGATTTATTTTACATCTGTAGATTAAGTAGAATGCAATGCTCCATTAGTATTCACCACTGAGAAGTGTTTTTCATTGTTAGTTTCTTTTGTTTTACTATAAATAAAACAAGATATATGAGGGGAGTATATTGATCCAATCAATAGAACTATACAACTCTGGTTGAAACCTCATCTTCTCATATTCATTAGAGATATGAACCTTAGGCGGGTTGCTTAAACTTGTGTCAGTGTCTTCCTCTGTAAAATGAGGATCATCTGCTCTAGATGGATGTTGTAAGAACAAAATGCTTAGAAGAGTGGCTGGCACATTAAAAATAATCAGTAAGTGTTAGCTAACATTACTGTTCTCAATATAGATTTCCTTCAACAAACATAAACACAAAAGCTGCTGAAATAAAAAAAGGCACAAGAAACTGGTCGTATACTCATATCATAAATGTTGGGTGGGTTCCACTTTAGAATGTGAAAAATGATAGAACAATCATGCAGGTGCAGAGACATTAATGTATGTAGATATTTGGTTATTTCATTTTTTATGCTGTTTCTAAATAAAGCACAATACTTTCAACACATTAGAAAGGATTTAAAAAATTGATTAAAAAGCATCAATGTTGTTAATTATCTAAGATTCACATATAAACCTAACTGGAATTGAAATGAGGAATGAGCAGATTTCAAACTGTTCTGAAGACAAAAAGAACAAGAAACTAAAGTTGAAAATAACCTTTTCAAGAAAATTGTGTGACTTTTTGTTTTTCCTTAAGCATTTTTTAAGATTATAAAACAATGTTATTTGCCTGTGTTTTAGCTTTATATATTATATTAGAGTCTAATATCTGTGATAACATGAAACATTTCAGGAAATAACATTTTTTTCTAGATTTAAATTTTAATCATATGTCTTATTGAATTTTCTCACTTTTAATATCAGAAACAGTAACATTTCAGAAAATTAATGTTTTCATCCTAATTTAGTCATTGTTTCTGATTGTAATGTGTAATTAAAAAGGGTCAAGGTAACGGCCTTTTGTTTTCCTTTTTTTTCTTTAAAGATTATCATATTTTTAATAGTTGTACACTTTTATCTTGATAGTTTTAAATAGTATTTTGCCCTTGGCCTAAGATATCAGAAGTGCTTTTTCATTACAACAACAACAATAAAGAAATGAATGAATGAATGAATGAATGGAAAGAAAAAATAGGAAAGGAAGAGAGGGAGAAAAAAAGGTCGAGAGGGAGGGATTAGAAAAGTAGATTTCACTGGCATTTACCATATTTACAGAAATAATCAGATAAGTTTTTGATATGTTTTAGCTTTTATAACATGGCAAGTAACAAGAAATTAACAATGATTATAAGGTAGGAAATAAGCTTATAATTTTTGTCACAGTAAAAGAAAAATACCACTGTAATAATAAACAATAAATGATCTGAAGTAAGTGGAAGAATTCAAAGGACTCTTAAAAATCACCTTTATTTTGCTTAGCATGATAGTCCCAAGATCCAAACATCGTAAATGGCAATATTCCATCCTTCCTTTTGGCTGAGTTATATTTCATTGTATATGTATACCACGTCTTCTTTACCTCATCATCCACTGAAGTGGGTAAAGGGATCAAATATATGGTGATAGAAGGAGACTAGACTTTGGGTGGTGAGCACACACTGCAATGTATAGATGACTTATTATCTTATATATCGCTGTCTTACATAATGCTATTAACCAATGTCACCCCAATACACTTAATTTAAAATAAAATAAAATACAATAAAAATCACCCAGATACTTGGGCTGTACGTTGAAGTACCATATCCTAAGATTTTAAAATCTCTTGATTGATCCTATTCTCTCTAGCAATAGCTCCCTCTTTTGTTTTTCTGTTTCTCGTTAAAATTTCATTTGTATCTCATTCTCCTGCTCTATTTTCAGTTTCTTCACCCCATTATCACTTTTTTTGGAGGGGGCATGGATGATGTGAAGGCCTTCTCTAGATTCTTCTCTTACCTAATCTTTCTGTTGCCTTTAACATTCTAAATACCAGTGCCACCTCCACCTGTCGGCCTTTTTCAATTTAAGTTGATATTAGTGTCTCCAGCACCTACCACAGCAGTATTAGTATAATGTAAACAAATTAACATCAGAAGCAGCTCCTTACTTCCACCAAATTAAAATAATAATTAAATAATTACCACTTGTGGAGTTATCTTTAAAATGTTCTTAACTTTAAGTCAACGATCAGCTTCTATTGCAGCATGTCAAAGCTGACTTTTCAGCCTTGCCAAATGTGAGACACAAGGCAATACATACCCCACACATTTTATTCATGCTTAAAAAGCAACGATGTATTTAGAAACAGGTTTGAGGAGACTAATTATGTCAAGTTAGAAAAAGTAAGTAGATGTGGCCGACATTTCTTGGAAGGTTCTTTGTTAAATGTAGGAAGGACGGATACAGTCAGTTTTTTATTTAATCAACTAGTGTTTCCAGTATGAATGAGTGGCTATTGAAGCCTTTATATCCCATACTTTTTCTTAAATGCTTCACTGAATGTTTAATACTCTGGCATCCTAGTTGGGAGCTTCTTTTAAAGGAGTCTTTCATAAAACTTGGGACAGAAATCTGCTCTAGACGACCACATGAAGAGTTGTACAAAGAAGAAATGTTAAAAGCTCAGTGTTAACTAGGTTGCTTAAAATTTCTCTTACCTCTTTCTTTAAAAAAAAAAATGAGATTAATCACTGACCTACTTTAGTTTATAGAGACTAAGTAGTTGACAATTTCATATAAAGGTTCACATAAAATCATTTTATAAATGAAAAGAGAAGTAGACAGTGTTGCAATTAAGCAAATAGAAATTTAGGGAAAATAATAAAGAGAACTTATTTAATACATTCAGAATCATTTCTCATCTCATATGTTTTAAATTACATAAATCAATACACATATCCTGAGTTGTTTTGAACAGTTTTTAGTGTTTTTGATATCTTTAAGACTTTATCCTCATCACAGGCATTCTGTACGGTATTGTCTGATGATTGGACGAGCATGGGGCTGGGAGACCAGAGATGGCCCTGATTTTGTTTCAGCCACTTGCTTATCATGCTATGATGTGTTAAAAAAAAATTGGGGCTCAGCAAGATTAAGGTATCTGTAAGAGGAGGTTAATAGTTCATTTCTTGACTTCATAGGTTTATTGTAAGAAATAAATATGGTTTGTTTTCAAACTGTAAAGTGTTTATGATAGGGATTATTATAACTATAGAATAATTGATCTAATTATGTTCAAATGAGCCTTCACTGACCCATGAAGGGTTAGTTTCCTTTTACACTCAGATCAGTCCCCTTGTAGATTGTTGCTGTCAATCACCAGAAGAAAGAATGGTAAAACATGGACAGATTCTTAGAAATTAAATCTTGTTGAAAAGCAACCCTAACCTTAATGGAACCAACAAACACAGTTTCTAATAAAGCATATAGGACTTTTGCTATGACACGTTTAAAGGATAAGAACACAAGAAAAATTTGTAGAAAGAATTTAAATATGTATTTTTTTTCAGAATACAATCTACTGATTGCATAAATCTTGACTCTTTGAAATTTTACTGATTACATTACAATTAATTTTTTATTTTGATTATCACAGATGTTGTAACTAGCTGATTCTATCCCTATTAACAATTTAATACCAGATTTGGTAGAATTAGCCATTTAGCATTAATAGAAATAAATTATCATTACCAAAATTCTTCATTTTATGCATTTGTAGACAATTTCTAAGGGCCATCTTCCAAAATACTTTCCAAAACATCTTTTGGCACTTTAGAGCTTAACAACCTGCTATTAATTAAAAAAATTATTTTAAAGTGTCATGTAAATATCATTTGTATTTTACATAAATGAATTATAACCAGAACATTGTATGCTATAGTAAAAGGGTAAAAAGAAACTAGGTTTTTGAAATAATATATTTGTTTAACATTTTAAGTCAGTTTTATTTTTTTTTTGTTACAATGACAGTTCTTCAAGAGGAACATAGGAAGACCCAAGTTTAGAAGAAGAAACAGGGGGTCTTGAATTCGTATCACACTAGTAACAAACAGGGTGAAATAGCATGGCAGGTTCGCCTAAATGATAGAATATTCAAGCATAAAAATAGAAATTTTGAAACATTTGAATGGATGTTCTTTCAAAGAATGATTGTACTTTTTCTGCCTATTATAAGGGCTAGAACTAAATCATTCAGTGGTTGTTGCATGGCCAATTCATTTAATTTTGTCTCTTCAGCAAAATGTTGGATTTTTAAATAATCTTAATCATATATCTGTGGAATTAGTTGCCTTATTCTTCTAATCACTCTCATTTGTTAGAGATAGGTCCACTATGTTTCTGCAGTAATTTATGTATCTCTACCAGAGAGATGGTAATTGTTCCTGACTTGAAGGAGACACATTTTAATCAAGGTCAGGAGTGAAAATGACCTCCTGAGAACCTAAAACAAATCACTGGACACTCAGTAAAACCACACTTTCCATATTCTAGTGTTTGTCCTAAGAATCTAGGCACCATAACTGGTGTATAAAGGCATGCAATGTTTCCACGGTGATCATTTGCCCTGTGGGGACAAGGGAGTATGCATCTCATTTCATCTTAAAATTCTAATGGGCACTGGGGTCAACAGTAGAAAAAATCTACTTGCATTAGCATCAGAACCCACCGTGGTAAAATATCATGAGTCTCCCTAGTATGTAAATTCTTTAGGCATAGATTTTAATCTGTACTGCAGCTAATGAAGAAAACCTACCTTTTCCCCTTTTTTCCCCCAACCCTTTGCTCCTGAGTAGGATAATGTCATTGTTCAGGAATTTGTTCTCCAAGACGGATGTGACATGCACCAGATGTGGAAATGACTCATTGAAGACTATAGCTTGACTGTGCAAAGTCCTTGTCAAGTCACAGCCCTCCCCCCGACGGAGAAAGTGAAGACTGGGAGAGTAAAAGTGGGTTTCGAGAAGTAATCTAGATAAGAGACGTATAAATGACCTTCACAACAAGTCATAGTTTGTCTGTTTTAGTTTTTTCTTCTTTAATTTACTTCATTTCTTTTCCTAGAAGCAGTAGAATAGGGATTGCCATTTAATAGTAAAAATTCTCCAAAGTTACTACAGTAGAAGCATGGTTTCATTACTGCAATCATTTTAATCATGTTTTTTTTTTTCTATTTGACTCAAATACTTAATCAAGCTTAGGGAAGCACAGAGAAGTAATATCTTAATACTGCCATAAAATAAAAACAATGTAAAAACTCAAAACTATACAACCTAATTTTTATTTTTTTTTGCTTTATCATTTAATGTGGGGTAAATATAGTTACATTTTTAAAAATTTCTATCTCATTTATTTGTCACAATAAGTATTCTACCAGAAGCCATCAAACCCTTTATTAAGAATATAGAATGATTTATTTAAAGAGAGGATGGATAACTAAATTAGATAATGTCTATAGATATTTCCAAACCTGAGAGACTGAGATTCTGTTAATAATCACCCTGCTTTCCCACTCCAGTCTCCTATCCTTGATTTCCCCTAGATTGTACATATTGTCATCCAAGATGAAAGTGCCATTTTTTCTTTTCAGTTGTATATGTTAGATTAAGCTCTTTCCAGGTCCTTTGACTCATTCTATCTTGTACTTGTATGTCTAACTTTTTCCCAAGGAAGACATTATCTTTGAAGGCAGATTTCATGTATGGTATAAATTTATTTTTTTATTTCCTGCAGTTTATTAGCATAGGGATATAGCTAAGGGCGATACTATTTATGTTATAAATGGGTAAATAATTACATGGACCATTTAAATTCTAAGTGTTGATCAAGCCAGTAAAATCCTTCAGTTTGTAGAGGCAGTTAGAGTTATTTCAGTTCTTGAATAGAGTACTCTTTTGAAACAATTAGTTGTACTAATGATCGAGGGCAGACACAATGCAAAAAGAATTTTTCCTTAAGTGTACAGATACACCCAGTGCAGAAGTAGCAGCTAAGATACTTGTTAAAATCTCAAAGTGAAGACAGGGGTGGAACTGACAACTGACAGGGATCTTGGATCTGTATTTTAAAAAGGATCACTAGGTAATTCTCATGAACACTAAAATTAAAACAAATACTTGTCCAAGAAATTATTTTCTCTCTAGCAAAGATTCGTTTACAACCCCAACTCCAAGTTCCCACATGAAACAGGAAGATTGACTGTGCCTTACAAGTAATTTAGTGAGCATTTGCTTTGACCTGGTTTTGTGTGTGTGTGTGTGTGTGTGTGTGTGTGTGTGTGTGTGTGGAATTTATAGGATAGGGAAAACAGGAAAATAACAGATGTCCTCATGCATATACATACTTACTACACTGTAGGGTGTGACCTATATCTTTAAAATAGTACATTGTTTATTTTTGAAACAAGAACAGCTATGTATATATTTAAACTAGTAATCCAACTGCAGTTTTATTGATTTAACCTTTGCAAATAGGTAATTTAAAGCATACAAGGTATTATGAATGAATTTCCCTGCAGGTAGTAATTCTTGCAATCGAAGTTGAAGTCATTTTTTAATCTCCTATTCAAGTAAAGATTACCAAACCTGATATGTGTATGACATAAAACATCAGGGTCTAAGAAAGACTTTGCAATGGGGCGTTTATCAGCTTAGTGTGTACAGTGAAGTAGTGTGAAGAACTAGAAGAAACACTGCACTAAAGTGTTCTCTTAGAGGTGGCCTGGGTTCTGCTGATGAGCTAGTTTTTCACTTTCTTTCACTCGTGTTTCTCTGTCACTAAAATCAGGAGCTTGGAATAGATTACCAGTAAATTCCATTTCCCTTCTCAAGTCATATTCTCATAGCTTGAATTTCCAAGAAAATAATATGTATGTGTGTGAAAGTTCATCTAAGCAAACACATGTATATAAAGTGTGTATTTAATGACTAAACCAGAGCACATGACAGTCTTTGGAGGAAAAGTACTCAATGAGAATCAGTTTACAAAAATTTTAATGAGACATGTTTGTTGTTTTGAAAACACAGTTTTTCTGTTTTCTGATATAATATCAAGAACTTGCTCCTTCGGAGAAATGATTTTAAGACACTATGTTCATTGAAGTTTTGAAAATTTTTATTGAGCTGTACAGAATAAAGTATATTTCAAATGATAGACCAACATCGCAAATCAAAAATGTCAAGCTGTTTTACATTTCAGAGTCCCACAGTAATAAAAATTGTCCTTTTATCCATTAAATATAACATCTCTACACAGGAGAACGCTGATAGAAAGATCTTTAGAAATTCAAAGTATTTAATGAGACCACTGAGCACTTTGTTATTCACAATCTCTGTGTTATCTTTAGGCACCCTAATTATGAATATTTCTTTGTCTTTTATAATTGTATTGCTTTTTTATTTGTTTGTATCATAGTGTGCTATACCACTGAGCAAAAGTCCAAAACATAATTAAAATATGAAAAACTTTTACAATTTAGACATAGTATTTGGGTCTTGTTCCTTTTTAGTAGTCCTTTCTACTCACCTAGTAGTAAAAAATACAGTGACTTTTTTTCAATTATTTCTTGCTTTCATTTTTGTCTTCATCTTTCCAATTTGAAAGTCATTCTTTTTAAAAAATTTATTTGTTGAAATTGGTTTCAAGTATACAGTACCTTGGTTAGACATCTCTATAGTTCCTAAAGCTATCCCCCCAATTGCTCCTTCCCTCCCATGGCCCTCCACCTAGCCATCATATTAATGCTAACTGCATTACCTCTGTTGTGCTCCCCATCCCTGTGCCCAACTATCAACCACTAATTTGTACTTCTTTAACCCTTCACCCCATTCTTCCAGCCCCTCCCCACAACCTCCCTCCCCTCTGTTCACCACCAAATAGTCCACTATATTTGTGAGTCTGGATTTTTAGAGCATAGTATGTGCTTTGTTGAAGTTACCTGTGGAATTTTCTACCTCAGACTTTTTGTGAATTCTTTTTCTAGACCCAGCATTGCTTGATAATACTATTTTATCAACAAATGCCTTATAAGGGAAAAATTTTTAAATAATTTCAATTTTAAAATTAGTGTTTTTCAAGTTTTATTGGTTTGTCTATATACACAGGCTCTTGATATTGTTTTTAAACTGACTTTAGTTGTATAAATATTTTTTAATTGTCAACACTGAAAGTGCTGATTCGGCTTATTCAGTAGACATGTATTTAAATAGGCACGAGACCCGGTTTCTGATTTTAACATTGCTACTTTTCCTTAAACGCTTTGTAATTTTAGGAAACCTTGGCTTTTAGTTTTCTCATTGCAAACCATGTAAAGATCTTCTATTACTGTGATATTCAAGTATAGACTAGAAAGTTTATATGGGAAAACATGTAGAAGAAATATAAACCAAATTACATGCATGGTTGGATTATATGACCTTTATAGTTCTTCACAATTTTGAGTCTATCGTTCCATATACAGAATTATTAATTATCCTTTAGATGTAAGTCATCATCATAGTTCAAATACTGAAGAAATTTTCTAGTTCTGTTTGGAGTTTGTGTGTGTGTGGGGGAGGGGTATAGGTTTAACCAAGCTTCATTGTTTTATACATTTACTGAACATCTACCTTGTGTCCAGCACTGTTCTAGGTACTAAGGGTTACATTTGTGGAAGACACACACAAATTATTTAGATATCAGAAAGTGGTAAGTGCTTTTGAAAACACAGAGCAGAGGAAAAGGGGATGGTGTGGTTGCATTTTTTGATTAGGTGGACGGAATTCCTCCTTGAGAAGGTGACATCTGAGCAGACTTGATATAGTTCAGGGGAATAAGCAAGCAGATATCTGGAGGACAACATTCCACGAAGGAGATAGCCTGTAAAGTATAAGTATACCTGATGTGTTTACTGAATAGTAAAGAGATCAGATGGCTAGAGGTGAATGAATGGGGAAACTATTAGGTCAGAAAGGAAGCGGAGTCGGACTTTGTAGTGTGATCATAGTTGTGCCTTCTTGTTGCTTATAATGTCTCGAGTTTTTCTCTGAGCAGAGGGACTAGCAGAGGTTTCAGAGCAAAAGAAAGACTTGATCAGACTCAGATTTTATAAGGATCACTCTGGCTGTTGTGTTGAAATAATTTGCTCATAGACGAAAGCAGAAAAACCCGTTAAGATCTGATTACAGTAATAATCAAGATAATGATGATGTCTTGGTATCAAGGCAGTAGCAGTGGAAATTTTGAGAAGTGATTGGGTTCTGGATATATTTTAAGATAAACAACAGGATTTTCAACAACCTGGATATGGATGTGAGAGGAGGAAAAAATCTAGAATGTTTTTCTGAGCAACTGAAAGCATTGGTCATCCATTTAAATGAAAAATGGAAAGACTTTGAGTGGAATAGGTTTGCCAGGGGCAAGAAGACTGAGCAGTTTAGCTTTGGACATGTCAGTTTGAAGGTGTATATTTGACATTTCAATGGATCTGAGAGGTAGGCAGTTGTATATATGAGTGTGAAGTTCAGAAGACATGTCTGGACAAACAATGTAAATTTGAGTGATGTGAGAATATTGGTGTTATTAATAGTTATTTGCTAATTGAAGTCATAGTGTAGCGAATGTAGAGAGAGAAGAGGAGAAGATAAAAGACTGAGACTTAGGTCAGAAAGAAGAGGAGAAACCAACAGAAAAAGATTGAGATGAAACAATAATGTTAGAATAGAACCAAGTGGTTTCATAAAAACTGAAGAAATGATATCAAGGACAATTCACTCGGTGTTGCTAAGTCAAGTATGATAAGAACTGAAAAATGACCATTTTTTTTAAATGGGAGAAAACATGTTTGCCGGTGGTGATCATCTCTACTACATAAGAAAAAATAATAATTCAAGGAAAAGAATAAATTCTATTCTGTGGTTTTTGGATGTGTGATAGTAAATTGTATTTAGCACACAGGGAAGGTTTTAGAAAGGTGTAAATATCATTTATCTCCAGAAACTAGAGAGAGAGCAGAGTATATTATGGGTGGGTATATGTGGCTGTGAGATTTTATGGAGATTCTTTCTAGTTGCTTCAGGTTTCTCAGTGGAGAAAGAAGCAAAGCCATCAACTGGGAGTGAGTACTAGGATTGAGGTGTTGGAAATTTAAAGCAAGCGTTAATTTTTTGTTTTACTTTTTAAAATTATGTGGATATATATTATCATGATCAGTGAATACCATATAAATAATTAAATATATTATTTTATGAATAATGGAATGCATATAATTGAATGATAAGAATGTAGCAAGTTTAAAGACAATGTGCATTTTCTATTAAAATATGCTCACATTGAACAAATGTTATTAAAATTATAGTTAGTTACATAGAGAGTTTTAAAAGCATTGGGATATAGTCACAGTTTTTTATAATCAATGAGGGAAATAAGAATGACCCAAGACAAACAAGGATACCATATAAAGTTGTATATTGGGGCAGATGGTGGAGCTTTATTTCCATGCAGTTATCGAGGCACCTGTGACCTATGCCATTTCCTAGAATCCTTGTTGAATCATCTGCATGTGACCAGTAGAAAAGTACAAAGAAGGAGATTGCATAAAGGTTTTTAACAAGTATAAATATCAGATCTCAGAGTGTTGAACATCATGTTTGCCCACATGCCACTGTCCAGAACTAGTAGATGCAAAGAGGCTGGGAAATGCAGTCTAAATGCGAGGACAATTGGTGCTTCTGGATAAGCTAGCTCGTCTGTTCTTCAGTTGGTGTATTACTAGATGGTAACTTAAAAGTTAGCTATGAACTCTGTGGTACTATAAAAATGTAGAAAATGAATTATTTTAAGCTACACTGTACTAGATAGCCAGATAATGTTTTGCAGAAGAGATGGACCCCTGAAGTATCCCTGGCAGGACACAGCAAATTTGTTCTGTCACAAGAGTTGAGTATGTTTTTCTGGGAGCAAAGAGCAGTGAGAGGAGGAATGAATTTACAATATATTTCAACAGTGCTTTAGGGAGAAATTAGCTTTAATTACTGAGAATGCATAGGAAATCCTCATAGACAGATAAGTTGGGTCAGACTAAGATCTGTATTGAATACCAGGATGAAAACGGGGTCATTTGGAAGCTATCATTGCAGCTATGTTCCTTTAAATAATAAGGAATATAATGTCGACAGTATGTTTAATTAAGAAGTTTATAGCAAACCCAAGTATAATCTCAAGCTCTACAGTTTGAATTTTTTATTTTATACTGGTCTGAATATAGATCTATTTTTATGTGATATTCTTTTTATAAAGAGCAATGTATAAATCTGAGCATGTACACATGCAGATGAATATTTAGTTTTATTAGTCGTGCAAGGGTTTAGCACCTCAACTATCATTAAGAAATTTTGAGATAATCCAGTCCTAAGTAGTTCAGTGACTTTTCCAAGAAATCACAATTAATGCTCAAGCTAAATATAGGTACAAATCTTGTAAATTCTGCATTTTAAGATTCTTGTAAAGAAAGTCATATTTTCTGTCGTCTTAATTATACTAACAAAAGTGTGCATATCTCACAGAGAAAGGGTCTTGACTAGATTATCTTACTTTGAAAAATAGCTTAATTTAGCCATAGTTTAAGGAAAGATATAACTAATATGACACACAAGTAGATATACATTAGAAAACAAATTATGAAGAGCAGACCACACCGCCTACTCGGAACTGAACTAGACGAGATAAAGTGCAGAAGAACAGGTATTGCGGTAACGAGAGCACAGCTGTTGAGGATTCTGTTGAAATGTAGGAGACATTATTCCTGGAACAAAGGAAGGAAACTAAGGAGAACAGCTTTAAAAAAGCATCTTCATATTTAGCCTCATATTGCATATTTTACATATTTTAATCATATCTCACTTCCTTCCAAAATAGACTCGAGGCTGCTTCTAACAAGACCATGTTACAATAGCACAGACACAAGGATAAGCCAGAATGAGGCAGTGGTGGAATAATACCAGACTGCTTATACTAGATTATCAACATTAGGTATAAACACTTATTTAGGACAGACTTGGTGTTTAGCGTCTTGGCACAAAAAAGAAAAATAAAATTATGGTATGTTATTTGGTAAAATAAGATATTATTTAGTAAAAAGGAGCAAGTGGGCTCCCCCCAGTTTCTAAGAGGAATCAGAACTTACCTTGCAATTATTTAACGAGGCAATTTTATTAGAGGTAGCCTCATCATCATTCTATAAATAAATACTGAAATTCTATTTGTTGCCTTGTTCTCTGCGGAGTTCTTAGGAGACGTAGATGAATATGAAACATTCTTAGCCATAAGAAGCTCACAGCTAGTATAAATCTAATTGAGCAGTAAATGCAATAAATGAGTTCCTTGCAAGATATAATATAAAAAGAGAGGTCAGCACAGTCGAGGAGAGAAGACTTCACAGGGGAAGAAATGTTGAACTGATTTTGAAGTATGAATAGATCAAAGGTTAAAAGAGAAACGAGCAGAACTTTCATCTTAAAACACATACACACACATGCCTAATTTTATGAAGATATTTGTGAGAAAATTTCTTTGGAACACAGTATAGTTTCAGAGTCTAAAATTTAGGACAACTGGTTGGATAAAAAGTACAAAACTTGAAGAATGAGTGGTTGATTGGACCCTTTGGCCTTATTGAACATAATCGGTCATACATTTTTCACCTGGTGCTATACTTTCCCACCACGAAGCAGTAGAACTGAGGCAGTTCAGTTTTCTGTTTTTCTTTTCTCTCTCTTTCTTTTTTACTCAAGTCTGTATTATTTTTAATTGCAGTAGAATTCATATAAAATTAAATTTGTTATCTTAACCATTTTAAGTGTACAGTTAGTTCAATATTGTCAAATATATTGATATTGTTGTATGACCAATCTCCAGAACTTTTTTAATCCTGCAAAACTGAAACTCTGTACCCTTTAAACATTAACTCCCTATTTCCCCCTTGCCCTGTTTCCTAATAACCACCGTTCTACTTTCTGCTTCTGTGAATTTGACTACTCTAGATCTCTCATATAAGTGGAATCTTACGGTATTTTTCCTTTCGTGATTGGCTTATTTCACCTTGTATAATGTCCTCAAGGTTCATCTATGTTATAGCGTGTGTCAGAATTTTTTTTCCTTTAAAAGGGTGAGCAGTAATCTATTGTATGTATATACCACATTTTATTTTACCGTTCATCTATCAATGTACATTTTCACATTATAAACTGTTGTGAATAAGGCTGCTATAAGCATCAATGCACAAATACCCCCTCAAGACCCTCTGCTTTGAATTCTTTTAGATACGTACCCATAAGTGAAATTGCTGGATGACATGGTAATTCTATTTTTTATTTTTTGGAGAATCACCATCCTGTTTTCTAAAATAACTGTACCACTTTCCATCAATAGTGTACAAGAGTTCCAATTTCTCCACATTCTTGCCTACACTGATTATTTTATGTTTTTTTTCTGATAGTAGGCATCTTGATGGGGTTGAGTGATATCTCATTGTGGTTTGGATACGCATTTTCCTAATAATTATTTCATATGCTTCCTGGCCATTTATCTGTCTTCTCTGAAGAAATATCTATTCTAATATTTTGACCATTGTTTAATTAGGTTATTTTTTTATTTTAGTTTTCTATATATTCTAGATGTTTATATCTTACCAGATATATGATTTACAGTTATTTTCTCCCATTCTTTAGGTTAACTTTCCACTCCGTTGATTGTGTCTCTCAGTAAAAAATCTAGTAGTTTAGATTCATGAAACCTGGAAGCAAAATATTTTTCCTGGAAGAAAATGAGAATGTTAGTTGTTAATTATGCCTATTTATATTTTAAAATATCAGATATTAATGCTCATCTTGACAAGAATGAGGTTATGGTCTTTAAGTCCATACTCCTAGAACAGATTATGCTGCCCATGCCAAGGAAAACATATATTTATCCTGAAATTAAGTAGTTTCTTTAACATTTTCTGCTTTTCCCTCTCCTTCTGTTCTCTCTCTCTCTCTCTCTCTCTTTACTGCTCCTGGTATACTGGTGCCTTGGTTTGTCTAATATGTAATCTAACACATGGTCTTGATGAAAATGTGAGAGAATCTTCCTTTAGATATTCCACTGACTGACATGAACAGATTTATTAATAATAGCTGTCATTTTTGTAGTACATTTTAAGTACTATTTTGTGCTCTCCTCTAGAAAAAAGAGGTTACTTCTCACATTGCTTCTCCCCCCCACCCCAACCTTTAGTCTTATAATCCAATGGAGAAACATGAAACAAAAATTTTGATGAGATGTGTTTACTGTCCTCCCATGTCCAATAGCTGTTTTTTATTGAAGACATAGTATATGAGTGACATTTGCCCTAATAGTTAAGCTCACATTTTTGCACTGTTTTGCATAAGTTATTTCTAAGAGGGTTTAAGTTCAAAAATGGTAACTGGCTTTCATTGAGCTATATAATCTGTTGCTCTGGTGATTTTTCAATCTTTTTTTTCTGATCAATAAATAATCATTACATCTATAAATAGAGTCTCCAGCCCTTAAATACTCAAGTAGTCAAAACAGGTTTGGGGCTGTGTATATACCATCATGATAAAAGAGGCCTCATTTTCACCCAATTCTTTAATAGCTGCATCCATGCCCTCCATGCGTTTGGATAAGCAAACTGAGTGGCAACTGTATTAAACACTGAAACATACATTTTCTAGATGATGATAAATAGGGAATTATTGAATACTATGAAGCTGTCTGCTTGATTTTAAATGTGGTAAAGATTTCTCTTAGATTCCCCCAAAACCACCAATTAACAGAATAAAGTTATTATAGATGAGTCTGGCCATAGTTTTCCTTCTGCTGTGGGCTGAATGTTTGTATTCCTCCAAAATTCCTATGTCGAAATCTTAACTCCCAAGGTGATATTATTAGGAGATGGGGCTGTGAACCAGAAAGCAGGCTCTCACCAGAAACCGAATGTGCCTATACCTTGATCTTGGAATTGTAAGAAATAACTTTTTGTTTTATTAAACTACCCAGTCTATGCTATTTTGTTATAGCAGCCAGAGCATACTAAGACATCTCCCTAAGAAAGCTAATACAGGCATAATTTCTTGGGATGCAGACTGCCTTGGAGGTCTTTCTCTAATGGAATTTTAAGAAGTCATTCCTGACAAAGCTACTAAAGTGTCTCATGATTGTTTTGTTGTTCAAATGATATTAAAAGATTAAAAAGGCTATCAGTTTAGAACTGAACAATGTGTGCACATGTACCTTGAAAATTTTTGGTAATATATGCCTTGATAAAGGCCAGATGTTCTCTGAGTCAGGAGTTTAGCACTAACAACTTTTGTACATACAAGGTAGATAAGAAACAGTTTCTCTGATATGAACAGAGATCAGAGTGGGTAGTTTGCTCTGTCCTTCATGAGACCTGATTATAACATACTTTACAACCTCATTGTGAGGAAATGCATTCTCCTCAATCCAAGATTCTAACAAATGTCATAAAAAAACTAAAAAAGGAAGGCCTTATCTTGCTATCTTATGAAAGACTGCTTTAGACGTTATCGAAGATATGGTTAGGGATTATTTATATCTCTTCTTTTTAGAAATATAAGATCGTATATTTCTCAGTTTATATGTATATTTTTTACTGTTGCTACTTAATTCCTGTGCTTTATTATAATGTGCTTAGAAGGCAGGTGTCATGCCTTACTCTTCAGCATATCACTGACAATAGAGCAAGATGTGAACATAAATAGCCTGCCTCGAGAGCCCATAGTAATACACCAAATACTCAATAAGTATTTGTTAAATAAGTGAATGAACATGTTCATATGTATGTGTGTGTATATATGTATACATAGGTATATACATATATACATATATATACATATATGTATATACATATATACATAAGTGTGTGTGTGCATATATATATACACATATATGTGTATATGTGTGTGTGTGTGTGTGTGTATACACACACACACTTGTGCTGTAGGTTCTCAAGAATAATCTTAACTGATGTATTCTAGAATAGTTATCATTCTATTCCTTTTACATCTCACCACGTGTCCTATTTAAGGGAGATTTACACTACTTGCCATAGCCTATTTCTCAATCCTCTGAAGAAATTTACTTTTGTTCTTCCACATTCACCTAAGAGAGACACACCATGCTTTTTGACTTCTCATGTGACTAATTGGTTGGACGTCTGAAGTAGTGGGAGAAGCATAAGGCCATTCCCACCACTGTCACCACTACCATCACCACCATGTCTAAGCTACCACACACCCACATACAGACCCAGACACACATACAATGCTTTTTCAGGGAATGTGGACATTTTAATAGTGTCTTTAAAGAATGCACATGTCTTTTTTATTTGTCAGTGAGCTAAATGTGAGTAAAATGGCCAGAAGTGCAGCCCACGAGTCTCAATATCCTTGGATGGATTTTCATTTCAAATACACTTGATCATGTTTGTTTGTTTTTTCCTGGAGTACATAGTCACTCCGCTGGTTACTCAGATTTGCCCTGCTGCTAAACATTTTTCAGGGAACTTTATTATTGGCAAAGAGGAGCTTTTGAACTTCTGTATTTTTGATGATATCATGCAAGTTAATTTATTTAACACATGTTTTTGAGCAGCTATTATAGCCCAGATACTGTTCTAGATAAGTTTATGTACTATTAAACAAAATGTACAGTGACTCTGGCTCCTTGGGGCTTTAATTTTACTATTATTTATGATTTGTGTTGTTCTTTTCTTTTCTTTTACTTCTTTTAGTCTATAGTCCATTTTAGATATCACAAGAACAATGAAATAATGTTATTTATTATTCCTTCCATCTAGTGTTTTATTAGTTTTTTACAAATTTAATGGACAGTAATTTAATTACATATTTGAAATGTATACTATATAGTATATGAATTTGTCTACATTATTTAATGATGGGACTTTTGATAAGTTGATATAACATCACATAAAAAGGTTTTACAGAATTTGCAAGCATACGTGATACCATTTTATGAAGAACTTTATCAGTATTTATAAAAACTGCTAGGTTATTAAAGTTTTCATCTATTGCCTTTAAATGCAGGTGCTATAAATTTCATTCAAGAAAACAGGCATTATTTTTATTGAATGAGCATAGTTCATTTCCTCAACCAGTTTATTTTATTAAATTGCAGAATCCTGAGCTAATACAATGTTAGGATTGCAGATTTTAACCTTCATAACTCAATAAAATGTAAAGTTAGAGTTTTCATAATAGCATTAATTTCTTTACATTTCCTATGTCTTATAATAAAGTGTACACTTAGATCACTAACCAGCAATTCAGGAATTATATATAATCAATGTTGGACAAGTTAATGTTACTAAGAGAATCTTAACTTTCATATTCTCTGATTTGTTTTCAAATTTACAACTTTAACAGAGCACTAATGGAAAGGTTTTGCATTTAATTTTCTAATTTTTATGAAGCAGACAAGAACAGATAATAAAGGTGAAAAAGCTGATAATGATTATTTCAGTATGATAACTGTTTCATTAGTGAATTTAGAGGCAACATTGTGAATTTTTAATCAGTATGTTGGATTTTAGAATACTTAAAACTTGGCCATATTATTTCTAGCTAAGCTCCTTAGAAAATTTCAACTAATCACATGATAGCCTGTAACTGAACATCTTTTAACATTTACTGGAAGTAAAATTAATTACCAAGACCTATTGTGTTCTAATCTAATTTGACAAATACTGATTTCAGCAATATGCACTCAGGCCCACAATATATTTTTAAACATTAAATCACTATAAACTGTAACAAGACAAAAATGATTTCAAAGAAAAATCTGCCTTAAACTGGGATGTACCTATTAAATGTTGTTGTAAAGATATTTAAGTGTATTTATTGAAATATAAGTGGCTTTTAATTATTGATAGAAAGCAATGACATAAATTATTTTTTATAAAATTCTTATAGAATTATGTACATTAAATATGCAAATTATTTTATTACTGTAGAAAAGCCATTTTTAGAAAATAACATGCATTAGGCATTATACATTGTATAAACTTTATTTTATATTTTATATTTTATATTATCACTTACATTTTATATTATGCATGTCATTTTGTAATGTATATTTATATGTACCATATGTCATATATTATATATTATATGATTTTTAAATTTTACTGTTTAAATTAGAGCACCTAAAATACTATGATGCACACACAAAGACACACACACACACACACATGCAACCTGAGTTCTTGATCACACAGGCTCTCTCTAAGCTCCCGGCAATGTTGGCAACAACACAAGGTACACGGTGAAGAAACATGCAGTAAAATTGGCACTGTGATTTGATGATTTATTTATTGGCTCTCGTTCAGAGGTTAGGTACTCGTGTTCAGGGTCGTGGACTTCATATGATTTATTTTGAAAGTGCAGATAAATGAGACCTGGTAGGCAGTTGTCTTCATTGTGTGATTTGACGTGTTCCCCAAAGATTCATGCTGAAAAATATATCTCTACTAGTCTGTCATGGGCTCTGCCAATTCCTGATGCTATGTTTTGTGCCATCTTCTATAACAGTGGTGATTAACCTTGTCTGGGTCACAGACCTCTTTTGAGAATATGAAGAAAGCAATAGACATTCATCTTCTAAAAATAGTATAATATGATTTACAATAAAAATTACATATAATTTAATGAGTTTTATGGACTCTCCCTATCCTTTTTCAAGGCAACACGTGGCTAGGTTAAGACTTTTGCTCTTGTGAGTCTTTAGAAAAAATGTGTTTTTAAAATGGCTTGGGAATATCCTACATCTGGTATTAATTAAGATGGTGAAGTAGGAAACACTGTGCTTTCATTCTTTCACGACCACATCAAAATTACAACTATAGAACAACCATCATTGAAAGTCACCTGAAGTCTAGCTGAAAAGAAGTTCTATAACTAAAGATATACAGAAGTCATGAGGAGACTGATAGGAGGGCCTGAGACATGGGACAGATGGTCCCACACCCACATGTGGCAGTTAACAATTAGGCGGGATATCTCAGCCACAGAAGTCCCCCTGGAGAAGCGAGGAGTCCCAGCCCCACAGCAGGCTCTCCAGTTCAGAGTTTCAGTGCCAGAAGAGAAGTCCCCAAAACTTCTGTCAGCGAAAACCAGTGAGGATTGTGTTTGAGTGAGACAGAGGACAGCTGAAGTGCCAGCCATTCCTTCAAAGGGCTCACATATGGACTTACTCACTAACTGACTCAATTATTTGCGTGTCAGCACTGGGGAAGCAGCAGGAAATGTGCCAGGGACATACAGGGAGGAACTGAATTGTCTGGCTTCAGGGGCAACTTTCTCCCAGACAGAAGTGCTGGCAGAGCCATCGTTCCTTTGTTGAGCCATCATCATGGCCAGCCTGCATGCACAGGTGGCCACTATATCTGAGTCTAGATAATACAGGTCACTTCACCCAGGTGATTCCCCAAGACTCCACACCTCTCCCAATTTATGGGCCCACCCAAGCAACTTCCAGTGGTTGATTCCATACAAATGGCTTGGCTCTTGCTGTGGATTTTTCTGAAATTGCTCAAAAATTTACAAACCCCAGACAAGCACTATCTGGCCTTTACCTGCCCTATACCTTTTGCTAAACATCCCCAACCTTGGTACTAGAGGCTGTCTGCCTTGAGTTAAAGCTTAGCTTCTCGTAGGCACCTCCAAGCCAAGCATGAGTGGCAGCCATCCTTAGATCACTTTGTAGCATATACCAAGTGGCTCCATGGAAGCACAGGCAGCTGCTGACCTTGGGCTGCAACAGACCTCCCGCAAGAGGCCCCAGAAATGACACACCTGGTGACCAGCCTCAGACCACACCAAAGCGCCATCCAGCAACCTCCCCAAAAGATATACCCAAAGGGTAGACTGGGAAGGCACCAGAGCCCTGATAATTTAATCCTGCTCTGTAGGGTCAGCCCCTACACAGCAGCTCCTTCACTGTAGTCGTGACAAGTTCTCACAATGAATCAGGCTGAGGGTCAGTTCCTTTTACTGACATGCAACAGCAACCAAGGCTCAATTATGACAGGAGGGCACACATAACGCACACAAGGAACACACCAGAACACTCACTCAGGTGAACAGGGAGACTGTGTCACTGGACTCCATAAGACATCTACTGCATAAGACCACTCTACTAAAAGCAGGAAATTTAGTGGTTCTACCTAATGCAAAGGAACAAACACGGGAAGGCAGCCAAAATGGAGAGACAAAGACACATGTTCCAAGTGAAAGAACAGAAGAAAGCTCCAGAATAAAAACTAAACAAAATAATAATTGATCTACCAGATGCAGAGTTCAAAACACGGTTATAAGGATGTTCAACAAGGTCACTGAAAATTTCAACCAAAGATAGAAACAAAATTGGAGACAAAAAATATGAAAAAGAACCAGTCAGAAATGAAGAATGCAATAATTAAAATACAGAATTCATTAGAGGGAATCAAGAGTTTAGATGAAGCAAAGGATTGGATTATGATTTGGAAGATAAGGTAGCAGAAAACACCCACCAGAGCAGCAAGAAAAAAGAATCCAAAAAAATGACGATAGTTTAAGGGGACTCTGGGACAATATTAAACATAACAACATTCACAAAAGAAGAGAGAGAGCAAGGAATTGAAAACATATTGAAACAAATAATGATGGAAAACCCCCCTAACCAGGTGAAGGAAAAGACATACAACCCCAGGAAGTGCAGAAATCCGCTCACCCAGACACATCATAGTTAAAATGTCAAAGGTTAAAGACAGAGAATCTTATAAGCAGCAGAAAAAAGCAGTTAGTTACCTACAAGGGGATCCCCATAAGACAGTCAGTTGACTTCTCAACAGAAACTTTGCAGTCCAGAGGGACTGGCATGAAATAGTCAAAGTGATGAAAAGCAAGAACCTGCAACCAAGATTACTCTACCTCGTAAAGCCATCATTTAGAATCAAAGGATAGAAAAAGAGCTTCCCAGACAACAAAAAGCTAAAAGAGTTCATCACCACCAAACCACTATTACAAGAAATGTTAGAGGAACTTCTTTAAATAAAAGAAAAAATAATCAAATACACGAATAAAATGGCAAAAACTACATATCTATCAATAATTACTTTAAATGCAAGTGGATTACATGTTCCAATCAGAGGACATAGGGTAGCTTAATGGTTAAGAAAACAAAATTTTTACACATGCTGCCTTCAAAAGACTCACTTCAGATTGCAAGAGTCACACAGACTGAAAGTACAGGGCTGGAAAAAATATTTCATGAAAATGGAAACAGAAAAAAAAAAATCCAGTGTAGCGATACTTATGCCAGGCAAAATAGGCTTTAAAACAAAGGCTATTTAACAAGAGACAAAGAAGGACCCAGTAATCCGAGCTCTGGATATTTATCAGAAGAAATATAAAACATTCATTCTAAAAAATATATGTGTTCTTATGTTCATTGCAGCCTTATTTATAAAAGCCAAGATATGGAGGTAACCTGGAATTTTCTCAATGGATGAATGGATAAATAAGAAGTGGTGCATATACACGGTAGAATAATACTCAGCCGTAAAAAAGAATGTAAGTTTGCCATTTGCAACAACATGGTTGGACCTAGAGGGTGTTGTACTTAGTGGAGTGAGACATGCAGAGAAAACCAAATGTCATATTATTTCACTTATATGTGGAAACTAGAGAACAGATAAATGAAAAGCAAAACTGAAACAAGCTCATGTGATAGAGAGAGCAATGTGATGGTTACCAAATTGGGGGAAGGATTGGAGGATGGAAAAAGTGGGGAGAAGATTGAGAGTTATAAATTGGTCGTTACAAAATAGTCATGGGGATGTGAAGTGGTATGGTTACCATTGCGTATGGTGTCAGATGGATGCTGCGATTATTGGGGTGATTGCTTTGTAATTTATATAAACGTCTGATGATTGGGTTGTACACCTGAAACTAATCTAATATCATATGCCAAATATAATTGAAAATGAAAAAATATTTTTAAAATAAAAATAATATAACACACATGGTTCAGGATTTTGCTTATTGGGAACAATGTTAGGTTAATCCTAGTATATAATTTAGCTTACATGTGTTTAGTTTATAAAATATTTTCATCTAGTAATTAAGTAGAATCTTAAATAACTGAGGCATATGATTTCAAATTCCGATAGAAATACAACTAAGTCTACATTTATGGATAATTCAGAGAAAATTCTGCTGATTAACTTTCACTAAAATAACTGATCACTATTAATCAACTATGTTTGAACTGCTGAGCTACACTCTGGCCATAAAATGAAGATGAGTTAATGTTTCTTACTTTAAGAAAATCATATTCTATAGTCTGGGAGTGAGAAAGATGTGTCAGATAATGTTTATAATAAAATTAGGAAAACTTTAAGGAGAAAATGGCAAAATAATAATTCTTAATATTTATTAACTTGCTTGATATCAAGGTGTTAACACTATGAATTCATCTAGATAACACTCTATATGAATTCCCTCATTCTACCTTTGCAACCACATGATAAATACTTTTACTAATTTTTTTATTTACCAAGGCTAACAGAGAGCACCTGAGTAGTTTACCAGGGTCACTCAGCTTGCAAGTGGCAGAGGAAGGAATTCAGGTCAGTATGTGTGACACAGGGTCTCTGTCACTCAGTATTGCACAGGGCAGTTTTTGGAGGTGCTAAAGGCTTGAACTAACAATCTTAATAGTGTTGGGTAAAAATAAATACATGTAAGAGATTGGATTTAGTGACTAGTTATGAGGGGTTAAGGAGAAATAAAAATCACGAATGACTCCTAGGTTTCTGACTTGAATGACTTGACTAATGATGATGTCTGAGATAGGAAATGAAACCAGAACAGCCAGAGGAAAATGGAAGAAATATGACTAATAATCAATTAAGACTATTAACATATCTAGTAGACTGTTGACTGCATGAGTCTAGAGCTGAAGAAAGGGTTCTGAACTGCTGCAGGGGTGCTCAAAGAGTGTTTCACAGACTCCTAAGGGTCTCTACGAACTCTTAGGGAACCTGTGGGGTCAAACTAGGTAGATAATGCTCTAAAATAGTATTTGCCCTTTTCACTACATTGGTATTGGCACTGATGCTGCAAAAGCAAGACTGTATAAAGGTGCCTTAGCATAAGTGGCATCCAGTTTTTCTATTCCTCATCACCACATGTTTACTGTTTAAAAATAAAAAGCCGGTTTCCCTGAGTGTGGAAGTTATCAAGTTTATTAAATTTCAGCCTTTGAGATTATTCAATATTTAAATATTTTGTGTGATGAAACGGTAAACATTCACAGAACACTTCTGCTTCAAACAAGATACTGTGCACTTTTTCAGGTGGCGGACTGAACTGGCCACTTTTTTTAATGCCATAGGAATTTGAGGGAGGGGTCTGGGGAGAAGGAAACACTGACATGCCAATGATGACTATTCAGATTTGAGTGTTTAACAGACATTTTTGCAAAAATGAATGAAGTGAGCTCATCGTAACCACTGCTATGAGTTTACAGATTCCTAATACTTAGAGACTTTTCTGATAAGGTCGGTGGTGGTGTCAAAAATGTGGTTTTTTTTTTCTATGTACATTTCGTAATGAAATGTGTCAACATTTGAGAAATGAGTATAACTCAGGAAACCAATATTTTACAGATGTCCAAGGCAGGATGTTACAAAATTATTCATGGCTAAAATATCCATTCAGAGTGAATGATAGAGGAATGGATTTAATGTAAAAGAATATGAAAAGTTCACTGATATGGTTTCAGATTCCACCTTGCAGCTATTCTTTTAGAAACTGCCACTTGTCAGGATTTAGTATAGTATTAAAGAATATCTACAGTTATCCAAGAATGCTAGTAAAACATACCACGCTTCCCAAATACATATCTTTGTGAGGCAGAATCGTATTTATATATTTCAACTAAAAGAGCATATCTCAAAAAACTAAATACAGACACAAATATGAGAATCCACCTCTCTTATTAAGCTAGTCATTACAGAGATTTGTAAAAATGCAACAAAAAATAAATAAATACTACTTTTCCAACATATTTTAGAATATATAGTTGTCAATATAATTATTTTTAATGACAAAAATGTCATTTATGTGAAAGTAATGGAATTATTATTGTCTTTTTAAAATAATTCATAAAAATGTTTAAATCAAAAATTAGATTGTGTTGTTGATTTGGAAGTGGCTTCAGCCACAAATCTAAGGGAAATCTAAAGGTCAGCCATTCCTGATTCACTGAGGTTTATTTTAGATAACCTTATGGCCCTTTCATATGATGTTCTTTGCATAAATGGGATGCACACACATAAAGAATCTTGTGACTGAGGAGACCCTTACTTGAATAGGCCAATATGCTTTAAGGGACATTTTATTTTGCTTTAGTAACTTTAATTCAAAATTCTCTAAAGAAAACAACAAACATTTTGTATATGAGATATTCATTTCGTAAACTATAATATTCTTTGTCTTTGATAAGTGTCCAAAAATGTGTTCAAATGAATAATGTTAAGACACAATTTTGGAAGGAATGGAGAAATCATTCAATTGCTATCCTGCTGAATTTGTTCATTCTTCTTAAATTAGACCATTCTAAACAACCAAGAAGCGAACCTCTCTCCCGGGCTTGCTTTTATTATTATTATTATTATTATTAAAGCTCACTAGTATATATGAGTCTTCTAGTGGGAAATTCATGCAGTAGAAGCCACAACTTCAGTTTTTATCATTGTTTGTCATTTCCAAGGAACTTCTACATGGCAGTATTTCTAAGTCATCCATGCAATTTTCTTATAAATTAAACTATCTCTCGAGCAAATTTACATAATTAATTTGTATCTAGATACTTAGAGAACATTGATTGTCATTTTTTTCACTAAATTCGTATAGCAAGGAATGTTTAAAGAGTTATATTTTAGAGTTAAGAGCTCCTAATTCATCACATAACTCATTTAAATGAGGAAAAGTTATCAGAAAGAACAAACGAGTCTCAATGGGAGTATGAGTTTTGTGAACCCTATGTGTTAGCCTTGAACTGAGGGAGGGCACCTAATTCTTTTGGCCAACCCCATATCAGCAATGTCCTAATGGAAAACTACTGGGATCTTATATGCTTCCTGAGCAGACAAAATGTCATCCCTAGTGTTTATGTAATTATAACTTTTTTACAAAGGTTGAAATAATGTGTTTTCCCCTAGATATACTTTTAACATCATATAAGCTGTAATCACATTGCTTAGAGCATAACTGCTTTAAGGATAATAGCATGTATCAGGTTCTTGCTTCATAAATATAAAATCTAAAGACATTGTAAAGGAAATTCTAAATCATAGATGAATATTTCGAATGACCACAGGTCCTACAGTAGTGTATCATGACAATAGGGAAGAGATGAGATGGTCATAAGATTGAAATCCTGTGGCCATAACTTAACTGAAAACATAGTTGATAAAACTAGAGGACCCGTTTGGCTCGCTGCTTGGGTAAAATCAAGTATGGAATTTTGAAAAGCCATAGTATTGGTAAAATCAAGACATAACTAAGGTGAAAGCAGGGAACAAAATCACAGTTTCCTATCCCAGGTACTTCCTTCTATCATCTTGCCATATTTTCTTATCCGGCACGAACTAAGGATCTAATATTTTACATTGCTCTCACTCTCCTTATATATTCTTTTATTGGGCCAAATTCCCCAGACTAATCGCAATCTCCATGTGAATCCAGTAATTCCTCTTTTCTTATAATTTCGGGGCCAGTTAGTGTTGACAGAAAAATCTACGCAACTCTGTGGATAGATGTCTTTAAAAAGTTAGGGTTCCATGCTGAGCTATATTTTACCTACTTCTTTATTTTTCTGTCTTCTGTATTTTACCTACTTCTTTCTGACCTCTCCTACTGTATTTACCCCCTTTTTCAGGTTTATTCTTTCCCCAATTTATTCTTTTTCTAATTATACTATATAAAGTTATCAAAAAAGCCAACATATATTAAGCGTCACCAGAAATTAGAGTCAGTGCCTAACAGCTTCTTTTAATCCTAATAATGTTGAAAGTTAGGTGTTGTTATTCAATTTTCAAAATGATGAAACTGAAAGCCAACCTACACAGTTATTAATTGTAAGAGCTAGGATTCAAAGACAGGGTTTTATGACTCCCAAGTCAAAATCATTTTCATTACAATGCGGTCTTTCTGTTTTATACTGGGAATCCTAAATTATTTTCACTCTTTTATCCTAGCAGTAGTTTAAGTCTTCCTAATGAATACTTTCTTCTATAAGAATCTAAAAATCACTCATTCATGTATGCAATCATTTACTCATCTAACATTGTCGCAAGAAAATATCTGAAGCATTATACAAGATTTTTAAGATTACGTAATTTTGTTTCCTGACTTGCAGAGAATCAGAGTGAAATAAATAAGGGAGGTAAGACAAATAAAAACAGACTATATATTATAGATTATAACAAGATAGCATGAACTGGGTGCATTAACTAACAGAAATTTATTTTTTAATAGTTCCGCAGACCCAAGTCCAAGAATAAGGTATGTGCAGGTCTGGTTTGTCCTGAGGCCTCTCTCCTTCCTGCTTTGCAGACAGCTACTTCTTTCTGTCTCCCCACATGGGCTTTCCACTGTGCAGGCACACTCCTGGTATCTCCTTGTCTTCTCATAAGGATACAGGTCTTATGGATTAGTACCCCACCCTTTTGGTAATTGTCTTCTGTGAGTTTAAAAAAAATAGTATAGGTGATTATAAAATTGAGAGTTAAATATAGTTGAGATGGAAGTGATTCTGACACATATGTAGAGAAAAGGAGACATAAAAAAATTTGACATGGGGACAGAATATTTCTTATGATGGAAATTAACCATAAGAGTAAATACTTATGTAGGAATTAGCAAGGTGTGTATAACCAGTGTGTATAGTAGGCCAGGAAGGTGTTTGAGGACAGACGGTGATGGCTTTGAAAAATTCTTTCAAAGTTGGCATTAGGATAGTCCTTGATGCTAGAGATGTTGCTTTCTCTCCTTCATCCATAGCAAAATCCAGCAAAGATTTAGGATTTTGTTTTGAGTATTAGCTCATGAATCTAAATTGGATTGATTCAAAGCTGTAATGCTCAGTTGGTAGTAGATGAGGTAAATAATTACTATTGTCTGTTGCATTGAGTTCAAACTTTTCATTTTAGTGCCTTCAGCGTAAGGTTTCATTTCGTCTGTCCTACATTATCTCATCCTTTTTCCAGGCATGAACCCTGTGTTTTTACTAGCACCGTGTCAACACTATCCTTAAAGTATTGACCCTGTATCTACATCTACCCTTATGCTCCTGAATTTATCTTGCCTGAAGTGCATACTTCATTATTAATCTGTTTTATAAATGCTATCTTCGTTTTCACCTTCTGCAAGGGGTAATCCTTGCCTGAGGGTTGTAATCAGTGAATTCCTAACTACATTCAGCAAAGGACTTGGTGATATCCTATCTAGCACAGATCTTTGGATATTCCATGGAGGTAAATTTTGTCTTCACAATTAGAGAAGGATTTCATTTGCTACCTCTTACATTGCACTGAGTGTACAATAGATACAGTACATCGTAATATTTTATTGACTACAAAAGCAGGAGCTATTCTGTAGCATAGGTCAGATATTTAGAAAGAGAGATAGACACTTGCAAGCCACAGGAGGCAGCATTCATTGATCCTTAGTGTTTGTCCAGCCATCTGTACCTCCCCTTTATCTTATTGCACGTACCATGTTCTTATCACATTATATTTCTAGCTTTAATCTGGAAACTTTGGAAAACTACCAAATTTAAAAGCTGCAATATATTTACAGAATAATCTACCTACACTCTGTACAAAGATGATACCATTGTGACAGTATTATTTGGCTGTATATGACATTCAGTTTGAAAGTAGACTGAGTGGCTCTAAATAAATTTTTAATTAAGCATCTGATTTAGAGGATTTAGGACAGAATAAATTTGATTTTTTCCTCTGTCATTAAAACATTTTTCTATATCCTCTCATTAAAAAAAAATGTAATTATGTCCTTACCTCTAAATCGTGATGCCATCATTACATACATTTTGGTTTAAGCAAAACTAAACATTTAGATACAAGAAAACAATGAATGGAGCATTTAAGTAAATTTACAGCTTTTAAAAAATAGAAATGTCTTTTTACTCACTTTACTTTATCAAAGAAAAATGATGTGATCATTTTTTTTTTATTTTCTACTTGGTGATATTCATGAGCCTATGACTTGTAAGTAGCAGATAAGAGTCTGTTAAAACATTTGTACTGGCAATATCATATATCTTTGTTTAATTCAAATTAAGTTCAACTCAAATACTCATTTTTTTCCCTGTAGGCACGCATATGGTAGGATTGTCGTATTGGTTGTTTGTTGTAGCAAAAGAATCCATGCTTGTATGTTTGACTACATGTGAGTTAAGTAGTACTTACATAGTTCCAAAAGTGGTCCCTTTGTTTTGACTGTCGCATTAGCCTTTATTCCTGCAGGTTGAAAATTACTGTGTAGCCCAAGTGGTACAATGTTTGACCTAAACCTTGAATCCAAGGACTGTTTAATGAATTACTTTTTAGCCCATGTTAGCCTAAAAACTCTCTTTTCCAGCTCTGAAACACACACACAAAAATCTGTGTTCCCACTTTGTGGTATAAGCACAGCTCAGTCTTTAGAAATGATTTCTTGCATTCTTGAAGATGTAACAATCTCCTTTTTTTCTTAATTAATACAGCTTAGAAATAAAACATAAGTTAATTTTTCAGTTGATTATCTGCCTACATTAAATTTTCAATAAATCACCTTTCTGTCCTTAAAAGGACAATTTGTAAAAGCCATTGATTTGAGAATGGAGAATTGGGATTTGAGGCAGTCACAGTGGGTGAGGATGACCAGCACCACATGGTGAGTGAGTTGCACGTTAAGCATGTTTTATGAGAAGGAGGCAGCCATGATCGAAGATTAAAAACCAGAAAGTCAAAAGCAGAAGTGCTTAGAAACACAGCTTCAACAATTTTATGTACTGATTTTCTATAATTACCATTAATCCCTATTTGGCTCAATAAGGTGATGAGAGAACCTGGTTGAAAGAACTTCCAAAGCATGATCTAATTCTATTGAAAGATTTTTGTGCAACATACTATTTAATTATCTTAAAGAAGTCTAGGCTATTTCTATCCTGTCAGAATTAAATAGAAGGATTTACAGTCCTTGATAAATCTTGATAAATTCTTTGTGAATCCAGTAAACATCATGGATTTCTTGAAGGAAATAAAGTACAGCTAAAAATAAAAAACAATAACCAAACCAATCAGCTCCTTTTATATAACTATTGAAGATTATAATTAAAGTAGTTCTGTATTACCTACCTGGTGAGGATTTTATCATTTGTTTTCATATGATCCTAAATTTCATATGATCCTAAATTTTCTAGGATGAAATTATAAATAAATCTGTAGTAAAATAAAGTGCTGCTGTAAAATTTTAAGATTTTTTTCTAAATTGTGATAATCCAGCATTCTCTCCATAAATAATACTTGGAAAATATTGTAACGTCATAGTTTTATATAGCTCACCCCTACTCAATAAAATGTCTTTACAAGTTAAAAGTTAAATTATCCCTGGAGTAAATCTCAGGCCACCTTATTGGTGTAAATCATTTATCTGCTTAATGTTTTACAGTCGATATTCTTACTCATCTTGAGGCTAACTGAAGGTCTCAAAAAGCATTTAATTAGAAAAGAAAGGAAAAGAAAAATGTTGTTTTCAAGGCTAGGAAAGTGGAGACCCTATGCTAGAAGTTTAATATGTAATTGTATTCAAATAAAAATATGTAAATAAAATGTAAATGCTGCAGCAGATGAATAATAGCAAAAGCAGGAAATCAGCTGAGATGCCGCATACCCTAATAGCTTTCAGGATCCCTAGGTTCCAGCTTTAGCTCTGTGATAACTAGATGACTGACCTTTGAAAATCATTTATCCTCCCTGGGCTTCAGCTTTGTAAGTATAAAGGAAGAGGTTGCTTTAGATGCTGCCTAAGGTTCCAAAGTCTGTAATTCTACGACGTAGGCTACATATTATGGCTTTCTATCATAATCAGTTTAACAATGAAATATATTGTATCTTTGGAATTTACACAATATATTTTCTACTTTTCTACTGAACTCTACTGTAGGCTGCACCAAGGGAGGACAGAACCAGGAAGTTCCAAGCAGAATATGTTTCTCTGTAAATTATTCCTTTGGAGATAGGGAGAGAGAATAACAAGGAAAGGGGGGAGGAAAGGGAGAAGAAAGAGATCTGTATTTTGGCGAGACTCTGGTATAAATCCTTGAGTGTGTAATGAATTTCTCCAATTACATGTAATTGGTGACTTTATGTTCATAATACATCCAGAGAGCAACCACTTCTCATCGCTTTCGTACTGGTCAAAGCCATCGTTATTGCTCACCTGCATCATTACACTCGCAGCTCAGTCAGAATTCCCACTCAGCCCTTGCCTCATCTCAGCTGCCAGACATCCTGTCAAAACCTGAGCTTGACCATGTTACTTCTCAGATTTCTGCAATAGTTTCCTGTTCTACACAGAAGAAAATCTCAAGTCGTTATAATCATCAACATGGCCCTCCATGATCTTCTCTCATCCTGGCACAATTCTCTGGCATCCTTTTACCTCTCTGCCCCACCAATGTCTCCACCAGCTCTTCCTCTTTCTCACTCTGCCCCAGCCTCACTGACCTTATTGGCCAACTGTGTCACCTCTTTCAAGTTTCTACACTACTTAGTATTGAATCCTACACTGTTGACTATTTTGTTCACTGATGCATCCCAAGCACCTTAGACGGTGCCTGGTACATAGTACGTGCTCAGTATTTGCTGGATGTGTTAATCTTGCATGTTATATTTCTACCACTAGTTCTTGTTTTATTTTCTCGGTTGCTCATTTTTCCGAAGTGTGTCTGGTTTATAAATTCAACTCAGGCATTAGATTTATATTTTGTTTTGCCACGTTTTCTTGTGGGGACCTCACCATTGTCTTACATGGCATCAGTAACTACTAAATATTCTCTAGAAAGAAGCCTATTTTAATAAATGGAGGCAATTTTAATACTCAGATTTCTCTGGAGAAAATCAGTGAGGCAAGCAGGTCAACTTTCAAAGCAAAATCATTCACAGACCAGGAGGTGCACCTTACAGATGGAATAACTTGAGAATGTGACAGGAGGAGGATAAAAACTGTAAGAAGCAAAATAGAAAAGTTATAAACTACACAAAGATATACTGGAATACACAAGTGATATTGTAGACAAAAGTATAAAAAGAGGCATTGAAAGATATCACAAAGTTCACAGCTGCTACTTATCTCTTTGTATTATGCTTTGAGATCAGAAGGAAGGATGTTGTATCAGACAGTAGCGATCCACTGGGTTTCATACTGGGTCAGGCAGAACCTGGATGGCTAAGAAGACTGCTAGAAGCCAGACACAACATAGGACGAGGGTCAGTGTGTCCGCTAGAGTTCCCGTTCTTCTTTTCAATTTCTACTCAGAGAGGACAGAAGATGCAGAAATGTGTTTGCATTTACTGCAGCTAGTGGTTTAGTCAGTGCAAAGGCAGAGGTGCTGGGCCCCTGGGGAATGAATGCAGAGATGAGAAAAATATTGACATTTGATTGTGCAATCACTTTATACATTTTGACATGCATGATTAAAGTTATAGAAAAGAAGGAAATGGAAAATACACCTACAAAAGATGACTGCGATTTTACCAACAAGATGCGCATGTTCTAAATAGAAGCTTTATGAAAAGTATTAATGAAAATTTATGTAAGCATGAAAAAAATCGATATCTAGATAAAGAATCATGTATGTTAAAAACAACATGTAAATATAAATGAAAAAAAATGTTGAACCTCATACTAAGGGATAAAGTAGGATTGTATGATAGAAACTGAAAATTATTATTCCAAAATTCACTTCAAATGTTGAAATTGCAAAAGAAGGTGACCACTCAGAAGGCTTGTAGGAAGGTTGACAAATGTGCATTTTCTAGTATGTGATTTTTTCTTTGTATGTGATTCAAGTGGAGGTGATTCCAGTTAGCAAGCAGCGTTGTGGTGAATCACGTAAGTCTCACAGAAAGTAAGACCAGAACTCTGAGATGTGATGACTAAACACAAGCAGGGTGATGTATCTAAAGGATGTTAGGTTGGGAGTCCAGAAAATGTTTATTTAGACTCCTTTACAATTTTTGAGGGTGGGCAGCACCGTGATAATGATCTATTAAATGCATCTTCATCTGACTGACTTCTATATTCTTTTCTCATGTAGTTTTGAATCCAGACCTCCAAAAACCAAGAGGTCGCTTGCCATGCGGAAGTTAAACTTTGCTGCTGAGAAATTACAACGTAATAACTGCAAGCAGACACAGTATTTCCATGAGCCATAGATAACTTTATGCCTTCAAGACATTATCTTTTAAAATCCTCTTTCAGTGAAGCAGGGAGTATGTCAATCTGGATACTGCCTCGGGGTTGGTAAGGAGGGGGTCCTTATCTCTGTAGAATCAGAAGCAGAAAGAATAAATGGAACAAATAGTGGGACCAAGGAAAGAAAAGGGATTCGTCCTACTCCCCACTGTGCAGTCAGTTCAGTTCGGGAACTAGAGACAAATATGTGAGCAGTGATGGATTATCCAGTTGACCAACTGGGAATATGATGAGTGTAATGGTAAAGCTGATATTATTTTTTTAAAAATATAAATTTTGTATATAAAATGTCAAAATAAGTGTCAAAAGGTCACCATGGATGAAGTTCGAATTGTGTTAGTTGTCTTAGGCTTATTTTAGAACGCAGTGCCATTTCGTTATGTTTAATTACAAAAGGCATTTGTGTGGGGGGTTATTTACATAGTCACTGTTTCAGTTCTCAGGGTCTGGAATACAGCCCTGGGATGGCAATGGCAAGCAAGCAGGGTTTGGGATTTGGGGAGAAGCTCCTGACTATTCCAGAATCCGTAAACATCTTTTTCTCCCAAGCTCTTAGTGGCATTGATCCCCTCTAAGCTGCTGCCCTGGCTCTCCTGGAAACCCAACTTGAGAGAAAACAGTGGGGTATAGTTAGAAGCAGCTGTTCTAGAAAAAAGCAGACCAGTTGCCTCTTTCCCATGTGAAGTTCTCTGTGTTTATTCATTTGTTACAAGAATGGATTAGGCCAAATTATTTCCAAAATCTGAATCTTTGTCATTACTGTGTGACCTTGGGTAGATTTCCAGCGTAGATTCCCGACGTATTGGTTATGATTCCTCATCTTTAAGTTGTGGGATGATAGTTGTTAACCTCATCCATCTCTTTCCCTTCCTCCCGTCCTCCATTCCCCTTTCTTCTAAGTGAATGAGGTCGTACCTGTGAAAGTACTTGAAGAATTCAGAATGTGGTATACAACTGCAACGCATTATTCCAGTTTCTGAGGGAATGGGTAGGTCAACAGCTGTTGAATACACATTATGTGCCAAGCACAGTGCTATGCGCTTATAATATGTGACCTCATGCAGACTTAGTGTATTTACAAGGTGCTTATCATATATTTGCTGCAGATGAGACACCTGGGATTCATGGAAGTAAAGGGATATTTTTAAGGTCAAAGATAAGAAGCAGAATTTTAGAGTCAACCCAGGTGTGCCTGATGCCACTCCACCAAGATTATTTTCTGTGGGTTCAAGAAAATAGATCTGTGAGGTGAACCTAAAGGATCAAAGCAGCTGGGGTTTTCCTATTAGTTCTGGGTGAATATGATGGCTACTCTGCTTCCTTTCAAAAAAGACAAAGGGGTCTGAATAGCTGCTTCTGTGGGGGTAGAGCTGGCAGATAATTTTGAAAATGATGTTTCTTTTCCCTAATGATATTTGCACCGTTACAATATCTCATCACTAGAATACTAAACTTTTAATAATTCTTCTAAAGTAAGTGTTGAGGATGAATTGCTTATATGGGGAATTTCAAGACACGCATAATTTTTAAAAAGCCTCACAGATGGGTCTTCCTTTCAATGAGAACTTCTGTGGTTAAAAGCACTTACATGGTGGGGGGGGGTCTGTGAAAAGTTTTAGAGGTGTCATTCTAATTACTAAATCACATGGGTTTGATTCTCAGAAGAAAGCCCCCAGACTCAGCTTGTAGTTCCAATTATTTCCAAAAGATAGTGACCATTTAATAATCCAAAAGGAACAAGTAGCAATGAGGACGCAGTTGTTAATAGCTAAATTTTCTATTTGATTGCCCTGTCAAGGAAACTAGGGAAGAGCCACAGCAACCTTAACAAATATCTACTCTCAAGGTTTAAGTTCCTATGGGATCTCTGTTGCCAGAGTGTAAAAAGGCCTGGGATAGTTGTTTTATTTGATACTAATTCAGCCAGGCAAGCCAGAACCAGGAGTATCACATCTGAATGTCTGAGCACACTGCTCATCTTCCACCGTGATTGATCTCAGATTATAGTGGCACGTCAAGGTTCATTTGATCCAAAGCTTTTCAGCTTCAGCTTTTACCTCTCGCTGGCTCTCATGAAAGAAATTTCCAGAATGAAAAGGTCGGGGATTCCTTAACCTTTAATCATTTTATTATATTACTCTTCACATTCTTCCTGCAGATCCAGAGACCATTTTTATGGTTAGTGGTAAAACTGCTAATTGCTAGTTGAGAATAGAGAATTTTTATTTTTAGTACAAGTTTCTTGTGACTTAAGGTATTTCTTGACAATTTAAGTATCTTTTGTATGGAAGCCAAACTACTACATTGAAAGAGACCAATTCATGTATCCGTGGCTTATATTTTTAAAATCTATTTAAAGTACTTCTTAGTAAACATGGAAATGACTAATTATCTTTTTTCCCTAAAAGTTAATTTTCTCTGATGATAGAAATCTCATTATAAATTTAAGAATATTTGACGGCATTTTTTATAATAAAATTTACATATTTAATTTTTCTCAAAATACATAATCTCTCTCTACATTAACTGAATACTAGTAGTATTCAGTTTTCTAATTATCTTTTTTCATTTTTTGTTTGGTTAATAATATGACTATGTTTATAGGAAATTTAGCTATAAGCCACATCTCTTGGAAATAATTATTGGTTTCCATTAAAAATTTAAAGATTGACAAAGGGAGAAAACTAAAATGAAGCCACAGAAGTCTTTCATGGAAGATTAAGGACAGAACTAAAAGAAGGCATTGAGGAGAAATTGAACCACTATGTTCCTCTTCAAACATTTCTTTTCGTCAGATTTCAGTGATTTATTGTCTTTAAAAGATTATGCTTTCTGTGGATAACCTGCAGCTGCTCATTTTCCAAACTTAACTGGATCTACTGATTGGACACACTTGACTATGTTGAGGAGTTGCTACAACAGAGATGGTATTTGGTGTTGGTTTTATTATCTTGGTTCTTCTTTGTTACATGTCCAAGAGCTAGAGTTTGATTTTTGACAGTGTTTTAGGGACTGAGGTTAAACTGGTTAAACTAGAAATGAATTTTGAAAAGCATAGTCATTTCAAATTAATATTTTATTAGAATCAATTCACTTTATCTAAGGGTGTACCAATCCACTTTGTTATTGCCTCAAAAGAAGAAAATGCAAAGCATGTGACTAATTAGTTCTCTCTCATATTTTGCCTCAGTTTATTTTCAGCTCGGTGAAGTAAGAAAGATGTCACACCAGTGGTTTGTTTTAATCTTCAAAAAACAACTGCTTGCAGGGGTCAGTCTTTTAAAGTATATGCTTCACAAGTTGCAATTATTAATGTTTCCTTCAGGAAATATATGAAATTAAATATTAAAGTACAGATCTAAACAGTGCTAGAGTCCCAGGGCTTCTGAGAGCATGATTTCCTTTTTAGGGTGAATTAATTGACCTTCTTCAATCCAAATGTAGGATCTTACACAAATAGGAAATCCTCATTCTGTCTCTATACCTCATCATTTGGGCTTTATTCACCTGTTAGTATTTATTTCTTTTAATAGGCACAGTTTCTTAGAAGTTAACTTTATACAATGGCATAGTTAGCTGCTAAATAAAGGTGTTATTTTTTAATAAAAATGGAAACTTTTACTTTATGCTCAGTTTTTGTTGGTTTACTCAGCTGACAGTATTTGTTTACTACCCATTATGTGTCAGGCACTACTCCAATGTCTTGGAATCAGTGAACTAAACGAAGGGCCTGACCCTCATGAAACTTACATTTTTATGGAAGCTGGAAGAAATTAATAATAAGTGTGTATGCTAAGCACATGATATAGTGTGTTAAAAGGTGATGAGTGCTGTGGTAAAATAAAAAAGAAACTAGATAAAAGCAAAAGTAAAAATAGTGAGTGCAAGCATGTGTGGGGATTAGAAGAGTTGCACTTTTAAAAAGGATGCTCTGTTTGCTTTGTTTAGAGGGGGACATTTGGACAAAGATGTAAAAGAGGTGAGGAATGTAGCAGTCTGATACCGGGAGGAAGAACATTCAAGACAGAGGGAGGAGCCAGAGCAAAGACTCTAAAACAAAAGCATTTCTGGCGTGTTTAAGAAGGAGCAGAAGACAGTTTTCCTGGAGCAGAGTGAGCAAGGGGGCAGCAGCAGAAGATGAGAGAGGGAGGCATGGGGTGAAAGGGATCACACAACTAAAAAGGGATAGAGTTGGATTCAGATACTGGCATTACAGAGTGTGTGCTCAGAACTTGAACTATTCATTTTTGAAGCAAAGACTACTCATAGAAAAAGCCCCAAATAGGAAAGGACATCTTTTATTTTAGAATGACTCTTGTTTTGCTTCTTGACGAGGAAAAGATGACAAAGCTGGGAAGTGTTGACACTGCTGAAGGAGCATGATTGTGTTTATGCTGTCTGAACAACCACAGGCTCTCAAAAGGACGTATTTCTCCCCAGTGTTACAAGTCTCAAGAGCCTGATGCAGCTTCACTTCTTACTATCTTTATTCTGGGACTCAGTGTGATGCAGCAGCCCTTATCTGGGGGTATGTCGGTATCATAAATGATGACAAAGAGAATGTGCCAAACCATAGGCTGCCTCTTAAATCTTCTGTCTGGTGGAGACACACCTTGCCTCTGCCCACCTTTCATTGGCCACAAGTCATGTGACCACTAGTGAGCTCCACCTTGCAGTGGTCTATACACATCCCACAGGCAAAGGACCCACAGAGGTGAACGTGAAATTGTGAGTGGACTCTAACCTACCACAGTGGCACTGCCTTGATTTTAATCATACCTTTCATCTTTGCATCTGCTAATCTGCTGGCATTTTCCAGGGCTGGACCAGCCTATAAATAAAGCAACAAACAATACAACCGATGTGTTTCTTAGGTTGGGAGATCTCTTAGATGATCTAAACCACTGCTTAGGCAGAGAACGCTTTTGAGGAATTTTGACAGTTTTTCCTAATTGGATTTCATGAAACCTATTTGGATTCCATGAAACCCATTTCTTCTGAAGGAAAATAAAAATACCATATCCTAAAATATTGGTGGGTAATCTAAACTTCCGCTAGCTGTATATATCTTATGACGGGAGAGAATTAGTAGGCCCTAATTTAAAATAACAACACAACAACAACAAAACACAATTATATCAGTATTGTATCTTTCTGCTTTTTATTATAGGACATATCCAACATCATAATTCGTCAGTTTGCAGATTTCTTTTATAGAATGTGACCTCTTTGAAAACAAGGCCTGTGTATTATAAGCTTTCTCTGTTTAGCACCTAGTGCTTGGCAAATAGAAAGGAGTCTCAATTCACAAAATGAATGAATTAGTGAATGAACAAATGAATGAATGAATGGCAAACTTAAAGCCAGGTTAATTTATTGAATCAAGGTTGTCTTAAAAGCAAGTGGTATACCAATGATTCTAATAGTGTAATATTTGCTCTTTGTGCTTCATTGTAGAAATTCTTCATGAATGGTTCCATGAGAAGGACTTTCTCCAGAGTAAGACTGTGTTGAAAGGCCTTCCATGGGCATAGGCTGTTCAGAGAGAGAGTACTCTTGCATGACATGAAAGAGAAGTCCTTTATATGTCAAAGAACATGTATTTTTGTCCATTTGTTGGTTTGGTTTGGTTTCTCCTCTCCTCAAAATATCTTTTGTATTGTTTTAGCTATGAGGTACAAGCTATGTAGTAGAAATTTTCTTGAGATTTAGGATAATTTTATGATACTTTTATGAGATTAATTTGCCCTGCTTATTTCTTGAAGTACTTATTTTGCTACAGATTCTCCAGTGCCCAAGATATTCAACATAATCTAATTCTTCATGCTTCTCTTCATGTCCTCATTTCTCTTACACATCTAGAATTGCTATAAATTAAATTGATCTGAAAAGGGAAAATCTGTAATTTTCTCATGAACAGTGAATTCAATATTACTCTTATTTTTCTATGCAATGAATGAAGGTTATTTTTTTTAATTTGTATTTATTTTGTTTTATTTTGCAATAGAATTTACTTCAGTATATACATGAACTAAATTTTTTTGTTTCATTTTGTTTTGTTTTAAGATTCTCTTAGTTTGTAGATCTAGAAAAAATCACAAAAAATTCTCAAGTGATTTTCAACTTTTTACAAAAAAAAAAAAACTACCCTTAAATCATAGACCTATTTTATAATGACTCATTTATTTTCGTTTTTTGAAATTATAATCATAAAACTTTGGCTCACATAGTCAAAACGATGAATAGAAATTTGTGATAAACATATTTTCTAATAGGTATCTTTTTCCATAGAGGAATAGGACTGCTAAATTTAGCACTGTCAAATTCTCCAGGCTCAAAGCTCTCTGCTCAGACTCCAGAATGGAAATGCTGCCACCAGCCTTTCAACTACAAGGCCTTATGAACCTAGACCTTTTGGACCAAGGTTAGAAGTCTGTCAGTTGAATTCTCTTTATCAAGTTTTACTTCAGATTGATGACCTTAGCTTCATTTCTCCTCTGGGGTCCTTTAACTGCACTAAATTATTCTTTGGAAAATGATACTTTTCAGTGACTTGTGCCTGAGTACTATCAGAATTTTTCTATTTTGTACCAATCCTCTATTACTTCCTTCCATCTAATTAATTATTAAATTTGGGATGTAATTTACTCAATTTTTATAAAGATTATTTCTATTCTGGCAGTTTTTCATTTTATTTTTGCTTTCCTCTGATCTACTACTACATTTTTTAAATGTAAGGTTAATTTGTTTCCATTTTCTCTCATAAAGAAGGCAGAAAAATACAATAACCTGATCTTTTTACTAGTTAGAGAGCAGGACTGGTACATTTCAACCCAGAATAACCAGTGTACATATATGTCTCACTCTAGGAAGCATTTTAGAAAGAAGAAGTGATTCATTATGCAAATCTAAAAAGCTCTTTACCTTTTTCTTAGAATAGACTTAGCTTTGAGTTGCTTTTTTATTTTTGAAAGTGATAATAATGAACATAATTGTTCTTTTGGTATATCTATGCAACTGTGAGGAGGGACCTTCCATAGTTCTAAGATGTGGTTAAGAGCGGTCTCCACACTGTAAAGAAAGTGATCACGAATATAAATACCTCAAGCTTTAAATATCTAACACCTTCATATTTGAGCATATAGACCTAAGGATAGATTAGGTAGTAGATAAAATTTGATAGTCTATATGGTAACAAAACTTGTTTGTCTGGCTGTCTCTTTAAATGTTTTTAAAATAGCATGGGAATTATAGGGGAGGAAAAATAATTTTACTTCTACCTTTCTAGGTTCTTGGCTGAGATCCACCCCTAACCCCTGCCGCCCCATAAAAAAAAAGACAGATTAACAGGAGAAAAACAAATCAAAACAAATATACCTCCTCTGTACAGAAAAACTGAGTAACTCCAAAAGTGGCCCAAACTCTCACCTTAAATATCTTTTCCAGCTAAAAACTAAGGAAGATATGTAAGGGAGCTGGAACCAGTTAAAGGAGGTTTTCAGGCAAAGCACACTAAGCAAAGGTATGTTTGTTATATAGGTTTAAGTCCTTGTCCTCTCTTACTGAGAAGAGCTTTTAGAGTTTTTAGCTATCTTCCTCTTCCTGGTGCAGAGAAGACACCCTTGCAAATGAAGAACGTTCCTTATACATACAGATGTCTCTTCCAGAAGTGTAATTTCCACTCCATTTTCAGAGCTTCTTCTCCTATGTCTGCTGTTTCTTAATAGCCAGCTCAAGATAATTATTATGCCAATAGCATATATATTGGGGTGGCAAATTCTGCTTCCCTTCAGTAGCAAATTTGAGTTTAGAAGAATACCACAGGAAATTTGTTGATGAGTTTTCCTAACCACTACTGAAGAAATAAGGCAGTGTATTCAAATAAAACAACTCTGAAGTTTTTCTATCCCCATTATGATAGTTTTTCAGAAAGAGTTGAAATCACATTAAAATTAAATATAGACAGTAATTTTGTATTCTATAATTTTATGTTTTCTGACTAGTTAATAAGCCCATAAATATAAACAATTGAAACATTTTATTGTACTACTAGCTCGTTTATGTTTTAAAAAGTTGATTTTATAAATAGCATAATTTTGTTGAAAGTATTTTAAAAAGTTGCCTAAAATTACCTTTTCCCAAAAGGTTTGATCTTATTTTATCTATCCTAAGGAGAAGCTTATTATCTATTTTATCCTGGAATTACATTACCTATATTTTGATTAAATGTAATTTTTGGCACATAACCACATGGGTATCATATAATTGTTTAACCTTTATATTTGTTCATTTTTACTATACTACAATGGTTACTTAGTAGATATTCAAGTAACAAATGTTTAAACAAAAATTTAAAGGGAACTAAAAGTTATATGTTTGTGATCAATCAAAGAACTTGTATTTTAAATGAGCATTTTACAATCCTTAATTGGTTGACATCCTTCTACAATCCAGTTGTGGGAGGGTATAGATTTGAGCTCAAGTTAATTAATTATATATTCTATGGCCATTTTAAGACGTGTTAGTCGAATTAGTGTGATTCCTCTATATAGGTCTCTCTATGACTTGCCCTACTTCAGTTTTGTCTCCCAATACTGACAACTTAAGCTTTTTAATGTATATTTTGATCTTAATTGGGATACTTTTTTTTTAAATACCACGTGTTGCTTTTCAGATAAAATTTAGAATCTTTAATGGGTAACTCAAGTCCTTTCGTGTCATATGGCCCTACTTTTTCTTTGGAGACTGTATGACATGTTCTAAACTGCTAAGGCACTCTTCCCAAACACACCTTGCCCTTTGGCATTTCTGTATCTTTATACATTGTATTTCCTCTGCCTGAGTATGCATCTCCCCCTGCACATTATTTCAGTTGTCCCTTAAGATATATTTGTTCTGATGATATTTGTTCTGATGAGCTCCCCCAATTCTCATCTATTTATGCCCAAATAATAACTCTCATCAAGGTTTATGGAACCCTTGGCCCTTCCTGGTAAAGGAACTTATCATATCTCTGCCTATAGTCATCTTTAGAGTTTCTTTAGAAGATAAGTCAGATACCTCATGCCCTAAAGTTGACCTAGTGTCAGGAACCCATGACTGCACAATACATGGGCTTGCTTTTTTTTTTTTTCAATTTTGTTGTTACTGTTTAATGAGTATTTTACAACTTTTGAATTAAAATCTCCAGGGTCTCTTTGTTGTGGTACTTATGGTTTATGTAGATATTGTTTGTTTCTCGTGGAACATACATTTTTGAAGAAATAAGTAAAATAGCTATATTTTCTTCACAAAACACTATTAAAAATAACAGCTTATTAAGTTATTAAATGAGGACTTCTGTGCATGCCACTTCTAATCAGAAAATACTTAGAAATTTAGATTCTTTTCATTCTCATATGTAAACCCTGCATGGCACAATGCTTCTTACATACCACACTAAGTCTTTTTAGATCAAAGAATCATTGTTCAGTTTCATTCCTTGTCAGTTTAAATGTACCATAACAATGGAGATATGCTTTTTCAATATGCTACATGAATTTATACCAGGGCTTGATAACTGAACTGTCAGAAATCCTAAATTCATCAGAGACTGAATTATTTTTATATAGATAAAAGGATATGGTTCTTCATTCTATTACATGAATTGTCATCATAATATTACAGTTAAAGCTAATGAACCATTTGCTAGCATTTGAAAAGCCAGTTAGCATAGCCTTTTTCTGACAAAGCTCAAGTTTATAAATGAATTAAATCTATTTGTGTGGGTGTTGTAATGATCATAAAATTATTTCTCAGCATTATGAAATAACCTTTTTCTGCCCCCAATTAAGGCTAGCATGACCTACAGCAAGAAACAAGTCATATTCATTTAATCAAAATAAAATATAAAAAACTTTAAGAGAAAAATAATCCCATGAAATAAATTAATTGTCACAGCAAAAATTTCTTTTTGAAATATGACTTGTATATCTGGCTCAAAACAGTTCGTATTTTAATCATTCAATTCCAACCAGACACATTCAGTACAACACCCTTGATGCCCTTCGTAGAAATATATTCACATTCAATTGCCTTTTTTGTCTCCTGAACAACAAACTGCTTTGTAAAAAGTTTCAAATAGAAATTCCCAATGACTTTTTATCTGTATTCTGCTCTCTCTTCTTGAAATTATGCTAAATTTTAGATAAATACCAGTTATCATAAGAAGAGCTCTGGCTGTTGAGTGAAGGGAGGTTTTTCTTATAATGTGAGGCAAAAACTCACAAAGAGGCGATCCTTGCAAGACTCTTTGGCAACTTTTGCGGAACTAATTTCAGGTTAATTTTGCCTTAGTAAAAGAGTAAGTTATTAAAAACTTCAAATATGTTTACTTGATAGTAATTGATATATTTTATGGTTAATTTTAAAAAGACTTTTATCTTTATAGAAAAATAAAATATAACATATATTTAAATATAGGATATAAATAAAATCTATAAGATGAATGTAAATATAAAATAAGATATATTATGTATGCGTACACACGCACACATATTTGCATACTAAGAAAATTCCTAGACCTCAACTCACCCTCTTTGAATTATTGAACTGAATGATATTGAGTTTAGCCACTGCCCATCGACTCTTTTCATTTCAATTTATTAGTTAATTCTACCTTTCAAGAATCATGAAAAACTTTAGGCTTAATCAGTTTTATCTCAACTGGAATCTAAAATGACAGCATTAAAAATTCATCCATACTGAATTTTTTATTTTTTCAAATTTCTGCTTGTTTATTGTCTCTTTTAAAGCATTTAGATGACTCGCTGAATATTTTAATTTTTTTAGATGTTCTAGTATTATATTGCCAGAATCTATAGCTCAGGTTTTTTTCTGTTACATAGGAAATGGGCTTTTTAGTGTATGTCTTTTATTCATAAAACATCTCAATGTTTTCACTTCAGTTGAAGTGAATATGTTTTCAAACTAGAATTAGAGGTTTTATTTAGATGTGCTATTGAATAAAGCTGAAATTAAAATCTGAACAGTTAGGTTCAAATTCTGGGTCAGTCACATACCAGTGGTGTGATTTTTAGACAGGCCACATAACTTTCATAAAAGTTAACTTTGTCTTCTGAGAATTTTTAGAAGGATCAAAGATATATAGGGCATATATTATTTTTAAAAGCAAACTACATATTAGTGAAGCATTTGTCTCAGAATATTATAGTTTATTATAGTTATTCTTTAATTTAGTCATGAAAAATACATCCAGAGAAAGAAAACAGCTAAAAGTTTAGTGGGCTCAAGTTTTCATAGCCATGAAGGTTTTGCTACGATTATTAAAATTTGATTATTTCATCTTATGAATAGTTTTTTTTTAACACACATTGTATTTCATTTTCCAGAGTTAGTCAATAGCATGTTAGTAGTTTTCTTATATATCACAGAATTTTTTAAAATATTGATTTTTTTATGTCATTCCCCTCCCAATACAAAAGGGAAAGATAGTGCCTATGCAGTAGCTTATGTTTGTTTGACTGGACAAACATAAGTTTATATTTAAGCCTGCCACTTTGATTGTTAAACTAAGTCTTATTTTTACTTTTAAGACAGTATACTTATTTTGTACCATTATTTTAAATGACATATGTTCTAGAAACTTAGGATATTCTATCATGCTTTTATGGCTTTGTACATGCTATCTTTTCTGCCTGGAATGCTCTTCTTATCCAATCTATCCACCTAGAAAACCTCTGTTCATTCTTTCAATTTTATCTCAAAAGGTATTATGTCCTCAATAATGCGTTCTGTGATGTAGTCAGCCAGCTTAGGTGGCCCTCCTTATATGCTCACACTGCATATGTAACGTGACTTAAAGCAATAAAATTATCAGTTCATAGCTTTTTGTTTGTTTATCCTTTCTTAACTAGACTATATACTTTTAGAGAAAAGAAAACGACGCACAGGAAAATACTAGATAACTACTCATTGAATGAAAGAACTTAGAAAATACCGAAGCTTAACATATAAAGTAACTCAAAATAATAATTTGCCTTTTCCTCACTTTTATTTAAAATAAAGAAGTATATAGTATATACATATATTTATATACTTTTAAATTTAAAGCATAATTTTAAAAATATTCACATATACAGTATTTAAAAACCTAACTTATGGTTACCACATACCATGATTAACATTTTGAGGGATTAAAAGATGATTTATTAAGGGTGCAGAAGTACATCAAAAAACATATTGCTTTTTTTCAATGGGTACAAATTATGACAAAGACATTTGTAATACAATCTTTAGATTAGCAATTACAAAGTTTGCAGATGCTCTTTGATCAAAGTAATAGCGACTAAAGTGGAAGTTTTTTTTTCCATGGAATGTTTTGTCAGAATTAGGATTAGTTGAAAAATCCTTAACTGGCTACTATATTTTCTCTAGTGGCATGTTATATGTAGAATTTTAAGTGAATATATTAATTTAACTGAATATAATATAATAATTATATAAAAGTCTTTTGTTAATTTTATAAGGTATTTGTAATCATAGGTATTATGATTAGAACAAAATTATTCATAAAGCAGGTTCACAAAAATGTTTTCTTTTTTTTTTAAACTGACTTACCTCCCCATGTAAATCTTTAGGAATAATTTTTGCTTTGAGCATAACTCTAAGAGATCATTGTTAAGTAACATCTCAAAAATGCCAACATTTCAAAAATGCAGCAAGAAATACAGAAATTTCCCTGAATAATTTGCTTTTTTGTTTAAGACTCTTACCTTTTAAAAAATATGGAATCTCATATACTAGAACTATTCTAGGCACTAAGAGGGTGATAAAATCTTAGTTGTAATATTACTTTTCTCGGGAGCAAATGGTTCATGTCTCCTACTTTAATCTATTCTGGAAATTTATATGCATGTTTAAGAGGAGAACTCATTTGTAACTGAAAATACAATAAAATTGATATAAGTGGCCAGGAAATTTTAATAGTTATTTAAAAGCAGAGAGATCTCTACCCATGCACGTTTTTAATATAAGAACTGTTTAATGTGCTTCTTCAAGGTTAACTCTTTCTTAAGAATAAAATAAAGTGATTCTGACACATATCATAGCCCGGGAAAGTAAGACAGTGTATTTTCTATAAACTGTGGACTTTCTAATCTTGGTAAGGTAGTTGAATTTGAAAATACCACTGACAATATTTTGTTACTGGCATGCAGCCATGGAAGAAGTCCTTCATCCATATGTAACGGCATATGTCAGAGAAATAGTAATGATTACTGAATTATTGTTATTACTATTATTTGGTTGATGGAATGGTGGCACAGGAAAGTTTGATAATGTGTCATGTTTTAAGTTCACAGCTGGTCAATTTCAGCTTCAGTTTCATCACCCTAGATTCCCTGCCAGTTGACTATACTGCTTTGAAAAATGACATGTTAAAATGCTGTTTATTTCAATAAAATGAAATATAAATCAACGTCTGTAGGTGACTTCCAGGGGAATTTCAAACTTGGCTCTCTTGAAGTCATTTTCAAATTTTCTGCACCCACAGCTCTTTATTTCTCTGTGGCCTGGAAATCTTTCTAAATGATTTGTTTCTTACTTCTTCTTTTTGAGTACAGATGAGTAGACAATCTGAATGTCTTGAGCCAGTCAGACAACATAACATTCTTCCCAGGGAAATGTGACTGAGGAAAATGTGTGATGTCTGGGCAAGAGCAGGGAAATGCCTTTCCCTCTTCCCTGCTGTGACAAACTGAAAGGCTTGTGTCCAGATGTCAAAGGCACAAGGTTGAGTTGACTTGGACCATTGCATCATCAGATGTTCAGGAGCCACCATGTAGTGTTTAGCAGACACTAACCATCCTTTATGTCGATGAAATGTAAATTTCTAAATTTTTCACAGATGCTAATTATGGGACGTTATGCTATGATACTGAACCTCAGGGTTTGTTTGTTGCCACAACATAACCTACAGTATCCTGACATATCTTTTGTCTGAAGGACATAGTACTTATATAATAACTGTAATAAATTATCTAATATATAAAAATATGAATTTATAAGAAAATAAAAGTATGGCAAGCATCATAATATCAGTTCAAATTATAGCTAACTCTTAGAAATAACTACTGTACAAAGATAAGGACATTGTCAGTCACAAATATTTTATATGAGAATATTTTAAAACCTTGCCAGAATTGCTTCTCGCAACAGAATAAGGACTGAGTTTGTGTGCTTATCTGTGTGTTGTAGGATGGCACTGTCTTTTTCCGTTCATCTGTCTCCCCATTTATGAAAGATTGTATTTGTTCTGAAGTGAATAGGGTCTCTAGGTCAGGGAGTGTGTGGGTGATAAACTGGAGCCAGGCAACCGGAGACTTGCAGTAGCTTCTGATACAGTACACATTCCTAAGCAGTAATAACAAAAAATAAACAAATAAACAAATAAAAAAACAGAAACAACACATAGGAATTGAAAGAGTTTTCACACTTAACTCATTATTAGATGAATAATATTTGATACATTTTACTCCTTTTTATAGTTTTGCTATGAGCAAATTTTATGAGCTATGAATTTACTATGATATCACATTAATTATTTGGTAAGGAAAATATATAGTTATTAAATAGGCACTGAGTACTTTGATGACAAATCATGACTATGATATGTAGAAAATTGACAAAGAAAAATAGATATAACGCCTTTCCCTAAACTCAAACTGAGACAGCAGTCTGCTCTCTCTATATAACCAGGTTTGCAGAAATTCAGTATACATATTTATATATTATTAAAAATTGTTTTAGATGTATTTACCTCTATAACACTGACAACTTACCAACAAGTTAATTAAAATAATTTTATGTTCACAAAATTGTTTCATAAGTAATTGTCAAATACACCAAAGATTTAAAGGTGTTACAGAAAATTTAAGGATATGAGAAATTCTCAGAATATGTTGCTAAAAAAACTAACAAAATATTACACATAATACAATTCTTATTTCATGAAAAGTAGTTATATACTGTAATTGTTTTTGCTTAAAGGAAGTGATTCAAGTTTTATTGATAATAGTATGATACACAATGAAAATAAGACATGGAAGAGGTGTGCGTGGCTACATTATACCAAATTCTTTATTATCTTTTTAATTCAATATTATGGGAGCAGTGAATGAGGCCTTTTTAGTGTTACATTGAAGAATAAGTAGTAAGTTAATGGGATAGAATAATAGAATAATAGAAAAGTTGTTTCTAATTCTAGATAAAACTGAGGAAGATTAGATTATCCTCAGAGATAAAATATTCCCAAATATTAGATAAAAATAAAAAAATGACAAAGAAACAAAATATGACAAAATTATAAGTAAAAGGTTTCTGAAATGTGTAATTATAAGGTTTGATTTGACTGAAATTTTATTTCTAGTAAAAAGTATTTTTAGGTATATAAAAACAATTTATATATAAATATGACTACAAAATTAATAAAGAGAAAGGAGGTAACTAGTAATTTCTTATTAGGTTTAACAGAAAACTATTCAAACAATAAAATTTAAAAGTCAAATATGTAATTTCTTGATTTATAAAGATAAAATTTTGCATAGTTGATAGTTTTCTATGATTTACTTATTTGACTTTATAGTTCTACTTAGAATTCAATCAACTTTTGTCACACTGAACACATTTTTATTTTTTCTTGAAGAATTTAAAAATACATAGCTAATCATAAAGCGTATTCTGACTAGGAGAAAATAAATTTTTCTTTCTTTTTTAGTTCAAGAAAGTAAGAAAATGCTTTAGAATCTAAAAATAACCAATTTTCCTCTCTCCCCACATAATCTTTTCATTGCCTAAAGACTGAATGTTGAAACCAAGATCCTAGTCACATATTGATTAAGGCATTTAAGAGTAAAAAGATGAAAATTTGGTGTAGCATAGATTTTTATGCTGGAAACAATATGTGGTAAAATTATTAAACTATTGAAAGAGTGCTAACATAGGAAGGCATTCTGTTCATTATAATACATTTTTTTTGGTCTCAAACGAACTACTTTTTATAATTATTAGAATTCAAATACAAATGTCATGACTTGGTGATTTTTTTTTTTAAGTTCCACTACCATGTATTGCTAACTCGGAACAGGAACATTTGTGCTATTCCAGATAACATGTTACTTTTTGTTTTTCTGAGTTTATGGTCAGCACTGACATGGAAAGATTAATATAAGTACCTTTCCATGAGTATATTTTTCTCATTCTAATTTTAATATAACTAAAAAGTAGCTTCTGCAGAGTAATAGTCAAGTTGAATTATATTGTAGTATTGTGAAGACTTTGCGAGTACTGAACAAAAAACAAAAATCCTATGGAGAAATTTCAAGGATTACTCTTTATGTTTTAGATCATCTTTCTGTGTCCTTAAAGAATATATTTTGGTTTTGATAACCAGTACATGTTACTCATAATCTTTCTTCTTTTCTCCTGTTCAAAGTTTAAAAAGTTGCATTCATTATCACTCAGTAGATGAGTCTGCCAGGCACACCATTCCTATCATCTTGAATGACGTTACCCTCCAGACCACAAGTCACATCTAACTTTACATCACTGACCGATGACTCCTGTGATCCTAAGGCATGCATGTGACTTTACCATTTCTCTTAAAGGCAATGCTTATAGGTAAGTTCAAAAGTTTAGACATTATAGATTTGCTCTGGAATTAATTTAGAATAATATCATACCATTCAAGGCAAAAAAATTATTTTGCCTTGGATTCTTAATACATTATTTAAGCTACTACTCTTCATCCTTCTCCTTTCTCCTCTTATTTCTGGCAGATTTTCTTTCTGTCTTGTCTACTTCTGTATCAGCCAACAGAATCCCGGCTTTAAATATTGCTTATGCTTGCATTTATTCTTCATTGTCTTATTGTCTTTCCAGCACATTATGGTCATCCATTTATTTAAACAGTTTACTTAATTAAGGAGAATAAACACTAGACACTATCTTTGAATACTATTAAAATAAACCTTTTTTTTTTTGGTTAGCAAATAGTGATTGTTTAAATTATTGGAGGCTTTACAAGTATGAGAGATCACATAGTGTGCTCATCAAATTTAGCACTAATATGTTTTAAAGTTTAGTCAAAAATCACCCACCTGTTGGCATCTGATGGCAGAATGAATGAAAATACTTGACTTTAGTAAAACATTACTGAATATACAAAACAGGCAAGTAATATTTGAACCCACATTTGATATATATGTCTGTACAAAAAACATATTTGCCAATATGTGTGTGTGTGCATGTGCATGAACATAAACATATAAGAGTGTGTATTGTATTATATCTATATATCTCAGCTCAGGAGAACAAATTAGAATGCAAAGCTCAATTTTCAGGAAATTCCTGGCAGCATTAAATAAAATTTAATTATTAAGAAGGCAAAGTACACTTCACCTTTCATATTATACTCTGATCGTCTTAGTCATATACTCCTTTATGTGCAAGTAGGGCTGTATTAGTGAGACAAAATCTGTCTGCATTACCTACCTGATTAAAATACATATGGCAAAATGTAACAAAATGTGTATATATTGCATTCTGTCTTTGTTATGTAGCCATTAATAACTTTTCTAAACAACAGAAAGAGTAAAAGACAAACAGAAAACAAAAGAATATCCACAAACTTAATAGTTAAATAGTGTTACAGTACTAGTTACTGCTAGGCCCATGGGCAGAAACGTTCTCCCTCCATCCATGGCACACTCTTTCAGCATACACCTGAAACTCCTGTGCCTAAATAATATGTTCTGAATTTTAAAATGAATTTTTGTGAGACTACTGTCATCGTAATGCTACATATTACATACTACTTGAAACTATATTCACTGGATGACTTTGACACAGGCACACAAAGTTTTTTAGGTCTTTGATTTTACTACCTAGAAGATATTAGACAGGACATAGATAACAGGCTAAGTGAATCTTTACATAAAAAGAACACTCCCAGCCTTTTTGAGAGCAAAATTTAGAACTGGCTCATATCACTACCACTCACATTCACCTGGTCAGAACTCAATCACATGGCCTTATCTAGCTGCAAAGGCTGGCAATGCAATCTTAAGCAAGCGGGGGCTTAAGCCTAGCCCAAACTCAGTTCTCATAGAAGAAAAATAGAATGAGTCTTCCATACCTTAGTCACTCGTTTGTGTAAACGAAGTCACTTGTATACAACTTCACTTAAAACATAGATCCTACCATTTTGTAACTGTGGGTTTCCGGAGTGCAGGATCCTATGTATCGCTAATATCCCAGGCCTAGCTCAGTGCCTGGCGAAAAAGAAAAAAAGTAGCTGATTAGTAAATGTTGGTTGAACGGATGTATTTTCCAACTTTTGAAACATCCAAGTCGTCACTGATCATATTTACCTCCTACATAAAGAGGATTAGCAAATAGTTGAATGCTGAAAAGCAGCAAATTTAACTTCTAATTTAGCACAGGGAAAAGATTACTCAGTTCTTCCAAAATCTTAAGTCAGTAAGAAACAGCTACTAAAAGCAATAACTTATGCCACGAAAAAAATACACAGTTCCAAAAGATATGGTATTTTCATTAATGTTCTAGAAATAGCTGAACTGTGAACCATTCCTAGCCAAAAACAACATTAAAGGTTTGAAGGAAAGAAAAATGTTCTTGGTATCCACAGTTTTCACTGTCATCTTTGAGTATTTTGATATGTTTCTCCTTTTTTTTTTTACAATTATAGCTCAGTTGGCTTGTGCACTGGTTTCCACTCATTCTGCCTTGAGCTATTTTCATTCCAGCGTGGTTATTTTCAGTCTCAACTGGAAATGAGAGCAGTGACCACCTGATGATACTGATTCCATCCAGCCTTCTTTGTATTCTAAGACCAGGCACATATTATTTTTAGTTTGACACCTCTTTGTATTGATCTTAAGAATTCATTGCAAGTCTCACCTTTTCTGTCTAGCCTCAGGAGTCTGTCAGATAATACAGCCATTAAAATGTAGGTTTGATGGGAGCACAGACAGTCAGAAACATTTGTACATTGTTTACCTCAGGAGTCACTGCACTCTGATTTCAACTTGGAAGAAGACACTAGAATACTCAGGATATGGAAATGTTTCCCAAGAATAGAAATTCTTTTTATGTTTATTCCACATTCATTCATGAGGTCTGTTTTATTTGATCGTGGCTAATTGATGCATCATAAGGTTAAGAGTTTCTCTTGCCAATACCTTTCTCCTTGGCTATTTGCCACCTCCTTGCCTCTCTCTTCTCAATGGCTTTTCAGAATACAGGGTTACCTTGGAAGTCAACAAGTATTTCAGAATTGATTGAGAACCATAGGATGTGTCCCTAAACAGGTTTATGCAAAGGGCCCCAATACAAAGATGAAACACGGTTCAAATATTCTTTGCTCGTCAATTAGAAATGCTTCTTAAACATTCAAGAGTTAAAATTAAGATATCTTTTTTTATATTTCGGAATTCAGAATTTTTTTACAGAATCCTTTCTTCTTGTTTAGTTTTCTTAACCTAAAAATAACAACTATTTATATTTGTTTTCAATCGACAAATACTGACAGTTCCACAAATTCCAATGTTGTATGAAACATTTGATGATCCTTTGCCCCTCTTTATTGTCTTAACATTCTTTATATTAAAGCTACCTTCCAGAAATCTTTTTGAAAGAGATTGAGGAGAAAATATTGAGGATTTATATTCAGCTTAACATTTGAGTAAGTATCTACAATCAAAGTATGATAATGATTAAAGGATGTTTCTGTCCTTGCCAACTTCAGTTCTTTGCTCAATGTAATTTTTCCAGTGAGACCAATCAAACTAAATCACCATGACCATCAGCACTTGCTTTATTTTTCTTCTGGGCACTTATCATGTCTAACATGCTATGTACTTTATTTGTTATCTTGTTTATCCTCTCTCTTCCCCAATAGAATGTAAGATTCTTGAATATATAGAATTTTAGTATGATATTTACCTAAAATGCCATGTTATTTATGAGATTTTACAAATTGTTATCAAAATATTTTGGTATAAGTCAAAGTTAATGTAACTCTATTTTGCCTGTTAAAGAAAGTAAAGATGATGACTTAAAAAATAGTCAAATATGGCAAAAAATTATAATTGTTTTATTTTCCAATAAACAATTTAATGAAGAGTATTTACCTTTAATCATTTTTGCATTTGAGGGGCTGCATTTTTGCCTATATATCATCCCATAAACCAAAATAGGGACTTCTGCCTTAAATTTCTAAGCACATTCTAAGTTATACCTCTGTTTCTTCTATTATGGAAACTATTAAGAAAGCAGTATGAAATCCAGATTGTATTTTATAAATTGATTAGGAAAATAATTCTTTAAAATATCCTTTTGTGAATGACAGAGAGGGATATCCTGATTACCAGAGGTTTGGACTAAATGATATTCTCTGGTAACTTTTTTTAAAACAGATAAAGATATCCTTTTCAGAAACTAGTAAAAATTATATTTGTTTCAATTTTATGATGCAAAAATAAACTTCTGAGTCCATGCCCTATCCATTCTTAGTAGGATATTGGTGATAATAGATTACTATTTTTAAAAATATTATTGCTATGATTCATGAAAATTTTATAGTCCCTTGGTGATCATTATAAATGAATATCAGTCATCAATGTATATATTTGAAGAAAGTATACAAGAATTTTAGGCTAAAATTCTATATGTATGTGTTGCCTGGCTATACGTAAAATTCGATATGTATGTGTCAACCAATTTTCCATAGAAATAGATTATTATAAATGAGTTTATATCTTTAAATTACTGATATATTTAATTTATTGAATGGGTTATAGTTTGATTGTTTACTCATTATTTCTGGGGCAAAAAACAGAAGTTTAAAAATCTGATATCTATTTTAAATTGTTTGTGATCTAGAAAGTATTTTGGTGATATATAAATTAACCCCTGCCCCTAGGAAAGTATCTTATATCATTGAATACATGTCAACTTTTAAATTTAACTCTGTAGAGTTCTCTATATTCAGTGAAATGTACCTGCTGATGCAAATGAGAGTTTAGTGGGAGATGTTTTTGGCCCAGCACTATCTACATAATCCATTTACCTCTCCACAGTGAAAATATGGGCTGTTGTACAAAGCAGATATGCAGTAAGTACATGCTGAGTGAACAAAGGTGTGCTCAAATCTCCCCTTCTCAGCAAGTGATGCTCTTACTCAGACTGGGGTAAGATGGGGGTATGCACTAGAGGTGTGTGAAACCTGTGTGGAGTTTTGGGGAGAAGGCAAAGGGAAGCAGAGTTAAAGTCCCAAGCCAGGAAGTTTGGAAATAAATAAATGAATAGTTGGAAAGATTTCAATTCATTGGAACTGAGAGCAAGAATCACACCCCAGTGAAAGTTCTTCCACAGAAACCAGTCAAGATAGACTAGAGCCAAGCTACTCATATATGCTTCCATGGGCATACTCCCAGAGATGTACGTATTTTCCACAATAATTTTGTTTTGGAATGAGTGATATCTTTTTGGTGGTAACATGAAAGGAATTGATATAAGCTTCTTGTTGCATATATATATTCTGCTGCTAGATTTTACTTCTCCCTTTATAATTTGTATATATAAATATTTTGATACACTGTTGTTTAATTGTTTAGGGCTACTGAGGAAAGAATAGAGGTAGACAGTACATAAATAATGCATTTTTGTTAAACAGAGGCCAGATGACTTTAATTCACACAGCAGAATGAAGATTTTACATTGCCCAGTAGAAAAAGTGATGGGAGCATAACATTCAATAAGATGAGCTTCTGAAATCAAAAGGTCCATAATTTAGTAATTTACATTACAAGTTGGTAAAAATTATTTTATTTTAAAATAAAATTTTACATTAACTTATTAATTTAATTGAGAATTTTAACCTGATTTTTATTGGCTTTATAGTTTTGTTGTATTTAAATTGTAGCATTTTAGTTATTTTAGGTTTATGACATAAACATGAGTATTTAACGTAAATTTATGTTTAAATATATTTATGCAATATAGAAACAACTCAAACCTATTTTGGGTTGTTGAAACCTTTATATAGAGTCCTTTTAAAGACCTTAATCATAGCCCCGGCATTTCTCAAGTTTCAATTCCAGAAGTGGAATTATGAGAAATTCCCTTGGTCAGCTATTAAGGAGAGAAAGCTGGTTTGAACTTTTTATATCCTCATAAATGTATATTCATGGGCCTTATTTGATAAATAGATAGATATGATTACTTTATATTAGAATGTGTGTGTGTGTGTGTGTGTGTGTGTGTATGTGTGTGTTTTGGTTTTGTTTTTTGGTTTTTGGTTTTGGGTTTTTTTTTTTTTTTTTGTACTTACAGCACCTGGTATGCTGGTATTCCTAGGTGGTCTCCCATCCAAGTACTAACCAGGCCCAACCTTGCTTAGCTTCTGAGATCATACGAAATCAGTCATGCTCAGGGTGGCATGGTCATAGACTTGTTTTGCTTTCTTTTACTTGGCTTTATAAATATAAGATGTTGAACTAGCTGCTAATGGAAATATTAAAATATATAAGACACAATCAAAGTTTAAAAATGACATCCTCCCTATTAATGATGATGGTGATTTCTATCACTTTGGGGGAACTTCCCATATGTCAGTGGTATGGTGTGTGTATGTGGTCAGCACTTGCATATTTTATATAATTTAATCCTCACAGTAGTTCTATGAGAGAGATACAGTAGTTATTCTTGTTATACAGATAAGTAAACTGAATCTTTGAGAGCTACGTAACTGAGCTAAGTTCACATAGTTCTTGCAAAGTATAACTGGGTAGGATTCAATGTAATCTCTATGCTATATACTTTCCCTCAAATATTATATAATATAATATTTACCTTTAAGATACACTATTAAATAATATATCCCAAAAAGATAGTCTTGATTTTCAGTTTTCTTCATTTTGTTTATCAGTAAAAAGCATTATTTCATTCATAATTTTTTACTTATTCAATAATAGATATGTATGAAAACTGTATATCATTCATCATCCCTTGGATAATTCAAATTTAGAATTTATATGGATTAAGAGTGAAAGATGTTTTCTTTTCTTCCTTATTCATCCAATGCATCCAGATATCTAATATCCAACATATAAAATATGAAGAACTTGGTTATGGCAAACAATGTTTTAAAAGAGGAAATCATTTAAAACAAAAAGAGCATATTCTCTTCTTATAAAAATTAAAAACCTTAATCTTCAAATTCAGACCTATTAATAGTTTCCAGATTGATTATTTGAATGTTAGGGGTAATTTTGTCCTTACATTTACTAGGTTGTTCTCCATGCCATTTTTATGTAAACATACATGTTAATGAGTTTCACACTGGTTTTCCTGGTGGAGGGATTCTTTTGTTCTTCTGGAATTCCTTGGCCAGAATCATCACAAGTACCATTCTTGCACATGAATTGTTTGTGTGACAAGCAGTTAGTTCATAAGCACAGAACTGTTTTCATCTAACATAGCTACTGTATTCAAGATGTGAACATTGACAAATACTAGTATAAAATTTAAGGATACTGTATTAAGCCTAAACCATTTACCAGATTTCCTGTGCTATAGAGTCTAGTGATAAAAACATATATTTAAAACAAATATTATTTATCATGTTAAATAACATTTATTATTATGCTATATTTCTTTCACTTTTTTTTCTCTGAACACTGTAATAGAAATGTTTGACACTCAGTATGAAAAATGATAATTAACAAGGTAAAATTTGATAGCCTCAATATCTCTTATTTTTCTGACAGGTCCAAAATACCCAAACTTTCTGAATTAATAGGCTTGAGTTTATTTCCCAACTAATGGCACTTACTAACTATGTGACCTTGCAAAACAATTTATTTCTGTGAACCTTAGTGCACATATTGTGTAACTGCCAGACTTGTTGGAAGAAATAAATTGGATGTTAAATATGTTAAAAGCCTAGCACAGCACCAGGCTCAGAGAGAGTACCATTAATATTAGTTTCTTCTATGTAGTTAGCACTGAAAAATCATTCAAATGTTTTTTTTCCCTTCCATTTTTTATCTTAGATATCTTTCAAGGGAGAATTTCTTTTATCATCTAGAAATGCATTCACTTTTCATTTCTTTTAGCAGGTGAAATGCACATAAGTACTGTTCAGAATTTTTTCGTGATGTTTGCAATGTTCTATGTACTTTTCTTCTCTCCTTATAACAGTGTATCCTTAGTAAACTATAGTTTATTTAAACATCATAGGTGATATTTGATTACAGATATGTATAAAGATTTAAGATTTAGAAATTTCAAGCAGATTACTTTGTTTTGGGTGCTTAGGTTACTTACAGATAGTTTCATGTGACAGTTTTCTCCATGCCTCGTTGAAATATCTCCCTGATAAAGCCATCAAGTAACATGGTGAATAAGGCCCATCACTTTCTATTTTTAACTTTTGAAATTTATTCTGAGAAATTTTCTGCAATTTTAGTGTCTGGTAATTCAATGATATAAAATTCTCTAATCACTATAGACTTCAAAATGCAGAAATGTTTGAAAGCAATTTTTAAACTACTTCAAAAAACATATGACTTCATAAGAGAGGGAAATATAAATTAACATAACAGTAATATACTATATTCTTTAGGGCATAAATAATAGCTCTAAATATATGCTATCATGAATTTATATTAGGAAAAAATAATCAGAAATGGAAGGGACATGTAGTGACTATCTTTTTGATCTCCCTGCCGTCAAGCCAGCACTTAAACCATCTAAATCAAATGAAAGTCATTCATGTTTTAATATTAATGTTGCTTTTAACTGTCTTTGGCTGAGTGAGAAGAAGAGGAGTTTCTTTTAACTTTCTCAAAAGCTGATAGGTTATTCTTTGGCTGTTTGGTTAGGAAGCATTCTACTCTGGCCATTCAAATTAATGTTGTTGAGTTTAGAATTTCTGTTATTTAAACTCTCTTACTTAGGAAAACTCCCCAAACCTTTACATGCTGGGTATTTAGCTATGCAGAAGTCTATTCCTGAAGATTTTCAGTTTCACTTTCAGTGGAGGTGAATGATATTATTTCTCCAAAAATATGGCTGTGTATATATCTTTTAAAAATCTTCAATGTAGATAACTCTAAAAGATTATACACCACATTCTTTGGTTACAAGATTACAATGGTCATAGTAAACATATTTGGGGTAATTTTCAGTAACTAGTCTAATGTTTAATTTCAAGATCAATATAACTCAATGTAAACAAACAATTGTTAACTGGTAAAATGGTTCCAGTTCTTCGACTTCTTTTTTCATTTTCAAGGGAGAAACATTAACATTGCTTTGGAATTTTAAATAAGCAATTTTTTTTAATGACACAGAAATTGCATTTTTCCCCCCTTACCAGAGTCACTTGGATTTTGTATTCTCCACATAAGTAAACTGCCTAATTTACTTAGGGCTACCTTTTATATTCACTTAGAACTTCCAACAGAGCAAATCTCAGAAGTTCAGCCATATATTGAAGTAAACAGATTACAAAAATATAATAGCTGAACTTCCAAATAAAGTCAGTAAAATAGGTATAAATCCACAGTCAGAAATAGCCACATGCTGGCAGTTACTTGCTTAATTTGATCCACGTAGATAGCTAAGTTGGGCAATGTCAAACCCAATATTCACTCTTTAACCCAAATGTACATTCTGTGTTGGTCAAATTAATCATAAGATAAATTGGTTTTCCTCCTAATTGTTGGGAATATCATGTGAGACTTTGAATAGAACTTTACAGAATCAACCGGTGTGCCTCAGCTAATAGTATCCTGATTCATCTCCTCTGGGTCAAGAAGCATATTTTATGTTAAACGTCCATGGCACCCTGCTGACTTAACTTGGAACAACTCCAAATGATTTACCTTTTTGATTTCTTTTTCAACAGAATATTAGCCAACTGACTTAAATTTACATTTTTCACTGGGTTTGTATTTTTAACTTGATAGACTGATTATTATTTGTGACTTCCTATTAACATGAGAAAATGGTGTGACTTAAAGCCAACTCAATTAGAAGATACATATTCAATACAGTTTTTAATTTAGTGTGTGTGTGTGTGTGTGTGTGTGTGTGTGTGTGTGTGTGTGTTCTAATACAACACTCTAAATAATTTCTGTTTATTTAACAAATATGACTCATTGGTCATAGGAAGACTCAATGGCAAAAATAAGAACTCTCCAAGTTCATGCTTGCTTTACCACAAGACATCATGACCATATTATACATCAGACAAGACTCTAGTGGGCTTTTATTGTTGTTATTTTACTGAATGACTTGTCGTGCTAAATTACTTTACTGTCTCATTTTATCACTATTTAACATGTCCCTCTAGGCTTTGGAAAGCCAAGTTATTGACATTTAATTGTTTCCAATTTTAAGTGAATCTTCCTGAGTTGTTCTTGAATTGCTTATCTGATTTTTTTCAGCATATTTACTAGTTCCTAAGAATGACAGCTCCTATATCTATTTACACATTTCATTCTCCATAGAAAAAAATAATAAAATATTACCTTAACTCTGCACTATGATGAGATTGATACCATCTAATACCAGAGTGCCCATTTTTTATAGCTAATGTTAGCAAAATACAAGTTTAATTTGAATTCTATTCTTTAAATTTATCCACCAAAGTAGAAATGCCATCTTAATGAAGGGAAAAAGATATTCAAAGATATTATTATAGTCCTTATAAGGTATGACTACATATTATGAACAGATTCTTCATTTATTTAGTCAATAGTTAGTGCTTTTATCTTTTATCCACTTATATATTTAAGGTCTTTTGACCATAACTACAAGATACAGGATAAAGTTAGAAGTCATAAAGGAGGTGTTTTTTATTTCCTTCTGTATTATAGTCCTTCCAAAGTTCTGAATGTTAAAGCTCTCAACTTATCATTATATTTTAAGTAGTTTCTACATTTTGCTAACTTTAACAATGCTCCTCACTATCTTTAAAATGTGTTAATTAACAGCTAAATCACATCTTCAGTTGATCTATTTATTTGATGACCAAGGTCAAAGTTCAATGAATGGCAATAAGATGTATATTCACATTGTATTTTTAATATTTCTGTTAGATTGATTTACTTAAATAGTGATAATATCTTGGTAATTTGTATTTCTAAGTGTTTTAAGTAAGTATAAAGTACTCTATAGATTTCACTTCTTTTTTGGCTATTTATTTGATATGAACAAACTTTGACTAAACCAAGGTGATTTGTAGAAAAGTAGAAATACAGAAATAGAAATAAAAAAAAAAAGATGTATAGAATTGCTTTTAAGCTAGAGAAACATTATTAAGCATAAAATCAGAACCAATTTCAATATTTGAGGCAGCCATATTATTACTAAATTCATTTGAAACCATTTGTTTACCAAAGGGAAATTTACTGTCAGAAAAAGGCATCATATAGAGAATATCTTAATGGCCTTTTCAGGTAATTGTGGCAATTTATAAGACTTCCAAAGTCTTCACTATATTCTTAGCAGACAAAACAAATAGAAAACATTAACTAAGAATTTGATTCATATTCATAGTGATTTTCAAAGAAGTTTCAGTCAGTTTATCTTCATTGCTCTTGGTTATCCTTGCAAATTTCTGATTGTTTTATTTCCCTGCTAAAATCAGTAACCAGTCGGCCAGCCAGCCAGCCTGCCTACCTACCCAACTACCCACCGTATAAGCACATGAACAAATAACAAATAAAAACATTCTGTGGCTTTTCAGTATTGAAATAAAATGAAAATTCATTGGTGTGTATTCCACTCACTCTTGTCCATTTTTCTTTGTGAGTGTCATCTCCTGTAGTTCTTAGGGTAAACACATCACCAGATGATAAGGATCATTTACTTTTACGATCCAAAACCACTTTTGCATCTCCAATGCCTCTACTCTTGCTACTCTCTTGGGATGCTGGTTTTCTTCTCCTTGAACTCAGCCTAATTCAAACTTTCAAGTCCAAGTCATTTCAATCCTCTAACCCTTTCCCCTTTTATCTCCATAAATTTCTGTAATAGCTTGCAAACACATGTGATATTTTCTTAGGCACTGCTTGCCAGCTCAAATACAGGATTCATGAGGGCAGTAAAAACTTTTTTGTTGCTAGTGAGTTTAGCATCATATTGATACATGTTAGGCCCTTATCCAGAGGTTACTGACTGAATAAATAACGAATGAATAAAATGGTATGACTGTATTTTTATTAATAATTTAAAGTTAAGTACGGACTCATAAAATCAACTTTATCATACATTTATAATCATAACATATAGGACATATTTTTATTAAAGTTTTATACACACATAATTTTGTACCCAGTGTTTGGGAAAATAATAACCAACTTAAAATATATTATATTAGAAGATATATGATTTGCTTTGCAACATGAAAAGAAACATATTTTGACAAGCATGGGGGCCACTTTTACATCTTCCCAATGCTTATTACACATTGTGGAGATTCCTGAATGTTCTCTCATAGTGCCTCCATTTATAAAGTGTTAGGTATATGTTGACCTTGAAGCATGATGTATAGAAGAGAATAAAATGCTTTTTTACACTTCATTTTTTTTTTTGTTTTATTAAATTATTCATCTGAATTCAGTGAAAATGTGAAGCATGACCAGATTTCTAAGAGCCTTTATATAGTAGAAATCTTAGTGCTTTTATTTCTGTGGATCCCGGCAACATAACATCAACTTTAAGTGATTTTAAATTGATTTTATTATCAAACATATGAATGATATCTAATCCTTATCATTTTTAACTCTTAGATACATTTTAAATTCTTAAGATTTTCTTTCTTTTTATTTATATAATTTTTTTCTAGTATTATCTCCTTTTAAATGTCTTTCTAGACTTTTTTAATGTATATATTAGTTGTGTCTGTCATTCCTTGTGTTTATACTGTTTTGTAACTCATTGTTCACTTAATATATAATTAACATTCCCCCATATGATTAAATGTTCTTCCATTATTACACCAGTTAGAAATTTCAGATATCATAAGTCTTTACCCAGTTAAAGTGTTGTTATAGTAAACATAGTAGAGTTAATATTTAAATAAAAGTATTGACCATGAACAAATTTATAAAAACTGAATTGGTATTTCTAAGACTTTAAACAGTTTTGAAATATTTTGAGATTATATGTATGTATGTGTGTATATATATATATATATATATATATATATATATATATATATATACATATATATATATACTGCTCTTTTGCCTGCCAAACATGTTTTAAGTAATTATATCTCAACCAGCTGGTTGTAAAGTTGTTCATTTTCTGAATGTGTACCAGTACTGGGAAAAATGTGTGTGTGTGTGTGTGAGTGTGTGTGTGTGAGTGTGTGTATGCACACATACATACACATAATACATATACATATGTGTATACAAATTATAATGTTATGGTTTTAATAACAAAATATTTATAATGACCTGGTAGAAGTGATCATTGAAAAGGAACATTAATAAATTTTAAAAAATTTGCAAGAATGTATACACTGAAAACTGTTTTGGAAATAATATGAAACTTCTTTTCTATGACTGATCAATCATTCATTCATTCATTCATTCATTTTTGAAAAAAAGTTATTTACTGAACACCTGCTATATTCCAGGCACTGTGCTGGATGACTGTGATACAAAGATCAATGAGCTGTGACTTCAGCCTTGCACCTCTACAGAATATATTTACATAAAAAGATCCATTTCTGTAGAATGTGGCTGCAAGAGATTCCTGAACAAAGTGTTATGTATGAGAATGAGTGGGGAAGTTGGTGAAAACTTTACAGAGAAGATAAATATTGGAGCTAGGATTAGAAGTGTGAGTCGTTTATTGAAAGGTAAAGGAAAAAATAAAAAATAAATGCAAATATATACAATGCAGATAGTGAATGTTTTGTTTTATGAAAAAGAAGTTGGTTCAGGACAACCTTGTGGAATGTGAAATGGCTCATAACTTTCCAAGAAGTTCAGTAATTAGTGTAAAAAGTGGGAAAAGAAGGTTTTTAAATAAGGCAGTGACACATTGTTTATGTAAGAAAAATACTCTTACAGTAGTGTAGAGAATGGACCAGAGTGGAAAAGAAACTGGTGGCAAGAAGGCAATGAGAAAATTGTTAGAACAGGCGACATGATAGAGTCTGTGTCTTAGTGGTGGTGGCAGTGGAGAGAATGAAGCTAGATGATGGTGCCAACAGGATGTACTGGCTGAAAAGGAGGGAGGAGAGCAAAAGCCTGAGGTTGCAAAGAAACCCTTTCGCAGAATAAGCTCTTTTCCTATTAACTCCCTGTGCTCTAATGTACCATCCTCTGCTAGGACCCCAGTCTTGAGGTAAAGGCATCACAGAGGTCTGACAGGGCTGGTGAATGCCCTGAATTTATAGACAATAATTTAAAGACAGAAGGATCCATTGTTTTTATTAGATTCTTGTCTTAGATTCATGGATAGACTGAAAGATGGCAAGCTGATGTATTGATGGGCACTTTTTAAGAGAGAGAAGCCAAGCTTTATGTCAGGTTCTTTAAGTAGATACTAACAACAAATAGCTGACGGCCACTGATCTGTATGAATACCCTTTTGTTTTCACACATTTTGTTTGTATTTAATCCAGTCTTCAGGGCAGGAGTGGATGGCAATATGGCAGAAAATACATGGGTTTAAGTCAGAGATAACTGGTTTGGCATCCTGGCCCTGCAATTATGCTGTGTGACCTTGGGGGAAATTGCTTAACCTCTCTTAACTACAATTTCTTCATTTATGAAATGGGAAGGGTTATATCTACCTCAAAATAAGAACTGATTAGCCCAGCACTTAATACAATAAAAGGTACTCAGAAACTGATAGAAATAATGAACATTGTTATTAACATTACATTTAATACAAGGTAGTTCTAAGGCTTGCTGCTGTTCTCTCCCCTCCATGAAGCCATTATTCATCACTCCATCTAAGGTCAATCTCACCCTCTTTTCACTTGTACTTTCTCTGATATCTACCCTACTTTAGCTTAAGTTATAATGTATATGTATTTTTTTCATCCAGCTTACTGGTGATAAAGACTTTATTCTTGTGTTCTCTTCAGTGATGACTGTCATACATACTAAATAGCTAGAGACAAATATTTTTGAAATTTTAGATTTAAACTAATATTTAATATAATATTTGATATTTTAACAGCTTATTTGATTTTATGGTAACTACATTATTTGTGACACCGTGTTGTCTCCCTGATAACATTGTGGACTCTGTGGATGGAGTCTACAGTATATTCATGATGCTTACACTACATTAGAGAAAAAAAAATAAATTGTTTGAATGACCATGGGCTTCTTGCATTTTAAAAAATGTGGGGTTTTTTTTACTCTTTAAAAAAATAAATATTAGATGCTATTTATGTTTTATTATATAAACCTTAAATCTTTATATAGTGTTTAAGTATTATGTTTAAATATCCCATAATTGCAAAAACATCATGTAACTGACACATCTGGAAAAACTTAGGCCCACATAATGTATTTAGTTGAAAGACAATTGGTTTTCATAACATTATTCTTCACATAATTTGTATATATGTTTTGCCAATAGGTCTTTTTCCTTAGTTACGTATATAAATTAAAATTTCAGTAAGGCTGTGTCTATGAAATACCAACAATGCAAAACATTTCTTCAAAACATATAGCACTTCACTGAGTAGCAGCAAAAATAGAAGTCAAAGCACTTTGGTTGTCTTAACGTGGCTCTTCTGTTTTAATTCTTTTAAGTTTCATCTGAACATAACAATTTTCTACATCAACTATTATTCCATTTTAAAATAATTTATTGGAAGGGGTTGTACAATAAGAAATAACACTGGGGGCTCATGGAAAAAATCAAAAGAAACATTAAAATAATTTTTAGTTTATAAATTAAGCAACAAACAACTGACACTTCAATAAGGCAAATTGGTATTAGGAAAGTACACAGCTATCAACAGCTTTCTAGAATCACCAGAACTGAATGGGGCAACCGTTCATAAATCAGCCCTTTATCATAGCACCTGTCATGCTCAACTTAATCATCTATTGACTTATCTGTCTTGTCTACTGGAATGCTGTCTGCTCACTTCAAACCATCCTTATCATTTTCAAACAATCTTTATACTCTTAGAGCCTATCAAGTATCTGGCACATAAAAGGCAATAAATTGTTTTTAATGGAATCAATTAATGAAGTAAATAATTATTTAATTAATTAAACAATCGCGGTGTTTCCCCGTGATTTTCAAACTTTAAGATGCATCAAAACTCCCTGCAGAACTTAGTTTAAAATGCAGGTTCCTAACTCGTAACTACACTCAGAGAATCCAATTCAATAGGTTATGCAGCCTGGGAAGGTGCCTCTTAACCAGGACACCAGTGTTTCTGCTCCAGGAGCAAAGATCACTCTTTTAAAAACATTGATAGAGTATCATTAAAGTGATTAAGAAATCGTCTTGATTCAGGTAAACGTTAGCAAAATCTTTGGGCCATTCTTCACTGAATCTGATTGAGAGAGTCAGAGGGGGTGGACTGAAAGCCTGAGGTAATTCTGTGGGCACAGTGGTGAAAGCTTTGGCTGGAACTTTCTCCCATTCTGTGCCTGTTAGAATCACGAGGTCAGTATAAATAGAAGATCAAGCTAAGGACAAAGTTGACAATGTGGCAAACTCCAGGACAACCCAAGCATCCAGATAAAGCCCAGTGTTCCGACTGGGATGCATTGGGGTCACATCCAGTAGTTCAAACCAAGAAAACAGCAGGGAGCAAAATCTAGGCCAGATAACAGAACAGCATCTCAAGACACAGACAATGCCGGCATATTGACAACATAAAACAGTCTGATGTGACTTTTGATACTTGGACAGACCCATTTTTTTTCTCTGTTCCTATTTTAAGTTGTCTTTCTCGGTGTTAGTGGATCTGAGCTAGCAGATTATGTGCCGTTCCTAGCTGGATAGGCTGCTTTGGTGCCAGCCATGGTTGAAGGTTAGATTTCCTGAAGCATTTATACCAGATTCATCACAGAATCTTTTTAAAATATTGTGCAGATTCCCAGACTCTAAGCTAGATCTAATAAATTGGAATCTCCAGGGAACACACAATAGGAATTGATTTACCTGAAATCGTCAGGCAATTCAGGTGTCTGACCAGGTTTGGGAGTCATGACTTTGAAAAGCCTTCGGAGATATTTCACTAATGAAAAGGATATACTATGTTAATAAGGAGTCATAGCCTCTTTCCCCATTTTTTGCCACGTGTTTCTGTCTCTTCACTCATCTCCTCTCCTTGACAAGTCTCTTTAGTATGCTTTTTTAGGTAGCCTAAGCATCTAACCATAATAGTAATTTCCTCTACTCCCTTTTCCATCATTTTCCAGTGTAGAGACTTACTTTTCTTTCTTTTTTTCCTCTGTACAATTTATACCTTAAAGCACTTTCAGATTGCATGTCATAACGCCATACACACCCCACCCTCCTATTTGTGCATGCCCACATAAGTAGTACGACGCCTGGCCTACATTTCAAAAACAATTTTGACTCTGTGTACCTCAACAAGTAAGCTAGGTCATCATTAATCTAAGGATGTAGGAAAAAAGAGTACAAAGCAGAGAAAGTTGATTTTAAAAATAGAAGATGGGTTCAGAATAGAGCAAGATATCTAAGACATTTATATCTTTACTTGTTTTAACAAGATTCTACAGCTTCATAATTCATTTATAGAATGGTTATAGCCTCCTATTGGCTCAGTGCTCCCATTTATTCAGCAACTGTAAATAATAGCCATCAGCAAAGATTTTGAAATCTTCAGATGAAAAGAACTAAATTAAGGAAGCTTCCCATGTGCATGCCTTCCCCACAAAACGGATGCTGACTAGAACTCAGAATGCAAGTAGCAGCAAGCACAGCATGGTGATCATAGCCATCAAATGCACTCCAGCTTTGGGGAACCATAAATGTTTAATTTCTATGTACTGACATATTTTTTTAAATAAATGTTTGTTCTTCATCAAAACAGGGTATAGTGGATTTTTTTTTTTTTTTAAGATGTGAGAGATATTGGAGAAGGCAACATCAAGTCAGTTTCATTATGTGGATTAATGCAGCAGTTTCTTTCTTTGGTTATTGCAAAGCTGGTTGCTATTTTAAGGCTATTAGCCACATGTTACTGTACCTGAGAATGAAATTTTTCATTACCTCTAAAGATGATTTATTTTGTTGCTTAACAGAGAAACCTTGATAAATAATTCCAGCATGTTTTCTTTTCTTTTTTAAAAAAAAATATTTCCAGAGACTTAAAATGCACCTGCAATTAAAGAATTACATGGGTTATCTTTTTGTATAGTTTACATATATAATTTACATATTTTAAATTATTAGGCAACGAGCTAGAGTTATAATCTTAATGAAGTGTTTTTAAAAATCTTCTTATAATACTGAGGTATAGAACCAGTACTCATTCCTCTGGCCAAGGGTGCTTAGTTGAACCAGCATGATACATGAGGTTGGGAAGCATAGCTTGAAATGCAGAATATACCTAACTTAGGTAACAGTGAATTTGCAGTTAAAATTGTTTGTATTCGAGTTCTTTGTCATTTAATAAGTTTATTATATGTGATAATGTTAATATTCAGTACTGCAGAATGCAATAAACAAAAAACAATATTGTTTATTAAGATCAAGTAACTGTGGAACATTGTATGGAATATAAAATATGTAGACGTGTTCTCAGCCTTCCAAGACCTCCAATTGCATTTGGTCATACCAGGATAGATGGTATAGGTATAGGTGTAGGTACAGGTATAGATATCGGTATAGATATAGGTATATGTATAAGGTTAGGTATGGTATAGGTATAGCTATAGGTATAGGTATAGGTATAGGTATAGGTATAGGTATAGGTATAGGTTAGGTATAGGTTTAGGTAAAGGAATGGATATAGATGAGATAGAGATAGAGATAGATAGAGATAGAGATAGAGATAGATAGAGATAGAGATAGAGATAGAGATAGAGGAAATTAGAGATGAGATAAAGATAAAGATAGAGATAGAAAGAGAGAGAGACAGAGATAGAGATAAAAATAGAGATAAGCTAAGCTATGTGGCATTTATTTTCAATAATGCACATATTCCACCCCTAATTTTTGTACAACTCAGCTGACAATTATTTACAACATGTAGCATCTCCTACTCTATATTTTTAAATTATTATTTAAATTTATAAAATTTTATATCTCAGAGAAGACTTGCTTCCTTCTTTTTGATGTTTGTTTCCTAGAACAACTGGGATATTGTGGATATAGGAAAACTTTTAAGGCCTAAAAGTGTTCATTTTATTTCTAATTATTTTATTATTTTAAGATATAAGCATTTTCAAATGCACTGCTTATTCCCTTGACTTATTAAAAAGTATAAGTAGAGTATGTTTTTATTCAGTGGCATGATTATGTGCATCAGTGTCTATGACATTCTCTTAATGGAATCGCCAATATAGAATGAATATGTTGGAAATCTCTTAGTTTCCTGGAAAAATGCATTATCAATCTACTTTTATGTTATTTTTATTTTTTCTCCTAAAGATGTGTGAAGAAGTTAGGTGACTTTCTGTGCCCTTTCTACTAAATCACTACGAATTTAATAAGTGAGTCAAAGGCTAAAGCATACTTCTTCCCAGGAGTAATTTCAATATATAGAAAACTATCCATTTTTTTAATTGATATTGGTAATCCTGAGTTGGTTGGTATCTCAGAAACTTTATCTGAGTTCCTCATCACCAATATAAAAGATCTCCTACAACATTGCAGTGTTCACACCTCCTCTACTTGCTTTGCTTTGATTTTGTTCCCAGTGTAGGAAGGAGGATTATTTTTACCTGTTGAAGTTTTTGATAGACAATTGCATTTTTAGGGATGAAGAGCTGGAGTGTGGAGAGGATTTTTGTGACACCTCAAAATGTTAATAAAATTAAAAGTCACATAGTTAATTTTATATTAACAATAAAATTAGTAATTATTTAAAAATGTAATGTTCTGAAATTCCTTTATTCCTAAATTATAACTTCATTTGTTTTGTGAAAATTCCAGAAGGAAGACTATTAGGAAATGAATGTTATACAAAGTTCATGATATTCTTCTAAATTATCACTATCTTTGCTTACTCTCTTCATTTAAATGTCTAATGAAATTATTTCATTTCAAAGGCCAAAGCTCAATTTTGTGAATAATACAGCTATCTAGGCCTTATCTACTTATTTGTAAAATTGTTTTTACTGAGTATGGTACAAAGAATAATTGCTCCTCCCTCCCCTGCAAAAGATGGCAAAATCTTAATCCCCAGAATCTTTGACCATGTTTTGTTACATGGCAAAGAGCTGATCTTAAGGTCAGGAGATTATCTATATTATCCTGTTGGGCCAAGGCTCTGCACACAGAGGGAAAGTGAGGCAGAAGAGACAGACACTGGTCATTGCTGGTTTTGATGACAGAAGGGGGGTCATTGCCCAAGGAATAAAAGAAGCCTCTAAAAGAGGGACAATGAAAGAAAATAATTTCTCTCTTAGAGCCTTGGAAAGGAATGCAACTCAGTGAGACCCATGTCAGATTTCTGACTTCCAGAAAAGTAAGAGAATAAATGTGTGTTGATTAAAGCCACTGAATTTTGGTAATTTGTTGTAGCAGCAGCAGTGTTTATCGGACTCAAAAATAGGAGCATTCTTATATTGTTTCATGGAAAGCAAGTCAAACAGTCTTGCTGAATCCCCACTTTGGGGTCAGTGTGCAGAAGGGTGCTTCTCTGAAACTTTGCACTTTCAGAATCTTTGGGTAATATAAATAGCTACCCTCTCTGAGGCCCAGTGTAGAGACAGGGTTGATGAATCACCCTGTGATTCAGCCCTATTGAATCAGAATATGTGCCTATTCTGTGTTTTGGTGTAGAGTGTCATGATGGAATTGCTTAAAGCCTTCAAGAACCACAGAACTGACAAGCATCTGAGTTACTGAGATACAGTTATGTTGGTGCCACACAATCAGGCTAGATATATGATAAGAAAAGTGATATATAAAAATAGCTAGAGTGACTGAGTGCCAGTCAGGGAGTAGACCGTGGCTCCCTCCCCACAACCCATATTCATTATCTGAAATTAATTTAAAATGAATAGATGAGAACCATAAGTACTCTAAATTTGGCATTTAGAGACTCACTAAGAAGTGTCTAAAGAGTCCACTTTGATCTTACTTACTGGTTAAGCAGTGTCCTCAACTTTAGCACTACCAACATTTGGGCCAGATACTCTTTATTGTGGGGGGCTGTTCCTTGCAGTTCAGGGTGTTTGGGAGTATCCATGGCCTCTTTCCACTAGATGTCACTAAAAAACCCCTGCTCCAGTTGTAAAACCCAAAAGGTTTTCAGATACTGCCAAATGTCCTCCCGGGATAAAATCACCTCTGCTTGAGAACCACTGGGTAACAGTATTGGACACTTACTTTTTCCCCACAACTAAGGCTTTACTTTATAATCTACTCAATTTTAGCAGCCCCTGTCAAAGTATCTGTATTTACAGATACTAGTTACCTCAGGGACAGTACAAAATTTTAATTGTATTTTCTCTAGACCTCTGTCACCATAGTAGGTTCGCTATAGTGACATTACAGAATATCTTCCTCTCTTACCATGAGCCAATTATTTGTAAAACCTTAATGATTGAATATTCTACTCTGCTAGATTTTATCCATTGACTTTTGGAGGCATCTTCCCTGATGGGCCCAGCCTGGACAATACCAATGGTTTTCATGTCCTGCTAATCTGCAGTATGTCCCATTGTACTAGAGCCTCATTTCTGGCCGTCAAATTTATTTAAAAACAAAACAACAACAACAAAACAAGCTAATCTATACTCATTAGCGTTTATAAATACAGATATCACCACTAACAACTGAGACACAGGTACCCAATAGGATTTTATTTACAAGTAACAGAAAACAACTTGAAAGAGCTTATCTAGAAAAGCAATGCAAAGCCAAACCAAAATTGAGTAACTTTTATCAAATGTAAATTGTCTCAGAAAATCCAGGCATGAAGAATAATGGCCTTGGGTTTGCACATAGGAATTGAGAAGTGGTTAAGATGTCAGGGAATGATATGGTCAGGACCTCAGAGAATGGTGTGCAACCTTCTTTCAGCTCTGTCTTTTCCACATTTCCCTGATTCTCTTTCTCCTGATTGGATTTCTCTCATGCACTGTCCAGAAAGTAAGGTGGCTGAATCAAAGTTTCCAAGAGTTTACAAACTCTCCTTTCCAGAGGTTGACCCTAAGTAAACTATAGTGTCTTAATCCCATTTCCAAATTCCTCGAAGAGAGAATGTGGGTGTGTGGAGAACACTTCTTCCTGCCAGGAAAAAAGATGCCCTAAGAGATGACAGCCACAGACAGGTTCAGATATTTGCCCAAATCACCAGATCACCAACACAGAAATTTAATTTTTAGGTTTTTTAAATGTAAGATTTATGATTGAAAACATTTCACAAGTAGAATTTCAATTTTATAAGGATAACAAAATAAGAACATATCACCTTTGGGAAGGACACACATTTATGTAATTATAAATCAACACTCATATTGCAAACTTTATTGATCATAGGTACATTATAGAAGCAGTTTTGTCCAGATACAAACAATAACTATTTTCTAATTAGAAAAACAGAAATTTAATTTTTCTTCTGCATGTAACAAATAAATTTTTAAAAATCATGATACTTAAAAGCATCTTTAAGGTTTTTTACACGTCGTTGAAATTGAAGTAAAAAAAAAAAAAGAAAAACCTATTCCCAGGCTTAAAAAAAAAATTACTATAACCTTTGTGTGAAGCTACAAAGATGATTTTTTTCCTCTAAAGAATGCTAGTTCAGACCATGCTTGAAAAATAATATTTTAACAAGGAGTGTGCAGGAAATTTCAAAACACTAAGACAGAAACACTAGAAAGTTTGGACATTTATGTTTTCCTAATAAAGAAGCTCTGTGTTTATTTTCTGATAAGTTCATTGACAGAGCTTAAAAGGTAACATAACAGTTTCTGCACTTACCTGTCAGCCAGGAATGTGTCACTCCTGAATTTACTAAAAATGACATGATCAACATGGCATAGTAATGAACCTTAGAGAGGATTTAAGATACTATATGGCAACAGGCCCTCTCATTAGTGCCAGGGGTCTTATTAGTACATGTCATTTTTCTAACCTTAACATAATCTTAACATATAATGTTTGAAGAATACAGCAAATACTAAAAATTTCTACATTTGTGACATCACTTAATGTCACCACGTCATAATTTTAAAAACCGTTTATAGCTTTTTGAATTTTCTAAACACATTTTGAAGATGAAGAAATGATGTAAAGCAAGGAAAATGAGAATAATTCATAGGTTTTGTGGGGGGGAAAGTATGCTAATACATTAACTGGAAAGAAATACTTGTTCCCTGTCAATTCTTATAACCTAGGGAGGCAGCAGCCTTCAGGATCAAGAGCCTGTGATTCAGGCTGGGACTCTAAATTCAGCTCTGCCAGTAATAACTCCGATTACTCTTCACCTCCCTTAGATTTGTAATTGACATGTGTGATGTGGGAAATCAGTTCTAGGATCCTTTTTTATTAGCATTGATTTTTTTCAGGGCCCTTTATGAATATTTCTTCTCTTGCCTTGCCCTCTCTCTCTCTTTTTCTTTCCCCATCCCTTTCTTCTCTTTCACAAACATTTATGGAGCAAATAACAAATTACATACATAATGATAGGCATTGCAGATAAATTTAGGGAGTTCATTCTACTAATGTAGAGACGTGATGGTACTGTAACTATATGCAAGTGGATTTATATTTATAGAAAACACCTTTAGGAAAGAATTTAACAAAATTTGGTTCTGTTTGTTTGCAATTAGCAGTATGATGGAGAAAAGCTGCTGGATTTGTGATTTAAATATCTCCATTTAAATTTCATAAATTATCTTGGGAAAGCACAGGATCCACATTTTTCAAAAGGACCAGAAATAAAAGTATCTAATATAGCTTTAGTATTTTAAAAGCCAAAATAAGTAATAAAGATTGTGTTAAAATAATTCCAGTAGATTATTCGTTATTTTCAGTTTTAAAGTTAACATTTACCATGTACTAGTCAAGCCAACTTTCCAAAGCCTGTCACTGTCGGTCTCCAGTGTCTTCCGACATTCCTCAAGACTGACTGATAGTTGGGCAGATTCAGGTGCACTGAGTGGTGTGGATTGATACTGATACAAACAAGGCTTAAAAACAAGCAGGAGAGATGGAAAATACATCTTACTAAAAGACGGCATCTTGTTCTGATGACTTGCCAAAAATACAGCATAGTTTTTATGTGAGATTAAATAAATAACATTTCTATGTGTATATACATAAATATTTCAAGTCAAAATGAGTAAATAAGCCCTAAAACATATCATTCACATGCACATCATTATAAGGTTATATCTGCCAAGTTTATAACAATAAATGTCACCTAAAAATCAAATGAAGAGAACAGAGTTAAAAAAAAAAAAAAACCCATCTGATTTGTCAGGTAGTTACTGAACTACTTGTCATCGTATGACTAACTTGTCTTTCTAAAGGCAGAATCATGACAGATATTAAAAGTGGAATGGAGGTAGGAGTGTTTGATATGTCTTAAGGTAGTGGTTTAGACATCAGGGAAGCTCCTGGGGAAATCCATATGCTAGTGAGACTACAAATTGCATTGAGTGTTTATTGGTTTCTGTCATGGGATGGTAAGTATTGGATAGTGATGAAAATGAAGCAAAACACATTTGTTTGTAGCTTTCATTTCTCAGTTATGTGCTTTCTGATAGATACATTTGTCTTAGGGAGGAAGTAGAAAGGAGCTACTTTAGAATTCAATTCTAATCGCAGGCAAAATATTTTTATATAACTTGTTTTTCCCCAGTGGAACTGGAGAAGTATAAGATACCTGTGAAGTAACCATGATGCATTCATGGTTAATCATAATGGATAAAGTTTGCTTTTGCTTCTTGAATACCTTCCTTTTTTCCCCGTCAAAGGATAATTACATGAAATAAAATTCAAAGTGATATCTTTAAGATATGCATTATTTCTTCTAGGAATCTCAAGCTCAACCTAGTTTGTACAATATATAATATGTAAATTCCTCATCTTGAAATTCTCTTTCACTGCATTGAAATAAAGCTTATGATTTTAGAAAATCCCTTCTGCTGGTTTCTGCGCAGTAGCAGATCAGCCAGTGTGCTGCGCTGGGTGGGCAGGGAGAGGACTCAGGTGTAGGTCAAAGAGTTTAAAGACATCTGTTGAAAAGTAAAACGTGCATGATAAAGATTCAAATAAACTTTCGAGTCAACAAGAGAAATATGTGGCATGGTAGTACATGGTTAACAACAAAGTTAACAGCTTAGGTAATAACTGCTGAGGAAGTGAACTACACATTCACAAAGCCAGGGCCAGGAGAGTCATCCCGGCTCAGGAAACGCTCAGAGCTAAAGCAGAGAAAAGAGGGAGTAAAATTATTTGTTTTCTGGATACAAGTGAGTGTGGGTATATGAAGGCTATCCGAATGGAACAGAAAGGCTAGAAAATTCGCCTAGAGGCAGTGAGGAATGGCTTTGGAATGTCTAGCCAAGATTTTTGACTTTACCATGAAAGGCAGCATCTCCCGGAGTGCAGTCTCCGGAGCTTCCAAAAGTTTGCCAGGCATGATAGCTGCTCGTGAGGGTCAGGTAAAAACAGGAATGACGTTCAGTGTTGGTCATTGTTGAACAGGAGGTAAAAAATGTTTGATGAATTTAGTTTATTTAACTCTACTGTGTTTACAAAACTATATTAAAGAGTAAAAATGTAGAGATGAATTGCAAATAGACATAATCTTCAGGAAGCTCCAGGTGTAGTCATAAACGAACCGAAGGAACAGTGTAATGTCACTCAATGAATGCAATAACAGAACTATGTGAAGGGAGAGACAGGCACACTGTGACATTTACCCACATGGACTTTGCATTGAAACCACTGGGCTTTGAATCCTTGTGCCATACATGTCCTTGGAAAGAGTACTTGCTTTTTCTGTGACTCAGTTTTTTAACTTTAAATGGAGTAAATAATACTAACTTCAGATAGTACTATAAAGATTAAATGAAAAGGCACATAAAGCATTTTAACAATATTTGGGCCAGAACGAGCACTATAGAAACATTCATAGTTATCGTATGATATAAAAGTTTAACAGAGCTGTGACATCCAAGCTACCTTTATGAGAAGGGATATAGAAATCCATGGTTTAAAGGCAAAGAAGGAAGTATAGGGGCTTCCAGGAAGAGGCACAGGAATGAGAAACATCTGCATGTATTCTAGAAATTTTAAATAACTTGACACCGAAGAGTTTTCACCTGATTTTGCAGGTTCTTGACTGAGTAGGTGAAGGGGAGTCAAGGAAAGTTTATAGGAAGAAGACAGCTATATTCAAGCTTATAGTTTTGAAAGGCCATCCTGGTAACAAGTCAAGAGACTCCTTTAATCACTCATCTATAAACATGGAGGCCTAAACTAAGGCAGTGGCAATAGAAAAGGATTTTTTATAGTCTGCTACAAAAAAATGTTAAGGAATATAATCTTAAATTCTTGATGAGTGAAAGGGTATGAAGGAGAGGAAGGAGTTGAGAATGAATTTTTAGTTTGTAGCTTGGGAGACAGTGAAAATATTACCAATCAAATTAGAAAACAGAAGAAGAATAAAACAGGGTGAGGAGGAGAAATAGTGCAGGAAGATGAATCGAACTGTAGTGGCTTTGGGTTTGAGGTCTCCATGACACATACAGAGGGATCTATGTGGAAGATACGCAAGCTTATGTACCTGGAACCCAGGAGAAAGAAACGATCTAGAGGTAAAGGTTTGCAAGTCGCCATTCTGCTACAACAACATGTAAACAAAGACATGGGAGATGATGAGAACATTCGCACAGACCACATAGCAAAGACAGAAGGGTCACCGAGGACACAGTCTAAGAAAATGAAGGCTCCACCACAGAAAGGGATCAAGACTGGCATTATCCAAATGCTGTAGTAGAAATTGTTATCTACCCTGTTATTCTTATTCACTGGGGAGCAGAAGAGATATAGATACATTCTCTGAGTGTGACTAAGTGTGTGTGTGGTGGGGAGAAGGGAAAGTAAAAGAAAACCTGTCGGAAGAGGAAAGAGTACCAATACACATAGAAAGCATATGAAAATACACTAAACTAACGTGTCTTTACATCAAATTTTTAAGTGTCATATAATGTATAGCCGATAGGACTTATTATTTTATAGATGAAGAAGTTGAGGGCTGGAAATATAGTGTCTTTCTACATGTTATGGAACTAGTAAGTAGGAAATTATCTGTATTTGCGGTTGTGGATCCTCTCTCTCGTGGTTGCACTGGTTCCCTCTCAGGCTACCTAAATAGAACTTCTGCACCTTGTTGTCTAATTGCCTCTTTCCAGACGTCTGTGCATGAGCGTATTTATTCCTGCCTGGGTACCACTGAGCAGGTCAGTTTGTAAACCTGGATGAGTATATTTTCACTTCTACCAATATTATGCTACACTTCATTTCTTATGTGTGTTCCAGCTGGTCCAAAATATCTTTCAAATAATGCTTTATTGGGGTTGCTCCATCGTGAGGAAAACAAAAGGGTTTGCTTTACAATAATTTAATCTGATTATGGCTGCACTTTTACCAGACTCACTGCGAAGTTACACGTTTAAATCAAACAAATAAATAAAAATTACATCTTGAGTTGCTGAGTTGGCACAAGCCTAATTTTAACACTCAGATCTCTCTCTTGGAAATCAGTAATGTTTGTCTCATTTTGAGTTATTCTCAGTTTTGCTCTTGTGCTTTCAAAGTCTTGGTGTGCCATTTTTTCGTCTCGTATTGCAGAGACAGTTTAAGAATCTCACAGACTTCATTGGGTTGGCAGTTAATCCGTTCTCAAGATTTTACTTTTTTTATTTGGATTCACTTTGGTTCTTTCCTCTTTTGTTACTTCATTTAAAATTTTCACGTATAGGATATGCACTGCACCACTCCTCCTGGCCTCCTCCATGGGTTCCTTTATAGTGCCTCTCGTTCTCCTCCCCCAAGCCTGGAAGTGATCGTGTTTTTCTCTCCCTGAGCTGCCCACCCTTTGTGGTCGTCAGGCCTTCTGTATGGCGAGCTTTTTCTAAGACAACGCATTCATGTGAGAGTTTGAGAAATATTCCAAAATGCTCTCTACACACGTGTTTGGGAGCTGGGAATCTCAGCACACTCCACCAGATTTGCTTTCTGGTCGCATATCACCCTGGAATTTGAGCCCAACCTTTTAATGCTTCCATTTCAAGAATCCTCAGGCCACACTAAGACAGCAGCCCTTTGAAATGCACAAGTCCTGCAGAAGCTCTGACAGTGCTCCCGAACACTGTCCCTTTTTCTGCATTCACATTAAACAGATTTTTCCTGCTTTGGGCTAGTTCCGCCGAAACCTAACCAATAAAATAGATGAAATCGCCTGCAGTTGAATTTTGCTATGATATGAGTGAGGTATGAATTGTGATACGAGCACTATCTTCCCAGTACTATCATTACGAAGAATGTTTATTTAAGAAGGAGGATATTTAAAGAAATATGCAGTATTCACAACATTGATGTGAAGAGAGTAGCTAATTAATGAAAATGCTCTTCTGAACAATCCAGGAACAAGTTAATGAAATTATAAAGTACTTTTTGAGTAAAATAAAATTTTCAAGAATTATGAGCACTGTAGTTAAGCACTCTATGGCATCAAACATTAATATTTTATTTAGATGAATTATTTTTCACCAGAAAAATAGCTAAAAATAGAAGAGTTATCAGGTACTAAGTAAACCATAATTCTTTGTGTTAATTTGCCCAGATATATGTACATTGACTTATTATTAGAAAATACACGTGGCTAATTTTGACATTTCTTGGATATATAATATCAATAATTGTTCGGTTATTCAAAATATGTATATCCAGACATACATACACAAACATATACACACATATATCTAGAGAAAGAATAATCTCAAACTGTTCAGTACAACACATTTAAATTATATTTTAGTAGCAATTTAATTCCTTTTCATGTAAGTTATCCTTGAAATTCTGAAGCGGCATTGTACTACAACTTATAATAAGACACCAAAACAAGTTTTTTGAGTTAATAAAGAGAAATTCACGTTACTCCCTGTTAGTTGACACTTCTTTTCTGGATATTTTAAATAAATGCTTCCTGTTAGGTGACTAACGTTGGCTAGATAGGGATTTTTTTTTTCTTGTGGAAATCAGATAAATCAGTTTCCAGGATATTTTTTTTATTTTTGCATGATGATATATACTACTGTTTTATTCCTTGAACCGATTTATTACGTTTCAGGTATTTCCTAAGGCCTTTTTCCCCCCAGAATATGTACAGTAAGTTAATTTATTAGACCAAAGTTTGATTTTTTCCTTTTGTGCTAAATCGAATGATGAAGTTATAAATTTTCTTCTGCTGGCAAAGAAATAGACAATACAGAACGAAAACCTCTATTTAGAAAATTTATTTATCCTATATTATATTTACAGTTTTCATTTCATATTGAGAATGATCTAATTGTATCATGCTTTAAAAATAACAACAACAAAGACACTCTAGCAGTTAATTTATGTAGAAAATATGGTCCCAGAGGCAGAAAACTTAAGATATTTTATTTTTAAATAGTTTAAATGGATTATTCTCCTTTAACCCAGATTAAAAACTATTTGGGATTATTCCACGAAGTTTTCCGCCAACAAACAAAAAATAGTAGTAATTTTCCAGTTCCCACTACCTCTCATTTTACTATTTTTCTGTTATGTGACATTTAATTAAGGCTTATGGAGTGCGCTTATTTAAATTTTCTTCTGCAGCCCAACTCCTGCCTTGATTGTTGGTGCAAGATCATATGAATGACCCTTAAGATGCTGGAGCCTAGTGTCTCATTTTGACCTCCTCATCTACCATAAATTTTTGTACTACACTTCAGGCAGTTAGTCTCACATCCATTGCTCTATACTTATCCCCCAGAACAGTACTGCCTCCACTAATTTAAGGATCCTAGTTTGAAAGTAAAACTTTAATTGTTGAAGTACCTCCCATGCGATTATTTTCCACTTTATTGTCACCTCTACTTCCTTAGTGCCACTATCACTGACCTTTCTTCATTCATCATCTTGATTGTGGAAGTCCCCCCATATGATAATTCTTTCACCCCATCCATGACATCTGGCACTCCCATTTCACTCTTATAGGCCTCTCCTCGTCCATTAACACTCCCACACTTTCCTTCTGTCTTAATTTCCCTTCTAAATCAGCTTAAAGTTCATGGATCACCATGTCAGTAAGTTCACATAAATACCCCAAATTCCCTTTTCTCACTTGGCTTTGACTTTCTGATCATGAAAATTATCCATTCCTGATAAAGCCAACTATTTGGCTTATCTGACAGGCATCTTGTAACTCAGTCTCAGCTGGATACAATAACAATGCATGTCAAGCTATTGCCTCTGTAATTAGTGGATATTTATTAACCTTGACTGGACTGTCATTACCATGTAATTCTGCTATGTGTTGTCTCTTCCGCCTTTCTTAAAAGGTTATTTCAAGCCTGTACTGTTCACGACAAAACACCAGCATTTCTATTAGTTAATTCCCTCTAACAAACAGCAACAAAAAAAAAAAGAAGAAGAAGAAGAAGAAGAAGAAGAAGAAGAAGAAGAAGAAGAAAGAAAAAACTCAAAACTCTCTTAGGAAAGTTTTCCAATTGATATAGGAGACAGAGAAGTCAACAGAGGGAGCTTTTTGATAACTTTTCTCAAAGCCTTACTATCTACCCCACACCCATCTGCATCATTCACTCCTTATCAGCATGTTATTTATTAAATACTAACAAACTTTCTGGTCTTCTGTTTAGCTGACCATACTTTCTTTCTTGCAACACTTTTCTTTTTTTCTATACACCAGCATGATTTTTGTTTTTTATCTTGCCTCTTTCTACCCACCTTCTCAATGTCTTTTGCTTGCCCAGTTTCTTCTACAATTTTTTTTTTTTTTCAATTCTGGGACCTTGTAGGCTCGGTCTAAGGCTTTCCCTTCCCTTTCCATTCTATATTCAATCCCAGGCCAGTTAATCCAGTGAGTGGCTTTAGCTCAAAATTAGTCATTCATGGCAATAACTCTGTTTATATTTTCAGTTTAGTCCTCTCCTAACCTCCAGAGGTATAAGCTGTCTTCTAGATAGCACCACTTAGATGTTTAGAAGCACAGCAAAATCATTATGTCAAAAGTTACTCAGTTCTGTAACCCTGTCTTCTTCCATCTTTCATTCCTTAGTGGAAGGAAATACCACTCACCTCTTTACAAAGACAGACACTTAGGAGTCATTCTGAACTGCTTGTTTCTTTTACCATTAACCAATTCATTAGCAAGCCTTGTTGATTTAGCTTTTAAATATGTTTGAGTCACATGATCTCTCAACATCATCACCATTATCATACCCACATACAAGCCACCGTCTTCTCTTACCTGGAGGGCTTCAATAATGTCCTATTTGGCCTGTTCACATCTTCACTTTGGGCTCTCCATGATTTTTTCATAAGTCAGTCAGAAAGAGTTTGAAAGGCAAATATTATTAATGTTTTCTGCTTAAAACCATTGTACTCCACTTTGTGCTCCAGCAACACTGGCTTTTACCAGTTTCTTTAATGTGCCAACCCACTATATACCTCAGGGCCTTTGCACACACTCGCCTTTATTTCAAGTTTACCCCTTCCTTGCTTTTCACCCCCCAAATGCATAGTTCCTCTGCCACCACTCTTGCTTACTCATTATTATGATCTTGGCTCAAATATATCTCTATAGAAGTCTTCTTTGAGATTAATCTCCTGTATTTGACTTTCACAGTATCCTATAAATGTTTTTCATAAATGCTGGTTTAACTACTAAGTATGTATAGAAATAATGATGCAAATTCACGAGAAACAATCAGTTTAATTCCACAAACATATTCTGAGTGCCTACTATATACCAGCCCTGGTCTATGCTCTTGAAAGTCTCATAATCTATCAGAGAAGGCATCCACATTTTAAAAAATAAGCAAAACCATACTTTTAAAAAATAATGAAGCTCTTTTTACAACTGAATGAATGCTTTTCAAGTACCTACCATGTATTGTCAAGCACAAAGGAAGACGTTTTAAATTGCACACTGGAGGGACTCAGACTAGTAGGAAAAACATTTTAAATATAATATACTGAGATTGGGGTGAGCCATGTCAGTATTTTAAAATAAATACTGCACCCCCACCATAGATAGGACACGTAGTTCCTAAATCCAGGTTATCACAGAAAATAATTGAACCTCTTGGGTAAGAAAAAGTTTAGTCCAAGGAAATAAAATTCCAAAGGGGCTTATAAAAAATCATACATTTACTTTGCTTGGCTGTTAGAATAAATCTTAGCTAATCATGTCCCATCCCCCTATCCCTCCAAACTTTTCATTTTTTCAGATGACGGAAAAGATTTATTGCGACCTTACGGCTGTTCACTCCCTAATAAAGTTCTCCCTCAGTCATCCTGCTAATTTGGTTGACTGGTCTATTTTTAAAAATTAGCAGTTTTCAGAAACAGCCTCCAGTATTGTGGCTGTGAAAAATCTGTTGAGAAGAAATAAAAGGCTAAAACAAAATCTGATACTGTAAGCAAGTATAAATTTTTTGGAATGATATACGATCCTGTGTTATGCCAGTTTGGTCCCTGAGGCAAGAAAGAAAGCAATCTGGTTTTCTGAAACATTCAAATTTCTCACCTAAGCTCAGCTAAGAATACATCATTATAGGAAGCAAAGTGGAAAGTCACCATTTTATCCTTTAATTTACAGTGTCAGTGGGACCAGCACAACACAGAATTCAAAGTTGAAAGAGAAAAAAGATTTGGCTTATAGTGGATATAAACTTAATTTCTTTGAACCAGATACCGAGGCCCTGCTGTGTAGGTTTAACAATGGGCATTTTAAAGTTCTTTCAGTGGCCTTTTATATGTTTCAGAAATATGATAAAATATTCACTTAAAAGAAAGCACTAAACACTTGGTAAAAGTTGATCCAAGAAAAAATTGTGAAATATTTTACATGTTTTAAGATAGAACAACTTTTTCAGATTGTCCTTCATTTAATGCAGAAAGGTCAGTTCTACTTTCTACCTCAGCTGTGATATTAATCTCTCCATTTCTTTCTAAATCCTATTAAGAGAAGGTAGAAGCTTAACTTTATCATCTTAATGCCAAGATCTCAGCAAGCATTTATCTAGATATAAACAAGATGCCTTTCGGAAGGTTATAGTTTCATTGTGATAATGAAGAAAGGGACTCATACATTAATTAACCTAATTTCACAAAATGAAGTGTTTGGTAAGATTAACAAGCACATTTTATTATTTTCTCAACCTTTTCGAGAAGCAAAAATGTTAAGGAGAAATTAGCTTGTGACAAAAATGTAGCTCAAGAATAAAATGCTTTCAGCAACCAAGGTCTACCTAGAGCTAGACTTAAGATGTATCCAACACACCAATGGATCTCAATCCAACCTGCTCATTAGCGTCACCCTGGACAGGAAGAGGCGTGGCTTTCAGAAATACCCATTCCTCTGATGCCCACACACAGAGATCCTAATGAAATTGGTCTGGGATGGGGCCCTGACATGGGTATTTTGGTTGAGTTCTAGGTGATCCTCATATTTAGCCAACTTGAGAATCACTGACTAGGTGCTTAACCCTAGCTCACCAATCTATCTGTGAGGCACTGAGGTAAAATAAATAAATAAATAATAGATAAAAAGCTCGGAGTATCTGAAACTCAACTCTGAGAATGCCATTTGGCCCCTCACCAAGTTTCTTCACTTAATTGTTCCACCAAAGAGATCCATTGCTTTAACATCCTAAGCATTGCTAAAATAAGTCATTTATTTAATCAAGAAGGCAAGAAATTCAGTGAAAAAAAAATCATGAAATAAATCACTTCCTTGGCTAAATTGACACTTGTTCTCTGCTGCATATTTAGTCACACTGGCCTCCCCTAAATCCTCTGCTGGTGACATAATTCATCACTGTACCACTGAATCCCTCTGCCTCTAAAAAAACATGTAATTGAGTGAGTGAATCCCTGCATTATATTTTCTTCTAAAAAAGTACTGCTCCTGTTGTCAAATTGGAACATATTGTACTTCCTATATATACATCAGCCACGAGTCATTTTTAAACTTGTATCACTGTCTATCCTGAAATAAAAGCTCTACTACTGAGGAGGGACAACTTTATCCTTCTGCATCACTCAGAGCTTCACATTTCCCATCTGCTTTGCATGGCTGAAGGGGCTGCTGATGCATTTCCCATGGCTTCTGCATTTTTCTGGAAACATTAAAATGATTAGTCAAAGAAAAGAAAGCCCTTTATCTATAAGTGATTTCTGTACAATTTTAAGCATATTGAAGCTCTATATTTAGACGATGCCATTTGTCCTGGCAATGTGTTATAAGCTTTTGCACATACAAAGGAATCTCCATTTAACCCAATTGACTAAGCAGCAGGATCCAATATGAGACCTCTCTTAATCTCATGAAGTTAATCAAATATATATATATGTATATAAATCTATTTATACACACACGCATGTAGGCATATACGTACATGTGTATGGTATGTGCACACACGAGTGTATGTATATAAACGCACACATGTGTGTGTGTGGGGGGGTGTGTATACACACATACACATATGTTAATATCTGGTAGGCTAGTAGCCCAAAATGTTCCTTCTTATAAGAACTCAGAAAAATTAAAACCCACAACAAAGCTGATGGTCACAACCTATGGTCAGAATCTAAGAAATATATTTCTGTTAATCATTAGACTTTTAGAGCTGGCTTAGGAAAAATAAATATGGCTGGCCTAAAAAAGTTTTACTCTTGTATCCCTTGTTGCCTGAATAAAAGTGTAGAAAGATACTATTTTTATACCCAGTCCCTAAGCCTTGCTAGGGGGCCCTGGCCCAAGAATCAAAAACAGAAGAGCCATAATGGTTAAAAGTATAGTTTTTCAAATTTGAATCCTGGCTTTGCCGGTTCTTACTATTTGATCTTAAGGAATTTCTTAATTTCTCTAAATCTCAGTTTCTTTTTTAAAAAATGGTAACAAAAGAGACTATTGGTAACAGTATTGTTATTAGAACTACAAATAATTAATCCATGTAAATCCCTAGTTAGTACCAAACATAGATTAATTACTCTAATATGAGTAATAATTAATATTGCACTGCAAGAAAGATATTTTATAAGTAGATATTATATCCATTTTATTTTTACATCTATTTAGAGGTTAAAAATCATAGTAAACAAAGAATTTATAGACAGAAATGCATTGCCTCCTGCAATAGAAGAGACTTGATACAACATCGCCTGATAGGTTGGTGGGGCCCCACAGTTGTTTGTGGAATTAATAAAACTAGGTCTTGACAGGAGGGAGGGAGAATGGACGTGCTTGGTGGTGGTGCCTCTGGAAAGTTCCCCAGATATTTCATGAGTTCAGCTTCAGATAACTATTTGGGAGACAGTCATATCTCGGTACAACAGGGAGACAAAGCATGCTTAATAGTCAAGGGCAACTTCAGTGGAAAAGGTGCATATCCATCTGGAGAGAGAGAGACAAAGGTTCCTAAAAAAAGATCTGATCAACCTGCAAGTAGACAGGGAAGCAAAATCCATAATCTTGTCATCATGTCTCTTGATGATTAAAGAGGCCGGATACATTTTCATTATTTGAGTATAGGTGAGAGGGAAAATGAATTCAAATTAAAGAAAAACTGTAAAGACCAGAGGAGGAGAACAACATCTTCAAGCTGATTGCAGGCAAATGTATAACTCTGGAAACTATTCACACAGGAATCAGGCCTTTACTGTATCATTTCGCATACATAAAACCATGTGTGAGCTATGCGAGACAGCAGCAGTTTATGAGAACAAATTGGAATGCTGAGCGCTGTTGCTAGAACAATAATGGTTATAATAATGGTTACAGTAGCAATTACAACAGTTATCACTAATACTGACAGGCATTTGATCCTATCAAAAATAAAATGCGCCAGTAACAATAATGAACATGTCTCCAAAGTGCATTTTTAAGTTACGAGGTCATATTTAACATTGTGAGATTTTCTAATCCTTGAAAATGAAATTCAGGTAACTGCCACTTTAGTTCATGTCAGCTGTGGCAGAGGTGATGCTCAGCCATCAACAGCCACAATGTCACTGTCCTTTCTATGTAAATTGAGTCTGTTATCCCTGAAGTCATAGTAATTCTAACTGTAGATAGTTCCCTGTATTCTAGGGATGATGCCGCTGTGGCTCGGAAAAGTGAGACAGTTTACCTAGAGATAAAATTAGAGGACAAACTGGAACCTGTGGCCAGTACACTTCAACATTTCCAGGCAAGTGACCTGCACGCATGACCACCTTTCTGAAACAGGTTTGTGTTTTGAATAGTAAAGACCTGGACATGTTCATCAAAATGCTACTTTGTAAGAAAAGCAGTGTGAACGGGTTTTAAAACTTTCACCACATCATTGGATCAGCCTCTCTATGATGACACCAGGAATATTTTTCCAAAGATCCATGGGCGATTGTGAATTTTTAGGCAGGTTTCGAGCTCACCATTAGCAAACACTATCTGATGAGACTCTGGCATGAATCACTTAATCTTGCTTCCTCCTAGGTCTCTATTTGTACATCATTCTTATTTTTAGTCAAAGCCATACAAATATCAGGCTTCTCTCTCTCTTACTGAGGTATGAAGCCTCGAATTGCTAGGCTATTCTAATTACAGCCTAAATAACAAAATAGAACCCCTTCATCCATAGTCCAGGTAACAGCTTGCTCAACACAACAGTTCCCCAGAGGAAAAGTGGGAGCTGGTGGACTCGAGGTCACTTCCCAGAGACTTGTGCACTGTGAGTGGGGCGGATCCATTGTAGAGATCCAGCAGGGAGGCAGAATGGCAGAAGGTTGTTTAGTACATCTTCCTTATAAAATCTTTAGGAAAATTACTAAGTTCACAAAATGCTAAATGTGGGAAAAAGTGAAGGGGTGGATCCCCTTATCTGGGCCTGACATATGTAGCATGGTTGAAATTCTTCTTACTCCAGTGCAGCATGCCAAAATCTGTACCTTCTTTATGTTCTACAAATGGTCTAAATATTCTCATGAGCCTTGCCATTCCGGCTGGTAGAAAATGAATATAAGGTTTTCAAACTTTTATTTAAAATATGAGTTGTTGTTTGAAATGTTTCAAAACAGTCCAGAAAGCGTGCAGTTAGTTCAAATCCCAAATTCCATGCAGAACTATTTTTCTATATTCTTCCTCCTTCATCAATGCAGTTATCTTTATGGGACTGGAGAAGGATCCATCGTCCATGGGCTGTCTTCTGGGTTTATGCTGATCCCACCACGGTGTGATATAACGGATGGGTCATGTGGTATGGGATGCCCTTTACTGTGGGCATCTGACACTGGTAACTGCTGAGGCATTTTTGACCCTGCTTTGGTTCTTGCGTGCTTGTGTTAGCAGCCCTGAATGCTGACAGTATCCATAGGGGATAGCCATGATGTCTCGTGTCTCCCACCTGGTTCTCTGGAATCCACCTCTTCTGTCACAGCTGCTGCCAAACCTGAGGCTCAGACTCTTCCATTGGGCATATGGCATCAGATACGTGGTTATTCCCTTCACCGGGAGCACCACTGCAGCCCTCTGGCCCTCGGTCCAGCCTTTTCCCCTGCACCCTTTGGGACCTCAAGATTAGGGGAATTTCTTTTAACTCTGGAGTCAAGATAGAGTATCAAAATAAGTTCACATTGCTGCTATTTTCTGTGTAAGATGCTCCATGTTTGCAAGGGAGCATACTCCAAGGCAGTCTGTCCCAGCCCTCATTCTGGGTTGATACTTCCCTTGGATGCTGCCATATAGCTTCACTGCCCTGCTGAATCAAGTTTGCATCTCTGTGGTTTGCATCTCTGTAGCTTGCAAAACCAGTGTGAGTTATATTTGGAGAAGAAAGAAGCAAGCCCTCTGCAATGGGAATTTCCCAAACTCATGTGGTCATTTTTAATACCTTACTGTTTTGACCTCAAATGGACACCTTGGTATCTGACCTCTTAGTTTACTTCTTCTCTGCCCCGAACTAACTCCCCTAGGCCAGAAGGACATTCGTTCGCTTACCTTCTTATATTATGAAATACTGCCTCCCAAAGTAGCGTGTGCCCTTCTTTTAACCTAGAACAATACACTGGAGGTGTTGCAGGTGAATACGATTTACTCATCATCTCAATATTGTCCCAAAGTGTCTACATTAGATGTTATCTAAGAGTTGTAGGAGGCCATTCTTTGGAGATGTCAGAAATAAGTCATCATGCCAAACTTTTAGCAAAAAGTAGGAGCATGCTACCCTCTTGAAGATCAGGTTCGTGGATCACAGCACAAATGGTGCCTGGATTTGTTTGTTTGTTTTTGTCCCATAAAACTGCTTCCCGAATCTCCATCTGGTCTGAACACAAAAATCCCCCCCATTTAATATGGGACACAATTGAAACTGGACGAGCTCATCTTCCATTACCAGCCTTGACAGGCAGGAAGTATTTTTCTCTCTGGAAGAACCCATTATACTCATGCAGCATTACTGGCTTTTATACCAAAATGATATATTTTATTGCCTTGTTTACTAACCCTTCCTGTCCTGGTACACACTGCTGGTATTTTAAAATTGGCTTTCTATCAAAGCCAAACCACTTCATTTAGTAGTTTTACTGTGTATTTTCTAGCTGAGCATTTTAACCCAACTTTAACAAAATGAGATATAATAATTTTAAATATATAAATTTTTAAGACTTCTTGTTTGGCATTAAGTTTAACTATAAGGCACTTTCCCTAATTCTTTTCACGTGATAAAAATATTGAAAAGGTGGCTTCTTGTAGAGGCTACTCAGCAAATGCTTAATTACTCTTCATTTCCCCTAAATCCGGGCTATAACTGTGCCAGTGACAGACTGTTGTAGCTTGTGTCAGTATTGATGACAGAGTTGCTATTTATTTCGTTATCAGCTTGACTTTGAAGTTGGTGGAGCTTCGGAATCAGACCCTCAGGATGCGAGTTCCTACTCTGTTACTAGTGGGTTTGTAATCCCATGCACGTTAAGATTATCTCTGAGGTTATCTTCTCCAAATTCAGATAATACTCACTGCTTGACAGAACTGAACGGAGACCATGTGAGGTAAAGTGTGTAAATAATTTGGTTCAGCATATAGTTTGTCAGATATAATTTGCAACCACTAATTAGGATAGTGATATCAGCACTGCCATGCAAGTCGGTCACAACAAATTGAAATGATGGGATGTTTTGGTCACATTTATTTCTATTAATGGTCATAAGCCCAGCTCTGGAAGCCAAGAACGGATTCCACAGGAAGAAAGAGATATTTGATCTGTAGCTATACAACAGTTTCTTGAAATATCTCTTGAAATAGATGCCTTGTTTAGTAAACAGTGCCTTCCTCCAGATGGATTTGACCTCGTCTTCTGCTTCACAAGCAGAGTCTACACAGAAATCTGAACCTAGCTACTAGGGAAAATAAAAGGAGGCACAGAAGTAAATGAAATTAAGATAAATATTCCACTTACTCGACAATAGATATGAAGTCAACCCTAATCTACCCCTTAATGTAAATTAGTGAAGAACGTTTTTTTCTCCATAGCTTTGAAACAGAGCTAACTACATTTGTGCTTCAGTGTGACATGCATTTTGCTAGTTTATTTCCACAGTTAATATCTGCTGCTATCATAGATTTGGCCTGAAAAAAAAAAAAATATATCTCAAGGCAGAGTTTACTAAAAGTGGGAACACACTGATTCTATTTTTATAGTGAAACCAGAATCCTTTCTCTTGCCCTGTTATTTTTCAAAGGTGTACATAATTAGGTGTTTTTTCATGTTGCATATTTGTATATTTTTCTTCTCTTTCTTATGCTCATTTCTCCTGTGTTTATATTTATATAACAGGTGCAAACTGAGCATATAATGAAGTGGGAAATGCAGTAATAAACAGTCATTTCTTGGCTCATCCCCTCCAGCTCAGTTACTAGAAATGCATCTTGTCCTACCCACTGTCATCATACAGAACTTTTTGCCCCTTAGGAAAGGGATATGAAAAATGAATACAAAGAATATAATATACACGCACACACCCAAAACTGATATAGCACTGCCAAGGCCATAGACATGTGATGTTCTTCCGAGACAATGTGTCTCAACATTTATTCATTCAACAACTACTTTCTGAGGAATTAATACACTCAAGAATGTGACATACAGTGATGAAATGACTGAAATGAGCACATGAATTCTGCCTTCATGGTGACCCCAATGCCTGTTTAATGTGCAGATACCACTGTGGTACATTCTAGCTACTTTTAAACAAGAGAAATTTTCCATTCTGATGCTGTCACCATCTTTTTTCTGTAACTTTACTCAAATTCTCCCATTGTTATTTAACCTAGAATCACTATGACTTAAGTGTGCTATAAAGTCCATTCTCTGAGTCTAGACAGCAACATTCATTGAGCAGCATTATTCTTTTCATAGACGTACTGGAAGCACATTAATTCTGACCCTATTGCCAGGCTAGATCATGTTTCTTTCCACCTGGCTTATGGGGAGTAAGTAAATTGACCTTGTCAAGAACTTCAACTGCTACCTCTCTTATGTATTATTTTTAAATTCCTTCCCAAAATTCAACACCTTCTTTTACTTTCTTCTCTCCCTTTTCACCATTAAAGGAATGGGTCATCTTCTAGTTCTCATCTTAGATGACAAAGGAGAGTTGTCCAAAGGCTTTGGGGGAAGAAAGGCTTCTGGGTTAATCAGTCTCATTGTTATGTTTATTGCCTATAACCCTAAGTTTCGTATTTACCAAAAAATATTAGGACTTGGAGTTTGACATTATCTGGTGCTGTACTTGAATTATGTCTGTTGACAGGCATCAAAGATTGCTCACTTTAACCATCTCTCTCTCGTTCTCTCCCTGTGGCCCACATACACACTCACGCTCAAGCACAGTCTTTCATTCGCAACTGTTCCTGAGAGCTGAGATACATGCAATGGTAAGAGGGTTAGTACTTGAAACAACAACATCAATCCCTGATCAGTTTTAATTTCTAAAATACCTGGCCTCACGATGAATCTACATTTAACTCTACTAAATGCATGCTTATTCATCCTAGGTGTGTATCTCATGTCAACCAAAATTTATATGTTCACTATGACCAACATTCAGATATTCGAAGACGTCATTTATTACCTGTTCCTTTAGTATTGTGTCCCCCAGTGTAAATATCACTGGTTCTTTCAGGCATTTCTTAGATGAAAAGATTTTCATTACTTCACCTATCCTGGTAGCTCCTCTTAGGACATATCCTGATGTATTAATTCCTCTAGAAAGATTACCCAGAATACCATACTGTGTGTTCAGGTGTGTTTGCAATTATATTATTTCTTCTAGGGTCCCCTTTTTTGTCAGTTTGTTCACTACATTACTGTCAGAGTTGTTATCCTAAGTCCAAATTCAATGTTTCTGCACTCCTTTAAAACCCTTCATGGTTCCCCATCAACTTCAAGGCCAAATTCCCTAATCTGACTCCAATGACTTTTCACAGTGTGAATCCTGCCTGTCTTTCTACCTCCATCTCCTGCCATTCCCCAACTGTTCCTCCAGGCTTCGATCACCCAGCATGGGTGGTGACTTTTCAGAGGTATCATGCCTGCAGTTGTTTGAGAAGGGTGAGAAGAGGATATCAAAAATATCACCTAGATGTTTTTCAAACTATACGTGCTCCTCTCCCCACTTCTCAGAGGTGTCTGTACCCCCCTGCCAGTGGCGGTATCCCCTTATTGAGTGTGAATGCGGTGATGAATCATTGTTAACACAGAGAATGTCATGTCACCATATAAAAGATGAAGAAGCTCTGCTCCCTCTACCTGTGTGCTATAAGAATCCAAATTTTTCTCCAGAATTCCTATCCTAACGGCAGTTTGAAGCCAAGCTTCCTGGGAGAGTTTAACTAAACTGCAAGAAGGGAGCCACCAGAGGAAAAATGGCAAGTTCTTATTGGTTTTGCTTTTTAACTTTTTCTTCCCCTTTTGTGCAGAGGGAGAAATTCTCAAAAGAATTTCCATCTCTTTGAGTGGTGTCAGAGTATCCATAAATGCCTAGGGCAGCTGAAGAATTGAGCTCCTGACCCCTGGCTCTGAACACTGGCTCTCCAAACAGGATTTCCTAGTACTTGAGTCTGAGCAGAGGTTCTAGAAAACTTGGCTCAGAGCTATGGTTCCAGAAAACACCATATTGGTATTGTTTCTCTTTCCTTTCTTGCATATTTCTCATCTGTTTAGACTATTTCCCCCCACTGAACAGTGCATGAATTCAGGGGCAATGGACCCAGTGACGGCTGCACTGCAAGGAAAAGGGGTTAAATCCAGATCTCCTATTCTGGTTGTAGTTCATTGCTTGTTTGCCTTTGGACAGGGGTCTCTTATGAAGAAACAACTGAGAGACTCTCAAAGCTCATGGGTCCCAATGTGATACTTTGACCTAATTCATTTATTTTCACCGCTGTATAAAAAAATCCTAGAGAAAAAAATAGACCTTTCCAAGTGTGAGCTATTACCCTGAAATAGCATTTGCCACCTGCGCTAGTTTGTGATCGTTGTCCATTCGTAGATGTTAGAGGACACATTGTCTTCTATTCAAGACTCACAGGACTGGCAGCCTTTTTAAAAATACATGACTTATGTGCATGGTAGAAAACTCTTCACATCTAATCTTGTAGTGGGAAAACAGGAATGATTTATATTTAAAATATTAAATGCATATGAAGAATATAAAAAGTTTTTAGTCTACCCTCCTATTGCTTCTAGCTTCACCTTATATTTTAGCAACCAGTGTTTCTTAAAATTTAAAAGTAACCAGATACACAGTAAGAAAATTGCTTCATTTTTACAGGAAATCTTATAAAGTGCAATGTAATTATAGTTACAACAAATGAAAAACCTAATTAAAAATAATTATACATTCATAGAATTTAGAACCAATCAAACTTAGACGCGACATTAATACTAATACCCATAAAATAAAAAAATTCAAAAGGTATTTAAACCACTAAATTGAACGGTACTTCCTACATGTATAGGTCAGTGGAACCCATTCTCTCTGCCCTTCCCCATTTCCCTTTCCAGTGGGTATTTCTACTTGCTTGAATATTTGGGTAATAGATATATTTTCTCAGCACTGTGAAAGCACTGTGCACTATATTAAGGAAAATTAATGCCCAAAATTTAGAATTTGCAGACACGAGATACCTGGTCTAATCAGATGAAAATATGAGAAAACTGGTCTAAGAGTCGACTATGAAAACTGAAATGTTGACCATAATCAATTGCAGTGTGACTAAAAACTTGAGAATTCCAGAGCTCAAAACCAAAAGAGACACACAAACAGTGAAAAAAGGGAAGATTGTGAAACTCTATTATATTTTTGAGACTGATAAACTATTATTGTTATCATATAAAAAAGAAAACATTGTTTTTAGTGAAAATTGATCATCATCATTTTTGACAAGCCTAAGAGGAGCATAAGGAAGAAATGTAGAAAGAATACAGAGGATAGAGTAGACAAATAATCACATAATAGATTTTAATATATACCATGATTAATAAATGAAGAGTGATGCACAAATAAAATAATTGTGATACGGTAGTTTAGTTAGGAAACAGAGAGTAGTGGGTAAATAAAATAATTAGGTGCATTATGTAAATGCAGCAATTAGAATGCAATATTTGATTAATAAGAATTGTCCTATATGTCATTAATACACTTGTAGTAGAGAGAAATCTCAGTGCATAAGCTCAGGTATTCAAGTACACTAGAAACACAGTTTTCCATATTTTTCTCTAGCTGAACTAAATTTTATTCTGGCCCCAGTTCCCATTAAGTGGCAGAAACTCAATCTCAATGAGCCCTAACCGATGCTCCTCCAGGACTGTGTCTACAGAATGCCAGGTGGGGGGCCATCTGGCCTTCAGTGTCATCAGCTATCCCTGCTGGCACCCACTGAGACTTTCTCCTTTCTGTCTGGTCTATGGTCACTGGTCCTTGCAGGTTGCCACTGCAGCCTTCCTGTCCTTCAAGGGCACATTAAGCCTGCTGACTCTCTGCATGTTTCACTGGAAAAATTTTGCTTCTCCTGTACCCGTCTAGGCTAAGAAAAACTCTGTGAGCTGCTCTTAGCTTACATGCCTAGTCAGATCTTGCTTTTAGAGAGCCCCAATTCATCTGAAGTTATTGTCATTCTTTCCCAACACCGGGGCTTATTTTGTGGGCATCAGTAAAACAAACACCTCTTTTCAGTGACATCACAGACATACAGACCTTTTTTTTTTTTTTTTGGCCTCTCATTTTTTTCTCTTCCTAGCCTATGGAATTTTGCTCTGAGGATGGAGCTGAGATGGGAGGAACAACTTCTGATCCTCACTCTGCATTCTCCCAAATATTTTGGATTTTGAAACTCAGAATTTAATAGCTCAATCTTATTATTATTATTTTTTTATTTTGAATGTGTTGTTTACTATTTAATATAATAAGCATGGAACATTCTAGCTATTTAGATTAGGGAAAGGGGCAGAAGGCAAAAATAATATTAAAAACATAAGTTACATTGCTAATATAACAATATACTGACCTCCTAGAGATAATTTTCAAGAAATCAGATAAAATTAATTAAACCTATGTTATGTATTTATATAATATAGTGAACAATATAGGGATATATTTATTTCACATATTTAAATATCAGGTACTAAATAATGAAGCAAATATATTTTCAGATTGGGAACTGTTTTTTATTTTGTAGTAACCATGGCAAACAAACTAAAGTCATTACATTCAAATGCAGCTCTATGTAATCAAATTCCGAATGGCTAAACAAATGTGATCTAACTTTTTCCAGTAATAAGTTGTGGAGTGCTTTTAGTAATACATGCCTCTTAGAAAATGCTCCCTAAATATGACTTCTTTGCCTTGAAGAATTAGAAGTTGAAGAGATTCTGGATCGTTCTACCTAATGAATGTCTGGAAGGTTTGCCTTTTATTCTGCTCGTTGGAGGTTAAGTATGTGCTTCGGAAACCAGATGAGCAGCTGTCCTGCTTGGCAAGTTATTATGAAACTGATGAGACTTTATAAAGGACCAGCCCACCATCAATCAAAGGTGTTTATAGGCAGCCTCATTTATCCAGGAAACAATTTTGGATGTGTGGCAGCAGCATGTGATCAAGTGCTTAATTTAGTACCCAGAATTTCACGATGTAGATATAAGCAATAATTGAGAAAAATTCAATCTAGATATCATCAGGAGTTGGCCGTAGTGATGGAACAATTTCCTGGTGCTCCCCTGGAACAGCTTATACTCACCAATAGGATTCTTCATGAATCCTATCAGTTGACAATAATGTGTTCACTTTATTCAGCCTTAAATTGAATTAGATCATATAGGTCAATTTGACTAACATTTGCCAAAGATAAAGACAATAATCATGTGTAGAACATTTTTACTGGATGGATAGATAGATTGATACAGATGGATATTTAGAAATTTAGAACTTCAGGAAAGAATTTGATAGTCACTAAGACCAGTTTGTTTTTGTCCTGGCTACTTCATAATCATAATAGTGATAAAACCATATAAGATGCATTACAAGAATTCCTGCAGTCTGGTTAAATCTGAAGTGATTTGAAATCATCGAGTCATACATTAAAAAATACATTGTGAGAATGGGTCTGCCATGATGGCCCTCTGTCTGCCTTCTCTGTCTGATTCTTGTGGCATTAAAATTCAGATTTTATTTTGTACTTTCAGCCTGATGCATAGCTTGTTTTTGTTTATTTTTAATTCATATTTTAGAATTATTGTAATTATAAACTAAAATATATTGTTTTAAACAGCTTTTTCCATAACATAAACATACATGATTTATAGATATTATTAACCTTCTTATACATGGCTACATTTTAGTTCAAGAAGGTCAGTAGTGGAATAACCAGGCCAGATGCTTCTTTGCTCCATGTATGAAATATTGGACTATGAGAGTTATGCTTCTACTTTATTAAGAATGCAGACATTATATTTTTAAAGAGGTCTAATTTTGAATTGCTTTTTTGGGGGTATTTTGAGTATACTTTGCTTAAATAATGTTACAAATTCCACATTTAAGAAAATAATTGAAATAGTTCTTTTCAGGATCTAGAGCCTACCCATTAGAATAGGATTTTAACTGGATTTTTTTAGTCAAAGATCTTTACCAGTGTTTTATTTGTTTTGAAATATTTAATCAAAATAATACTGTTAGGAGGAATAATTGAGTTTCCAATGCAGAGGTATCTTGGCTCTACAAAAATAATTCATTAATCCAAAATTCTGAGAAATACTTGGATTTCTATTCCCAAGCATCAGTTCAATTATTTATTCATAATAATTAAATATTAAATACTATGTGAATCCTCATTCTGTGTCAGTCATGGCGGTAGGCCTGGGTACAGCAATAAACTAAACTGACAAGGCCTCCTCTTTAGAATTTATAATTTTAGTTTATATATGCACCTGTGTTTCCCACAACCTCCCTCTTCAAATTATACCATAAATATTTACTGTCATCATGGATTCATCAGGTATTTCCTATACTATAAATTTTTAGAGGAAACACAAACTTGGTAATGAGATTTGAATGTACTCAGTTTCTCAAGTAGCCTCCTCCATATTCTCTGTTGCATGCTGCCTTGCGAAAAAGAGTGTATGCCTGCAGGTCAGAGTGTTTTTACTTACCTCTTAGAATCTTTACTCCAACCAGAAGCTAAACAGGCATACATGACATTCATAATGCAAACTAAATATAATTTAATCTTTGAAGATTCAGAAAACACAGAGGATTTTATAGTGATCCCTTCATCATTATGAAACATTATTTTTCAGTCTCCTGTGGATATACTGAGCGTTAGATAATAAGAAATTGCATTTGGTATATCATAAAATAAGCCATCTTGAATTATAATTCAATTCTAGGGTTCCTCAAATGCATTTATTTTAGTATAGAATTATATTAATTAGAACCGGGTATAAAAAAGAAATTCTCAAGCTAGCTATGTGTTCTTAGCCCTCCTTAAAAAATTCTTGAAAACAAATATTATATTTTCTATTCATATTCTAGGGAAGGAAGAATAACAGGAATAAAATACAAATTAGTCTTTGACTTTCAGATGAGGCTGTTGACAAAATTAAAACAGATGGCCAGTGTTTACAGATGAGAGATGATGAACAATTTTCCAAAACGTGAGAATTTATTTCATTTTCTTTATCTCGATAGAAAGCAAGGTTTTCTTTATATATTTGTAAGTTTTTGAATTCACTTTGCTGCATAGAAATTGTCTATGGAATGAAGGCAGATAATGATATTCTCAAGAAAAATTGTTTTAAAAGGAGAGTAATTTCAAAATGTGCGCTTAGAGCTTCTATGTCTCATTTATTTTCATTCATATTTGACCTAACGAAGCCCTTCCAGAGCTACTTTGTAGAACTGGCTCCCTATTTGAACCTCTGACACAGTGAATTGTGCTGACATAGGCTTCCTTCTGAAACGAGCCCACAAATGACTCTGATTCCCAAGGGGTCAGTGATCCTGGTGAGCGTTTATATATTCCTGGTTCACATCTTTCTGGAATTGCTCTCCTCTGTAGATATCTCTAATTACTCTACCGTTACAAAACAAATCTCTTTAATATCCAGAGCTGTTTTTCAATAAGTACACAACCCAAAATGCTCAAATTTGGTAGGTATTACTTTTTCATCAGTAGTTATCCCTCAGTTTATTGAGCAGCAGTCAGAACCTTCTCGCTATTGATTAAGCTTCCAGTACCTACGCTGACGGCTTGTGAAATAAAATACATTAAGTCCTCGCTTAATGTCACTGATAGGTTTTTGAAAACTGTGACTTTAAGCTGCATGATATATAACAAAACCAAGTTTTCTATAGACTCATTAATATAAACAAGAATTCAATTCCTAAAGCGTATTCCTGGTCTCAAAAAAATCACCAAGTTTCCAAGTAAAGAGCCAAAATGCTTCTACTAGTAAACATTGAAATAAATGTGAGCTATGCATACATTTAAGAAAGATTAATAAAAACAGGAAGATAATTCTTTGTCACCCCCTTTTCTCCAGTTCAGGTCATGGTGGCCAGAGACTCTCTCAACAGCTCAGGGCACAAGGTGGGGGCCAGGCCTGGACAGGACGCCGTTCCATCACAGGGCATATTCTCTCTCACACACACACACACACACACTCTCTCTCTCTCTCTCTCTCTCTCTCTCTCTCTCTCTCTCTCTCTCTCTCTCTCTCTCTGGCTCTCTCCCTCCAACTGGCCCATGTGGACATGTCAGTTCACCTCACGTGCACATCTTTGACATGTGGGAGGACCTAGAGCACCAGAAGAAAACCCAGGTGAATGTGGGGAGAAGGTGCAAACTCCACACAGCAGTCCTGACTGGGAATCAAAAATATTTTTTTTCTCATCAATGTCGTAATGAAACAACATTGAAAGAAATTGTGTCATTTGAGGACCTGCTGTAATGTTAGAGCGCCTCATACTACATTATACCTAGCAATTTCATGGAACACAAAGTAAACCAAACCAATTACCTGGCTCTGGAAAGGAAAAATAGTTAATGAAGAAATGGAGAATTTTACAGATATTTTGAAATTGAACAATGTTTTGTAGAACTGGAAGGGCCTGTATTTGAATCCTGACACTTTTCTTTCTAGTTGTGTGAAACTGTCCCAGTTATATAACTTCTCAGTTACAAGTTTTTCCTCCTGTATGAATAAAATAGGCCTGAACGTTGTTAGGAGAATTAAATGAGTATGAAATTTGTGAAAAATATATGAGTATGTGGCAGAGAGTAGGACTTTAAGAGCCATTTCCTTTATTTGTTGTAACAACAAATAGGCACAATTTTATTAATTTTATTCTTCAAGAAGTAGCTTTTTTATTTTGAGGCTCATTTATCAAAGCCAGAGATTACTTTTAACAGTGAGAATTAATAGCAGGGTAGGCTTTGTTTACTTTTTCTCTATGTAAATAATAAATATAATAGTCTAAAATAGTCTATAAAATAATGAATTACTTGTAAAAATAAATGAATATCTAACAGGCAACCCAGAAAAAATGAGCCATAGAAAATCCTCTTTTATGTAACATGTAACTAACTTGTAGAAGATTTTCCTACACATATTTAGCCAACAACTAATTTCTGAGTGAGTTTAACAAATGGCTTGGTATGGAACTAAAATTAATTAGGGAAATATTGTGCTTCAGGGATAAGCTTATCAAAAAATAATGTGCGTACTCAAGATTTATGGTTATCTTACTCTGCCCATAGCTATAAACTTTTTTCTGGCGCCTTGGCTATTTTTGTGGGTTTAGGTAAACTACCAGCAAGTTGAGAGCCCACTGATACCCAAGAAAGTTCTCCCTGGCCTCCACTCCTTATCTTTTCCCTTTGATTAACTGACAGCCAGGGAGGCTCGTTCAGAATCAAGAATAAGTCCTGATTCTAGGTAAACACACACACACACACACACACACACACACACACACACACACACAGGCATATACTTCCTTCCTATTGAACCAGAAACAGCACGCCCAAACTCTTTTCTAGAGTTTACAGAGGGAGTTCAGAAGGGCCAATATCAGGGGACAGTGCCTACAACCAAAAAAGAGAATCCTTCTATGGAATGTGCAATGTGGATCCTCACTCCCCACCGTTTAAGGAATCGAAGGGAGCACTGTGGGATCTCAAGCCTGTAGTCCGTGGGTCCAGTGCAGCCAGCACATGCACTGTGCGTGCCCAGCATGGTGGTTGTGAAGAGCAGTGGATGTGAACGCCTTCAGTCTGGCGTGTTCGGCCTCGTTTCCTATAGCCCCTTCTGCCACTCTTTACCTTAAGTTTGTGAATCTGAGTCTACAGCTCTCGGTGTAAAATAAGCTTCCTTTAACTGAGAAGGACAATAGTAAGTAGAGATATTTGAGAATTTCATAAAATATAAACCGATGTGTAAAAATAATTGGGAACCTAAAAGTCTGCAGAACAAGGAAAGAAAATAGCCTCTCTTTTTGGAAGCAACATATAATTAAACTATTGAACATCATGATTTACATAGTTGGAGAGCAATTAATTGCTGGTGTGTTTTACATGACACACATGAAATGATTTTTATAGACGCTAATCTAAGAAGTCACACAAGAACATTTTCACGAGCACAAAATGACTTGGGGACTGGTTCTAACAGCGCGTTCTTCATAGGCATCAGTGCCCTTTGCATAGAGCTGGCCCATGTAGCTGACCATCATTTCCAGCTTTACAGTAAACCTAGGGAGAAACAATTTTAAGCTATTGAATTTTTGGTTAAACATAAATTGAATTAAAAGAAGAAATACAAGGTTTATAAATGTTCTCAGAGTCACTCATTGGCCACATTGCTTTATTTTGGTCTGGGAGAGAAAGTATGCAAGAAAGTGCATGTAAGTGTGTGAATGAGAGGGGGGGACAACAAGGAGCAAGTGTGGGATTCACTCTACCACTTGCAAGTATTTCTGGGCCAGTGACTCTTAGCCATGAACTGGAGCAGTGTCATTTTTGACAGACAACCTCAGGTGTGTAGCCCCAGAGCAGCAGCTCCCTTGCTTGCTTTTTCACAGCTAATCAGGGGGAGGTATGCTGCTGAAATTGCATTTCTGACACTTGCTTTCCCACTATCTCCCTTAAGGCGATGTTATTGTGACAGACGGAAGAGTGGGGTAGAAGAAAGTCTGGTTTTGAGAAAGATTATATAGGATTTTCCTCCCTTTTCAGGTTCTAAGCCCTTAGAAAGACTTGAAATTCCACTAGTTAATGATCTTCTAGGGAGGGGAAAAAAAAGAGTTATTCTTCAGAGGAAAAGAATATGAGTAAGATATTGGGGACTCAGCCTCTTTCCATGAGGAACCTGATATAGCCGTCGGATTTCCCTCCTGTTCCCTCTCGCTGCATATAAACTCTTTCTGACTGGACTCCCCACTGCAAGGTTTTCCCCAATTCGGTCACCTTGCCAATGAATGCCAAGTTTACTCTGTTAAGTTATTAATATTCTTTAGTCTCAATGCTTTAAAAGATTGATCATATCACTCTTCAGTTACAAAATTTTCAGACTCTCCATCATCTCTATCAACTAAGATCTTATTTGCATGGCGTTTGATGTCCAGGGTGACATTGGTGCCCATTTTTCCAGCTTCATTTTTCACTGCTTTTCATAAGCCATGTCCTGCAGTGTTTTCTCATTGGAGTGCTTTTGGCATTTTTGAAGGGCAATATTTTGTGTGTGGCCCTGATTACAGATTCATTAGCCTCCTTGGCTTCAGCACAGTCAATGCCAACAGCACTGTCATTGTGAGAACCAAAATCCCCGCCCATCGACAAACTCTTGATGAGGCACTTGACTTCCCTTGGAGATCTGTTCTCTCTCTCGAACTTCACTTGTCTTTGTGTGCCTTCACTCCTCGTTCATGCTGCTTCCTGGGCCTGCAGTGTCCCTCTCTCATATCTTCATATCCTAAGTCCTGATGACTTAATGACGATGAAATTATGCTGAAATTACCTTGATCCCTGGTTCAAAGACATTTCTCCTTCCATCTAAATTCCCAAGGCAATTTGTATTTATGGAGTGTCTGCCGCATGCCAGACAGCCTCATTACTTGCTTTATATGCATGATTCTACTTAACATTGTGCTTCCTTGCTTATCACAAATGGTATTGAAACTCACTCCTTACCTCTATCATCTTCCTCCCACCAGAGAGCAAGTTAAAGGTGAAATCTGAACCTTCTAATCTTGTTAGACCTTGAAACTCAGCAGCTTCTATCTTAGGTACGAAGCACCTCAATAATTTTCATAAAGGCAATGTATTGACATAGTTATTGCCTAGACTTGACATTTTCATTTCTTACCTCTGTATCTGACTAGTAGCTCATTAAAGTCAAGACGTCTTATTTATTTTCTTTTTTTCCTAAGGAGCCCAGCAGTCTGTGGCAGGGTCTCAAATAGGCCTCAAAAAATGTTTCATGTAAAAATCTGGACACTGAAAAGAATGACTAATGTATTTCAATTTTAAGTCCTCTTTTAAAACTCAGAACAGTTAAAAGGAATCATGATCTAGAAAATCAAAATATTCCTCAGGGGCAGGAGTGGCTGGGTAAGAACAGTTTAAAAAAACTAAAATAAAATAAACCAATGAAGTTATTCCTTTTTTCAAACAAATACATAACAACAATGTCATACTATAAAACCAATATAAAATGCCAGGAAAAGTCTAATATTGTGCGGACGATAAGGGGTAATGATTCAGAGCACATTAAGAAGGGCAATTTCATAATTCCCATTACCGTCAATGAAACTCAAATGCTAAAATTCACACATAATTCAGTGGAAACATGACCTCAACATGTTACTTTTCATGGTGTCTGATTTTTTTCCTCTAATTTGAGGCAATTTAATTTTCTGCCCACCTCACAAAGAAATATCAGGCTGAATGACTAGAGCATTGATGCTGAACATATTTCTTTACATGTATTTACAATAAATTTGGTTCTGTTATCCTTGATAGCGCCAAATAAAGGCAAAATTGCAATGTTCTTTCATATATATTCACTTTGAAAATAAGAATTGGGGTACAAATCACAGTCATTCTTATATAACATCTTAGTAGAAATATGAAACTTTAAAAAATAAATTTTAATAAATGAATGAGGAAAGCCATTACTGAAGAATAATACTATATTATTTGTGTTCTTCTAATATTTCAAGGTGAACTAGATATATATAGTGGTTAAAGGGACAGTCTCTGGAACCAGACTGTTCAAATCTTGGCTCTTCTAGTTGGTTAGCAGCTGTCACCTTAGGTGAGTTACACATTTCTAGACCTTATATATTAACTGAAGGTACTGGAATTCCTACCCCATAAGACTGTAGTAAACTTAAAGTGAATTAATACGTTTAAAGCATTTTTCAGAGTGCCTAACACATGGTGAATATATATTTAATGTACATTATCATCTTATTATAAATATGGTAGTATTCTATTGGAAGAAACACAAGATAAACTAATTCTCACATTAGATTTACTATTATGCTGTTTCAAAATATGGTTTTTCTATTTTATTGCACATTAGAAAAAAGGATATTAATATATGTTATACAATTACTTTGAGGACTTGATTTATAAATATCAATACATAACCAAGAATGGGCCCTATCTAGGTGCTTAAGCACAAAAGCCATTTCTTAACTGGATTCTTTAACTTTTTCACCTAACACTGGCTTGGCACACAGTAGGCACTCAATAAATATTAGTATAATTCATTAATATTTCTGTAAAGAAAATCTACTTAATTTCTACTTTTCTCATTCAGACAATGTACCCAACCATCCCTAACCATTCCCCAGGCCCTTTTATCTATTGTCCTTTCCCTCTGAGGAACAGTTTGATCTCCATCAACTCCTGATTCCTACTCAGTGCTTCTAGTCCACCCTGATTTCTACCTCCTCAAACTTTTCACAACCAGATTCAGTGGAGTAGATTTACCATTACATTGATTTAGTCGAGTATTAAATTTGACTCTTCAACTAGATCATACAGACCTTAAGGTCAGAGGTGAATTTAATACTTTTTTGGTAACATTTCATACTTGGCCCTCAACAAATAATTATTAAGTGGTAACTACCAAAACACACACTAGAATTTCTTTGTATGTGCCAAATTCACCTCTCTACTTGAATTATTCTTTTCATTCCAGTGTTGGAGTGTATTGTTCTAATATTAAAGGAATATCTGCAGTATTGCATGTTTATACACACACACACACACATAAATACATATAATACATATATGTGTGTATTTATGTATATGTAAAATGCACACATGTTAACATATGAGGTTGGGGAGTTGGAGCAGGATTCTAGCTTCTAATTCAAGGACACTAAATGAGTATATATTTTCTATATACTCAGAGGCCAACTGGAGAGTAAGTCTGTAGGCCCTGTATTTAGTTTCTATTGTTTTAGACATAGCACAGCAAAGACCTTGGAGTTTACTATGAGTCTAATATAGTTATTAATTAATTATAGAGACCGTTAAGACTGAATTAATATAATTTTACTTGGCATTCTAACATATTTTGCATTTCTAAAAGTTAGTATACCTGTTTATCTCTAAATAAACACTTCAAGAATTTAAAAGTTTTAGTGCAGAGGTAAACAATACAATGTTTTATTGTATAAGTTGTAACCAAATATATTAAAATAAGTAATAGCTCACATTAATTGAGACACTCTTTTATCCGTACTTAATATAAATGAGGAAATTGAAATTCCAAGAAGTTAAGTAATTGCTCAAGATCCCACTGGTTAGAAATGGATGAGCTAGTCTTCAAACCTAGGCAGTTTAGCCCCAAAGCCCATACTTGTAACTACCATATGAAAGCACTGGCAGATACCATATGTTGCCCAAACAGAGCCTCTGCCACGCACTTCCTTTCTGAGAGCCATCTGCATGCTAATTATTTGCCTTGTCTCTCTGAAGGCAAAGACAGATATATAACCTAGTTCTGGCCAACGGGATTAGAAGAAATGTCTTCTGGGTCTTTAATTTTCTACTCTGACAAAAAAAAAAATAGATGTGTTAAAAGAGGCCTAGTTTTTTCCCTAATTTTAGATATTGATGTGTGAGTATGCAATGCTTTGAGATTCTGTGGCCATCTTGCAACTGAAAAGAAGGTCAAGAGAATTACAGAAGAAACTGCTCAGAGGCTGTATATTTGTGAGCTTCTGGACCCTGTGCCTCCTTTCTTCTGAGTCTCTTGTACTGTGAGAATAATAACCTTTAATGCTTGAGCTTCTTTTTATTGGATATTTTTCCCTGCAGTTCAAAACCTGCTAATAGATGAAAATATAAATTTCTAAACTTCAACCCTTAGATTTTGACATAAATAAAACATTTTACTTATTTCAATCAGCAAAATTATATTTCCATTTAGATATTTATAAGCATCTTAAAATCTTTTAGGTTTTTATATGGGTATGATTATATTAAGACTATTTATATATAGTCTTATATGGCCAGACATGAAATAAATACAATTCTATTTTTTAAATTTAGTTTTTATTAATTATTATATTAGATTATCCAACAACTTGATTCATGAATTTTTACTTTTTGCAGGTGTTCTAAATTGCATGGGTAAATTTGATGAAGAAAAATTTAATTTTAAAATGTAGATCCATTTGATTTATTTGGTCATATTATAATTATTGTTAGACAAATGAAAGTTTCACTCTCTTCTTTATATCTAAATTGAACTTAAACTTGTATTAATAAGTCAATATCTTTCATATGGACTTCACTAGCCCCCTCTCACCTAAACAAACAGTCATACATGAGGAAACATAAATCTTTCCTCATTTTAAAAAATTTTCTCTTCGGATAATACCATACTTGTTCTCATTGCCTTACTAGCATTTCCTTGATCAAACTGAAGGTAAGAATTAACCACCACTTAAGAATATTTCAGAGTCCATAAAAGAAAGGGTAATATGTTCCCAGTTTGTTTTAATTTTGTTTGTTTTTATAAACATTATTTCACTGGGAGCTAAACACTTTTAATATTTGAAAATATATCTTTATTGAAAGCTAAGAGTTTAATTTTATTGTGGCAAATTGGAAGGTGAAGACAAATTTATTAACATTAAAGTAGAAGCAAATGCATAATTTCTGAACCATTAAGATAAGAAAAATCATCCCTCAGGGAGAATTGTAAATGAAGGAAACAAACAAACAAATGAAAAACACGAAAAACTTTTTAGCTAAGCCTGCCATTCACTTTATAGTTTACCTGCAGCACCTGACTATCTGTGATGTGTAAGTACAGGAGACCACAGCCTGCTAAGCCCATTTCAAATCTGAATCTGAAATGACAAAGAGTTAGTTTCAGCCTTCTGTCAATAAAACCAGTGATCAAAATTTAGAGATTTAGATATACCACTGCAATCACTCTCTCTCTCTCTCATGAAACTTTTAAAAGATTCCTGTGGTGAGGCATTGTATAATGTCCTGAGAAGATTCTATGATACGTGTTATTTAAATACCTGTATTTGACTCAAGTAAATAAAGTACCCATTCTCCACCAAAGTACATAATAGGGGTTCAATAAATGTTTGCTGATTTGAATTGCATGGCAGGGGTAGGGGAAGGGTCAGACTGTGGGAGTGGGAGCAATGGAGGTGTAGCGATAGGAGATGGAAAAGGAAAGGGAAAAGCAGGAGCAGAAAGGGGACTAGGGCCACAAAGACAGTGGAGAGAATTCTTTTGGGGATTTATGTGGGCAGGGCACTAACCACCTATGTGTATGCACAAACTGGAACTCTGTATTCACCTGCGGTGTGGCATTCTTAAGTTCATGCCACATGATCTGATTTAGAAGTTCTAGAAAAAGAGACAAAGAAAATACAATTTGAGTCAAGGTAAATATAAAAACATCTAAAGTAGTAAGCTGCGGGCCTTGTTTAGGACACAGCACATTTCCTTCATTTCATATTTTAATAAAGGGAATGAGATTTCTGATCCACTGTCCAGGAGAAAATGATATTAATGTGAAAATTTCTGGTATGCCTTCTACACAGCCTTCCCTGAATAGGAAGTGGGGTGATTGACCTGTTGGTGGAATTGAGGAACCTGACATCTATGAGTTTCCTTTGACTAAAAATAGAGAGCAGTCCTCTGTAATTATCACTTTCCTTCCTCTCTTCTCTTACCCCCTCTTCCTTTCTGTCTGTTGCCTCTTCCTCAAGCAAAACATCACTCATCCCCTTTGCTTCCCATCTGCCTGTGTCTCAAGCAGAACTTTTCTATTGTGCTGGTCCATCTAAGGTTTGAGGCAGGAGGCCTGAGCTTTGCATTGCTGCATGTAACAATAACAAAGCCAGTACTATATCTAGATGGTTATGTGTCTGCTCACAATTGGCTGGAATCTATCTACAGATGGAAAACATCAACAATTTGGCTTACCTTAATGTCCAATCAATCACTAGATCCTGGGTAGCAGCAGTTCTCAAGAAAAAATATATATATTTAGAAATATTCCCTGTGGATGAAGTGGGGAAGTTGAATGACATACCTTTGTTATGTAAACAAAATTTTGTAGCTTATTTAGATGTTTCTTATAAAATTAAAATAATAAAATAATAATAGGTATAATTTATTGAATATATTATTATAGGTCAAGTACTATATTATGTACTATACATTCATTATATCACTTATTCCAAATACTTCCAACTTACAGATTGGCAAAGTGCTGTTACTAAGTATTGATTACAGTTTTGCTTTAGACTAAAAGCAAGATGAAAGAAATAAGAAAGTTTATACATTGTAGGGAAACACATGGCTTGAGTGATGTCACCTCCATTTCCATGCCCAATCATTACCAGTCAATCTGCATTGACACTGAGAGATCAAATCTATTCACCATTCTAGGGAGATCTAAACTTATTGATTTACTATGCTTAGATGTCACTGAACGTTTTAGAAATCTCAGGAGCTGAGAAGAATTTTCTGAACAGCAAGTCACAGGCTAAGCCTGAGTGTACTGGTAAATTGAGTCACCGTTAGTGCTCTTCATGGTTTGTGAATTGTTGGACGGTATTTATGTCTGTGATTATCCAAAGTGAAGCAGAAATCAATAAAAGTTTTTACTGGTAAAATATTTTTTAACTTGATAATTTTCCTCCTATTTAAGAGCTCACTTTACAGACCATGAGAGGTTATAAAAATGTTGATACAGAACAGACCAATAAAGTCTATTAAAATACATAACATTTAAAAATTGAAGGGCTTTTGAACATAGTGCCTTAGAGCAAAAGCTTTGGTGTCACATAGCTCTGGGTTTAAGTTCTGTTTCTGTCACTTTATTTCCTTGTGCAATTTATTTAGCAGCTCTATTTGATTTCTTCATTTGCAAAATGAAGTTAATCATTAGTACTCATTGCATATGCTTGATAAAAAGATTGCATGAGATAAAATGTCTAAAAGCACTTATCATGGGGCCTGCACACATACAGAAAAATTTTTTGATCTTTCATTGCATATTGATACCAAAAGACAGAGGTGATAGAGTGACGAGTATTCAAACCATGTTCTTCATAGAGCAGATTGGCAGGCCCCTCAATGCCTTCCCATTTAATACTGTTTTCATCTAATTCACATTAGATTATAAAATTTTATTTGAACACAGAATAATATGATGCTTTCTGTTTTAAAATTACTTATCTAATGAAAGAATATTCCTCTGTAAGTAATAACTAGATGGCTGACATTAGATAATTGACCTGAAACCCATCTCTATAAAGTAATGGCATTAGTTTGGATGATCTTTAATTACCTGTACAACTCTCAAAATCTATTCTTTAGTTGCTACTAGTTATTTAGCATTGATTTAGCACTTCACACTTTAATTCATTTGTGCTTATTTTGGGGTTTTTATAATATTAATATCTTTATGTCAATGTAATATCTATAGAAATTCAATTATTTATTTCTGTTTTCCTGACTTTCTCTCTGGGACTATCACAACAAGTAGATGCAATTTCATTACTATGAAACTGATTACCATTTGAGCTACAAAATTGAAAATATCGTCATGTAAATAACATGTGGAAAGCAGCCCAGAAAAAAATAGACTTGGTCTAGTATTTTACCTTTTATAATGTGTTAGTGAAAACTGTATAAAATTTTAGGAAAGAGAGAAGATGCCAAAGCATTAGATCTCGTTAAAATTTCAATTTAAAAAGTCTATGCTTTTGCTTATGTGCAATTTCATATGGGAAGAACCCATACAATTTATCAGGTTCTCAAATTGCTAGTGACCCCAAAATCAGAAACTGTTTCCATTACTTCTTATCTGCTTTCTATCAAATACCACTTGACCTTTGTTCTTTCCCTTCAGTATATCCCTCAATATTTTGCAGTGACAAATAGGAAGAGAGAAATGGGGGTTGCAAGCCACTAACCTTCTATTCCATTTCAGGGTAATGTATATACATTCTAAAGGTAGGATATAATATTAATTTCTTCATTAAGTGATTATTTATTAAGCACTACTTTGGTGAGGGTATTTTTATCCAAAGTAACAAAGCTAATTTAAGCAGAAAGGAAAGTCATGAAAGGATATTGGGTAATTCATAGAATAGTTGAGAAGTTTAGAAAACCAAGCGCAGGCCTAAGCAGCCAAGAATTATACCCCAACACATACCTTAGAACTAATCTAAAAAGAAAGGGCAACTAAGAGAAGAAATGTTAACTGACCCCTATGTGTGTTTACTAACTCTCCAGGCTATGTTCTTTGTGGGTGTCTCTGAAAGGAGGACATGAGATAGTGAGTCTGGGCTCAAGACACAAGGGAGACTAAGAAGCAAATTTTAACATTTTTACTTCTGTAAGTCAGACAGTCTTCGATATCACTCAAGATTCATTGGATGAGAGAGTCCCCACAACCTAGAAATGGATTCAGACAGTAGATAGTCATGGTGAAAAAAAAGCATTTATGATTCTACATCTGCCATAACTGCATAGAGTGTGTGTCAGTTCCAGGAACAGCCCTGATAAAATTAAAATGAATAATTCACATTTCTTGTTTTCAAGAGGAATATAGTCTAGTTAGGGTAGTAGTTAAATGGAAATTTTTAGTTCAATGTGATAGGAGGTATGGGAGCATAAAACAAGTACCTCAGACTGAGGATGAAATATATACCAGAATTATTTGAAAACTGTTCAGTTACTGAGCATTCTTCATATATACATCATTTTTGAATTTTCATCTTTGACTGTTTTCTTCCTCTCATAACTTATATCTGATCCACCTGGAAATCCCGTTGAATCTTTCTTCAGTTTGTATCTAGAATATTATTGTTAATTATTTTGTTATTATCATTTCCTAATTTCTACTGCCTTTGCAAAACAAATATGCAGCCAATATGAACCAATTAAAATGGAAATCAGAGCATGACCTTCTAGTGACTCTCATTCTCTTCTAGGAAAAAAATGTCTAAGTTTTTAGAGAGGCCTATAAAGTTCTACAAGACATGGCCTGTCACCTCTACCACCACTGCCCTGGCCAATTCCTTTCTCACTCTTTGCACCCTAATTACATTTGCATTCTAGCTATTCTCCTAGTACAGGAAGTGTGTTCTTGCCTAGGCTGTTTGATCTTTGTTCTCTCTGCTTAGAATGTTCTTTCATAAATTATTTGAATAGAATGTTTCTTCACCTGCTTCAGTCTTTATTTAATTACTCCTTCTTAGTGAGCCTTTCTCTGAACACCTTATTTAAAATTAAAAAAAAAAAAAAAACACATCATCAAGGTAAAGAGACAACCATCCGAATGGAAAATATATTTGTAAGTAATGCCTCTGATAAGGACCTAATGTCCAAAAAATAATTGATCTAATCAAAAAATAAGCAGAAGACCTGAACAGACACTTCTCTCAAGAAGACATACAAATGGCCATCAACATATGAAAAGATACTCATCGTGGATAGCTGTTAGGGAAATGCAAATCAAAACCACAATGAGATACCATCTTATGTCTGTTAGAACAGCAGTAATCAACAGGACCAATAATTATAAATGTTGGAGAGGATGCGGAGAGAAAGGAACACTTATTCACTGCTGGTAGGGCTGCAAATTGGCAAAGCCACTATGGAAAACAGTATGGAGATTCCTCAAAAAACTAAGAGTTGATCTACCCTATAATCCAGCAATCCCTCTACTGGGTATTTACCCCCAAAGACTTGAAAACCCATCTCCAAAAAGATATTTGCACACCGATGTTCGTAGCACCATTATTCACTGTCTAGTGTTTTATATCATTGTTTATTTTATGCATTATTGGTGGCCAGGACACGGAAACAACTGTCCTATGATAGATGATTAGATAAAGAAGCTGTGGCACATATATACAATGGAATATTACTCAGCCATAAGAAGAGATGAAATACTGCCATTTGTGACAACATGGATGGACCTTGAGATAATCATGCTAAGCAAAATAAGCGAGATGGAAAAAGTTGAAAACCACATGATATCACTTATATGTGGAGTATAAACCTAAAAGCAACAAACGAACAAGACTAACAGAGTTATAGACATGGACAATGGACTAGTGGTTACCAGAGGGAAGAGGGGAGGGAAGAGGAGGGACATAGATGGGGTAAAAGGTGTCAAATATGTGGTGACAGAAAGAAATCTAACTGGGAGAGGAACACACAATGCAAAATTTATTTATTTATATATATATTATATATATATATACATATATATATATATATATATATATATATATAGAGAGAGAGAGAGAGAGAGAGAGAGAGTCACCAATGTCACCAAAAAATAAAATTAAATTAAAAATAAATTAATTAAAATTTTTTTCAGTGGCTGCTCTTCCATCCAGCATGGCACTCCCCATCCCTACTTTCTGATTTACATTTTTCCATAGTAGTTATCACTGTCTAGTGTTTTATATCATTTGTTTATTTTGTGCATTGTTTTTCTTCCTCCTTCAGTAGAATGTAAGCTTTATATTAGCAAGAACTTTTGTTTCTGCAGTCAGTGTTCCATTCACAGTGCCCACAACAGTAAGTTCCTGGCATAAACACCAAATAAATTTTTATCAAATAAATGATTGAATAAAAACTTCAATTAAAGTATAAAAACACATAGTTTTCTCTTTCTGCCTTACTTTTTCTCCTTGTCCATCAGAATTTATTTTCCTAGAATTTAATTTCAGAATATATTACTTGAACATCATATGTCCGTCTTCACTTCTGTGAACTCACAGTCCAGAAATCCTCCTTCTCCCCCAGGTAAAGGCCAGCATCAAGACAAGAAATTTTTCTTGTCCTCCAAATATCAAAGAGAAAAGAACAAAAAAATGGCACAATTACCAAACTGAAACTGCATCTTTTACGTGTTTCTTTTTCAATGCTTCCTTCCTTTTGCTTCTCCCTGCTACGGATTCTCATCATAGAATTTAATCTAGGCAGAAACATAAATGCTCCATAAATGCTTCAAGCCTTGCTTGAACTGGGGGAGAGGGAAATTCCTTTCCTGTGTCCTAGGCCAGCACTTCCTTCATAACTAAGCATAACATTATTATCTCTGTGTAGACTTAGTGAGGCTCCCTGTGGAGAATTTTATTAAATGAATACTATAGACCAGGCACTCTTTAGGAGCTTTCGAAGCTGTAATGTAATTTAATTCAAATAATATTATTATGGCTCTAAATTATTATTTCATATTACAGTTTAAAAAACTGAAATTGGACAAAAGTAGGCAATGTGCCTGAAGTCATCTGTCTAGTAAAGACCTCATATCCAAATTTACGTCAGCCTGACTCCAGAAATGGTTTCTTTTCTGCTTTTCTTCATTGTGATTGCAAATATCTTTTCATGCTGCGTCGTGTGCCTTCTCTCATCACTTTAGAGTTATTCTTAGCCCCTACAGTCATGTTTAAGATACTAAAAAACTTAAGCGAATTTGTTTCATCACCAAGACTTTTTTTTTAACATTTTAAAAATGAGAATCTAGAATATTAACCACAAAAACAACTACATTTTAAACATGTAAAGGAAGGTTCAAGTTACAAAACAAGCTAAAAACAGCCTATGAATGTTATCAAGGCATTTACATGCTGAGGCTAATTATATTTTATGAGATAACGACAAACTAGAGATGATCACAGTAATTTGAGGTTTTAGTCGGCCTCTGACCACTTTCTTTCAATTTAAACATAGAGAAGTCCATAGATGTCAAAAAGCTTTAAGAGACTTGGTTCTCTTCTAACAAATTCAACCAAGACATGTAGTTCTTTTTCCTATAGTCTATTAAAAAAAAACTAATACCTTCCCAGGTAGTAAAGGGAGCCCCATTTTTTCTGCTTTGATGTATTACTTGGAGAAATGGAAAAATGTGTTTCTTGTTTCTACTTTCTGCTTTGTTAAACTTAATGTGCGACTTTTATTCTGTTGTCGCCCAGCACCTTCCATGTTCCTGGATGCCAAAATTCACAGGAGACAATGCACAGCCTGAAGGCCTCCTTGGTTTTGGTTGTGGTGTCATTAGCACATCTGCTCCAGGCAGCCTAGCTTCAAGAACTTTCTATTGCAGCCCCCAGCTCCTACAATGATTTGTACCTTTTGACAGGATAGCAGCTCATTAGTCTTGGTAGCTTGTCACCTGCTGCTGAGGCCCCTCTGCTTCTGTTCTATTTGTGGAAAATATCCATAAGAGCAGGCAGTTTTTCACTAGCTTTGCTAGAACAAATTGTAATTTAACTTTTTTCTCACATTATTTAAAAAACACAAACATTTCTTCCATCACTGTTACGTCTTCAACCAGCTGGATTCAACTGATATTTTAGATATTTTGCCCCCTCTCCTATTTCATTTTTAAGACTCACAGATGCTTACACCGATGCTCTCTCTTAAAGCCAACATGGCTCTGACTGTATTTTAGTTTCCTTTTCATTCATGTTATTCTTTCACCATGTGTATGGTTTTAGAGATTTGAGGAGGTTGCTAAATATTTGAGCTGCTATTTGAAATTATATAATTGACAGAGATTTCTACTAACTGTCAAGAGTTTTCTAAGAGGTACAGAATGCTGTTTCAAAGAAGACTATAAATATGTATGTAGATTAATGGAAATTATGTTATTTTTGCAATATAGAACAGTATTTTGGTTTAAAAAACAGATTTCTTCCCTCATTGAATTTTGCTTTTGTCACCTTTCTAAAATCATAATCTTCCCACTCCTGTACTTGTCTTGTGCTGGTAATTTTTCATTGCAGATCTAGCAAATCAGCGGGCATGCTTAGTAAATTCAAGACATTTTATAATATACTTAAGAAAGTTGTATCCTGACATGCATTCCTCTTTAAAAATAACCAAAAAGCAATCATTTTTATCAATCTTAATGGAAATTAAGAAATTTAGGATGTGAGATGTGGGAAATAAAATTATAAGATTAAATTCTCATGATGCTATGGAATATATAAGAAGGTACTAACAGATTTTTAGTACTTATTTAGTAATGACTCTAACAAATCATTTTATTAATGTTGTTTTCTTAGGACAATTCAAAATATACTGTCCAGAAAATTCCAGGAAAAAAAATTGGCCTTTTTGGGGAAGTGTGATTTGGGTTTTCATTTTTTGTTTTGTTTTTTGTTTTGTTTTGTTTTGTTTTTTGTTTTGTTTTGTTTTTGTCTGCACTAGTCTAAAGAGTTAAGGCCTTCAACACATACATAAAGTTTTGTATCTGGAGTGAAATCCTATTAAAAAAGTTTATTAATACTGAGAAAATTATTACAAAGAATATCATCTTTTTAAAAGAAGAAAGTCCAACACAAATACTCTCCATTCTACTCTTTCACATGAAGTCTGGATTCCAAGATTCATTCAGCTTTTTCTTGTTAAGAATAAATTTGAAGGTAACTAAGCACAGACAGTGAAGTCTGTACCAGTAATGGGTTTCTGACCAGGGAGAAATATTACTATTTCTAACAATGCTCTTTTAATAGAATAATACTTATCAGAATATAGATTCCTAAAATATTTTAAAAATATAGCATTATAGAAAATAAGATAGTAAAAACTCTTTGCTCTGAGCCCTTTCTCTGGTTGGCTGAAATAATCATTTAAATATAATAATCTCTATTTTATCATACAACATTCAACCCCTTTCTACGAAAAGAAAGAAAACAAGACTATAACTAGAGATTTTCAGTCAAGATGACAGAGTAGGGAAATGCTGTGCTTGCATCCTCTCATGACCACATCAGAATTACAACTAAACTACAGAACAACCATTATTGAGAATTGCCTGAAGTCTAGCTGAACAGAAGTCCTACAGCTAAGGACATGCAGAGGGCTGGTAAGGGGGCATAGACCTGAAATGGGCTGGTCTGACACCTGCCTGTAACAGTGAAAAATTGGGAGGGATATCTCGGCTGCAGTAGTCCCCTCGAAGAAGTGAGGGGTCCCGGCCCCACACCAGACTCCCCAGCCCAGGGTTTCAGTACTGGGAAGAGATGTCTCCACAACTTCTGGCTGTGACAGCCAGCTGACATTGTCGCTGAAAGAGAGAGAGAGAGAGAGAGAGAGAGAGAGAGAGAGAGAGAGAGGCTGGAATTACTCCTAAAGGGCCTACACACAGACTTGCTCACTGAGGGACTCACTCACTCTGAGCCCCTGTGCTGAGACAGCTGCTTAGAAAGTGCCAGCACCATATAGGAAGGAACTGAGTTGTCTGGCTTCAGAGCAAAGGCTGGAGGGACATCTTTCTTCCAGACAGAAGTGCTGGTAGAATCTGTTGTTTCTGTATTGAGCCCTCCACCTTCCTGTTGCAGACACTGGTGGACACCATATTAGAGTCTCCATCAACCTGGCTAACACTGTTCGGCCTGACTTGGTGATTCCCTGAAACTCTACCCCTCCCAAATTGTGGGCCCACCCAAAACACTTCCAGTGGTTTTCCCGTACAAATGGGCTGTCTTGGTTCATGCTTTTCTAAAATCTTTCAAAGATGGCAAAACCCAAACAAGCAGCGGCTAACCTCATTGTGCTTCATACCTCTTGCTAAGCATCCACAAGTCTGGCACTAGTGACAGCTGGCCTTGGTTCATGGTTTGGCCTCTCAAGGCACCTCTAAGTTCAGTGTATGTGCCAGCCATCTGCAGATTGCTTTGTGGCTCATTCCAGGTGGCCCCAGGAAGGTCACAGGCTGCAGCAAAACTTGGCATGAGACAGGGCCGTTCAAGAACACCCTGGGCCAGCATGCCCAGTGGCTAGCTTCAGACTGAGCTGCAGCATGACCTAGGGTGGCATCTAAGGAAAAAACACCTAAAGGGAAGACTGTGCAGGCACCAGAATCCTGGTAAAGTGAATCTTACTCTGTGAAGTCAGACTCCACTGGCCAGTTCTCACAATCAGCCCAAGGATCAGTCCTTTCCACTGACATTCATACAACAACCAAGGCTCAACTACAATAGGAGTGCACACACAACTCACATAAAGGACATACCTGGAGCACCAGCTCAGGTGACAAGGGAAGGCTGTGCCATTGGGCCTCAAGCACACCTACTACATAAAGCCACTCTACTAAGACCAGGAGACATAGCAGCCCTACATAATATATAAAAATAAACACAGAGAGGCAGCAAAAATGGGGAGACAAAGAAACATATCCCAAATGAAAGAACAGAACAGAACTCCAGAGAAAGAACTGAACAAAATTGAGACAAACAACCTACCAGTTACAGAGTTCAAAACAGTGGTTTATAAGGATGCTCAAAATATTTAGGAAGAGTAGATGAACTCAATGAGAACTTTAACAAAGAGATGGAAGACGTGAAAATGGAGGTAGAAAATAAAAAGAACCAGTCAGAAATGAAGAATACAATAACTGAAATGATGAATACTTTAGGAGGAATTAATAGTAGATTAGACAGAGCAGAGGATCAAAGCAGTGATTTAGAAGATGAGGTAGCAGGAAACACCCAATCCGAAGAGCAACAAGAAAAAAAGAATCAAAAAAAAAATTAAGATAGTTTAAGGGGCCTCTGGGACAACATCAAGTATAACAACATATAACAACATTCATATCAAATGAGTAGCAGAAGGAGAAGAGGGAGAACAAGGAATTGAAAACTATTTAAAGAAATAATTTCAAAAATCTTTCCTAACCTAGTGAAGGAAATAGACATTCAAGCCCAGAAAGAGCAGAGAGTTCCAAACAAGGTGAACCCAAAGAGGCCCACACCAAGACACATCATAATAAAAATGTCAAAGGTTAAAGACAAAAAGAGAATCTAAAAGCAGCAAGAGAAAAGTAGTTAGTTACCTACAAGGGCACTGCCAGAAGACTGTGAGCTGTTTTCTCAACAGAAACTTGCAGGCCAGAAGGATATTCACAAAATACTCAAAGTGATGAAAAGTAATGACTTACAGCCAAGATTGCTCTACCCAGCACAGCTGCCATTTAGAATTGAAGGACAGATAAATATCTTCCCAGATAAGAAAAAGCTTAAAAGAGTTCATTACTACTAAAACATTATTACAAAAAAAAAAAATGTTAGAGGAACTTCTTTAATTAAGAGAAAAAAATTAAAATATGAATAATATCAGGATAGTAACTACATATCTATCACCAATTACTTTAAATGTAAATGTATTATATGCTCCAATCAAAAGACAGAGGGTGGCTGAATGGATCAGAAAACAAGACTATTACACATGCTGCCTACAAGAGACTCACTTCAGATCAAAAGACTCACATAGACTGAAAGTAAAAAAATAGAAAAATATGTTTCATGAAAACTGAAACAAAACAGAAAGCTGGGGTAGCAATACTTATACCAGACAAAATAGGCTTTAAAACGAAAGCTATAACAATGAACAAAGAAGAACCTAGTAATTCCACTTTGGGGATTTATCCAAAGAAACCCAACACTACTTCGAAGGGACATGTGATTCACATGTTCATTGCAGCATAGTTTTCAGTAGCCAAGATATGAAGGCAACCTGGATGTCCATCAACTGATGAATGAGTACTAAAGTAGTACATATATGCAACTGAAAGTTACTCAACCATAAAAAAAAATTAAAATCTGGCCATCTGCCTCAACATGGATGGACCTAGAGAGTATTGTCCTGAGTAGAGTAAGTGAGGCAGAGGAAGACAGAGGCCATATGTTTTGCTTACATGTGCAATCTAAAAAATAAAATAAATGAACATATAAAACAGAAACAAGTGCACGGATACAGAAAAGATTTTGATGGTTGACAGATGGGAGGAGGATTGGGGCAGCGAATAAGGAGAAGGGATTAAAAAGTACAAATTGATAGTTACAAAATAGTCACGGGGATGTACAGTAGCATAAGGAATATAGTTGATAATGTAATAACTTCGTAGGGCATCAGGTGGGTATTATGGGTGATCCTTATAAATTATATAAATGTGCTATTCATGTTACACCTGAAACTAATATAATTTTGTTTGCTAACTGTATTTGAAAAACGCGAAATTTTTAAAAACTAATATAACTAATAGCAAGGACACACGAAATGAAAAGGTGAACTTTTCAAATGAGAACTGTAAGACAGACTATGCCACGAATTGATTTTTGTGTTTTGATGGAGTTTATAAATGCTGAATATAAAAACAAAAATTTGAGAACACTAGTTGTTTGTTGATAGGCTTTACTCTTATTTTTCTATTCCCTAATTACCCCTATTTACTTTCTTACCACCTGTATGTGAAGCTAAAATAAGCCATGCTGCTAATATAACAAAGTATACAATCTCAAAGCTCATGACAACATAAAGTTATTTATTCTCTTGTAAAATCCTATGGATACTGGTGAAGGTAGTATATAACTGACTGGTGTGTTCTGGAATCCACTTTTTAAATGGCATTTTTCTCCCACATAGGCTGAGATAATTAAGTCATGACTTAATTTTAAACTGTGGCCCATATCATATCCTTAAAGACAAACAAAATATGTTGTTGGTTTTTTTTTTTTTTTCAATTTTAATGATGTGTTCTGGAAGAATGTAATAATTGAATCTCTCAAAGTAAATAGAACTGATACGATTTTTAATTTAAAGTGGTCTCTTTAACGTTATTTTAAGAGGTTTTATTTTTTATGGATCACAAATGTGATCTATGAAGTCCACTACATAGTTATGTGAATGAGCATTAAGATTTTATTTTTTTTTCGCAAATTACTTTGTATTTTAAGTGACTAGTGTGTATAGTCAAGCACAAACAGTCAGCTGTCAGTCTTCTCTCTTTACTCTTGGGTTGAAAATTATAGATTGAATTTACCAGCAGCCACAGTGTTTGATTTGTAGAATGAAACGAAGTAGGCACCTTTGATCGCCACATCTTTTCCCACTTATACCTTGGTTTATCAGAATTAAAGGTGACATTGCTGAACATCTCTCTCCCAGAGAAAACTGCTGGTCACGGGTTGGACTTTTTACCATACAGGTGAGTTCCAACCCTCAGTTCCAGAATATCAAGACTTGAATAATTCTTTGTGTACAGGAAACAATGCCAGTCTATTCTTGAAGGGTAACAGTGAGGTGTATATATTAGTAGAACACTCTGATCGAATGTATAAGATAAAGTACATGTTTCTCATTTCTTTCTCTTGCAGTTAAGCTTTTTTCTTTAAGGAGGAGCATATCCAAACGACTCCGTAGCATGCCACAGTACTGCCCAGTTTCTCCCTAGCTGTCAATTAGAATTTATTGCTATAGCGATTTGGGTTGTCAGGGGTCCTGCCTCTGGTTGAGTCCATGCTTGCAAGCTTGATGGTTAGTTTGATGTGACCGGTCAAGGTTAAAAGTGCTCGTTTCCCGAGAACCAGAGCAATAGAATGACTAATTTTTGTTCATGAATTTTTTACATCTTATTTGTTTATTTCTTAGGTATTATGCAAATAATACGAAATACCTGCCTTTCAGAGCCTTAAAAGCTATTGGTTGAGGAAGCAGATTGTGTAAAAGTCTTAATAGCTATTGAGACTTCACTTTAGATAAAGGAGGTGGAGAGAGAGTTGGAGCTTGCTTCGTATATTAGTTTTTTGCAGCTGCTAGCATGTGACCACACAATTAGCAGCTTAAACCAACAAGCATGCATTATCCACAGTTCTCGAGGTCGGAAGTCCAAATAGATTTGACTGCGTTTTGTACTCTGCGTCTCACAAGACTGAAATCAGCTCTTACATAGGAGCTCTGGGGAAGAATCTGCTTCCGAACCCATTCACGTTGTTCACAGAGTGCAGTTTTTTCTGGCTATGTAGTTTCCTTGCTGCCTGTGGTCCACCTTCTGCTGCTAGAAGCCACCCGCCTTCTTTGACATGGACCCCCATCCGTATCCAAGGCCAGCAATGGCACCTGAAGCCCTCGTGCTTCCAACACCTCAGACTTTTCCTTCTGCTACCAGCCAGAGAAAGCTCGTTGGTTCTATAGGGCCACATGATAGATTAAGGCTACTCAGATCATCTTTATTTTAAAATTACTGATTAGTAACCTTGATTGCCACTGGAATAACACCGGTAGGCAAGCACCATGGAGATAATTTTAGAATCCTGAACACTACATTCAGGGAAGTCTTTTTTTCCCAAGCTAAGGCTGAACTCCAGCATTTGGGGAAGAAAGTGTAGAGTCATGGCGTAGGAAAGTGTAGGTCATATTGGGACGGAAGCTGGGAAAGCCCAGTATTGTATAAAAATAGGCAAGTGATCTCCATTTTAGATTCTTATGAGGAAATATTTTGTAATTTTATAGACTTTAATTTCTATGTGGCTAAGTGATAATTACAGAAGGCAAATTGTGTGATTGCTATAGGACCATAAAAATGAGTGCAGAGGAAGGACATTTGATTCAGCTCTTATCCACCACATGTATCAGAAGTTTCCAGGAATAAAGAATAGGCACATTTGTCAGGGAAGTGGATGGGTGCAATGAGTGGACCACAAAGAGAAACAAAATATCTAAGGCTTGAAGAATTTAGAGGGGAGGAAAATAACAAATGTAGGCATAAGAGTACGTTTCAGTGATAATGGATGAGCTCAGTTTATGTATGTTCAGTTTGGAGTATTTGAAACAAAGAATTAGAGGTGTCCAGCAGTCAGTTAAACCCAATCGTCTGAGGTTTGGAAACTGAACTGGCTAAAATCAAGATCTGACCATCATTTGTGTATCAATAGGTAATAAAGCTTGCTGGTGTAAAGGAATAACGAAAAGTAAAGAAAGCAGAAAATATGAGTGGATACTACTCTGTTAAGAAGCTTGGCTTAGAGGAAAATGAGTGTTATAACATCAGTTAAAGAATGATGTGTCCTGTAGAACAAGCCTGTGTCCTAGATTCTAGCCGTTTCACCTTCTCAAGCTTGTTGCTCTGGCAAGGTTCCCTTCACTCTTCCTCTGTAACAAACTGTGCATCTCCACAGATTCTTCCTGTAATAAAATAATTTAAAAATTTATGAAAACAGTGCTGGAGTCCACAGACACTAAAGTCATATGCATTCATTTCTTATTGCTGTTGTAATAAATTACCCCAAACTTAGTGCTTAAAACAACACAATTTTACTTTTTTATATTTCCAGAGGTCAGAAGTCCAAAGTGAGTCTTAAGTGGCTACTATCAAGATGCCTGGCAGTAACCCATTTCATCTGGAGGCTCTAGTAGAGAATCTATTCTCTCATCTTTTCCAGTTTCTAGAGTTTGCCTATAGAAGCCCTTGGCTTATGGTCCCTTGTCCATCTTTACGTCATTCTAACTTCTGCTTTTACCATCCCATTCGCTCTTATGACTTTGAATCCATCTTAGAAGGACCTATGTGATTACAATGGGCCCACATGAATAATCCCGGGTCATTTCTCCATCTCAACATCTTTAACTTTATCACATCTACAAACTCCTTTGCCATGTAAGATAACAATTAAGGTGTTTCAAAAATTAGGGTGTGGACACCTTTGGGGGGGGACTGTTATTAAGCTACCACTGTATGGTAGAAGGAAAACTATGACAATATAAAAATTATGTAAACTAGATACTTGGGATTGAGGAGGAAGAATTACATCTGGTAGATATTTGGGCTGAAAATATGTCAAACTTGTCATGATACATGGAGCAAAAGGGATCTTCTATGCATCAGTTCTTTCATTCTCAAGACTGAATAGGATCAGTGACCCTAAAAGTAATTTGCTGTGGTAGTTACTGTTCACTCTATTTTATTCTTGTTTTTATCAACCTACTAGATAATCTAGCAACTTAATTTCTGGTGCATTTGGAGGCCATCAAGTGTTCTTTAAACAAGCCTCTCAAGAAAATAAAGTTTTATCCGAACCATCTGGCAAGTCTACATTCTCAGAGGAACAGAGTGGTACACCCAAACTGCTTAAGATATACATTTCATGCAAATGCTACTGATCTCTTGGCTAAAAACGGCCAATGGAGGTCACTTTATTGCTGTGCATTCCATTATTAGTCATATGAAATTTCCAGTCTCTTTATATTTTTTGTCATCTGAGATCAGTTTCATAATAAGCTGTACACAACATATTCTACTAAGCACTGACTCAGAAAGGAAAACGATTGTAGCCAGAAGTGGGTGTTGATGCCTAATACATGTAAATGTAGCTAGAAACCATTAGACAATGAAAGTTAGCTCCCAGATGGTATTACCATCTGGAGCATAAATTTATAAAGGTACTTCTGTAGTATTTGTGCAATGAAAAATCAGGCCTTACTGAGAATTTTTAATGGCCACTTACAAAGTTCACTGTTAACATTAGTGTTGATAAATTCGTTATGCATATATACAAACTTACATTCATTAAGGTAGGCTCTAGAAGCTTCAGGCCTCTGTTAAAGAAAAAGTGTGCTGTAATATAATTGGTCTCAGGGAGAATGCATGCAGCTGGTTTAGTAACTGGGATGTGAATAATTTTAATTCCATATAAGTGCAGAAAACAGCATTCATCTATTAGGACTTTTCTCTTTGTTTTCCCTTTTAAATCCCTTGCAGATATTAACTAAATACTTAATTCTCTCTTATACTCCCACTTCACAGGTAGATGAATAAGAGAAAGAAAATGAATACTTTATTTGTAGCTTTAAAGTAAATAAACAATGGAGTCCCTCTGCTATAATATAACTTCCTCTAAAGCAGATAGGGAAATGAGGACGGCTTTGTCTGAATACTGTCATAAGGAATGTACTTCTTAATGTTCATGATACACATCTGTGGCTTTACCTTGTCCATGATACAGATCTGTGGCATCCCCAGACAGAACTGTAGTAATGGTATTTTCTTCTGATAATTTGCATGATAACTCCCAAATTTATACTTATAACATTCTTTTTGGAAAATTTTCAAATGAATTCTATTTATAAACTTAATTTTCATAGGATATTTTTAGAAAATTATATGCTTTTATGGGTATTTAAAAGGCCATAGCAACAACAAACTTATCTATATGCTATGGTTTTATTTACATATTTATGTATTCTTTAACATTGAATTGGTTCCACTGTTGCTATTTTCTATGGAACAAGAGTTGAACTCTAGGGCTGAATTTCAATGTGATCTGAGAAATGTGCAATAAACAGCAGACAGATTGATTTCCTAGAAACCTGTCATAATGAGATTGCACTGGATATAGGCCGAGCTTCAGGCTTTTTCTTCATTGATCCCTGACTGAAAGCAGGGATATTGCTGACCGTGAAATCCCACTTCCCACTTGTTTCCATATTAGAACTTATTTAAGAAACATGGTCCCCAGATGATAATAGCAGATTCTGGAAAGATCTTTATGGATATGGCATGCGCGCGCGTACACACACTGCCTCTCATGTCCCTCTATTTGAAAATTAAATTGAAAACTTACTAACTTTTGATCCATTATGCATTCTATTGGTATAAATACCTCAAATGTCAAGCATGAGTAATTCACAAAACATAGATGAATTGGATCCTCTCATTTGTGAAGCTCTGCACTTCATCTTTGTCATACCTCTGTAATGGGATAGGTTTAGTTATTAGCTGAATATAATTTTATAAAGATGTGTATTTGAAAGTAAAATAGAATTTATGATTTCATCCATGAGTGGCATATTTAAATTCTGTTCACAGTGAAGTGCTACATATAATTTCATTTTGGAATTTTAAATGTCTTTAGTGGATGCATAGCTTTTTAGCATTAATATGTCTGGTGTGTTCATTCTTAGCTCCCCAGTGCCAGAAAACTTTAACAAAAGGATATGGGAGAGTCTAACCACACTAATATTGTTAGAGAAATCATCATTAGTCAATGCTCTATTTCAGTAGTAGCTCAAGTCCCAGTTCCGTTTCTGTCTTTTTCATTTGCCAGATGCATAGGATATTTCCCCAGGAAGATTCAGTGGAATATGACAGAGTCCAAAACCAAATTAGCAGCCTTGGACTGTGGCCATGAACCGGGGTGAAATATGGATCAGCACAAATTTTTCCTATCTTTTCTCTTAGACCAATTGTGAGTGTTTTTTTTTATTGAAATAATTATAAATTTGATATGAGTCTGCTAAATCAAAAACTACCAAACAAACAGCATGATACTAGGAATAGTATTACACAAATAAGAGGTGAAAATCTGTCTTCTGGTTCATAAAGAAAGAAAAAATAAAAATAAGAACACTGAACTTTTAAGTACTATTAGTAATGTAAAAATGTCACACTTGGCATGCTGGTTCATTATACAGATTAAAATATTGAGTGAGCATGACTTTGAGATTTAAGATGATGGCTAGTAATTTATCTCTAATTGTGAGGAGGTATAGTAAAATTTCATCTTTTTTCTTACAATATTGAACATAGATTCCTCAACTGACATGATTTCTAAAATAGTTTTTTTAATAACAAGATTAAGATTTCTTTCATCATTGCATATATGATTTGTACACATAGTGCCTCTCTTCCTAAGAAATGCTCATGCTATAACAGATTAATAAAACTTTAACCTTGCATAACGCTATTTTATTACTACCCCTACCAGCTATATATACCGAAGACAAAGCATTCAAAACAAAGGGATAATTTTTCTTTGTTTGTAAATGAGCTGTGCACTGTTAAATTTTTTCCAAATGGCAATGTACATAAGTCAGGGAAACTTAGCCCTGCAGGCTCCCACTTTATTTTCAGTCTACTATCAAGCACTTTTACTAAGTGCATTGCAGGTGCCCTATCTATTTATCTCTTCTCTAAGTAAGCAAATGTCAGCCTCTTTTTTAATGCAGATTGAGATGTTTTATGTCTTAGATCTACAACTATAATAGCATTTTTAATAATTTAATCATGAAAAAGCTATTCTTCCTTTCATCGACTCTACCTCACACAGTTTTGAATCCATTTCCCATAAACTTTTTAACTAAAGGATGTGTTTTTGTTCTTGTTTGTTTGTTTTTGCTTTCAGAGGAAATAGTAAATAGAAATAGAAGGAACTAGGGGACCTTTCCTGCAATTTCAAAACTTAGAGAGTTTATGATTCTATAAGAATTAATCACTGGTCTAGAAAAGGCATAAAATGGGAACTATCATAGTAGACAGTGGAGAATAGAGAGATAGATGCCGTGGAAACTCAATACACTTATTATAATATTATACATGCAATATTATATGACTTATGTATATAATATATAATATAGGTAAAATCTATCCAGTTTTCATTTTGGATTGAATTACTGTTCTTCTTAATGCCCCACAGTTAAGCTAGTGTGTGAAATTGTAATAGAGCTTAATAATATATTCTATTTCTTAATAAGAAAAAGGAAAAATGTATTTGTGTATGTATAATATTAAAACCATTAATAATTATAAGTGAATCATCAATGAATTGATATGGAGAACACTGGAGTTGTTTAATATGCTGGTGGAAATTCCATGTATTCGGATGTCACATTAAAATTATATGCAAACCATATTTAACTATTATAGCATGTTATAACTATTATAACTGAACTGTTGTATAACATGTAAAGAAGGTATAAGGAAATTTTTGAGCAAGCTTCTATGTATTAATATAATAGGAAAGACTCCATTTATTCTTTATTAGTAGTAGAATCAACTATAAAGATGTTATCTTTTTCACCCACCTATCCTCAAATCGAAGATATTATTAATTTTTTCATATTCTATATTCTCAAAATAAAGATAATTCATTGTGGCAGATGTATAAATCATAGCAACTTATGTTTATCACGACTGGGTTTAGACACTCCATCAAATGTGTAATATGAGGAAAAGATTTCTTTTAAAAATTAACTTCAAATTATCTCTAAATTGAAAATACTTGCATGACTTCTGGTCAAGATGATGGAATAGGTAAACATGTGCCCATCTTCTCCCATGGTCACTTTAATGTCATTTAAATTGCAACTGTCATTGAGAATTGCCTGAAGTCTAGCTGAACAGAAGCTCTACAACTAAGGACATACAAAAGAAGTTACCCTGAGACAGGTAGGAGAGCTGGAGACATGGAACTGGCTGTTCCCACACCCACATGTGGCCTTTAAAAATTGAAGGGATATACTGGCTGCCAAAATTCCTCCTGACGGGTGACGGCTTCCAGCCTCGCACTGAGCTCCCCTGCTCAGGGTTCCAGTGCAAAGACTGAGGCTGAGTGAGATAGAGCGTTCCTGGAATTACTTTTAAAAGGCCCATGCCTGGACTGACTGATGGACTCACTTACTCTTGAGCCCTAGTGCTGGGACAGCTGCTCAGAGAATGCCAGGGACATATAGGGAGACACTGAATTGTCTGGCATCAGGATGAGGGCTGGAGGAGTGGCTTTCCACTGGACCAAAGTTCTGGCAGCGTCCATTGCTCCTCTGTAAAGCCCTCCTTCCCCTTAGCATGCAGATACAGGGGGCCACCATATCTGAGTCTCCATCACCTTGGTTAGCACCGGTTGCTCGGTAATTGCCTGAGACTCTGCCTCTCCCAACTTGTAGGTCCACCCAAACTGCCTCCAGTGATTTATTCCATACAAATGGCTTGTCTTGGCTCTTGCTGAGGACTTTTCTAAAATAGCTCAAAGACTCACAAAATGCAAATAAGCAGCATCTGGCCTCATTGTACACCATACCTCTTGCTAAGCAGCCTCTAGCCTGGAACTAGTGGCAGCCCGCCTCAGTTTGAAGCTCAGCTTCTCACAGGCACCTCCAAGCCTAGCATACGTGGCAATCATTTGGAGATCACTTTGTAGCTCATACCAAGTGGCCGTTGGCAGAGCACAGGCAGCAGCTTACCTTGGCCGGCACCAGAGCCCCGCCCAAAGGTCCCAAAACCAACATACCAAGTCCCTAGCCATCTCCACAAAAGACACACACACACACGAATAATATTCAGCCATATAAAAAGAATGAAATCTCACCATTTGCAGTAACATCGATAGACCTAGAGGATATTGTGTTGAACGGGGTAAGTCAGACAGATAAAGCCAATTGTTATATGATTTTACTCATATGCGGCATATGGAGAATAGCAAACATGAACAAACAAATGAGAAACACGCTCATAGATACAGAGAGTATTTTGATGGTTGCAGGATGGAAAAAAGGGAATGGGTGAAGGGAGGGTGAAGATTAAGAGGTACAAATTGGCAGTTACAAAATAGTCACAGGGATGTAGAGTACAGCGTAGGGAATATAGTCAGCAGTATTGTAATAACTCTGGTGTCAGCTGGATGTTGGATTTAAAGGGGAGACCTCATTGTAAGTTTTATTAATGTCTAATAACTATATTTTATATCTGAAACAAATATAATATTACATGTCAACTATAATCGAAAAATTAAAAAACTATTATTAAAAATACGTGCATAAAATGTTGACACAAGAGATCTGGAATCACTTACATTTGATATATTTTTAGACTTGAGTAGCATTTTAATAATCAGTGGCCAGAAATTTAAGATCTTTACTGTCACTAGCTGTCTGCTTCACTCGTCGTCAAGCTATTTAATCTCTCTAAGACTTTAATTTACTCTCACCTCAGAATCACTGAACTCAGTGTCTGTGTCATGAGGAGACTGATGATGACAAGATAACATTATCCCATTGAAAATTAGCCCTGTTTGACAGGATACTGAATTCTACCCTATTACAAAATATCAGTGAACGTCAAATAATATTTGCAGAGAGCTGTAATTATGTGGTAATAGTTAGTAAAGCAAAATGAAGGGGAAGGAATCACATACCTTTAGAGGGTTGTGGGGGTCAGGAATGGTAAATCCTCAAAGGACACGTAGCCAATAACAAAACAACAATTAGACTATAAGCATACACACTATTACATGTTAAGTATTACCTTAGTTAACTCTCGCTATAACCATTACAATTATTATTATCCCCATTTTAGAAATAAGGAAAACTAGATTTAGAAATTGGTGGGATTTACCTAAGATTGTATTATTACTGAGTGGCTAAGGGTTATGGTTCTTGCTTAAAGGAATATGCCAGGTGTGAACTCAGAAATGAGTAAGTGGCAGGACGAGAAACATGTCAGAAGAGAGTATTTGCAGTAAAATGCCATGTGTCGCAGTGGAAGGTTCACAGGGTTTGGAATACCCTGTGTAGGAGTAAATCCCTGTCATCAGCTTGTGATTATAGGCAATTTTATCAAGCCTCAAGTTCAAGCCTCAAAACAGTGGTAATTATATATATTTTTTCTCATAAGGTTGTTGTGAGTCTTGAAATACATATTCATCACACACATCTAGGTTGTTCAGGGTTTTTTGGTCAATTGCTCGTTTCTTTTTTTAACTTCATGGAGGAAAACTGGAGTCCTATGGAAAGTCCAAGTTCTGGAAACAGCCATAACTTGACTCAATGAACTAGCCTCTTGAGACTTAGTAGTCGCCAGGATGCAGAATGCTGTGAATAATGAGAGATTCGGAACTGACAGTAACTGTTGGGTTTGTGAAGACGAAGGACACTAGGGAAGACATTCTGGAAAAGCTATTATCATGGACCTTAGAATCTGTGTGAGGCCGAAATCCACACGAAGGAGGTGATGAAGGGTGACAGAGAATCATGAACAGTTAATAAATGAGGACCCAGAAACAAACCCAGCACTTAATTCATCTTTGAAAATGGAGCCAATGGAGGGAACGCCGAGCCTCGGGGATAGGGGACACCAACCACGGTTAGGTGCGCACATGAGAGCTAGGTGGAGCTTGGGGTCATGTGATCCCGAGCGCACTGCGTTAGGCTTAATTTAAAAAAATTACCCTCAGTGCTCAAGGCCACACTCACAGGCAATGATGTGTCTGGTGCAAGCAACAAAAAGCATCATTACAGGAAAGCATCCAGGTCAAGTGTGGTGACTCGGGAGCTCTGCACTTTCTCTCACTGAGAGAAAGACTGTTCCTGTGATCATTGAGCTGAGTCTCTCCAGCTACTCAAATGCCATCTCTTCAAAAGAGCCTATTCTGATCAGCCCACCCAATACTTCTTCCTCCAACCCCCATCATTCTTACTTCAGGATAGAAATGCCACTCAAACACCGACTTCTGCTTAGAGGTAATGTATTTTCACTATTATGCCCGTAATTAACCTGGCCTTTTGCATGCACTGGTTAACAAGGAAATGAACAACTTTTCCTCTAAGCAAGAGTTTTTAAAATTCAATAATTCTAAGTGTGGAGGAGTGGCCAACGTTTATGGTTGGAAATGCCCCATCCCTTAGTAATTCCCCCCCCCTTACTCTTTTCCCTCTCTAAGCTAGTCACTGGGTATATTGGAGGGAAGTAGCTTTGTGACCATGCTTGAGAAGAGAGAGTCAGGATCCCAGGCAAGTGTCCCCAGGTGCTTTGGACTTCAGGGTTGTATTCTTCATCAGCCAGTGGCTGCTTGTCCTGTGGTCACTCTTGACTGAAATCTGTAGTCATGTACCTTGAGATGTGTCTTAGTGATGCCCCTTGCCGGTGTCCTAGCTGTCATCTCAGTTGTTACCTCACTGTGGCCTTGCTGCATTTTCTCATCAGCCCGGCTTGAACAATGCATAATCCTTTCTACAAAGCCACTCACATGACTTTTTCCTATGGTGTCTTTCTCCTGCAAAGTCTTTGCCAACAGCTTTTGGGTAAGTGCTGTGGGTGTTATATAGGAACTCAGGTCTCCCAGAGCCTGATCATTCTGCTCTGCCAAGTGCATGTGGGGTCAGCTAAGTGGTGGTTTACTTTCATAGACCTTAATGAGAAGTAAAAGCAAGGGTTCTTTGCCATTTCTGCTTCCCTCGCCCATCAAGGCCTCCTACCATCATCTCCTCCACCTCCACACAGATGATCTTTATCTAGTTTCCCTCCCCTACGCTGCAAAAAGAGTAGAGCATGTCAACGTCACTTGCTTCTCTACATATTTTCTTTCTTGTCTTTGCCAAGCATCACCTTAGTCATCTGCTCCCTTCAAGGACTTTCACTCCCTAAGATACTTATTTAATACCAAAAGTGAGCATCGTGCATTTTATTCTAAGAGAATTATTGCTATGAGAAATTCTAATTCTTTTTAAATATTTTTATTCAGAAAATTCTTATGTTCAGAAAGGCAAAAGAAAAAATGGGGGATTACAAGTTTCTAAACATTATGTCCTTAAGAAGCCAGAGGTAATGACATTTCTCTCTATTTTCTTACTTTGGTTTTTAAAGTTGTTCATAAATACACAGGAATACGTTTCAGTGTGTATGGAACAGGGGAAAAGATAAAGAAAGTTAACTAACACTTGTTGAGTGGCTGCTGTGAATGGGGTGCTTCTCTTTATCATTTCACTTCCTCCTACAGTCAGCAAAATGCCTTATTCGTATCCTTACAATTTTACGGTAGACAGTGGCCAAGTTCAGCTTAAACAGAGCTGGAGGAAATCATGCTTACATGGGAGAGCTGTGTGAAGCTTATGACTGCACTGGTATTTTTGAAAATGTCAGAAGCCTTTTTATTTACATTTTCTTGTATCAGATTCTCATATCAGAACTGCAGGTGTGGAGGAAGGTTGATAGTAAGTTCTCTCCTTTAGCGGTGGAAGCTGAGGTTCACAGAGTGTAAATGGCTGGATTCAATGTCAACTAACAGATCCTGGTGGAGCGATGACTAGAATAAATGCAGGGAGTGTCCTTTGCCCTTCTCTTCCTCGTGTTTACAATGATCACATGGTCATATAGCATTTCAATAAGCAACAGAAAATTTAATGTGTTTATATGTAAATTTAACACTAAATGCTAATCTTAGCACAAATCTGATCAGTTTGGTTAAGTTAATCAAAATTAAAGACTGAAGAGAAAAAATATGGTCAAGTTCTCACTAAATAAATCCTGGCACTTCGAATCATATACAGGATGATGGAAAATGGAACAGATTTCATAGGTGAATTCTTATCATCTTAACCAACTATTAAAAAACGTTTTTTAATGCCATTAGAAAGAAAGTATCAGTTTAAGACAACAGTGACTTTATAAATATTAACTTTTTAAAGCTTCCATGAAGTCCCAGCTATGTAAGTGGTTGTGTGCACAAAACCTGGAGATAAATTAACCCCTCTCAAATTCCAGCACCACCATTTTCCAGTTGCATGGCCATAAGAGATTCACTTAACCTTTTAATACCTCAGTTTTCTTATCTTGTTAATAGTTTCTAATGAAGTTACCATGGGGCTTAAAACACAGGAGTGAACTTTAACAGTGCTTGGCACAAAGCAAGAAATTTTTAGCAATCACTAGAGTATAAACTCCTAAAAGCAGATCTTGTCTGTTTTCTTAACTATCGTAGTTCAGTGTCTATTACACTGCTTGGCCTACAATGGTACTTTAAAATATATGTCAATTAAGTGAATACTTATTATTTAATCAAATTAACTAGAGAATGTAGAGCTAACCAGACCATGCTGTTCTATTCATATCAGGAAGCTTCTAAGTAAATTGATGCTTTAGACTTGACCTGCCCTTACTCATATTAAATTGTTTTTCTTGTGCTATTTAGTGAGTGTGTGCATGTGTGTCTGTGTGGGAGGGAAGAAGTGGTAAGTGGGAAATTATGCTTTTATATATAACATCACTAATTTCATTCTTACTCCTTTTAATATGTGAATTCATTATATTCTCTTTTCAAAAGAAGTGCTAACTTATTGTTAGAGGACAACACAATTTAATAAAATAGAAATAAAAAATTATAATCAATAAAAGGAAAAGAAAGAAATATCAAAACCGTGTGTATAGTTGTTATGTTTGAGGATCACATTGGACTCTAAGCTTTTGCCCAAGTTTTAAGCTTTCTGAATGCCAGTCAACAGGGCTGGCCTTATCTCATGACTTTTGTGGTGAATTGGTTAGCCCTCACCACAGGACATTAGTGAAAATTGTTAGATTGTCCCATAACACCAACGTATTTCTCTCTCTGGCCTACCATCAGTATATGAATGTGAAGATAGAGATCTGTAAGAGAACAATAACATAATAGCTTGAATATGATTAGAAACGCTCACACTACTACTCCCTTCTTATAAGCTGTCTAGCTTACCATGTGCTTACTATGGTCTAAGTAGGTTAGTGGCATTCCAAACAGTGGCACTAAAATTTAATTTTAAGAGTCAAAGTAAGAGAAAGTTGTACAGAACTGACAAGTAAAGCAGTTGGTCTGGGCAAGGCAGTACAGTCAAGCATGCTGAACAAATTAGTGAGGCATTTATCTGGAGCTGAGTAAACTAGAATAATATAGGACCAACTGCCTAATTCAGCAACAGTTGTCAGATGTTCCCTTTATGGACTCCATACTTGTAAGGTGAGATCAACCTGACTATCTATAATTATTACCAGACACACAAATTGTAGTAAAAACTGAGTTGCTTTATTTTTCAAAAGTCTGGTCACAAATCTCTCAATTTATCTCTCATCACCAATTTTTCCCCTCAAAAACTCAGAGTGGATTCCATCCCTTGTACATGAATCATTATCGTCATCAAATTCTTCTAATCATTCATTCATCATTCCTTAATTCATCAGGAATTGAAGCAAAATTAAACAGGAAAAAGACCTTATAAAGTCAATTATATTTATTATCTCTATGCTAACTCTTAAATTGCCCAACTGAGAAATATGTCCTAAAACCTTTGCACTAATTAAAGTATACCATAAATATAGAAGATATGGTATTTTCATATTGTATGTGACACTTTTAAATTGTGGTTTTATCACCCATAAATTTTCACTTAGGTCACACAATGAAATTGACCTTACATCACCCATAAATTATCATTTAATCATAGCAGCTACCTCATTGATATCAATAGGTTCTACAGATTTTAAGGCAAAAAAAATTAAAATTAAAATTAAAAAAACTTAGTAATGAAGTAACATTTTCCCTTTACCATAGGAAGTTACTGCAACCAAGTTCTGCTATTGTCTATATTTTTCTTTATGCCAGATGCCCATGGAAATTAATTTACCTCAACTTAGATAATTCATCATGAAAAAAGATTTCTTTTCCTGATTAGTGTGAAAAATAAATAACTTAGAAAAATAAATCTCTGATGATCTTGGTAAAGATTTGCATAAATATTTTGAATAATATAATTATAGCTGTAAAAATAGGCCGAGTTGGAAAAAAAAAAAAAACCCTACTAACAATACACATCTTTAACTCAATAACAAATTCTTGTACTGGCCTCTGGCCATAATGTTTTCTATCAGACTCAAGAGACAGGATCTTCATCTCTTTCTTAGACAAGCCAGGAAAATAATCATAGTGGAGATTTTATAATTATATCCCACTAAAATAGAAAGAAACTTGATCCTTTCTAATTTAATAATGTATTAAACCATTAATATTTCCCCCTTATTATGCATTTTTATAGGAAGAAAAGTACCTTAGAGTCTTCTCCTTTGTGCAATTGATAAAATTCATCTGAATGTGATACTAACCAGGGAAATAAGTATTTTCTGCATCTTTGCTGTAGGGAACAATTGAAACAAATGTATTGAAATTCATGATTCACACTTGACTACAGGCAATATCAACTTAAAATTCAAGGTTGTAGTGTTACAGATGTGTTATGAGGCTTCATGCACACAATTTCATCAATAAGAAACAAAGGAAAAGCATAACATTATAATTTTTTCCCTAAGAAGCTTAAAATATGTTCCTTTAATGCACAGCTATACAGGCATTTGTTTATTAGAAAAAGTATTCTTTTATGCTTCAGATTCCTGTTTATTTTCATTTTGTTACCGAACTCCACTGATAACAAATTCAAATACAGCAACATACTCAGAGTTAAAGTAATATTTCAGTTTAAATTATAATTTAGTAGATTGTTGTTACCTTCACTCACATTTCACCAATATTGTATTTAGGATTAAGATGTTGATCATACATATCTGTATAACAATAAGGTTAAGGTGAAAATTATACCAGGTTTTAATAAAATTTCAACTTTTTCATATAATGAAATTAACCCAACATTTTTCAAAAAAGGTATATTATCGTATATTCAAGTCTTTGTTTTTTCAACTCATGGAAATATAATAGCATATTTCTTAGTTTGATTATGAAACAATTTTACTTTTAGTGAGTTTGTGAACTAGAAAGGTGAAAAATGAGTTATAAGCATAGGAGTTACAAAATAACTTGAAGAAATGTATTTAACTACAGAGAACTTTTACTCCTTAAAATGAACCTATAATGAACCTCATAATACATATTATGATTTTCAAAAGTACTTACTTCTATGGAAGAGGAATTCCATTTTGCTGTTTTTCAGTGATTTCCAAAACTTTAATTGGGGCAATTTTCAGCATAAATTTTCTATTTGATTTGTATAAATACTCATAAAAAGAGAACTGGACTACTTAAATACAGATATATAAACATCATTATAAGGCAGGGAAGAGATGGTGATGAAGGATGATACTTGCCCAAAGCATAAAGTTTTGTGTTTATTTAGCAAGAATTTTATTCACAGAAAAGACTTAAACTGAAATAACTACCATATTCTATATTTTGCCCATATAGATCATCTTTTATTGGTAATAAATTAGTAAATTTAATGTTGACTGTATTTAGATCTTTTCACAACTAAATTTTCTGCTCTCACAATACTGTAAAAAGGTACTATAACACGAAGATCTGTGGAAATTGCAATATAGGAAAAGCTACATAATAGAGAATGCAAAGCATTTGTAAATGTAAAGTCTTCTTTTTTGATAAAGACATTATTAAAGATCTTTTAACATATATTGCCAAACTTCCAGAAGACACATGGTACAGATGCACTGTCTGTCAGTTAATAGTTAAATGCTATTTTTTAAAAAAATATAATTTTGGTAAAATGACATGATATAGGGATTTGTTTTAAAAAACTCAGAAAAATTGGAGAGGGTATTTAAAGCAAGTGGGAAAAATCTTGAAAACTTGAATCTGATGATTTTATGGGGATTTACTTTATTTTTCTCTACATTTCTGTGTTTAATGGTTTTTCATAGTAAAGGTTTTTCAAGATATCTTTTAAATTGACCATTAAAATTTATAAATTGATCACATACAGGTGTTTGTCATATATGAAATTATATTTAATTATTTTACTTCAATACTAACATTTCTAACTTTAGAATTATATGAGGAAAATGTGTCTTGAGTTCTTGCTGGCCCTTCAAATAAACTTTTTCTGTCATTTTATAGATGCCTGAAACATAGTGTCTATGAGCTCTTAGAAATCTGTAAGCCAAAAATCTTTTCTTCTTACTTTTATGGTCCAAATTGATTTTTTTAAGTCACATACATTTTCTATTCCATAGCATCTAAACTTGCAGTCTGTACACTACTCAAATTAGTTCTAAATGTGAATCTGTAGAGCCTCAAAATCAGACTCTATATTTCTCATGTTTATCTATAAATTTATCTATAAATGCTTTTCTCCAAGAAGTGATCATTAGATAATCACACGAAGGTATACAGCTGATATAACTAAGTCTGATTGTTTAAACTTGCTGAACTTGGAACTTCCACAGTACTTGGAGCTGGGAAGCTTAATTGCCTACCTGAAAAATCCATTCTTCTTTCTCCTTACCTTATTCAGAGTGGCCATTCACCCAACTAAAGGACACAGCTCACAGACTCCTATGCTGCTGTATTTCGAAAACACTTTAGGCAACTTCCAAGAAGATTTTCTTTAAAGAGAGAAAAGACATCTTTCTGTTTATTTTTTAATTACTGCTCTAAATGTAGAAATGATGACTTCAACTCAAATTGCCATTTGGGATAATATACTACACTCTTAAAGAATTTTATTTTATTTTTAATAATAATCATTGCTAACATATTTATGTTCTGAGAACAGTGATACATTTCTTATAATTAATTGTGTCAGTTATTACTCATGACCCTATAAATTAGGTTCTGTTATTATCTTCATTTAACATGTAGGAAAACCAAGGGTTGGCAAGGTTGAATGGTTTGAGAAAGTTCATTAAGATTCTGAGAGGTATAGCTGAGATTCAGACCCAGGCCTACCTGACTTGAAGCATAGGTTCTTAACCACTGGGCTGCAGAGTTTTTTGACATAAAGCTTTTATATTTATTTAAGGATTGACTTTAAAAAAAAACTTAAATTAGCTTCTGTTGACACCATCCAAGACTTTAAGAACAATATAGTATTTGTGCCATGTCTTGAAAGGTGTATGGCTTTCAACAAGAGGATTGCTGAGGAGAGAAGTGCAAGAAGAGGAAACATGATGATTTAGAATTTGCACATATTGAGTTTAAGATGTCAGAAAGACAACCAGGAGGAAATACTCAACAGGCAACTGGAATGTGAATCTGGATCCTTCAGCTTTTTAAAAGGTCAGAGCTAGACATATTGCTTGTGAGTTATTCGCACGGGAGCGATAGGTAAAACAGTAGAGGTAGCTGAAATTAGCTAAAAAGAGAAATAGAACTCTACAAAATAAAACTGATGAAAGATTATTGAAAATATCTGCATTTAGAGAAGCAGGGAAATAAAGAATGTAGCCATTACAAAAGAGAGGATTCCTCCACGTGAGAGGAAGGAAATTAGGAGCATTCAGTGTCAAAATAACCAATGGTAGAAATAGAAGAAGAAAGAAATAACAGAAAAAGTGTTGCAGATACATTCCATAGGGGAGAGATTCAAGAGTTGAAAGTTAGAGAGGCACTGGTGACCTTGAAAAAAGAAATTTCAGTCAACTAGTAAAATGAAATACTGATAGTGTTGGATTGATAAATACATATAAGATAAATAATTCGACATACCAAGTATAGAATATTGTTTCTAAAAATTTGATGAGAGAAAAAATGGGTACAAGCAGACACTTGAGAGGAAAGGAGACTCCAAAGAAGAGTATTTTGTTGTTATTGTTTTGCTTTGTTTTTTTTACATTTATTTTAGCATGAAGAAATTTGAGTATATGATATCTGGAAAAAAAACTAGTCAAAATGTGAAGATTAAAAAAAAAATGAAAAAAGATTCATGAGGACCAAGGTCCTAGAAAACAGGAAAGCCTCAGTAAAGAGCAGGAGAAATGAGCTTTAGAAACGAGAAGACAATACTGCCTTGGAGATAGTAAATGAGGGCAAGACAGGTGTGGATAAATGACACACTAATGTGACTGCTGTGAATCTATTTCCCTTTGAGTATTTATTATCATCTACTTATTTGTGTTCAGGACATTATTTTTTCAATGTATAAAGCTCATTCGAACACCAAATCTTAAAATGCCCAGAGTTAATTATGCTAGAGTAAGAAAATCTCCATTGCCTCCTCAAATAATGCCAAAAAGGAGTCAACTCCATGGCAACGTGAAATATCAAAGTGTAAGAATGGAAATACAGTGCCTGCCCAGGAACCTGGAAATGACATGTGACCATAACTTTTCACAAAGCACAAAAAAGAGAATAGTAGTCCTTGATTTGCTCAGACAAAAGAGTGACTTTCAGTCATTTCATAGAAGACCTGTCCCTACTGGATTCCCTATGGACAAAAAAAAAAGTACTCTGTATGTGGAAGATACTAGAAAATTTTTAAAACTCAAACAGGAAATATAAAAGAAAATTTATGACAATTGCCACCTCATGAAGGAGGCTACCATCATCATTTTTTTTAAAATAGTAACTTTGCAGACCCTTTATGATATTTTATTATTCTTCCAGGCATTTGTTACTACAGTGTGTATGTTTATTTGTTTTTGTATTTTCTATCTCCCTTCTCAAAAAAAGTAAGCTACAAGAGAAGGGACCTTGCCTGGTTGTTCATAACTGTATTACCAACACCTGATATATATAATGAATTTCAGTAAATATTTTTAATGCATAAATGAATGAATGAACATATCTGAATTATTAGAATTTCTTTCCCCAAGAGTTAATATATTTTGATGTATGTTTATCTTAATAATTTGTGATAGCTGATTTAAATATAAGCTATATGATGATAAAAACTATATCTATATATTTGAATGTTATAAACACAACCTTTGAGATATACATATTTCTGAGGGGGAAATCTTTTGCAAATTGACACCAGATATGTTTGGTATTAGTATAGGTTCATGTTTAGTTCTACTCTATGCTGAAAGCCCGTGTAGGTTATAATAAATTGGAAAGCATAAAACATAGGGGAGAAGTCAAAGAGAATGAGAAGAGAAATGATTAATAGAAATATCATAGAAATTGTAGAAGCCAAAGAGTGAACAGAAGAGGGGTATTTGACCTAGAAGACCAGAAAACCATGAACTCTGAGCCTGCAAGAGGCAGAAGCCAAGAGGATATAAGGTGATTCATGCTGCAGCTCATTAGACACAGTCAGGAACTGCAGGTATCAGATTCCTTGGAAGGTGGAAGTATAAGGCCAGGCAGATTGAAATTTCAGATAAGGAGTTAGCCAGCCAATCACAGTACAAAGAAAGCTCCAGAAGTTTCCTTTACAAAAAGGTTGAATTAGAAAGCCAACATGTAGATTCATGGACTCTAGATGAAGGTAGAGCATCAAAATAAAAACAAAGAGAATGAATGAAAATTCCCAGGCTGAATGGCAGGAAATTCCAGGCATCTTTGTTTGCCTCACTTATTTATTTTCTCTCTCTCTCTCTCTCTCTCTCTCTCTCTCTCTCTCTCTCTCTCCGCCTCTCTTTTGGTTTGAATAACACAAAATTATCTGAGTTAGTTACAGTAATTGAGACAATGCAAGGGCCATTTTTAAAATATTGCTACCTACCAATGCTGTCCTTTTAAACATACATACATACATACATACATACATACATACATACACACACATATATATATTCTTTTAAACATATACATATATACACACACATATATACATCTATATGTATATATGAAAATTTAGAAATGCTCGACATTAAAAAGAAAAATTAATGTTAACTTTCAATACCAATTTGAATGATTGAACTATTAAAAAATCAGAGCTACAAAGGAAACGTGCTGCCACAGAACAATTCCAGTATTCTTGACTGACATAAGTGAATTGGAACTATAAAAGGATCAAGGCTGCAAATAGATTTGAAAGCCATAAATTGTAAAATCAATATGCTGAGCTACTGGAAGGCAATGTGAAAAGCGCGGTGCGTGAGCACTCTAGTGATCTAGCCTGGCTCCTACCAGCATCTGGCGTTTGTATTCTATAAATTACATTGCAACAGGTTTGGCTTTCTCACCAAATAGATCTACAGCTCAATATAAATAAGAAATGTTCATTAAGAGAGATCAAGTGATATCAGAAATATTGATCTCAATATCAGAAACTGAGCTAAATCACTCTACTGTGTACAGCTAAGCACCAAAGTCTAAGATAGAAGAAAGTGAACAACTATTTTAAAAACTGAATATCAGGAAAAATTAAGAAAGTGGAAAAGATGAGATAGAATAAGAAAAAGAAAGAAAAAAAGAGAAGTCATCAGCTTGCTCCATTGTCATTGAATTTCACAGACCCTAGACAAGAAGAACTGTGATTGATGGCTGTGTGTGGTCTCCCCAAGCCCTTTCTTTCCACTGGGTGGTATGGAAAGACATTATGTTTGGACAGCATCACCATTTCTACGCCAAATATTCTTGGAAGGGCAAGGTTATGAAACAGGGAAACCACATCTCACCTTGACTACTTAGACTTCACCTCAGCTAAGACTTTTTTCAGATAGTATGGGAAGGATTTGAAAATTTTACAAAACAAGTAAAAAATAAATTTAAAATTAGTTATTCATTATGAGACACTCATACAAAAGATATACAATTAAAAAGGAGGCCAAGAAAGTAGTATTAGTGGCTTTACTTTCATAGAAAGATTAAGAGTACATTTTATTCTTTAAATGTTTATAAAAGATTAAATTTTTTAAAACTAAAAAAATGTAAGTAAAGTAAAATTGTTGTTATTATCTTTCTTTTATTTAACTTCTTTTATGTTTATTTACTAACTTTGTACCCCCTTTTATGAATTGTCTTTTTGGTCTATCTGTATTTGCAAAGAAAAAAAAAAAATTTTAAAAACTTTATGACTTTTAAATGGAACTAATATAGGAAAATTAACATAATCAATTATGACTTATTTTAGGTGTCTAGCATGCTAAATACAAGATATATTTTCTAGTTTTTTAAAAAATAAGCATATATTCCATAAATTACTTTAAATAATATGTCCAATTTTCCCCTACCATTTGTAAGTATAGAATGTTAGATCATTACGCTAAATTGGAGTTGAAAACATAAAAAGAAACCAGTCAGAAGTGAAGAGTACAATAACTGAAACGAAGAATATATTAGAAGCAATCAACAGATTAGATGAAGCAAAGAATTAAATCAGTGATTTAGAAGATAAGGTAGCAGAGGACACCCAACCAGAACAGTGATAAGAAAAAGAATCTAAAAAAAATAAGCATAGATTAAGGGGCCTCTGGGACAACATCAAGTGTATAAATATTCTCATCATAGAGGTACCAGAAGGAGAAGAGAGAAAGCAAGAAATTAAAAAATATTTGAAGAAATAATGATAGAAAATTTTTCTAACCTAGTGAAAGCAATAGACATACAAGCTCAGGAAGCATGGAAAGTCCCAAGAGCCTCATCCCAAGACACATCATAATTAAAATGCCAAAGATTCAAGACAAAGAGAGAATCTTAAAAATAGGAAGAGAAAAGTAGTTAGTTACCTATAAGGGAGCTCCCATAAGGGTGTCAGCTGGTTTCTCAACATAAAATTTGCAGACCAAAAGAGATTGGCAGGGAATACTCAAAGTGATGAAAAGTAAGGACCTACAACTAAGATTACTCTGCCCAGCAAAGCTATCATTTAGAATTAAAGGACAGAGAAAGCTTCTTAGAGAAGAAAAAGCTAGAGTTCATCACCACCAAGCAAGTATTATAGAAAATATCAGAGGGATTTCTTTGAAGAAAAATGTGTACACAAACACACACACACACACACACACACACACACACATATGAATAACAAAATGGTAATTACAACATATCAATAATTACTTTAAATAAAAAGGATTAAATGCTCTGATCAAAAAAATAGGATGGCTGAATGGATAAGAAGACAAGTGCCTTACATATGCTTCCTATAAGAGACCCCCTTCAGACCAAAAACCATGCACAGACTAAGAGTAAAGAGATGCAAAAATATGTTTCATGAAAATGAAAATTATAAAAAAAATCTGGTGTAGCAATATTTATGCCAGCTGAATTAAAATAAAGGCTACAACAACAGACAAATGAGCATTCAGTAATCCCAGTTCTGAGTATTTATCCAAAGAAACCCAAAATACTACTTTGAAGGGATGTAGCATTGATCTGTTCATTGCAGCATTATTTACAATAGCCAAGATACAAAGGTAACTGGGTGTTCATCGGTGGATGAATGGATAAAGTAGATGTGGTACATATGTACAATGGAATATTGCTCAGTCATAAATAAATAAATAAACAAACAAATAAATAAATAAATCAAATGAATGAATGAATGAACAAATAAATGAAATCTTGCCATTTATAGCAACATGAATGGACCTAGGGGGTATTGTACTGAGTGGAGTAAGTCTGACAGAGATAAACAAATGCCATATGATTCCCTTTACATGTGTATTCTAAAAAAAAAAAAAAGCAAACTCATAGATACAAAGAACATTTTGAGGGTTATCAGACATGTGGGTAATGGGGGGGTTGGTCAATAAGGGGAAGGGATTAAGAATTATAAATTGGTAGTTACAAAACAGTCATGGGGATGTAAAGTATAGCATAAGGAACATAGTCAATTATGTTGTAATAACTAGGGTGTCAGATGGGTACTAGGTTTATTGAGGTGATCACTTGGTAAATTATATAAATGTCTAATCACTGTGTTGTACTCCTGAAACAGATATAATATTGGTGCCAACTATAATTGATAAATAAAAATATATTAAGAAATAATAAATTTAATAGAGTTAGTGATTAGTGACTTTTTCCTTCTGAAAGATAAATATTTATGCAACTGATGCAGTTATGCAAGTTAAGTAATAAAACTTCAACTGAACTTCAGTCATATTTTTCTTAAAAGCAGTGTAAATTTTGAAGTGGTATTTCATGGAGTTAACGAAAGCACTAGGCTTCGTGTCCCATTGCAAAGGGATTTAAAAGGAGTTTATAAGTTTTAAATTGGTAAATATTGTAGATCATATAAATTGAAAAAATTAGGAAAGATTATCTAAATTCATATTATGTGGTGCTGTGATGATTTTGGCAGAAATACAGAGAGGATATCTGAAAGCATTTTAGGTGGTAACTCAGTCTAGCACTCACCACTAGATGAGTCAAGCCTCATGGGCAAAAGAAAATGGAGAACAAGACAATTCACCTTGTCACTCTGTCAACAAAGAGGCATCCTTATGAAACTGCTCTTAAATCCCTGGCTTTGTTAGGGTGACCTGGAAGCCTGAACCCTGGGAGTGATAACAGAATGCTTTGTCTCCACAGCTCCCCTAGGCAGAGGGCAATCGGGCTATGAGCATATTACACACAAGAATCAGAGATTTCAGTAAAATTCTAGTGTCTGTAAACTTGCATGGAAAGTGCAATTTCATTTCCCCCCAATTATTGTTGATATTTAGCATTTCTCTCAGTTATGAATAAAAGTAGCAAACAGTCAATTCACTATACTCATCATTACTTTGTGATCTAGGTAGTTTTTAGACCCAATTTTATATATTATTTCATATGATCTGTTGATAACAAAGCATATTGTGATTTTAATTGTTAATAAATTTATAACTGAATTTCAACATAGCTACTTTTGGTTGTAATTCTATATATGTGTTTTATGCATTTAGAACTCTTTTCCTAAAAGGAATCCTTGCATTTCACCAAAATACCAAAGGAGTGCATGGATACTCAGGAGTGAAGATACTCAGAATGCAGACCACAAGTTAAGCAACAGCATCAAACCACCTCAAGTCTCAGGTGTGGAGTGATTTTTATGCTATACCCATGTGGCTCTAGTCTGTACCTTAAGCACTCCCTAGGAGATTGCAAAAGCCCTAAATGACCACACAGGGATTTGAAGTGATTGGATGAAGGAATTATTTACAAAAAGAAAAATATAAATAGCTCAGGAAATAATATTCCTCTCCATATTCAGCATTAGTCATCACCATCTGGCATAAAACTCCTGCTAAAGCAAGAAATCTGAAGTTATACTGTGATTCAGAGAATGGTGGGACAAAGTACCTACCTAATAGGCCACACCTACATAAAGTACAAGAATTCAACACTGGTGATCTAGTTATTAGACCCAATCCTATATATTATTTTATATGATCTGTTGATTACAAAACATATTGTCATTTTAATTTTTAATAAATTTATAACTGAACTTCAGCATTACTAGTTTTTGTTGTAATTCTATGCATGTATTTTATGCATTTTAGAACCCTTTTCAGAAAAGGAATTCATATATTTCACTAAAATATCAAAGGAGTGCAAGAAAATATTTAGTACAGATGCATGATTGCAGACATTCCAGTATCATAGAAAAAGGTTTTCTAGTATTATAAAATGTTTTTCTTCTTTTTGAAGAGATAGCTTACTAGTTGGTAGCCTATCGTTTAGAATTAAATGTAACCTTTTTTTATGTTACATGGAATTATGATAAAAAGACTCACTCGAGGCATGTTGGAATAATAGTCTGGATTCCTAGTACATACCAGAGCAAGTACTACGCAGAGATTCACAGGAAATAGTCATGTCTTTAAGTGTTAATGGCAGAGGAATAATATCAAACCTTGGCAAGGTATGCAGGGATTTATTTTAAGTACCAAAAGCAAATAACATATTTCTTTTTAAAAGAATTCCCAGAATCCTTCTCTCTTCATTTTTATTTTTATTTTCATTCTCAATTCATGTATTTGAAATTTTAGAAGCAAGTAGGGAATGTTTGAAAGTGCTACTACCTATTTATGTGACGAGTGCAATTATTTAATTAATGTAAATGATGACAACCCAGCAATTATAGTTTATGTTTTAATAAAATATCTATATAGGTAAGAAACTTCATGTAACAGTAGGAATTTTAATTTAAACCTTTGGTCATTAAAATCATGTGTAATAAAACTTTTCATTAATAGTGCTGTGCAAAATAGCAGTTACAATTTTATATTTTCATGTGAAAAAAAAGTCTTCCTTATGCCTTGCATAAGTTGACATCAGTATTTTCCTGACCACACTATTTCATGGCCATCAATCAAATAAAAAGTAATTTATTTCTCTGGATCTTAGAACAGTTCAATTCTCATTTCTATGTATTCTTGTGGAATGAAAATCTAGTATAAAGTAACACGCATGTATTCAGAAAATCATTTATTCTCTGTAGTAACATAAAATTATAACATAATGTGTGATTTAGAAAGAAAGTATTAAGATAGGTAGATTCCTTGAAGTTACTTTATAGACAAGCAGGTGCGTAGCACACCAAACTTTGATATAATCTTTCTACTGAACCATTATTATATATGTAATATATAACTTATGTAATATATAGTATATATTATATATATACATTATGTACATGCACATACATATATGAGTGTGTGGGTGTACACACACACACACACACACACACACGCACACATATATTCATCCATACATACAGACATTTCCTGGAGCATCTGTTCGTTTCTAATCTTTTCCTAGTCCAACATCATCCAGTAAGCATGGTGTAAAACATGATTAATATTTTTTCATTTTTAAAATGATTTAAGAAGGAATTGTAGCAAAAGAAACATGCTATCTGCAAAGTAGAGAACTCTAGAATTGGATCACAATGCTGATCATTGGGACTGTAACAATAAGAGAAGTACTGTCTTTCCCTCAAAGGATTTAGGTTGGAAACAGACATCCAAAGAAACAATATACAATTTTATAAATGATTTTTGCAAATCTAAAAAGAAAGCAAATAACCAAAAAAGAAACTTGATAAAGTACATGAGTAGGCTTTTTTTTCTCACAGAAAAGCAAACACAAAAATACCAGATATATATAGAAAGACTTAATATTATCAATTATAAGAGAATACAAATTAAAGATGCCTTAACAGAATAGCATTTGACACTCACTATATCTGCAAAAATTAAGCTTTTTAACGAGGCTTAGTGTTGGTGAATTCAAACTCATACATTGCACATGGGTGTAGAAATCTATGCCACCACTTTTGAAACTGGCATGCTTGTACCAGGAGATCTGATCCAAAGTTCTCATAGGAGCATAGTCCACAATAGCATTAAACTGGAAACGTCTCAAATATCCAATTGGGAATTAAATCATGATATAATTATACAATGGATTAAGTAGGCAGTAAAAATTACTGACCTACAGGTGATTACATTCAACAGAAATGAATCATCAAATAGTAAAATATAAACAAGCAAAAAGGGTCATTTGACTTTGTATAAAACAGAGTCATTTTAGAAAATTTAAAAATCAGTGAAACTAAACAATGTACTGTTTATGGACATAGACATGTGAAATAAAAATATATTTGAAAGCAATAAAATCATCAGAAAACAAATCTTAGCATAACTGTTTAATCTGGCGAGGAAGATGGTGTCAAGAAGCCATTAAGTAGCTTCAAGTAGCAGTAATGTTTAGATATTAAGTGAATTGATGAGTTACAAGGTGTACATTTTGTCACGCTGTATAGTTTAGTATATATTACATATGTTTTTCCCTATTATGACCTAATGTTTAAAAGGAAACAGCTTAATCAATATATTTAGGTCACATGAAAACATGTCTCTAAAAAAGCAATATTTAGAAAGCATTACAGAGGAGTTGCAGTGGTAGTAAAGAGAGAATCTCCTAGAAAACTATATTTATGTCAGACTAACATAAAAGATAATAAAAATTAGACATATAGGACAACATCTCATGTCTTATGGACAATTTTTGTTTACGTTAAAAATACATTAGTGCTCCAAGAAAAAGTCCATTTAAATAATTCTAAAAATATTCAGATTCTCCATTATATAGCTTTGCTGTGGAATCCAAATGATATGTTAAATCTGCTAAAATGTAGTTGGGGGTGTATTCTGATACAATTTAAATTCAACAGAAATTTGTATGCATGGCACACTATTTTATTTTTTAGTGCTCTAAACTAATGCATTCTTACAGGAAATTATTATATCACTGTATGTTAAACTGAATAACATGTCTGAAAATAGTCCAAATATATGTAAATCAGTATTTCAAGTAGGACCTAATGGAACCATTTAAACAAGCTTGTTGAAGTTTGACCCATAATTGTGATTGTACCAGTGTGCTATCAGTTTTACCTCCCACTGCTAGTTGATCACCAGAGGACATAAATAGCCATGGAGTATATAATTGTTGCTGTGTTGCCACAAGTAGTTATTTAAATTCAGCTTCTTTCTAATTCCCTGGAATCATGTGCATTCGTAGTAATAAAGCTGCTGAAATAACTAGATGCTTTGGAAATATAATCAAATGTTTGAAACATACTACTTTTATTTATTTTTTTTTCTTTTTAGCATATGAACTTAGAAACCCTTTGTGTTTACATTTTATAAAAGCTAGCATTTAAGCCTCTTCTAACAAGCAGTAGATAATGTAGGTTATTTTAAACACAATAATGTTTTGAAAATTAATGAGATGAAACATTCCATTAAAAAGCTGACAATATTAGCATCCCACTCTTGGATATTTTAAAGCAGGATAGAATGGCAATTTTTTTTTAACTGAATTTAATATAATCCAGCTTTTGGATGAGACCTACTTTATCATTATGAGATAAGAAACAAGCCTGTCAAACCAATTTGCCCAAGTCATTGTGTCCCTTTCAACCGGGAAAGTTGGGGCTGTAATGTCACTGACCCAGAACTATGCAGATCTTCATTAGCATAATGGTTGATCAACCTAGTGCATTTTAATGACATTAACTTATTCCTATCCCCCAAAAGGAAAAGAAAACATAGAAAGTTATTATTTTAGATTTGTCATGGTAAATCCTCAGTGGAGAATCCCTTTTTGAATCTTATCAACTAAATGTCACCCATAGAAACTCCATTCACTTATTCAGGCCAAGGTCAGGATTGAGAAGTTCATTACTAGAAGGAAAGGTAAAGACAACAGTTCAAAATATTCAACCCATGTTCCACACCACCCACCTTAGGGCTGCTGTCTACCTGAGCTTAGGAAAAGCAAGGTCACAGAACAGTAACTCTGTCTTTAAGGCAGCAAGAAAGATAAGAATTTCCTAGGCTTTGAAGAAGTAAAATAGTCATCTACCATATTGTTGTTTAACAGACAGCATAACAGGGACAGGCAGCAGGACTGTGACATAGCTAGGAAAATGCTAGAAGGAGGTCGAATTAACCCAAGAAGCAGCAAAATCAAATAAAGAACAGGTCAGTCAGTATACACAGGTAGCCTCAGAACTAAGACAAGTAAGAGGAGTCATTTTCAAAGGTTGTGGAAATAAAGAAACAAGATCCAGTGGATGTTAGAAGCAGTGGTTTCGTAAGAGGAAACAGGATCTGCTCTGGTTCAGGGTCTCCATGGGAAAAGATTCCCTGTAAATTAACGTCATTCTCCTCAAAAAAGCTGTCATGATAGACTCTGACGTTGGAGCACTTGGATTTCATGTCTTAGACTTTCTCGATAGGTTCAAACTTCTCTGTACTCTGCTTGTGTCACCCTTGGCCTAAGTTGAGGTCGAAGAAGAAGACCACATATTCTAAATTGACTAACTGTTGCACAGTGTTACTGCTACCTGCTTCCTGAAGCTTGTCCTAGTCATTGTCTGTGACGTTTCTCTTCTCTAAACCTGTGTGGTCCTTTCTAGCAGTTATCATACCATAGTTTGTGTTATAATTATTTTTACCTTAATCTTCTCTATAAGATGTTAACCTCTCCAAGAGTTGGAATTATAGGTAATTTGTATACCTACCTTGTGCTCTCAACGTAATCCCTTGTTGACCTAAATAAAATACATTACCCAACCCTATAAAATGCTATTTATCTGACTTAATGATGATGACAATAGAATCAGACTTGTCTAGGTCCTTCACAAGATAAGGATAATTTATAAGAACTGCCATATATCTGAGACTATAATAATATCCTTTCTCTGCTAAATGTTATGTGTAGTTGGCAAAAATACTGATTAATCATCTCTTGGTTAACTAGACTGAAATACGAAGTGAAAATAAAGAATACTGCCAACATTTTGAACTAAAAATAAGCACATAAAAGCATCCAATTCTATCAGGAGCTCTTTAATTGCATTATTATTAATTTCCAGCAAGCTCCCAATGTCACTTTCATGTGACATATATTTTAACAGATCATCTTGCCCGTAAGTACACTTTGGAGAGTCAGTATGGCCACAGTTGGAACTTTTATTCATAAAGTAACCTCCCTGATATTGCTCAGTCTTGTAAAATTTTCTGAAAGAGTTGAGGCCTCAGAATGCTTAAAAAGATAAGAATTAACAAATCGTATTGCATAAGGTTAGGTCCACATGTTTATTTAAATTAGGATTTGTTAATGGATTTTTAAATGATTGAGATTTATATTTTCTTCACAAGGCAAATGTGGCTCTACCTTACAAAGTCCTCACGGACCCAGGCAGGCTTAGCACAAAAGAACCTGGGAAAGTAGTTTTAAATCACAGGAATACATGTGCTCAGGTAAGACGGGATTTTGCTGTGTTGAAAGAAGAGGAACGTGGACATTCAAGGATGCTTAGCAGCCTCAGTCACAGAACAGTGCATATTAAAATAGAGGTATTTACACTTATAAATTAATGAAACAAGAGTAAGGGAAGCAACACATTATTAATAATTTTTGCAATTTGTCATACTGGTCCTTATTTAATATCACTTTGAAGAGATATTCATTTACCTACATATTGTAAGTATCAGGTAACCACTTTAATGTGAGATGAACACAGTATAAGACACAGTAGCTCCCAGGGGCTATTAGAGAAGCATTTAATTAACCTAATGAGAACAGTGTGTTAAAAGGCACTGTGGAAACCCAAACGCGTTAGTGTGTACCCATGGGAAATAAATGCTGTCCATGAGGCTTAGGCTGACCAGAGTATAAAGTTTTTCTGGTTTTTAAATCACTTTTAAAGAGGACGAATGAGTTGCAAGAGATATTATTTCTAGCATAGTCATTTGAAGATATAGTTATTAATATATTATTCTAATCATAGAAAAGTTTTTATTTGGGGCTATCATAAGAAATCTGTGATTTGACTTGCATGTAGAATTATGGGCCAAAAGCTGTTCATCCACATGAGCTTTGTATCATAAATTATATTCTAATTGCTGAACCTGTCAAGTTTCTATACTGCTAAATATTTAGCTGAAGCAAAGGGAAGAAAATCTCATTATATACTGAGCCATATTTAAATTGATTCTTTGATAAGGAAAATTTTACGAAGCCAGCTCTGACAGGCTTATGGAAATTAATGAATATTCAAAATATAGTTATGTATTTTATTGTAAATAAATTACAATTGAATAAAAACAAATAAATAATTTGTATTATCCTATTAATATCATTTTGTAAAATTTTAAAATAAAGGAGAAAATCATATGTTCTTATTTTCATCATCAGTAGCAAAAAAGACATTTTATTTCTGATTCTGTATCTTATATTTGGAATCAGTACAAAGTACAGTAAGAAAGGTACAGCCTTTATTTTTCAGGAAAAAACCATTTTCAAGTAATAATTTTCATCACAGAAATTCTGATATGTACTGTGGAGCTTTTAATTGTATGTTCTCTTTATCTTGCATGTCTATCTTCAATTTGCTCCAGTCCTCTCTGCCCGTGTCCTGTCCCCATCACATACCTTTCTCTTAGAGCAAAACCTACTTAGGTTTCAAGACCCAGCTTCCACACTGTCATGAAAATATTTTATGCTGTGCTTGTCCAGAGGCCATGCCTACCTTTTGTGCCCACCCTCCACCTGTACCTCTCCGAACTGTCATGCCACACGTGCTTTTTTGTTACTGTGCTCAGATTTCATCTTCTCTCTCCTAGTAAATGACTCATATCCTGAGCACCAAATCACTATCTGATTAATTCACTATGTACCACAGCCTCCATGTTGCACGGGTAGGAATGTTCAAAAAACACAATAGTTGTGGAAGCAAAAGAAAGTAACACCTAAATAAATACGGGATTATACTGGCATTTTCATAAGGTTCTGTTTTATATGTGGCCTTTTTTAGTTCCAAGGAGTTGATTTGCTCTCAGTGTTTCCTTATCATTTGTGTGTGTGTGTGTGTTTTTTTACTAAATTACATACTGCTTTCAAATGTCAGAGAAGGTCTCTAATCTGCATTTTTGCTGTGAATTAAGAAGGTTTTATTTGGACTAACAGTACACTCTAAAGATGGGAAGTGACTTGATTATTCTGTGGCTCACCAAACCCTAGCAGGAAGGGCTGAGCTAGGCGCAGCCTCTATTTTACAGGTTTATCTTCACCAATCATCTTAAACGTAAGTCAGCATTCTTGTCCCATAAGCACTTCGCATTTCCATAACTAGTTTAATAGTCCTTATTATTTTCTTTTATCAGGTAGTAAAATGCAGTGCATTTTCTGGGACCATCCAATTGATGTTAAGACCACTTTATTGAAGCATTTTTGCAAAATTCAATGACAAACATCCCATTTTCCAGTATTAGAAGTTCCCCAGAGCTTGTACTACTTTGAAATTCTTTCAAAACACACTCTCTGGACAAAATGCTAAAAACAACAACAACAAAAAAAAAAAAACACTTTAAATATCCTGGGGTAATTCAACATAAAAAAGAAATTGAACAATGCAAAGAATTCAAAAAACAATAACAATAGCAAAATAAAACCAAAACTCGAAGTTATGCAGCATTCCAAAGGAAAGAAAAATTTATGAAGTTACATAACTTGAAATTCTGTCTCATTTCATAGGTAAACTTTGCTTTTCTAAAACATAGTCACCTATGAGTTATGATGAATATGAGTTTAAATATCATTACTCAGCATATTCTACTTATTGTACCAAGCATGTGAATAAATAATATGACTTTTGATTCACTTTCATTCTGTTGTATCAAAATAATTGTTAAATCTTGTATTTGACTTCCGGCTAGAATTTGTTCTTTTATGTGAAAAAGTGCAACACCATAGTCACTAAATTGCATAAGAACTTATTAAATGTTAGCTTAAACCCTAGAGCTCTTTTGAATACTTTTCCTTAAGATTATTTATTCCAGGATCTATTAATCCATGATCTTTGTTTCTTAGTTGTGCAAGTCTTTATACTTTGACATATGTCATCTTGGGGAACAGACATTACAGCAGTAATAACCTTGCCAAGGACCAAGAGGTGTGTCTTAAAGAATTATAATCTCTTGTAACTCGATTTATGTGATTACTGTATAAAACAGGACTTGTTCAGCAATGATGGATGGCAATGCTGCAGGTATTGACTGATCTTTAGAAATATTTATATGACAGGTCCCTTAAGGATTTGTACATTGTAGGAGAGAATAACTGCATACAGAAAAGAAATGAATTGTGATTCAGGTTCTTGAGCGGTGCACTTAATTATCATATATCTTTCTTGCGTAGCCTAAAACCTGAACATTTGCCAGTGCAGTAGAAACAAGTGGCACTTAAATAAATGCCCTCTGACCTTTCAGAGCATCGCCTTTGAAAAAATATATATTTATGATTTTGAAAAGGTGAAGTATTTGAAAAGGTGAAGAATATATTTAAAATCAAAACCTACTTTAATTATTTAGCTTCTAAACTCAACGTGTTCTCTGATATATTTGTAGTCTGGGAATTGCAGGCATATTTAGACAGACAAGTATATAAGAAAGTCACTTAGCCTGTGCTGATGTCTCTGCTTTGTTTAGAGAATCCCAGCTCTTGCTCCATGAGATCACATATTTCCATTTCCTTCTGTGGGTTATGTAATCTACTAGGTATTTCAGATTTTTAAACATCGTCACTTTCAAATTTTAATTTTCCATTAAGTATTTACTTTGGGTGTTGAAGGAAAATGGTTTGACAAAGTTAAAATTTTTCAAGAACATATACTTTACAAGTGTATCATTGACTCAATTAAGCTAAAGCATATTCACAGAAAAACGAACTGTCAAAACTCTAACGTGCTTGTAAACAGTGCTTTGAATAATGTAATCAGAAATGTGATGTGATCGGAAAGCATCTTTATGTTTAGCCCTACTGCCCTTTCAAAATTGAGTCAATGTATGTGTGTTGGGGGTGGGGGTCTCTGACCAAGGCTTGAAAGCCCATGATTCGTACCTTCTTCTGTTCACAAATGCAGTCCCATGTGACATTTTGTTCCATATAACAGGATAAAATTTTGATTTAAGGATAAATTTTTATCTCCTTTCAAGCAGGACTCACTAAAGGCTGGCTACTGGCTTAGAGAATTTGGACTATTGCCTTTATTATCTCTTTCTGCTATCCCAAGGTTTTACTCCTTCCCCCACCATCTTGTGAATCGAGAGTTTTGATCTCACCAGAGTTGCAGAAGGATAGAGAGGAGCAAGCAGAGAGCAGAGGTAGAAGAATCTGTGACTGGTCAGATGGCTTTGCCTTCCCTGAGCCTAACAGCTTTTTCAGCTCTCTCATGAGCTACTTAACTGAGGCCTGTCTGTCCCCTAAAATCTCCTCAGTCTAGATGAATATCTCTCTATCCACTCGTTTGTTTACTGTGTCAGTAGCAACTAGGAATTCACCAATCCACTTACAGCTTTGGCCATCATCGCCCATTCAGGTGGCCCTATCAAAAAGGACTCTATTCCTTTCCTTAGAAGGAACAAATAACAACAAGAAAACACCTGGGAATGAAAGCTAATTCCAACATAGCAATCCCATTCTCCTTCAGGCCAGCACTCAAACAGCTTTTTTAGCGAGAGCTTTTCTCCTGTTAGGGATCTTCAGTAGAAGTTGAGCTCTGGTTCTCTGCATCTCCCAAGTACAGGACATATGTAAAAGTCTTCCAAGTGGTCCCACGAAATGCTGTCTTTCCTGACCTGTGGTAAAGTGGGAGCAGCCTCTCCCTCCACGGTGGAAAAGGTGCAGCTCACACCACTACTCTCTCCAAGAAATCTGCTCTGCTATTGTCGTGTTTCATATCTACCTGTCCCAACCGTGATATATGCTTGAAGTAGGTGAGGCAAAACTGGTTTTCCAGTTCATATTTAGCTGTTCCGAAATTCTTGCAGGTATGAAGGTATTCTTATTTATCTGCTACCAGTTGCCAAGGTATTCTTATCTCTTAGCTCCTGCCTTAGGGTCTAGTTGAAATTCATGTTACCATCTTGTTAAAGTAAACGCAATCTACTGCACTTTGACCACTTAGCAATTCTTTTGCAAACATCTTAAAGTGGATCAAATTCTAAGAGAAAAAGAGGCAGGAGGAAGAGGAAGTTCACGTGTTGAACACGTCTAGTGATTTTTCTCCAACTGGTACTTTTTTATGAAATTAAAACGAAATGGTATGTCCAGAATAAAAGTAGCAATAATTCATGCTAACATTGCAGTTTATGTTTTAACTTAAAATTACAAATTCATTTCTAAGGTGAGAAGACACAGTTAAAAACTGTGGCCTAGGTGCATGTGAGATGTGGGCGTATTCTTTTCGGTCACTCTAAGACTCAAAGTCTTTCCCACATAGACTTTCTGATCTCTCTTCTACCTTTCTCCCTCATACCTGTTCATTCCTACAACTTTCCTCCCCCTCTTTCCTTCATCTTTCTGCATTCTGCTTTTTGTTTCTCTTCTTTATTTACTATTGCAGATGATGAAAACTAGTTCTGCTCATAATTCTTCAGGCTTCTGTATTTAGTTCCTTCTCAATTCTGAAGTTCTCAACTCAACAAAAAAGACATCCAGATGTTCCTACATACCACTGGGTCCAGAATTTGAGAGTGGGGGTGGAGAGGAAGCTGTGTTCAACAATAGAAAGAGAATATAAGATAATTTAAATAAAAGAAAGTTCAGGACCAAGGTGAGGGGCCTTGCAACTTTATTAGCTTCCCAGCCAATCCGCCTCTGCATTCTTATATAAAAAGCCCCCCAAAATCTTTTGCTCCATTCTCCTATCATTCTAAAACAATCATAATTAGATAGCTGCTTCCCTGTGTCTTTTCCCTAGGTTATGTAAGAGTAAATAATGAAAGAAACTTGTTAGTTCAGATCTTCATCCAATTCTTAAGTGGGTGTTAAATATAAAAGCTACATCTCAGTAATTAAGTAACTCTTTCGGTATGCACAAATATGCTAGTGCATAAAAACATAATTTGGGCTCATTCAACAACCTCACTTATATAACTAATAATGATGCCAAAGTAATTTTACTATCTCTCTTAAAATAATTCTTTAGTTCAAAACATGCAATCAATAGAATGTTTGAGTTCTTAGACAGTTCCTTACTCTACTAAACAAATTACTTCAATAAGATGAAGTGGAACATGTTAGTTTTCAATTGTTTCATTATTATTTTACGTAAACCTTAAAATTATAACCTCCAGAATATGGGTCTATTTTTATCATTCATCGAAAAAAGCCTTTATGTTGCTTCTTATTATAAATAACTAAATTTACAATGCTTGTCTCTCATGTTATATTTGACAGCAGTTAATTGTTAGTTGGTTTTAATTATACATCATAGTCTTTGTTCTGGAGACAATCCAAAGAGTAGATCATCTTAGTGTGTAATTTACTGAAACAGTTTCTAGGCAGCCTGCCATACTAAAGACCATGTGGTATAATTGTCATTAAAATTAGAAAAATATTGGTATACATGTTGGAATTAGGGATTAGGGAGTGGTTCTATAAATTATAGAAACCTCTGCAAAATATTACTAAGGTTTGAGTTCAGCTAAAGGTCTAATTTCTAAATATTACAATACACACTGCACATCTTGTACCTGTGCTAAGGTTTTGATAATGCTGCTTCTGCTGGTAAATTCTGGATCACTTATGAATATTGATATACTCTTTTTTAGCAGGTGAGTAGGTGGGTAAATACTGTTAGCATCTGATATAGGATAACACACTAAGAATATCGTCCTTTTACAAGATACGGAGCACTTTAGATTTTTAAAATAAAGGACCCAAATTCTAGTTAATTTTTTTTTTCAGTTAAAGATAACACAACCCAATTTAAAAATAGTAAAAATGGTCAGGCAGTACTTACACTCAGAAATTCATTCTCACAAAGTACAAAGCAACTGCTCTGCTAGCTACAATTGAATAACAACATTAAACTTTATTTTGCATTATCATTTTGTTTTAAAACAGTAAAAATATATCAAAGAATAGCATTAGCTGGCTGAAGATAAGAACACTATGCACCCTTTTGAAATAGGACATATCTTCTCTCTCTCCTTCTTGACATCTATCTTAAAGATTCAGAAAAAAAATTCAGGGCAGAGAGCAAAAGAAAATAAGACAGAGAAACACAACTTGTGTTTGCTGAAGTAAAGTATTAAGCTGCAAATATAATTCTAAAAACCTAGATCAGTTTTGATTTTAGTGTTATGCCAAAGCAGTATTCTTGTATAGTAAAATTTAGAAAAATATAGAGAAACTACATATTTGTAATAAAACAACAACAAAAAAAAAACATGTTTTTGCTTTTTCGAAAATCAAATTATATCACGTCAATCAAAAAATCTGTTTCAATAAAATCGCTTGTCCCTGGATCTCTGCCAACTTACAAACTTTCCAGCATTGGCAGATATTTACTGGTGCTGCCTAAACCCACAGAGATGTTAGAATGGTATATGAATTTTTAGCACAGTGGTAAGAATTCTGGACTCAGGGTATACAACAGATAAATGAGAAAAAAGTAAGATGGAGAACAGTAAGCTCATAAGGAACAGCCTACTTACTCTTATCTAATTTTACCTACGTTCAGTGTCTAGGCACTGCTTGCCCTAATAATATCTACTCCTAGTTGGAGCTTCTATGATTAAAAACAAACAAACAAAAAACCCACTCAGTGGACTTTAAAATCTATTTTCTTATCAAGAAAAGTAAATAAATAATTTAAGTTGTTTTTATTCTTTGATATTACTGAAAATTTAAAAAGTCATTGCTACATTGAATTTGCTTCTAATAATTTAAACCAATTGTTTATTGGAAGCCTTCAAAAGGAAAAATGGCGATTTCACTTTCCCTTTCAAAATTCTGTGTTTTTTTCTTAAATTTTTCCCTAAATTTTGGACATAAGAAAAAATACGCAAAGAAAATAGATATTTAAAAAAAATAATAGTGTGAGATTATAGTTTTATTTAATAAATATTGAGCTCAATTCATGTGCCAAGAAATGTGCTAGATGCTGGGTACACAAAAATAAATACGATTAATGCCCTTGTGCAGCATTAAGACAAGGGCAGGGTCTGGTTAATTGGATTAGAGCAGCACACTAAATGATGCCAAGAGCATAGATTCCACTTATGGACCAATTAGCCTGTCTTTGTTCTATGGCCGTAGATTGCATACAGATTAGATACTTTCATGGCTTTGTGCATTTCTACTTTAGCTCTTGCCAAAAAGAATTTGAACTAGCATACAGCAAAGATTATATATAGAGTACAGAAACTCAGTGAAAGATAATAGAAAAGGTTTTTAGAGACCATACTTCATAAGACTATTCAAATGTACAAAAATTTATTTCTATTTTAGCCTATAAGACACATTTAACTCAATGTTCCGATTAATTCAGTAATCTGGAAAATATTTAAAACTGTAAACTGATTTTAATGAAGGAAATAAATTTAACAATTCCTTATTTCATTTATTAGAATCCAAGTCTTATATGTAGAATCTGCAGTTAATAAGAGATACAAAAATAATAATTTGCTGAATAGAGAGTTTTCTTAGTTGTAAGTAAACTACCTGTAGAACAAATTTTCCACAATAAAATTTATCAGTAAAATTCTTTTTAATTTTCATATCTACATTAATTGCATAAATCTTTAATTGTTGTTGAAATCATAATAATCATAATTTTATGAATTTATTTTTTGAGGAAGCTCACAAATGAAAAAAATGGAATGAATCTCTGATTAAATCCAGTGGCTGTATCTATGCATTTATATATTCATTATATATTAATATATATACACATTGTTTTATAAAAGTAAATTAACCAGTTGACAATTGGTTCAGTTAAACATTTATTCAAACTGTTTATTTGACATTATTAAGAGCATACATGATCATGGACCTTATTCTTCATCTTTTAATAAATTATGTTAAACATTTTAGGAAAATAGATTTTTAGTCTTATTCTTCATTTTTATTTTTATTTAATTTTTTATGATGACATTAGTTAATGAAATCCAATAAGTTTCAGCTGTACACTTTAACAGTAAGGCAGATAGATGATAGATGATAGATAGATGATAGATGGATAGATAGATAGATAGATAGATAGATATAGATAGATAGATAGATAGATAGATAGATAGATAGATAGATAGATAGATAGATAGATAGATAGATATTTAGACTGGGTGTTCACCTCCCATAGTTAGATTTCTTTCTATCACCACATATTTCACCCATTTTTCCCCTCCTCCTCCCTTTACCCTCTGGTAACCACTAGTCTATTGTCCATGTCTGTAAATCTCTGTTTGTTTGTCCTGTTCATTTGTTGCTTTTAGGTTTATATCCTACATATGAGTGATATCATGTGATTTTCAACTTTTTCAGTCCGGCCTATTTGGCTTAGCATGATTATCTTGAGGTCCATACATGTTGTTGCAAATGACAGTGTTTCACCTCTTCTTATGGCTAAGTGATTGCATCTATGTGCCACAGCTTCTTTTTCCAATCTATCATAGGACACTTCAGTTGCTTCCATGTCCTGGCCACTGTGAATAATGTTGCTATTAGTCTTGTTCTTCAAAAGTAAGGATTTGAAAAGGGTAACAGGATGGAGACATTGAATCCATAACAGATCCTTTTTTGAACAGGATTTATAATTATCTACCAAATTTTTGGAAAATAGAGAATTCTGTTGGTTTTACTCTACTAACATATGTGGCAGAAACTTCTAGTTATTCTCAACATCTGTCCTCTCCTTCCTCATTATTAATACTGAACTAATTTTTAGTTGGGCATAGGACTTCATGGAATTAAGACTACATCTTTTAGCCTTCCTGCAGTTAGGTGTATCCAAGAGATGAAAGTCTGGCCAGTGGGATGCAAGCAGGAGTCTTGAATGTGCAATTTATATGAAATTTCCCTTTTAGGTAGGGACATGTTCATTTTTCTTCCTCTGTTGGTGGGAAAGCATATGTCATGACTACCACAAGTTATTTCAAGTTATCCTGAAATATGAGATGACCTCGAGAAGTAGAGCTTATATCTTATGGAATTTCAGGATAGAATATTTCTGGATTCCTTATCTCATGGGGCTCCAATTAGCCCTACACTTCTTACATGAACTTTCTGGTGAAAAATAAATACTTTTTTTTCAGTTTTATTGAGAAATAATTGACATGCATCACTACTTAAGTTTAATATATACAACATAATGGTTTGATTTACATATATTGTGAAATTATTACCACAATAAAGTTTAGTTAACATTGATCATCGATACAATATAAAGTAAAAAAAAAGTAAAAAAAGTAAAAAAAGAAAAGTAAAAAAAAAATTCTTTGTGTAATGAGAACTCTTAACAACTTTCTCATACATCATAACAATAGTGTTAACCATACTCATCATTAACCTTACATCCTTGGTACTTACTTTTTAGTTCATTACATATCCATGCATTATTTATTTTATGACTGAAAATTTGTATTTCTTGACCTCTTTCATCCATTTTATCTACCTGAATCACTTTCCCCAGAAATATATTCTTATTTTACGTGAGGCACTGTAGGTTTTTAGATTTTTTTTGACTTGTATTCTAAACTAATTACACTCAAACAACATATTAAAGAACATTTTTAACATAATATTTCAGCATTATATAATGTTTAAGTTGATTTTCAGAGTAACATTTCATAAGTACAAGCTCATTGAGGTAGATATCAAATATTTGAAGGTCTATTTTGAAGCTATATTATCTTATTTTTATGATAAGCTTGTACTCTTTCGTGTTGTTAAGAGTCAGTATTGCTACTTAGATCATTTTAATGAAATTCAAATTTTGTTTGCTTATTAGTCACTATGCACATTTACAAGATTTTGATTAGCCTTTATTTAAAAAAAATTATCACCAGAATTAGTTTTCTTCCTCTTCTTTTTAAAACTTTATATAATGGTTAATAGAACAAGTAAAAATTATTTTTTATAATTAAAAAATTGCTTTTTCTATTACAGATATCATTTTCTTGGCTGATATCCACAATTTTGTATTCCATTAGAAAGCTTTTTTTTTATTCTGAATCAATTATAGTATATTTCTGTTATCTGGAGATCTGAGATTTCCAATCAGAAATAAGTATATAATATTACCTGAATTTCTAAATAATAACTATTATTTTTTATGACATTCAAAATGACCTGATAGATTTTGAAGGTTTTGTACTCAAAGGAGGTTGTTAGAAAGATAGTTTCAAGGAAGTAGCTGTGGATGTAATTCTTCTATTTATTCTGCCCTCTGGCTCCAACATACTACTTTATTCACAGTAAAGGAGAATGAAAGAAAAGTGATGTTTTAAAAATTAAATTATATCTTCAGAAATGATTGCTCAAGAAATCTTTATCTAACAGCCTAAAAGGAAGCCAAGGTAATGGATGTTAACTAGACTTATGGTGGTGATCATACAAATATTGAATCATTATTTTGTACACCTGAAAGTAATATATTATTATATGTCAATTTTACTTCAATAAATTAAAATTTGAAAATAAAGAAATCAATAATAGGAGGCAGAGTAAAAATCAATCTGAAAAACCATGAATGCCTTAAGTTTCAAAATGCTCATTTTGATTGTTCTCTAGAGTCTGTAAATTACTTAAAAATTGATCACAACAATACGTAAAATCATTGTTCTTAACTAAAGGAAGACTGTTCTGCCACAAGAATTATCTTTTCTGGCAACTTTGTGGCATCTACCAAGTTGTCACCAAGCAAAATAGATGATTCCACTGTGACCCTTCTCCAAATACACACTCTCAGGATGGAAGTTATTTTTTCTGTAAAAGTCCCTTTTAAAGAAAGGACTGAACAGGTTGTGCTTTGCCCTCAGCTGCACAGCTTCCAGAGACTGGCACTGAATAAATATTAGACAAAATATTGGATGCTGATAAAATACTAGACACCAATAAAATATTAGAAACAAGTATTTGTGAATATGCATGTGACATGAACTGTCAAAACATCAAAGGGATATTTCTACCAAGAAGTTTTCAAATCAGCATAAGAAATGTATTGATTACAATTTTTATTTTCTTGTAATAATATTTATATTGCAAAAAATATTATGGTAACTGTCACAGCCAAGAGATGTCTAAGGAGAAATGATAACTAAATATAATGTGGTATCTTAAATGGGACTCTGGAACAGAAAAAGTAAATTAGCTAAAAACTAAGGAAGTCTGAATAAATTAAGGGCTTTTATTATTATATTTATTATATTATTAATAACAATATATCAATAGTTTTATTAATTATAAAAAATATTTCACATTAATGTAAAATGTTAATAATAGGGGAAACTGAGCACAAGACATAAGCAAATTCCTTATACTCTTTGCATTGTTTCTGTAAATTTAAATGGTTCTAAAATGAAAAGTATATTTAAAAAAATACATCAAAATATTATGTTTTCCAGGGATAAGTATTCAAATATAATCTCTTATCCAAAGTTCGAATTATCACTTCAGTTTATGAGATTCACAAATATCCAACTCTTTACCACACGCTAGAAGAGGCTTAGGGCTTGTTAACAGTCAAATAGCATTTAAATTTTTTCAATGCTGTTTACTGAAATTTAGTACATTTGTGCATGATATGGCAGGTGTGCCGTAACATAGTAATAAGTTGCTGCAATGGGATTAGTTTTGTTGTTTATTTCAAAACAACATGAATAATCCAGTCACAAAAATATTTGCCAACTATGGCCATGTATTTAAAATGGATTTTACCTCTAACTAAGAAAATAATTCCCACAATTATTTCAATAAGGTATACAATACCTGGAACTAAATGTTTTCACACCATCTAGGATAAGTTTGTTTTTTTTTTCTTCTGACAGAACACTTTCAAAATAATAGGAGCTGTGAGATAGCTTTTGTGGTGGAAATACTGTCTTCTACACAGGACCTAGCCATAAGACCTTATGGGAAGCTGTCCTTTTCTCTCCTGTTATTTTTGAGCTTTAATCTTTGAGGTTTAACATTTATGCTTTCTTATATGACAAACATTCTGTGATGCTTGCATCAGTGGCACTAATGTTCAAGCTAAAAGACTTTGAATTTATCCTAACCTGAAAAGCCTCTCGTTTGTGAAATAGCTTGATGGCAGTGTGTGAAACGTAGCATGTTTTAGCTGTCATAAATGGCATGTGATGTTCTAAGTACTCTATATGTGTTCAAGCTCATGTCTAACAAACTGTTTGAGGTTGGCATTGTTGTTAAGTTTAGAGAAAAAAAACAGACCTGAAATTTTAATTCACTTACTATTAAGTTCTGGAACCAGGTGTTGGACCCAGATAGCCTGATTCCAAATCCTTATGTATCACTGCCTTCCAGAACTTTTTTAGTGTGTAAAAACATTGAGGAAAGTATTGTTTGGGGGAACTGAAAGGTCTAAATTCAAGCCCAACCTTAGCCAAAAGTCCTTAAATCACTCATTTCAATTTATTTATTAATAAATGTGTGTAATTTAATTAAATGCTAGTTTTCCAAGGACTGATTAGAGTGAGGGGACTATTTGACATCATATTTTTTAGCAACTTCCATAAATTTGAAAAATTCTATACCTAAATAATCACTAAATTCTTTCAACATTTAAAATTAGTTGACAACTATAGTTCTGAAAATATTGATACTTAGAATGTTTTAAGATGCTGGCCATACCTTTCACAAATGACAAATTTAGTCATACTAATCGGATTTCCCTATTTCAGCCTCTGTCCCCTATATCAGTTCTTTACAAAGCAGCCCATGAGTCTTTGAAAACCTAAATCACATCTCTACTCACACCTTAAAACGGCTTCCTGTTTTCAGAAAAACACTCAAATCCTAAGATGCTCTTTAAGGCCTCACATGACTCAATACTCTTTCTCATCACACACACACACACACACACACACACACACACACACACACACACACTTCTCAGAGCTTCTTTCTAACTAGTGACTCCTTTGCACACTCTTTACTGACCACCCTCGTGTCCTTACCATTTCTTGAACATGCCAAGAACACTCCAGTTCAGGGCATAGTTCCTCTCTCTGGAGCAGTTTTTCAGCTGGAGAGTTGTATGGCTCATTTTCACTTTCTTCATACATCTTCTCAAAAAACCTCATCAAGGTTGCTTTCCCCAAATCTTCCTTCACTCTATGCAAAAAACCCTATCACTAGGTTTTGTTTTTCCCAAAAAGATTTATTATACCTGAAGTTAATCTGAAATTATTATACCTTAATAGTTTATTTGATTTTTATTTGTCTTGTCCCCCACGTGTGTGATCTTCTTGAGATCAGAGACTAGTTTTGTTTACTGGATATCTCAGTCTATCATAGAATATTCAATTGATACTGTTGAATGAATAAATGAATCAATGAACCCATGAGTGAATGAAATGAAATGAATCTACAATGAAAGAAAGAAAGTGTTAACATATGCAGTGTGTTGCAGGATATACTTCTTCAGTATTTCTTTTCTTCCTTGGTGACTACAAATCCGAAAAATGATCTGTACATGACTGTATAAAATAAATTGTTACTTTTTCATTTTTAGAGACATATGGTTTTAAATTCTAATAGTTATTTTTTATTAGTGGGACTAGGTGTGAATTTTTTTTACCTTCTTGAGATTGTGTTTTCAACTATAATGTGGAGATAACACCTGTCTTGCAGATTTCAGTGAGGAGATAATATATAGAAAATATTAAGTTAATGTTATGTGGAGATGTCAGGCTAATATACAGCTGTTCATCACTAAAAGCATTTATGCCCCTAACAATAGTACCCTAGACCAGCCCATTTTTATTATATGATAAAAGCACCTTCTCCTCATCACTTCCCAAAGCTGGCACAAAAATAATTTCTCTGGTTATACTTCCTCTTTATTCACATGATTGGAGAACCCTGAGATAAATTGCTTTTGCCCTAACCCAGATATGTGAATTACCAATTAGTATTATTTATTCTACTAATGCATCCATTCATTGACATTGAATAATGGAGAGTTGATTAAGTTTAAGATCAACAATCCTATGATTCAATTCACTTTCAAAGCAGAAAACCAACCTTCAACAGAACAGTCATATATTTCAGTAAACACAATGCAAGTCCAAAATTTTTATCTATATTGAATATTGTTAAAGATATCAATGAAAAATAAAGATAATATAGAGATAAAAATATGGAACTGATAGAATAGTAAACAAGAAATATTTGTGAATATGTATAGTTGTTTATTTTATAGTAAATATTAGATATTAAACATTAAATATAAATATTTAATATATACAGTGGTCAATTTTTCAAACTTAAAATAATTTTTAAATAAACAAAAAACTTATTTAATCTATCATGCTACATTAGCAATACATTAACTTCTTGTAACCTTCAGAAATTAGGAAAAAGGCAGCAATTATACTCTTAAAATTTTGCTTTAGAATCAACTAATTAATCATTTATTGCCCATGGCACTAAAAAGTCATTAGTCTTTTGAGGATTCATTATAAGGAGCAATATGTAGACAGGTTCATTAGGTAATTCTTTCTGAATGTTGATAAGGTTATTTATAGATGATACATGCATGTTAGGATCAATTATAACAAATTAGAGAGGTTTTTTTTCTCTTTTTTATAAAGGCAGGAAAAATAGAGACTAAACCAGCTAAGAATTATGGTTTTGAGATGTCTTTAAGGTTGTTTGAAAGTGGATGAATGAAGCAATATCCTAGGGAAACTCAATTTTTGTATCTTAATCTTTTACCCTGAGCAGCTCACAAAATTCAAATGACCATGCACACAAATTCTAAGCATGATTTTAGAAATTCACATTCATAAGGTTTTAACCATAGAAGACTTTGATCCAAACAATTCAGGCAATCAGTAGTGACACTACATCACTATATTTCTTCTCACACATGCAAAATAAAGTTTTTTATTATCTTAATTTACTTAGTTATTAAATTTTTTTTGCCACTTAATGATAACAGATTTAGTTTTTATCTATGTGAAATTAAAGAACTTTAACATTTTTATGGACTCAATTGCTCTAATTTTAAAAACAAATTATTGGACTGATTTATTTCAATAAAGTGACCCTCCAGGTTCATTAAGTGAATGGAATTAACTAATTTCCTTGGATTATATAGATACAAGTTAAATAGATGATTATAAAGATCTAGATAATCCTTGTTCTATTTTAAATAATTATAATATTTGGGTGTTAGTTTTTTTTTTCATAATTATCAATTTCTGTTTATCTGTTTGTACATGTAAGTATGTAAGTATAGAAAAATGTGTCATTAAGATGAAATTCACATTTAATGTGGAAATTTTAAGAAACCAATAAAATGATTTAAAATATCAATCCAAAGGCTTTATAAATTGAAATTATTATATATTTCAAAAATTGTTTTAGAGACAATTTCATTTAAACCTTGCCACGACCCTAGCAAAACACACAACATTTAATGTGATATTATCAACAATTTAAACCCACTAATGAGCATTTAAATGTGAGTTCTTTAATAGTAACGACTCAGACTCTGCCCATGGATGCTCACATATTGCTTCCATTGAGGTCAATGGGAGATATGCTGGAAGGACAATTGATATAATGATTATTTTTTAATCTACAGTATATTCATAAGTTCCTGGAAAAGATATTGCAAATATAAATAATGTTAAGTTAAATCTTATTTTCATATTAAGAAATTGGTTTGATTGAAGGTTTTTCCCATGACTGATGACATGCTCATATTCTTACCTGTCCACACCAAAACCCAGAAGGCAAAGAATGCTTTGTAACTCAAAAATATGAAAAAATGTCAGAAGAACATGTGAAGCAGAAGTCATGGTTCGGTTTCCCCAATGACAGTATATAAATTGCAAACACCCATGTTATAAGCACCCCAGGAATAGATGTCTCGCCATGCCCATAAAAACTCTATCTAGTTTTAATCCATAAAAATTAGATGTAATTTTTATGGATTTTTATGAATTAAAACTATTTCTAGTTTTTAATGGATTAAATCAAATATTACATTTGATCAATTATAATGTATATTCCTATCTAATATAAATATTTAAGTAAGAACATTCAGTACCTATCATGTAGTTTTTTTAACTTATTAGAAATTCGCTTATTTTTATTGTAACAAATTAGATGTGTGCTTTCATGAGTTATTGAAGTCAAAATTCACTCTTTAAAATGCATGCTTTTTTGTTTCATTTTTTTAAAAAACCTATTGTGCTCTCATTAAATGATTTCATAAGCTTAAAAAGCCTCCAACTTGTACTTTATGTTTTTTGTACATCGAAAAAGACAAGTAGTTCTGAATTGGTTTCTCCCTTCCTGTCACACTTTCTCCAGCTGAGCTGACCTGTTCATCTTCCCTATACATGCTCCTGCTTTCCTACCTTCTCCACTTGCTCTTCTATTTTTCTGACCTTCCATCAGTTACATCACATCACAGTTAGTGTTCATGGCCCAGGAGGAATGCATGTATTTTGTAAAGCCTTCCCTGATCTCTGCATCGTCAAGTGTATATTTCTTTCTCTGAGTTTTATCATTATCAGTCAGGATCCAATCAGATAAAATAATCCATGCCAGTGGTTTTACCAGAAAGAATTTAATTAATAATTTGTTTAAACAAATTTTGGAGGGCAAAAAGGAGTGGGGAACCTGAAGTTATGAAGACACAGTAATTGAGGGAAGGAGATATCATCCCTAGGGCTGGGAGAACAGAGGAAAGAGGCTGTGATTTTAAAAGTGTAGAAGCTCAGGAACAAGGACCCCGTGGGCCCGGGACCTATACCGTTAAGGCAAGATATGTTCTGCTGCCCATGCTGCTTCAGGAACTCAGAAGGGGTCACTTTGCCGCCACCCTCCCCCTAACACACAAACACAGAATTAGGACTTGGATTCTGAGAATAAGACAACCCAGCTGGTTGGGGCTTGTTTCCGCTTCAGAGTTCGAGAGAGAAGTGGAATGTGGAACTAGCTGGTGCTTTGCAGGTGAAAAGCCAGTCGCTGCGGTAATGTAGAGAGGAGTAGGAAGCAAAATAGTTAAGTGGCATATCTCTGATTGCTCCTTCAACCATCTTCTCTTTTGTTGGGAATAAAAAAAATAAAAAAATAAAAAATAACTAACTAACAGGGAGCCAGCTGGCACAGAAGAGAGCTCCAGAATCACAAAATAGATTAGAAGGGTGGATTTGACACTGAGAGATAACTTAATAACTAGCACCTTAGCATTTTAATTATACCTCTTTCAGATACTTAGTATTTTCTTCCTTCTAATGTAGCATTCTGTATTATCTTACCTTCTATCAGTCTCTAAGATCCTTGAGAATAATATCTGGATAAGATTCATATTTTGATCTTCCAAAATTTAATTAATATTATTGAATAAATGAGTATATAAATTAAATTTCCATTTCTTTTTCAATTATAAGTACTGAATATTTTATTATAAAAGAAGATTAGAAAATTAGTTTTTCTTTTACTTGACATGTCGTTTTTCTAGAATTTAATTGAGTATGCTTATGATGATACATGTAACTAAACAAATACACACAAGAACATGTTCTTTTGAAAATTTATCATGTAGTAGTCTATATAATTATGCCAGGATCGCTTCAATTTTTCAAAAGATTTATTGATTCTCAGTGTAGTCTTACCCCTTTCTCCTTACTCGCTTAAGGGAAAGTGGGAGCAGAATATCAGAAAGAGAACCTGATAGTACTACAAAGCCCAGCCAAATGAAGGCAGAGGCCATGTAGGCCAGAGCATGAAAGAATGCTGGGAGAAGCTAACGTTCAAGATTAAGAAGTACAAATGGCCAGTTGTAAAAATAGTCGTAGGGATGTAAAGTACAGCATAAGGGATATTGTCAATAATATTGTAATACTATGTATGGTGTCAGATGGATACTAGAGTTATCAGGGGGACCACTCTATAAAGTATATAAATGTCTCATAACTATGTTGTATGCCTGAAACTAATATTTAAAAAATGAATATCTTTATGCTACTCACATCCAGAAGTGATTTACGGACGCAAATCTGTGTATACACTACCTGACTCTCCATGTACATACTGTAAGTTGAGCTCACAAGGGTGAGTCAGCTGAACTCCATTATATAAATAGTCTGTATTTAACTTGACAGAAGATGGAAATTCTGCTGACCCACAAATATATATCTACATATTCAAAATATACATATGTAACCTTAAATATATATGCCCTTACCTGATACACTTCAGAGCTGCAGGAAGACTTTTACTGGGTAGAAACATTTGACAAGAGGTTTTTTTTATAACTATTTTGGACAAGGCCCTAAAGAAGTGCTATATAAATTTCTACATAAACCTCTAAAGATTCTGAGGTTGTTCTAAGAAGTGTAAAATCAGCTTTATAACTTGTCAAAATTTCATTCACTCAAAAGTAAACCATTTGTTCCAGTGAAACAATTTTATGTACAGTATGTCAGGTTCTAATCTATAAAACAATGGCAAAATAGGAATTGATTATTCATTTTAGAAATTATTGACCACACGATTACTTTTATTAAAGTAACCCCATTGCATATTTAAAAAGCAATTCTATTTATCGAAATTGGTTTTGCACACAATTTTACAGGTAATGATTTTTCTGTGAATTGATCTGTATTGCCTGAGGCACAATCATAGTTAAAACTGATGAGAGTTAGACTTCTGTTAATGATATACTCAAGAACCCTTTGAAAAAATTAAGGAAAATGTTATTTTCAGCATAGTTTTTGAATCAGAATTGCATCTTCTATAACTATTCTTGTAACCGTTGTTCACAAATACTATCCATAGCTGAAGTTCAAGTTATAATTAATATCAGTAAGCTGTGAAGTGTCAGTGAAATCACTATTTAGTATCTGACTTCTAAAAGAAGCAATGCAACATAATAGGGGGGAAAAAAGCACAGGATTTGGGTTAAAATATATTCTACTTCACTTACTAGCTATGTGACCTTAGACAAATTATTTCATTTATCTGAACCTGTTAATGTATAAAATAAGGAGACGAATATCCATCTCTTAAATTGCTTGTGCAGATTTAAAAAAATAGGAAGCCAATAATGGGGGCAGGGCTACTATGAATACACTATTGTCAAGTTTAACCATTTCTTATCTGTCTTTACTACATATTTATACATATGAATAACATAAAGATATTTATTATAGGAGTGCATTTAAATATAAGTCCTCTTGCATTTTGTAATCAGTTTTTAATATCATATTACTCTCCTTGAAATCTCATGGTGGTGATTAAATAATACATTTTTTAAAATTTGACATGAGTATGAGGATAGGTCTTAGGATATTCAAGCTTGCATTTTGTTCCTTGCATCTCCTAGACCAGCGATCCTCAACCATATTGGTACCAGGGACCAGTGCTTCTATGAGAATTTAATTCCTGATGATCTGAGGCAATGATGCTAGCTCTGGGAAGTAGCTGCAAATACAGATGAAGCTTTGCTCGCTCGCCTGCCGCTCGCCTGCTGCTCACCTCCTGCTGTGCGGTCCAGTTCCTAACAGGCCATGGACTGGTACCGGTGTATGGCCCAGGGTTTGGGGATCCCTGTCCTACATGGTTCATCTCACACATGCTACTTTTAGCCATTTAATAGTAGCATGTTCTATGGGCTCTGCAAAGTTTGAGAGTGTAGTCATCTATGCTTTAGAAATAGATCATTAAATAGGCATCTGTGGCCCTGTCTCTACAAGAGAGCTGGGATTTAAAAAACGGACAGGAAGTTGCACTTATGTAGCCTTATGCTAGACCCTTTGTGTTTGTTATCTGATGATCAGAATTTATTATTCTGCTACAACATTTTTTTCTAAGATAAATCTATACTATTCTTTTCATCTAGGGATTCTTTGCTAGCAAAAGAAATTTGGCCGACAACCTAGTGACAAGTCACAATAATTTTTATTATAAAAGCATTTATAAACACTTAACTTTAGACATTAAGGTAAATAAACTAACCTAAAAATTAAATGAAGCAAGTAGCTTAGGTATCAAACAGAAGATAAATATTAAGTCAACAGGTTCTCACAGTTTTTCATCTTGAGTCATCTGGAAAATTATCACAGATCTTAACTTCATGTAAATTGAATAGATCTTTCCTAAAACTCATCAGTGCACTAAAACTTCTGCTAGAATAAAGTTCACAATATTGTTAGTGTATATCTAGATTTCATTACATCTTTTACATAGGTAAGAAATGTGGAACTGAGCTAAATTAATAAATAAAGAAGAATTGAAGAATTGAAGCAACAATTTGTTTCAATATGATAACACTTTGTCATAAACTAGATGATGGCTCCCAAAGATATCCATGCTCTAATCTCTGAGATGTGAGGGTTTTTTTACATGGCAAAGGGACTTCACAGATGCCACTAGATTATGTATATTATTATGAATTATCCAGGTAAATCCAATTTAGTAACATGTGTTTTTAAAAGCAGGGAGGGAACTTTCTCTGACTGGAAGAAGAGATGCAACAAGAAGAGAAATTCTGAGAGATTTGAAGCCTAAGGAGGACTGGACATGATCATTTGAAAATAGAGTGGGCAAGTTGACAAAGAATGCAGGTGGCTGAGAGGGCTCTTGGGTGATGGCCAGCAAGAAAAGAAGGACCATAGCCCTACAACAAGGAACTGAATTCTGTCAATAATAAGGATGAGCCAAGAAATAGATTATTCTTCAGAATTTGTGCCTCCTAATTCTACGTAAGAAACTTGACCAACTAACACCTAGATTACAGTTTCATGAGACCAGGATAAAACAATGGACCCCACTTGGACTTTTATTCTAAAGAACTAGGATAATAAATTTGTCATTTTAAGCTTACTAACTTGTTGGTAATTTGTTATGGCAGCAATAGAAGGATATGTATTTTTTCCACAATTTTCTTTTATATGAAAGTGTTATTTCATTAACAGAGCCATCAGACAAAATAAAACTAAAAAAATAATAAAATCTACCTTACATAGCTGGTGTTTTTACACTCAAATCTGATTCATTACTTTCATATTTATTTAAAATAGTTTCTAACATTCTTATATGATTGAAGTTAATGTAATATTTATGCAATCAAAGTTAATGTTAAGACATATAATGATTTTATCAGGTAAGCCATGAATATAAATTACAAATTATCATAATTATTTAAGATCATAATATTTGCATGGTAAAAATATTTTTCAAAAGTAATGGTTGTTCTCATTAATTTAGTGAGAACATTTTCACAATGACTATATTAACAATAGTTCTTTATAATGAATAAGTAACAATAGCTATATAATACAATAATAAAAATAATTATGACATGGGTGGAAAAGTCCCTGTTTAAATGCTTTTGTTTGCCTATGTATGCATAATATGTGTTAGCAAAAGATGTAATATTCACTGAATTGTATTGTCATTTCAATAATCCCAATTCTAAGGATTTATTTTAATGAAATACTTATAAGTATGAAAAAGTTTTGCATAAGAGTATTCATTGCAGTGTCATTTAACAAAAATGTTAAAGTGTAATATACAACAAGGAAATGATTACCCAAATTCTGGGGTAAATACTCAATAAAATATAAGGCATCTATGTTAAAGGTAGTATATAACAACTGATAAGATTATGATTTTAAGTGAAAATATACAAAAAATCCACATTATTAGGATTATAATTATTTTTAAATTTTAATATTTGAAAAAGGAGAGAATACATAAAATGATTAACAGTCCTTTTGAATAATGGAATTGTGGTTATAGCTCTTTTGTTTGTATTTCAATCAATTTATTGTTATATAATTTTATTTTATTGAAATGCATTTAAATTATATATCTGAATCACATCCTATTTCTTAAACCCTGTAAGTCTGATGATAGTCTTTCTTCTCACATAATTCAGTAGCTTGATAGAATCTAAGCTTAGGCTGAAATGGGTGTTACAATAAATATTTAAAAAATGGAAAATAACGGCAAAAACTGTTGATATTGTGCTCATAGCAATCACTAAGAGAGCCATTCTCTATAGCTCATCTTTACTAATCTTGGTTCAGTCTGTTTTAGTTCTCATCTGGACTTTAGCAGCAGTCACCCTGTCTTCCATCTCTCTCTCTCTCTCTCTCTCTCTCTCTCTCTCTCTCTCTCGATATATATATATATAGTGTGTGTGTGTGTATTTCTCCATTTAACAAACATTTCCTGAGTGGAATGGAGCGATGAAGAAAATTTGTGACTTTGAGAAGGTTAGAGGAAATAAACACGAATGAGTTAAATAAAAGAAAAAGAAGAAAAATCAACATAGTATATGTGCTCAGAATGCTTCTAAAAATGGGTAGAACATACAATAGACACAGATGGATAGATCTGAATGAAGAAATGACAGTAACTAAATTATGTGACAGACATGAAGCTAAAAATATTTTATTATTTTAGTCAAAGGATCAGTCAAACCAATGATATGTTTAATTTTTTATTGACAATATTTTGCTAGTAAATGAGAAAAAGATGAAAATATAGAATTTAGGGTATCTTTTTTAAAAAGCAAAAGAAAAAACTTGAATGTGTATATTAGTTAAGGTAAACCTACATGTTATTACAATAATCCCAAAATTTAAAATAGATAAATATTATAGAAGTTTATTTAACCCACAGTCAGGGCAGGTGGCTTTCTTCCACATAGTGATTCAGGAACCCAGGTTCCATCCATCTTTTGCCTCTACTATACTTCTTTGCATTTAGGTAGCTAAAGAGAAAAAAGAATAAAGAAGGCATAACTAAGTAAATAATCTGTACAGAGTCTATTGAGAGGAAGCAGTCACAGGGCCAAGCTAGGATTCAAGGTAGACTGAAACGCTGTGGAAAGAGGGTCATTATGTGACAGTGCTTTTTTACCAATTAAACTCTTTGAAAATCATATCATTGCACATGAATGCAAAACTTACAATCTTAGCACCTTAATATAAGAATATTATAAACGTAGTGAAGAATAAATATATTCTAATTTGAAATAACTTCACCCAAAAATGTACAATTTTCAGTTTCTAGGAAGCATGAAACCTAACAGTTTTGCCCTCAGAGTACAATATTAAGATGGCCAATTTCAAAGACATCATTTCTAAAGTTATATGTCAAATGTTTCCTTTAACTTTCACTTGTAACTCTATATTATAAAATCAAGGGAAAAATCACTAAATCAATTGAGCAAGGCTCTTTTACCTGTTAATAGGTTTATTATAGGAGCATGATCAGATAATCTTAAATTTGTAGAATATTTTTCCCTCAAACTTTTAAAATGTAATGCATTATTTGTATTAAATTTTGAAAATATTGAAAATATAAGTTTAGGTATTAAGTTACATTCAGTAAAAGAATAGATAATATTGAATTCTTAAATATATATATATATTCAGTTATATATATTCAATGTGTGTGTGTGTGTGTGTGTGTGTGTGTGTGTGTGTGTGTATTCAGTTAACATTTCAGGTCATTTATTTTCTAGTCTTTGAATTGAGCATAATATATGCCTCACTTATCTCATAAGGCTTACAAGATTCAGATAAAAAAAGATGCAAAAGCCATTAAAACATCAAAAATGTTTTGTAAATACAACATCTATCATCTCTCTATCTACAGGTTTTTTGTGTGTATATAGTTTGTGGATATATATACATGTGTACATATATAGACGTACAGGCTACACAAGAATGCCTTGTAGTGCTGTAGTGGAACATAGCAGAATAAATTATTAGATAAATTGGAAGAAAGGCCGACTTTTAGAAAAAAATGAGAGTCTTGACATCTCTCTGTCCTGTATTATCAGCTGTTTAGTTGCCTAAAGGTAAGTATTGCACCGAATGACCTCTCAGAGTGTCATCCACCTCGATTAGTCTATGAAAGTGTAAAATCATAATGATATGGAATTGCATTTCACTCACACAGTAGCAACTTGCCCATCCTAGTCTAAGGTTTAATTTCTTCATTTATGGTGTTCCTGCCACCCTTCTTCATCACTCTCTTCTATAGTTCTATTTATCCTTCATGTCCTCAAGCTGTTGTTAGGAAACGAAATTATTTTTTGCTGTGATCCTCTGTGTGAGCTCTTGTTTGGGCTTTTTAGAAAAGATCTTTTGTATGCGCCTTTCAAAAATCCATGTGAATCCACCCAGTTGATCAGAGGGCTCAGTATTGGAACAGAATGCACAAAGACTGACTTCTCATCCAAAGACTTAGTGTAGAACCCTGAGTGAATCATATAATCTCGTCAGTCTTTTGCTCAGGGAATTACCTTAGTTACCTACTCCATGGTAGAGATATTGAACGATCAGTGAAATAATATATGTAAAGTGGCCTTTGGAAGGAAACAGAGGAGTAAACAAGACTTCTCTTCACATCCTCTCCTTGCTTTTAGAAGTGAGTCACTTAGAGTGCTTTATTAGGATTGCCTTGCGTGTCATTCGCTTTCAAACGCTGCTACAAATCCTAGCAAAAGTGATTGTTCAGCATGTTATAATAATAATTCTAAGAATCATCCTTGATAGATCAGAAAGGATAAGTAAAAGTCATGAATATTCAGGTTCTTGATGTTCTAAATCCCCAATTCAATAGAGCTGCTTTATACTGTTAGTCAAATCTCATCACAGCAAGCCTCAGGTTCTGTGTCTCGAAAATCTGGTAAATTTAGTTTTGGTTTCATGAATAATAAAGCAAATCTCTGTAAAGGGGTTGTTTTATGCAAACAGTACATTAAAAAGGGAGTTCTTTTGTTCTCTCAGTTTTCAGTAATATTCCTTGCCTTCATTACTTAGAAATGCATGTCTTTTTAAATCCTTATTCTGAACTCAGTATTTTCCACCAAATTGTGCCTAAATTGAAGCAAGCAGAGATAGAAAATCCAGAGCCTCCGCAGGTGAGCCATACATATGAGGAGGGTAAGCGTCTCCAATTCATCAAATACGGCAGCACCAAGAAATGTCTTTCAAATAAGGGCAATGTGCATGAATAGACTGAAAACATAAGACCACATGCAAAACTGAAGGAAGCCAAATAGCCCTATCCTGACAAAGCTTAGAGTCATGGTGCTACAAACCACCAAATAAGCCTGGAACAATTTCTCAAATTACTATATCAGACTGGATTATGAAAAAAAAATAATTTACTGGTAGGGACAGCTCAAAAGGGATAGCAAGGACACTTATAAATCTTGCAACAGATACACTGTTTAGACGGTTTGCTGTCCTTTGATTTTTCACCTTTTCCTTAGCTAGGTTGCTAGGATCGTAAACCTAATTATTTATGCTAATTTATTTCCACTACCTGCACAGCTATATTCTATGTCTTGACACAGAAAATGATTTGCATATGTATGAATTTCACCAACCTGACTGTTCCTTCAAGAATACTGTGGTGTAAACTGTAGCTTTGAAGTTTTCCTGAGTCTTTATTTTCAATTTTTAAAATCTTTAAAAATACCAATTTATTGTGGGCATTCTAATATCATACTACATTTTTAGTGTTTACAACAAGTAACCACGGAGATTAGTGAATTATTTCCATATGTAAATTTGAGCCTTTTGGACAAGTGGGTATTAAAGAGAATGTAGGTCCAACCCATAGCTCTCATTCAAGGTCATCTCAAATGTCAGATCTCGAATAAAGCCTTCCCTCCTTCATCCAGGGGGAGAGAACGACTTGCTCAGAACTATCACAGCTCTTCTACGAAACAAAGAACTTCCCATGTCGTATTACAGTCATTATATACATGCTCAATCTCTTCCATTAGTCTCTCAGGTTCTAAAAGTTTAATGCTATGATTTATGCGCCTCTGACTCTTTAGAGAATTTACGATTTTCCTTCCTGCTTCATACAGGACGACAACCAAAGCTTTATCACAGGTTATAAGTAGGGTGGACCTAGCCTTAGCTCGCCTTTTTGAGTGAAAGGAGGCAGTGTTACTAATTACTTTTGTAACGATGGCCAGTATTGCTCTGGACAAAAAGGGATGCATGGTCACTGTGCTTCCACGGCACTGTTCATGATTTGAGCACTGCCTTGGTTCCCAGCCTTATTCTCCTTCATGCTCTGTACCCACACTGAGCTGTAGACATGCTACATTATGTGCAGTGCCCCTGAGGTGTGATCATCTTTTTCATGTCTAAATCCCTGCAGAAGACTCAGCTGAAGTGGCAGTTCTCCCTAATCCTTTCTACGGCTCTCAGGGCAAAGCTGAATTAGCCTATCGACCGTGGTTCTCAATATATTGTTATAATTATTCCCAGGTCTGTCTCCTGCACTTTACTCTCAGCCTCGCAAGGCTGTGTGCAGGTTTTAATCATCTTCGTTTTTTTCCCCCCAAAAGAGTTGTTGGCTTATTATAGATATACAATTAATTGTGTAACTGTGGTATTTGGAATTATTTTTTAAAAATAATTATCATCCAAACTGGACCTGCAAATTACATTCTGATATGAACATGGAGCTAAGACATAAAATTGCATGGGACCAAACTTCCACATCTTGGAAGTGACCAGTGTATGCCTTTTATAACTCACCAATAGTAGTTAATAGTTTTTAAAAGATGAACAATGAAATACTTGTAGACAGTCCCCATCTGTCCTTTAAATTTACCTCGTCATACTTCAGGCGTGGTAAACCACATCGTGATTGTGCTGTTCCCACTCTCCATGTTCATGTGCTAACGTGAGTTACCGAGAGCTATGTTCTTAAACATCACCACTCTATTCTAACTGTGCTTGGTCTCCCACGGTGAGAGTATTGTGCAAAAATCCATGGAGACAAATTCTCTGTGTGCCTTTAATGATGAAACAGATTTTCAGACATTTCAGAACAAATTATTATTTTAGCAAGTAAATAAATGATTCCAATACTACTGGGGTTTTTTGAGTATGTAGTAGTCTTTCTATGTTTTTGTATTCTTACATGGAGAAACAACTTAGGGTTTATATAGTTTTTTATAAGCTGGCATGATTTTTATGTAAAAATAATTATAAGCCAGAGTATACCAGCTTAACATTTTGAGACATCTCAATTAGAATTGGAAATATTGCTATTCCTCATATGCCAAAAAAATTGTTGAACCAGAAAGAGTGAAATATGAAAATTATAGATAGTTCATGAGAAAATTTTTGAAAATTAATATTTTTAATTAAAAAAAAATTAGAGAGCAAGCTAATGTCCTAGGAAGGCCAAAGCAAAGAGAGCTAATGAAATGTACTAAGAATAACAAGATAAATAGTAAGAAATAGTGTAGCCTAATAGTAAAATAAAATGTGTGACCATTACATTACTTTTAAAAGGTTTTTGCTTTAATTTCAAGCTAGCTTTTAAAATATATCCTTAAATGCTATTTCTTTGACACTTAGTCTTCAGGCAGTACTAAATAGGATTACAACCTTCATCTGTTTAGAAATGTAATTTCATTTTTCCATAATTACCATCGTGACCGCTATTACAGTAGAGCTTTGTTAATTCATACTGATGACTGGGAGACGATTGATGAGTTGTGCAAATTACTAAGTGAACAAATATAATAAAAGTCATGGAAATTTCATCTTAGGATGTATTCTTCATTTATTTTGACAATTTTAGTTTAGTTCTTAATTATTCAGGTAATATTAAGACTAGTCGATATGCTGCTGCATATTCTATGAAACTTAAAATACTCACCAGTGATGCTTTCTTGCCAACAAATTGCTTGAGTGAGCTAGCTTAGGATACCAAATTGTCATAAGGGATAATTAATAAGGTTTTTAGTTTCCCATTTTTTATAAATTCATATTTTCTTGGGATTATATTCAGCATTAGGATAGCAAAGTTCATAAATACCATACCTTGCTTCAGAGGACTTCACACTTTGTGTGACTTCGAAATTTTATTTCTTTTAAAACACTTAACAGTCTTTATTCCTGATTCCCTTCTTTAGTCATTCTAAATTAATGAGCTATTATTATAATTTAACTTAAACTATGTTTTAGGTTAACCAGCTTCTACCATGTTAGATACTATTGTTATTACTGTTAATTTTGGATAGGATGAAACAAATTCCCAAAGTTTGTGATTCTTTCCCAAACTTATTGTTTGCTATTTTGTACAAATTCAAATTGTCAACCACTCAAAAAAAAAAAATCTTTAAAATTACATCTATAAGCTATGATTTAGGGAAGAAGTTTTAAAGTTTAAAGCTTTGGAATAAAAATTGACAGTTTTAGATTCTGAGCCCAAGTCAGAATATATACCAAGGGATGAGACTTACCCCTAGTGAGTCTTCAAAACTTTAATTAGTTTTGGGATTTTTACTTTACTTTCTGGGATTATTCTTATTTTATTACTGAACACTAACTTGTGTTCAGAATACTATAACTGTATAGTCTTAAATCAGCGTAAAAGAAGCTGGCATAAATGAAATAAATTCAAAATTCCTGCTTACAGTTCTGAGGGTGTAATAAGTAACTGGCAGGAAATCCCAGTCTTTTCCCCAGATGGCTACACACTTAGTGAATTCACGCCTTTGCAAAGTTTGAACTGCCCACAGACCTCTCTATAATCTTCATATAATCCTCCAACATTAACATTATACAATCTTTTACATACCAATGTAAGTAAACACCATGTGCCTTGTGCGATTCCATTTAATCATTCAGTAATCATTTGCTAAATTAATGAGGGAAAGAGAAATTCTAGTGTAAATGCTCAGTTGTCTCCTACAACCCTGGCAAGGCCAGAGTGAGATTTCTCATACTGGTTTCTATGCACACAATCCTGTCTGAATTCTCCTTTAGAAATATTTTCAACTATCCGTGTTAAAAACTTCATTGCTGCCTCATTGTATTTACTGTGTTATTCTAATACCCAGTCTGGCCAAGCATGTTTGCTTCCTCTTCTTCATCCTTTCTTCTTCCTTAATAACTGATAACTCCACCTGTAATCCTTGGATTTTCCAGTCTCTACATTCTTCCCCACAGAAAAACAAAAGTAATTTTTCTGTTATCTTGACCCAACACGTTCTCACCATGTCATGCTTCTTGCCATGCTGACATATGAGTGTGATCTTTCATTCTCTTTTATGAATTTTTATGTACAATTTACCAGACATTATTTTCTGATCCTGGTCCAATTCAGATTTTACCTAATCTGTATTGATTGCACATTTCAGAAAAATGACAGAGTTTAGAAGTAAAAGAAATGGATCTTAAATTAAACGGTTTAGGATGAATCCCAGCTATGAAATTTATGTGGGTTTGGGGGACAGTAATTCCTTTAAACTATCCTGAAGTTGTCTTCTTATATACAGAAGGAAAATTATATTTGAAGGGAAAAATGTAAGGATGTAAACTTTACCTTACAATAAAATTCTTAAGGAAATTTCTTTTCTTCTTTTGTTCTCCTTGTACCTAACAAAGGCCTCCAAATATACTTTTCAGGACACCATTCACTACCAAAGAAAACAGATTGAATTCATTTGAGAAACTTATCAAAAGAGGCCTGATAGTTGGTTGATTTTTTTTTAAATATCATTTATTCAATAAGCCAACAAAATAGCTGGCTCAGAAATTAAACTATTGTAGGGAGAGAAAGTTGTAATTTAATCCATAAATATCAACTTTTAATAATTATCTATTGTAGAAAAATGCTTATCTAAATTTAGAATCATTTCACTTATTTTTTAAATGCCATGATATTCATGCTGGACATACTATTTTTCAGTATAGAGAACTTTCATTTTTTTTTCAGCCTTTCAATTTCTATTGACATTCTAAAGGCAATTAGCTGAACCCCCAAATAACTGTCTAGAATCAATTTTGAGAAGGTAATGTGTCTTTCTTATACCTGAGAAGACATCAAATATTTGACTTTAATTCTATAAAAACAATGGATCATTTTAACATTTGTAACCAATAGAGCTCGTGATAATATAATGAAGTACATCAGATTCATTGAGTAATTATGATGACACTTAATCAGATATGCACAATGTTCTGGCTGTTCTGGCTGAAGAGTCACATCAATATATTTATCCTAATGTATGTTACCCAGTATATAATAAATTCTCTTTTTTATGGTCTTCTGGGAATTGAGGGAAATGATTCAATTAGCAGGCACACGTGAACTGAGGGAAATTAAATCAACTTTAATAAAAACATCTATAAAACATGTTGCAAGCAAAGAATAGTGGTCCTTAGGGGCCTTGTTCCTGGAAATCAATAAAACATTTCAAGGGTCATATTTTTATAACTTCTCACATGTTAGTTGGACTCAGCTCAAAAGTATTCCTAAAACTACCAAGCACCTGAGGACTCCTGACTTTTGACTTTTTCACACACATCTCTAATGAGGTTGTTAGGCATGCATTCATTCATCCTATATATGGAATGGCCTGGAAAGCTTCACAGTAAGTGATGAGTGAATTTAACACATCATTGATGGGAAATACATGTAGAGAGGTGAAACTTAGGAAACTTTTGTTTCCCCTAAACACTTCAGGATTTTTGACCCATTTTAACCTATGCTGACTCTGCTCTTCAGTCATGATTATGGGAGTTTGGATCATTTCCATTGCTTCTTTATACATTTATGTATTTTTTTCAACTTTTCTAAAATAACTATGTATTTTTAAATTGCCATTACTAAATATATAAATAATTGCATGCATATTTTAAACATAGCAAATATACAAGTGTAATGTTTTTTACTGCTGCTTCCCTCTTCCCACCCACTTTTTAATTCTGTGCTGTCAGATAATTGCTGTTTACAGTTTATTATGTATTTTTCTAGAAATGTGTCTGTTAATGTATGCATTGAGAGAACATATACATATTCTATGCTATCATATATGTATTCTCCATTACTACAATTAATTATACATATTATTCTAATGTTTTTTCACGAAATAATGCATATCACATTCTTATAGAAGTTACATTGAATTGCCTAGCATGCATATACCATAATTTATTAAACCACTGCTTTTTGCTTGTTTTCATTTTTTGTTCTTAATACTGTTTAATTTTCAATTACAGGTGATATACAATATTAGTTTAATATATACAACAAAATGATCAGACATTTATACAGTCCATGAAATAATCACCCTGACAAATCCAGAACCCTCAGACCATACCTAGTTATCACTGTACTACTGACTCCGTGTCCTATGCTGTATTCTACATCCCATGACTATGTTATAGCTACCAATTTGTACCTTTTAATCCCCTCCTCCTTCACCCATTCTCCTATGAGCTTGTTTCTGTTTCATTTGTTCATTTATCTTATTCTTTAGATTTCATACATAAGTGAAATAATATAACATTTGTCTTTCTCTGACTTACTCCACTTAGCACAGTACCCTCTAGGTCCATCCATGTAGTTTTAAATGGAAAGATTTCATTCTCTTTTATGGCTGAGTAATATCCCATTATATATAGATACCATTTCTTCTATCTCCATTCAACTGTGGATGGTCACCTAGGTTGCCTCTGTATACTGGCCATAAATAATACTGCAATGAATATATGGATGCACATGTCCTTTCAAAATAGTGTTTAGGATTTCTTTGGATAAATACCCACAAGTGGAATTACTCGATACTTCTTTCTATTTTGCTATAGTCTTTGTTTTAAAGTCTATTTTGTCTACGTAAATATTGCTACTTATGTAGCCTTTTGTTTCCATTCATGAACTATCTTTTTGTATTCCTTCATTTTCAGTCTGTGTATCTCTTTCTTTCTGAAGTGAGTCTCTTGTAGGTAGCAAATGTCAGGGTCTTGTTTTCTTGTTCATTCAGCCGCCACCTTATGTCTTTTGGTTGGAGCACTTGGTTCATTTACATTTAAAGTAATCGTTAATAGATATGTAGTTATTGCCATTTTATTATTCATCTTTTCCATCCTTCTTTTCACTTCTTTTAAAAGAAATTTTTCTAACATTTTATAACACTGGCTTGGTAGTGATAATTTTCTTCAGCTTTTTCTTGTCTGGAAAGCTCATTACCTATTCTTTGATTCTAAATGGTAGCTTTGCTGGGTAGAGTACTCTTAGTTGTTTAAGTTCTTGCTTTTCATCAATTTGAATATTTTAGGCCAGTCCCTTCTGGCCTGAAAAATTTCTGTGGAGAAATCAGCTGACTGTCTTCTGGGAGCTCCCTTTTAGGTAACTAACTGGTGTTCTCTTGCTGATTTTAAGATTCTCTCTTTATCTTTAACCTTTGGCATTTTAATTATGAAATGTCTTTGTGTAAGCCTCTCTGGGTTCTTGTTTGGGACTCTCTGTGCTTCCTGGGCTTGTATGTCTACTTCTTTCACCAGGTTAGGAAAGTTTTCTGTCATCATTTGTTCCAATGGGCTCCTAATTTCTTGTGATCTCTTATCCTATCCTTTGATATGAGTTGATGTTGTCCCAGAGGTCTCTTAAACTATCCTCAATTTTTTTGGATCCTTTTTTCTTGTTGCTTCTCTAATAGGGTGTTTCCTGCTACAAATAATAATTTGATCCTCTGCTTCATCTAATCTACTTTTGATTCTCTCTAATGTATTCATCATTTTAGTTATTCTTCATTTCTGACTGGTTCTTTTCTATGTTTTCTAGCTCCAATTTTATGTTTCCTATCTCTTTGTTGAAATTCTTATTGAGAGCATTGAGCATCCTTATAACCAGTGTTTTGACTTCTGCATCTGGTAGATCACTTGTCCCTATTGGTTAAGTTATATTTCTGGAGCTTTCTTCAGTTCTTTCATTCGGAACATGTATCTTTGTCTCCACATTTTGGCTGCCTTCCTGTGTTTGTTTCTATGAATTAGGTAAAGCTGCTACATTTCCCAGTCTTATAAAGTAGCCTTATGTAGTAGGTATCCTGTGGGGCCCAGTGACTCAGTCTCCCTGGTCGCTTGAGCTCCAGGTGTTTTTTATGTGGATGTGTGTGCTCTCCTGTCATAGTTGAGCCTTGGTTACTGTTTGCTCACCAATGGGAAGAACTGACCTTCAGGCTGATTTATTGTGAGGACTAGTTGTGAGTACAGTGAGGAGCTGTTGTGCAGGGACTAACCCTATAGAACAGGGATTGCTTTAGCAGGGCTTTGGTGCCTGTCCAGTTTGCCCTTTAGGTATGTCTTTTGTGGTGGTGGTTGGGTGGTATTCTGGTGTAGCCCAAACCTGGCCACCAGGTGTGCTAGTTCTAGAGCCTCTTGGGAGGATTTCTGTTGCAGGTCAAGTTCAGCCACTGCCTGTGCCCTGCTCAGGCTCACTTGCTGTGAGCTACAAAGTTATTTATGGATGGGCATTTGTACTGGGCTTAAAAGTGACTGAGAGAAGCTGAGCTGTGAACCGAGGCTGGTTGCCACTAGTGCTAGGCTTGGGATTGCTTAGCAAAAAGTATGGGGCACACTTTGATCACATACTGCTTGTTCAAGTTTGTGAACCTTTCAAAGATTTTAGGAAAATTCAAAGCATGAGCCAAGACAGCCCAGTTGTGTGGAAAAGTCACTAGAATTGGCTTGGGTGGGACTGCAATTTGGGTGGGGCAGGGTTTCAGGAAATCACCAGGGCAGGGCAAACAAAGTTAGCCAGGTTGATGAAGACTCAGATATAGTGCTTGCCTATGTGTGAAAGCTGGTTGGAAGGAGAGCTAAACAAAAGAAAAAAGGCTTCTACCAGCACTCTGTCTGGGAGTTATCTGCCCCATGAGCCTTCGCCATGATGTCAGACAATCCAGTTCCTCCCTACATGTAACTGGAGTTTAGAGCAACTAAGTCCATCAGTGAGTAATTCTGTGTGTGGGTCCTTTACGAGAAATGCCTGGGACTCCAGCTGCCCTTTGCCTCATCAGCCACAATATTCACTGGTTTTCATTGACAGAAGATAGGGGGACTTCTCTTCCCGGCACTGGAACCCTAGGCTCGGGAGCCTGGTGTTGGTCTGAGGTCCCTCAATTCTCATGCAGGACCTCCACAGCCAAGACATACCTCCAGATTTTTAACTGCCACATGCAGGTGTGAGTCCAGCCAGTTCCACATCTCCATCCCTCCTACCAGTCTTGAGGCGGCCTCTTCTGGGCGTTCTTAGTTATAGGGCTTCTGCTTAGTTAGCTAGACTGCAGGTGATTCTCAGTGACAGTTGTTCTGTAATTTAATTGTAATTTTGATGTGGTCATGGGAGGAGGCGAGCACATCAGTTACCTACTCCACCAGTTTGACCAGAAGTTCCCTTAAACTCTGGTTTTAGTGAATGATTTTGTTATTTTTTGATCCCAATATTACACATAATTTTTCTATAATTCCATAATAAATTTATTGGTTACTCTTTTAAGTTTACATTTTTAATAATCAGAATTTATTAGTGGGCAATGAGGTTTTCTATGTACTAGTCTAGTTCAATATTCCAACAAATTTTAATTAATAATTGAGAAAAAAGCCCATGGTTCCTTTTCTTCTCCTCTGCCAACCACCCTAATGTACCCTCCTCCAGACTCTGAACTTTGATCATTGATATTTCTTGAAGGAAACTCAGTTTTGTTGGAAGTCGTATCTTTTTCCTGTGTGGAGTTGCAGGTTCCATAACTCTGATGGACTTTGTGCTCAATTTGCTCCCAACTGTGCGATATTTTCTAGAAACCCTTCATAGTTTGTTTTATTATAGACCTATCCTTCCCACCCTAGTAGAAATTAGGAAGAAATTTCTAATGTAATAGAGATAAACCATAACAGTCCTCTATAGACTTATTTTTATATTTCTTCTAGCACTTCAGAGATTTTGAGAGGAAAGATATTTAATCAGCCATCTTGAACAAGTAGCTTCTACTGTATTTATAATCAATACAGGCTATAAAAAAAATTTTTAAGTCTCTATGTATCATTTAGGCCCAGTTTAGAAATCCACCTGCCCTTCAAACATTAACTGATCTACCTCCTGGTCCAATTTACTTCATTCTTTGTGTTCCCATTGTTCTTTACTTAAACATTTATTGTACTCTTTGTTGCTTTATAAATGTATGTATATGATTTTCTTACACACTGAACCCTTAGTTAATTAAAGATTATGACAATGATCTTTAATGATCTATTAATGGCCACGCTCACAGGAAATTTAAGAAAATGTTAATTATTTAAATAAATGATGAACATATGTATGTCCGTGTGAAGAGGGTAAGTAATGGACACTAAGGAGCAGAGAAGTTTGTACAGCAGGGATATTTATCCATCTGTTTTTATCACAAAGAGTTGTTGTGACCTAATTGTGAAAAGTGATAAAATAAATACATTTTTTAAATGTAGCTGTGGTTTTTGTTGTTATGTTACACAATAATGTATTACAACAATTCAGATATACTTACATTTTCTCTGTGGTTTTATTACTTTTCGGCTACAAAGACAAACATTGTTTCAACACTCTAGGACCCTCAGGGAAGGAGGAATGATTTTCACAGTAGTTTATACAACAGTGCTCTTTAAATTGGATCAGGAAAGCTTCCTTAAAAACGACAGCAGTCATAGAGTTTAGACTCTAGACTGTAATATTAAATTTTTATTTTTTTTTAGCTGTGGGGAATTATTTAGAAATTAGATTTGAATAGAAAACTCCTTACATGTGTAGAAGAGTTTTTAAAGCGATTCATTATAAAAAACCTGATATTTTCTCAGGCCACTTAGCAATAAGCTATTCTAGTTTGGGATTTTTCAATCAATCTGATCATATACAGTCTGGACAAAATGTTAATTTATGATAAAGTTAGATATTATATGTAATTTTAAAGTAAGCAAATTGAGATGAGTAAATATTTTTTTAACTCTCCTTCTTAATATATTCAGACTAACCAACATCTTCCAGAACATGGAACAGAAATTGACTAATCTTACAGAGATAATCCACAATAAATAAATGAAGCACAGAGATAACTCAACTTCCCTGCAATAATCATATCTTCTATGCAACCATGGCTACAATATTACAAAATTGTCAACTCTATATTAATAAGTCGACTTTTCTAGTAATACATAATGATAACCTGTTTCAATTTGACTACCTTTCTCAGTAATACTGTTCCTTAATTTCAATGCATTGACCTTTAAAGTACATGAGAAAATAAAGCTGTAGGATTTAGAAGACCTCAAAAGTGATTAAAATATTTACAAACTTCTGTAACAAATTACTTTCTATGTTTTTTTTCTATAAGCAACTAATACTGGATGCAGTGCTGGAAAGGTAGATTTTATGAGTTGATGATCTTTTAAAAACAATATTTGGACCAATTTTCTACTTAATATGTGTCTTTCTTGGCTTTGGTAGCCTTTGGAACCAAGGAACTTTAGTGGAGGTGGTGCACAGTGAATGCTTACCTAGGAGCCCACTGGACCTGGCCCATTTTGAGACTCAGTCCAGGGCATGCTTTCTGTCTCCTTTCTTGCCTGCCACCCTTAGATTCCCACAATGCCAATTGCATTAATGTTTGATATTAGACAGTGTCTAAGTTTGAGTCTAAGTGAGAAAGATGTTCTTCTAGCGGCTTATTCAGCAACAAAAATAAGTATCTAAATTATTGAAATGAAAAGAGTGCCAGGATTTCAGATATACTTGGGCTATTTCACCTTCACCCTATTCCTCTCTTCTAGAAAGGTTTTCATGGCAGCCCTCCAGCTGCTTTTCTTACAGTTGAATTTGAAATACTCTATTACCTTGGCTAAATTTCAACTGTGTCAGTAAAATTGCAAAACACAAATCAAACAGCAGCAAAAAATACCATTCCTAAATAAATAGACTGCTGTCCCTCAAATGTGAGAAGAGACATCCAACCATCAGGATTATGTTATAGTCAGTTTTAATAAATGCAGTCATTTTCTCGTGTAGAGGTTTTCAATAGCTTAACTCAAGTTGGAGCTCAGTTTAATGAGCTGCCTGTCTCAGACTGAACTCAGTTCATTGCAGCACTTTAGGAACACACTTGTTGAGCTTCCAGAACAACCAGCACTACTGCAAAATGCCAAAGACCAGCGTCAAAAAGGAAGCTATTCATGTTTCTCTAGGAACTGATTAGAATTAAATACACACATCATACTTCCTCGGTAGCTTTAACATTTAGGAGAAACCATTTTCTTTTTCTTCTGAAATAGATTATTCAAAGCATGTGGTTTCTGATGATACATCCACCTCCCTTCTTTGTAGTAGCTAAGTAGCATTGTATTCACTTCCAAAGACATCATTTAGTGAAAACTTAACACCTATGTCAGCGCCAAGCTAATCGAGAGGGGAAGGTTTCAGTCATGAGACACCCAACTGGAAGAATGCATGCGGGGCCTACATGAGAATGAAATGCAGGCACCAACTTTATTGTAGGGAGTGTGCTTCTACTGCCCTTCTTCTGCTCTAGGGGAGCACATGGGCTCCGTCTACATTAGAATACAATAGTGCATGCATGATACAATAAACTGAATCATGCTTGCATGAGCTAGGCCAGGCGCCTTACCACATTAATGTAACTTCTAAGTCCGGGTCCTATTCCTAGCCATGAGCTTGGATCACAGCCAGACCTGGGACCAGCCAGGCCTGGAACCCACAACCTATTCTACTACTTCATCATTCTTGGTGAGTCCATGAAGGACTTCCATCTAATACTGAGATCCTTAGTCATCTCTTCTAAGTAGCTTCTCTTCCACTTCACCTTATGCAACCCTTCCCAGGATATCCCTAGACCTGGTCAATACCAATCATTATAGGCAACATCTCTAAAATCTCAATTTTAAGTGTTTCACTCTTGGGCCACTACCTATTACTACTCCACCTCACTTCCTCTACTGGCTCAATTTTAACCATTATTTATTCCCACAAGTACCTGCAATTCATTGACACTTCTCTTTTTTTACCATCCCTCGTCCCACGTAACCTTACTCACTGTGCTTTTACATAACTTAGATTTCATGATTCATCATCATAATTATTACTCCTTTGCATACTCCTTTATGTTCATTGCCTATTTTTCCTTATCAAATTCACCTGTCAAACCCCAGCTTTGGTTAAAAATCTAGCTCTCCTCCTGCCAACCTGCATCTTAGCAGCTAATGGTTGGAGAAAATCAACAGCTGTACTGACTGGTGTTAAATTTATGGCCACAGATTTATGTCTCAGAACTGCCCAGAAATTTTACTGTACTTCTGTAGTTATTTCATGCTCCCACACTCTGAAATAACTATTGGAAACCTCTCTTCAAACATCATTGTCTCCTCCCCCATTTTAACTTTTTCAGCTGAATACCTTGATTTTTATGTTCCTTTTTTAAAAAAGCAATCAGGTAATGACTTTCTAATTCTTCTACCACTAAATCTACCAACTTTCTTTTACCTTTACCTTTAGCCATATTTATTTACTCATTTCTCAATGGATAAACTATCTTGATGCTATTGAAATCCAGCTGTTTAAACTACATCCCACCCCTCTTCATGCAGTCAAAGTCCTTGCTCTTGTAATTAATTGCATCTTTCCCCTGTGCTGATTGATCATTCTCCTCTGCATACAAGCTTTTTGGAATATTACCTTGGTGAAATATCTCTCTCCAGCTGCCACCTTTATAGAAAAATTCAAAATATTTTTTATTGTAAAAATCTCTCTCTTGATATTTTACAATCAGGCTTTCAAGCCCACTCTCCTGAACTTCTTTTTTCTAGGTCACCAGTAATATCAAGGTTACTGCAATGGTCAATTCTCGGGCTCCATTTTATTTGATAGTTCCTTTTGCCACAGTTAATTACTACATCCTTTACAAAAGACTTCGCATACGTGGTTTACATGACACAATACTATTCTGGTTTCATTTTATTTGACTAGTTACTCCTTTAGTCTCATTGCTTGGTTCATCTTTCTTTTTCTAAGAAATACTGGAGTTCTGCAGTTATCCAATTTTGGATCAGTCTCTCTTTAACACACATTTATTCTCTAAGTAATCTTATCTAGTGTTATGGCTTTAAATATTGCACAGACTCTCAGGCCTCAAGCTGCAAATTTTCCTCTGAATTCTGCTTGGCTGTCAAATGGGCACAACAAACATGACTCTTAATGTACGAGATGTGGGGATTAAATCATGCTTTCTAAATTTATTTTTAAAAACCAGAAACAAATCAAAGAAAATGTTGATTCTTGCTAAATCTATTCAATGATTGTAATAATGTCAGTTATCTTCTAAAATCTTCTCTATGATTTCAATGCATCACTATTTCTTTTAAACTAAAAGATACAATTTGTGTCACCATCCTTTAAAATTATCACTACAGAAAAACAAATTAAACAAATTAGTTCAGATCTAAGCAAGTATTATTTTAAAATATAGGCAATAAACTTTAAAAACAGTTCAACTTTAAGTGATTTTAGGATATTTTTAATACCCTAATAAAATTAATGATATAACATTGAAATTGATATAAGATCAGTGTTCTAAAATACTGTTTTTTAAAAAACATCTCACAAAGTTAGTTGTGACATAAAATTTGAGAAAATCAGAATTAACAACAAAAAATGAAAGTACTCACTAACCGAAATAAAAAGATTGTGTACTATTTTCATATCACCACAAAAACAAAAGAAGCAAAATTATTAAACTCTAGTGGCTGAACACTGCAGAAAAGAAGCATAAAATAATAGGAAAAACATGAGAAAGTAGACAAAATAACTCTAAAATAATTATGAATAGTAACGACAGAAGAAAACATCCACAGGACAATGTAAAATGAAGACATAGGATAAACTACTATATAGTTATTATAATATCTTAAGAATAAATTCATATGCAAACACACACACACACACACACACACACACACACACACACACACACTCCTTCACACCTCTGGAAGAATAAAAGATATTTATAGTAGTCCCCATATGGAAAGTTGACAAATGATTTTATTCTCTTAATTTTACTTCTCTTTGTAGTATGTTTTTGTCAGTAAGTGTTCTTTATTTTAAGATCAGAAAAAGTTAATATCAATATATTATTTAAATAAATCACAGCCCATCATTAAAACTTTTAGTCTCAACCCATTTTTAAATTATGTCACCTTGATTTCAAAGGCTTTGAAAGTCCACTTTACTTACCAGCTTCACAGTCATTTTTCTGACTTCCTTATTACATGAAAACTGTTCCAACCAAGGAGGTCTACCTTCTGACCTTTAGGTATTGCACACATTCTCATCAGCCAAACTTGTGATGCCTTAAGATCCAGCTCATATTTTATTTCCTCCTTGACGCCTTGGAGACCATCATAACCTTTGGAGATTGTTCTCTCCATAGATTCTCATAGCATTTTCTGTACTGTTCATCTCACTCTGGAAATAAGATTTCCGGCATAGTTTTTATTTTAGTAATTATATTCCCTAAGTATAAGGGATATGATTAAAGAAACCATGAAAATATCTGCACCTAACTCAGAACTCTACCTATATAAATTCTTAACAAATTTTGGTATTGTTTTTAATAATAATAACAGGTACATGAAGTGACAGAAATCCATTACTAATGTTTGAACACAACTTCTATTAAAACAAGACAGTATATGTTTAATCTCATATAAATAAGGAGTATATTGGTTGTGTGGAAAGTAGCATAGGTCATATTAATTGGACAACTGGATCTACAACATCTCACTCTCACTTCTTTTTGTCCACATCTGTCCATTGGTCTCCTTCCCCTCCATCTTGACATATAAATGTTTCCACAGATCTTTCTTTGTGGTACTTTAGCTACCACAGAAGTAAGGGAATGTCAATTATATAATGTGACCTTAAATAATAACTGGTGCAGAATAAGTAATGGTCTTCTTGGAAAGTGACTAGTTTAAAAAAAAAAGTTATCACAGTCACAAGAATGAACTGGTAAGGCCAAGTAGAATTTTCCAAATCCCTATTGCATAAGGTCATTCACAACTTAAGGATTTTGAAAAAGTCTTTGTTTTATATGACAACATTCCACCATAGTCTAGAAAATAGGCCTTCTATGAATTTCCTATACACAAAATGTTCAAATAATTTATATGCACACTCTCTACTTAAGGAAGTGAAGTGTAATGCTCACTCCTTGAGGGTAGGCTATTTGGCAACTTTCTTTCTAAGAATAGAGCATAAAGGAGCGGGGAATAAGTTTACATTGGAGAAACCTGAAAAACACTTATTTAGCCATGTGATCAAGGTTAACATCATCAATAATAGCATGTGCCATTATATGTGTGATAAAAATGGCATTTTACCTCTGCGGTATTCCTCCCCAAAACTCTAACTTCAGTCTAACCCAAAGAAAAACAACAGAAAAACTCAGATCGAGGGTCACTCTACAACATACCCAATTCATAGTCCTCAAAACTGTGAAGGTCATCTAAACAAGAAAAATGTGAGAAACTGCCCCTGTCTAGAGGAGACTAAGGATACTTGGTGACTAAATGCCATGTGGTATCCTCGATGAAATCTTGGAACAGAAATAGATATTAGGGAAGATTTAATTAAATCTGAACAAAGTATGGACTTTTGTTAACAGTGAGGTACCATGTTGGTTTCTTAATGATGACAATCTACTTTAGTAGCATAAGGTGTTAACAGCAGTCAAAACTGGGTGAGGGGTAAATAGGAACTCTTTATGCTGTCTTTACAATTTTTCTGTAAATCTGAATTTATTATAAATAGAAAGATTATTTAAATTTAAAAATGTCTCTTGGAATGTCCATGATAAAATAATGTTTAATGTTTATAGGAAATACTGCACATGCCACATCAAGTGGAGTGATAAAAGAAATAATAGTTGATCTTTGATATATAATATTTTTTAAAGGAAATGTGTGTTGGCTAAAGAAGCAGGTGTCCCAGAAAGTTATTCTTTCACACTAGCAATATTGTTTTATATATAGTCTTTGGTTTTAAAGAGTTGTAACTGCTACAAATACAGTTGAAATGCAAGTCTCGATAAATAAGAGGGAAAGTGGATGAATGCCAATAAAACCTTACTATTATTGTAATCTTCTGGAGAATTATGGACTGTTCTATATCCTTTAGATGTCTTCATTCTGCTGTAGCTAAAGCACGACTTACTCCTGTTGTTATTCCCTTCCACAAATAACAACATATACATATTCTATGTGCTTTTCTCATGACATGCATAGTTCAACGATGAAAGTTTACTTCCTGCTGAATTGTACACTTTCAGTCATAAATAGTTTAATATTATTTTTCTCTCTACTGTTCCATTACAGTTTTTAGTTTTTTTGAAAAATAACAATTGATATGCTATTCTACCAATCCTTATTTAATAAGTGTTGTGTGTAGCATTTAGATGAAGCTACATCATATTTATTTCTAGTAAAGTTTATTTTGAAGCTGGAAGGTAACAGACTTCACTTGCTACAAATTTTCATTCTTCAAAGGAAGAAACTAGGAAACCTGAGACGAAATTCCTAATTGCAAAGTAGGTACTAGAAACCTGACTCCTACTGCTCTAAACACTTCTCACAAAGTTGTATTTACAACAATTAGTTTTCCAAAGTTTGGACTTTCATAAGATATTTTAATCTCTAGTTCTCACAATTTCCAACAGAATATGTTAATATTAATGTTTTGACAAATGGGACAACTATTCTAAAATTGGGCCATGTCATTTGTGGGTGATAATAGGGAATACATGTATGCTGTCCACAGCAGGATGAAGGGATCCAGCTGGAGATAGTCCATGATCCCCAGAAGACCCTTTATCATGGTCTAGAATTCTGAATTACTTCACTGTGTGTGTGTGTGTGTGTGTGTGTGTGTGTGTGTGTGTTGCATCTCAAAGATAATTGAAAGAAAACATAGCCCACTAATTATTTTATTCTATTTAGTTTTGTGCTAGAAACATGCAGGTAATATGGCCACTAGTTAAGCTAGTTATTTTTTTAACTCATTTTTAGATAATACTTTTATATAATATATAAACTGTAAGAAATATATATATTAATTAAAAACAATATATATCAATTATATATACTATAGGTAGATAAACTCCTACAAAATATATTTTATAAGCAAGGACTAGAAAGGGAGATTATTACCAAAAAGTACAATAGATATGTTATCAATTGATAGATCTTATAGATACATATATTTTTATACTTTCTCATGAGCAGTCTGTTAATTTGTATGTTTGCTTTGGAGGCTCAGGGATATGTATGGTAGCTACCTGAACTTGATTACCAAAAGCCTCCAAACACATGGAACCAAAGTCACCTCTGAAGAGAGCTTTGGGGCTTATGATCACTTTGCTGATTCCTACCAGGGATGTCAATGTCTGTGATACATTTGACAGAAAAGAAGGGTGCTCCCTCTGAGCCTGCCAAGACACAGTGACACAGGGCAGCTGAGCCATGGGAGAAAGATTGGAAAAGGAACTCTCAGAGGTGCTGACCAGCCGCACCCATGTTGTTTCTGAGGATATGACTCAAGCATCGCCCATACTGGAGCTCACTGATGGAAACACAGAAAAAACCTTTGGCTGTTAAGTCTTAACTTAAGATAGCATGCCTATGAACTCTGATGTTTTAACATCATGACTCAGTGATGTGTGGTACTCCAAAGATGAGGAGGAAAGGATAAAAATAAGAAAAGGCGGGATTACTACTTTCTTCAAGAAAATTTTCTTCTACAAGAAAGGCAAGCCTCCACCATGGTAAACCTGATCGAACAGGAGTTAGAAAATGAAATAGCTGGGGAATAAAATGAAATAAGGTATATTTGTAAAATATTTCAGCAATAGGTGTTCTATTACAGGTAAAATGCTATTTAAGCTTACTTTATGATACAAAATTGTCAAAATCTCTTTAAGACTATCTCTATAAATTTTCTTATTTTGATATAAGTATATAGGCCTTGATAGATTCTATAAATTTATTGTGTATTTTTCACTTAGGCTTTAAGTTTCTTGTCCTAACATAGTTACTTAATTTAAATATTCTCCAGCTGGTTTGGGAGACCCATATATAGGAACTTTTTGTCATACCTTGTTGATATACTAGCTTTGACTGTGTTTTTAAAACATGTCAAAATTTAGGAGTGATATTACAACTTTTCTTAATTAGAGTCTCAGACATTTAGATGATGACTAAAGCTTAGATAAATATCCATATATAGAGTAATACTCAAATTTTACTTACTTCTGAAGCATGTCAGCTACAAGAGAAGTTATTAAATTTACCCAAGAAAGCTGCCTCCTAGGAGGAATGTTGTGTTTACACAGACAGCTTTCAACCACTATAATAGATTAGTCAAGTAAAATAATAATCAGATTCATTAAAATAATATGGTGACATTCTCAAGTGATTTCTTGAATGGGACCGACTGTTTCATTAAAAAAAAAAAAAACAGAAAAAAAAAGAAAAGAAATGATAACAGCTTGCATTGACCAATGACAGAATTGGCTAGTTTCTGTCCATATAGCTGAAAAATATTTTATAAGAGCAAATTGTTAACCTGATGAACTGATAGTTTCAAACTGACTTGACTATCCCTTTGTAACCTTTCCTCAGTTCTCTGGAAATTATTTTATGCTTTTTACTAATGACAATTCGGGATGGTAGAACTTAGAACAGTATTGTTAATTTATCCTTTCTCTACCCCAGCTTATACTCTATTACACCCCCGAATACTTTTTTTAAAATGTAGTGAAAAAAAAAGTAGTAGCAAAGTAGACAAAGACATATAAAATGGTAACTATTATTAGATACAAAAGTGCTCATTGAAATGCTATTAAATTTTTAAACCTGTACTCTCACTTTCTGTCCTTATCTCAACTTGCATAGGGAAAAAGAAAACTCTAGCTCCTTTGAGTACCACTGGTATAGAATAGTTCACAGCCTGGATGATCATCAGAACCACCCCTGAGAAAACTTTATAAATATAAAGAGGTGTTCTCATTGAGTATATTTATTCAGATGACGAAGAAGGTGGGACTGTTTTCCCTTTACCAGGATGTGGAATGCGTCATCTATTCACACTAAAAGTAGCTATAATAGGACCTCATGAAATTGTAAAGACTGGAGAGTTTGCAAGTCCAAAATTCTAGAATCTTTAGCCTGGAGGAGGATTTTCTGACCTCACGTATGAGGCTTGCATGCTCTGAGCACAGTAAGGCCTTACAGTTGGTGGCCACCACGATAGCCCATAAGTTTGCTTACTTTACAGCTGTCTTTGGCCCCAAGCCTCAAGACAGCAGATGAACTGTGAGCAGGAGGAGGATGTTGGACTTAGTGGTTTTCATATTCACAATATGATAGTTCTTCTGGTCAGAAAGAAAGAGAAACTGACTATATTCTGCCATTATTGTTCAAAATTATGTGAACATATGTATATTTGATAATAAATTCACAGGCATCCGGAGCAATTCATTTGCAAGTATTTTATAACAATGCCACATTGGATTTTCTAGTCAGCATCTTTCTTTATGATAAAGGAATAGAACATTATAATCTTCTGAATGTTTACCTGAAATATATATGCCATCTGAATCATTTATGAGTTTAATAAGCTGTTTCTGTGACCTATTAGATATTTTTAAATGCTTCGATACCAGAAACATGGGTCACATATTTGCTTACTACAACTTGGTGAACTAATGTAGCTAGAAATAGAAATAGAAGCTGAAATTTCATATTGTCAGGACTCACCTCTCCAGTTTGAAAGGCAACAAAGAAATCAAAGACAGTGTCTGTTCCACTCATCAAACAATCATATCAGTATATTGGATTAGATTCAAATTCACTGCGGTAAGCACTTACCATACATCGGGTAATTTTATTTCATTTCCAAGTGTCAACACCTTTTAAGTGTTTTAGAATCAGTTTTATAACCGGCTTTGTAAGAACCAGTCACAACACTTGACACTTCACTGGCCTAATTATCATGTTGTATTATTAACACAAAGCCGTTTTAAAAGAAGTTGACTCATTTTATTTCTCTCCAATACCACAGGATTTCTAATGTATTGGTTCTGCATAACTGTAAGAAAAATAATAGAATTACCATGATAAATGTTCCAAAGTCTAGCCCAGCCACAGTTTTAAGTGAATGAGACCTGAAGCTAACACTGTTTTAACCAAAATGCCCTAACCATTGCTCCATGAATTACTCAGTTCACTTCAGCATGTTTCTGTTTGTTGTTGTTTTTTAAAAATGTTTCCTGTCCCTGTCTGATGAATTCAAGAGCCAGTGGGATACTTCTGTTCCTAAACAATAGTAGAAACATCTTTACCTTTTCCAGGAATCTACGGATAGCATCTGATATAATTTGAAAGCCTGAGCACATGGCTTGGGAAGAATGACTAATATTGAAATGGTGTCTATTGTAACAGCTCTTTGCGTTAGGATGCAGCAAATAGCTACTATTTATTGTTCACTTTCTATATTTCAGGCAATGTAATAAATAATTCCAGCTGTTACAACAGCCCAGCAAGGCAAGAATTATTCATGTTAACTGGGTCATTTGACCCTACTTGCTCTTGACAAAGGCAGTTTTGATATTTTTTAATCCAAAAAAAGATTCTCTCTCTCTCCCTTTTTCTCTCTCTCGTAGAGCAAGACTTTCTTTGTCTTATCCAGTTGTCCTCTTGTTATATATCTTTTTCGAATTCACCAAAGTACTAGTTAGTAGCTATCTGCTCTAAGAAAAAGGAGATGAAGGAGGGCATGCAAACCCTTAAATTCTAGAATTTTTTGCCATATTTCCACTTCAAAAATGAGAAAAATTAGGTTAAAAATGAGGTCTGTTAGGTGAAGCAGCTTGTTCAGTTGCTTACATGGTTAAAACACTACTATTTTAACAAGGATTTGAATAAGGTGGTTAGATTAGAGGTTTTTAGTATTTTTCCCTCCACTATGTAACACAGTCTTATGGTGGTAGAAATTTTTCTAAACTATGAGCTTTAAAAAACAAATATTGTTGTCTTGTGTACAGGATGTATCCTTTATTTAAAGCCCCTATCGATTCTCAAAAATAAATCTGACTGTCCCTATTATTTTATCTTTCTTTTTAAGCCAAGGTTTCATTGCTATCTAAACATCTAATTAGCAAGGAAGGCCATAAGATTTTTTCTTAGCCAACCTGCCTTCTGAATAATAGATATTGAATACAACTGACTCATCCATTTCGGATAAGAACCTGCATTTTAGGTAATTATTATCTCCTGAAAAAGAAGTGTTACCTTTATGAGCTTTCCGGTTATATGTGTAGTTGCGATAGACCATCACTTGAACTGACTAATCTGAAAAACTTACAGAGAATGGACAAGGAAGTGATGATCACATGATCCTTGAGAAAGCTGATATTAGTGATTGCTCCCTACTTCCATGACTAGTTTGAATCGTGGGTTTTGATAAGTAAAAATATTAAAATTCACATGGAAATGTTAATTCCTGTCTGAACTGGCTACTCTCAAAAAAGTAGGTTTTGATTGAAGCAGGATCATACTATGAAATATAAACTTCCTAAAAGGGATAATGTTTTTTGTTAAAGCAAATTATAATATGCTATGAGCAGTAGGAAACAGGAAATCAGGAAAGCTATAGCTGGGAGGATTCGCAGAAATTCTTAAGTATGGTTTGTGCTTGGATTCCCTTACGTAAAAGACACAACCTTATCTTACACATGATTGTGAGCAGGGATGCCATTTCACTTAGATGTGTGCTTTAATTGTTTTTCAACAATGGAATGTAAAAAGCAGTATTATTATTAAAATATCTCATTTGTTTTATTCTAAATTGAAACTTATCTAAAAATATATTTTTAAACTTGTAACCATTCATAAATTAATAATTAATATGTAACCACAGGTTCTGGAAATATTTTCATAAAAGATTAGAATTGACCTAAAGTTAGCAGTGTTCTCTTGACCTTGGCTTTCCAATTGGTTGGTCCTTAAAAATCTCTATGAATCATGGCTCTACCTGAAACATCAATTCAACAATGCCAGGATCAAATCCTCAGGACAGTTTTTGCTCTCCTTCATGTCTGCCCTTGATAATAATTATATGTTACCACAAATTCATTCTCAATGACTTTTGCTCATTTCTAAATCATCAGTGACTGAAAAAGCTAATTTATTAAACAAAGTAGGAGTGCAAAGTCACCTGGTTTTCTTGAGAAGTCAAGTGATAAGAGATGATAAAAGCTGCTGGGTCTAAGTCTGCTAAGAATTTGTGAAGTTACTGTGGAAATAAGAGCAAGTTTGAATATTAAAAAGTGGAGATAACTCCTACTTAGATAAAGCACCTGAGAATATTTAATACTAGTAGTTTCTTCCTGGTTCGGAAAAGTCTTTTAGAGATCTTAAGATATTTATTTAAACTCCTTCCCTTTTTTCCTCCCATATAAATCCAATCAAATACTGCCATAGGTGGAAACTAAATATTTAGATTCTAATCCTAGCCATATCTTTGGAAAAAAAAAAAAAAACTGTCTTGCAAAAGTAATTTGATTCATGCTGTCATTAGGTGCAGAAATTACTTCTACTTCTCACCCATCAGTCTCTGCATTTCTATGTGCCCACCACTGCAGTAGTTAGGCACTTGAGAATGAGACAGTGCAATTGAACAACAAGGCAGATATTCATCTTTGTAATCCACCTTCATTGAAATTAAACTGGATCTCCTAGAAAAGACTGGAGAGCCTCAATTTATATAGAATTATGTGAACATTTGAGTATTAAACTATATTTTATAGGTGTAACACAGATAACAGAAAGCGGATTTAAATATCTGGAGATTTTCATTATGTAAATTACATAAATAAAACTTCCTTTCCTGATTCTGCAAAGCTTTCATCTTTCAGTAAAACTAGCTTCCAAGTTAGTGGTAAAAGTTCTTAAGTAGAAAGAATCAGAAAATATTCCTATGATTAATTAGACTTATAACAGGAATCTCTTTGTTTTATTTTTTTTATCTGATTGATCAAAGTTTCAGACATAAGTTGTGTAGAGTCTCTTTGCACCTCTAGTTTGGAGATTACAGATCAGCCAGCATAGGATTGATATACTAGGAAATGAAATTTAGGGTTTAGCAAGCACAACTTTGAGAAAGAGATTGAAGTTATTGGTACTGAAGCAGATTTAAAAAAATACTCAGTTACAGGAAAAAAAATTGTTAGTTTTAAAATAAATGAAGAATGTGTTCTGTCCTCTCTTTCAGCAATTGTTGTTACCCTCCCGCCCCCCAACAATCAAATTTTAAATAAATCTTTCTTACACTAGCAAGTCCTTAAAACTCAAAGGTCATTAATTTCAGAATCCAGGATTAGCTTTTGACTCTGAGCTGACCATATCCCAAGAAACATGCTTAATTTCGGGGAAAAAACTCATAATATACAAGGAGAGATCTCTCAAGAAATTTTGATAAAAAGTGTGGGATAAAATATAAAATATTTTATATAACATAACTTATTATGATACAAAATATTTAATTTTCTTCCCCTAATTTTAAAAATGATAAATATCAAATGTCAATCATCTGGCTTCTATCTTCCTGCCTATAGGACCCAAAATTCAGGAAGGCTATGATCTCTATTTTGAAAATAAAATTTATTAGTGTTTCTCAATATTTGTTTATTGAGCACAGTTCTAGCCTTATCAATATAACAGTATATATGGGCTGGGAAGGAGGAGAAAGATACAATAGGAACATCCCTCTTTCTTTGAATTTCAGAGACAGGATCTACTTAGTAATGAGAGAGGAATCACTCTGTATGCAAATTTCAAAGTGATTCACACCAATTATTTCACATGGACCTCTTAATAACTCTATGAATTAAGAGATGGAAGTTTTACATATTTCTGTTTTCGAAATTAGAAATCTAAGACTCAAAATATGTAAGTGATTTTCTCCAAATCACATGACTACTAAGTCATGGGTGCAAAAGCCACCAGGTTCTTCTGACTGTAAGTTCAAGTCTTTTTCTTTTAAATTCTTCTGCCTCCTGGAAAACATTTCCTCCCACAAATCCTCCCTGACAGTGTCCAAACTGTGAGGCGAACAGTGAGTTGATAAACTCTTGGACAAAAACTAGTTCATTGAATATTAAAAAGGTAATTATCTATATGGAATTGTCTACATCCAATACAAAATACAGATTTTAGTTACATTTAGCAGATAAAAGAAATTATTCATTCTATACATAAGTATCTGGTATAATATATATTGCATGCTATCTACAATGTAATCTTCAATACAAGTATTAAGTCTTTAAAAATTGTTTATACTTTAATGTGAATTTCAGTCAATGTAAAATAATATCCATATTTTTTCACTTTCACCCTCTATCTAATTCTTCCTATGAAATCCAAATTCTGTTATCAAAATCAGAAATGATAACAGTCATCTTATAACCAATGTGCTTTAGTGATTATACACTATAAATACTGGTACTAATCAAATCAATTAAGTGAAAATCAAGTCTATAATATACATAATATACATGGAGTTACAAGCAATCCGTCTGAATGCTTGGTAGTTACTTATATTTAAGTCTACATTCCGTTAAATTAAAATGAGCCTTAACAGGTCCAAGTTAGAGAGAAAAAATATGAATTAATCAAATTTAGCCAGCCTCACAGTTACCTGGCCAAAACCTCTGGGTTTGCATCATGAACTTCAATAAGACCTTGGTGATTGAAATCATGCTCCATTCTACTCTAATGCTATCTTGAACAACTTCTGCCTCTAATTTCATTTTCTGGGAGTTGAGGTTTTGTAGGTCATTTTGTTCCTGAGCCTCCATTTTCTTTTCAGTTCTTACTGCAGAAGACTTCACTTAGCCTATGGCTCTGGCAAAATGACAAGCAGGGACTCGGGGATACACTTGTTGCAGTCCTGTGGAAGCTATTAGAACTCTCGGTTGCCTCAGCTCTTTCTTTCTTTGTTGCTATTAAAGGGTCCAGTACATCTAGGGATGATATGGATTTCAAAGTCAGCCCAAGGATGTGGATAAATTATTCACTCATCTTAAAAAGTATTTTACTTAAAATAACTCTAGGCAACTAAGAATTCTGCTGTTCCTTTATGTTTAATTTTAAGTGCAAAAAAAAAAAAGACTAATAGGTTCTTCTTGAATGTTCTTTATATTATCAGTGGTATAGAATGTCATCGCATGATTGATGCTGTATTAATACTGACTTGAGACTTGAATAATATATTAAGAATGTGAGACACTCAGCCTGGTTCACCTTTGTGTGTCTTGGGGATTTTTAGATACAGCCTTTTCCAGAATGGAGAGAAGCAGAAGTGTTTCGGAGAGAGCTCTAGCCTCAGACTCTGTCACAAACAAGTTGTATGACAGTGACCAGGAGACCTAAGCTCTTAGGGACTCAGTTTCCACATGTCTATATTGAAACAACTGTTCTGACTATATGACCTTTAAGGTGTTTTCCGATTCCCTCAGTTCTATAAAGAAAAAAAAATGTTTCTCTAATGAGCAATGGGGTGCTCTAGAGAACTGCATAGAAGTGGGCGGTAGGATTTCCCACACAGCATGTGTTTACCCAGGCGACCAAGATCCACCTTAGGAACCACAGGAGGAGTCTGGAGACGCACTTAAAAGAGCCAAGTTCTCACTCAATGTGGAAGTCGGCCTCATCTGTGACTTTTATCATCTGCCTTATTTTATGTCAGAACGAAATGCCCCAAATCAATGTTAGGTAGAGGATAAGGAATTGAGGGAGGAGATAGATAATCTTATTTCTGACTAGATAAGCTAATTAAAAGTACTGTTGAAACCATTGCCATTTTCTTCTTCTACAGCTAGGGAGGACAGCAGGATTCTTCCTTAGTTTAAAACAGTGTTATCAGTTTCTATGTGGGGGTGGGGGAGGTTAGGAGAACCTGAAAGTCCTGCCTCCCCCACAACGGCTTTCTGTTCAGCCTGCCTTTCTGCTTTTGTCCAGCTAATATTCCCCAGAGACTGATTTTTTATTTTTTCTAGATTAAACAAGGGAAGCTTGGCCTCCATAAAGCTCTAAGTGGGAAAGGAAAGTTCTACAATTCTTTAGCAATACATGCTCATTAAATATTTGTTGAATGAATTAGTTAAAAAGAAATGAAAGAATGGGGGGCTCTTATGGCTTTCCCTCAGGAAGTGTGAGGCTCATTTTACCAGAATCTGGTGAAGGCCAACTGCTACAAAAGTTATGTTTCAATGAGTCAGAGGAAGGAAAAGGACACTTACCAGTGACAACTTCCATGGCTATGGGTTGCTGATGAAGACTACAGAAAGAGCTGGACCAGGAAAGCTGTCAGAAGAAGTGCTGAGCACCAGGCAGGACGCACCTAGGAAGAGTGAACAAATGCGGGTAAAGGAAACATCTAGCTTATTGACCCCATGGCAACATTTTTTCAATGACCATTTCTATTTGGTTGTAGTGTTTAGATGCCATCCTTTTACTAGACTTCAGATTCAAAAGAGACACTCTCACAGTTAAAGGAATTAAATTTTAACAAGGTTGGTATCTCAGGGAAAACTGACCCCACATCCATTAAGATGTCAAAAGCCAGGGAGACAAGGGCTGATCCTCTTTAAATGAAAGCAAAAACAGCACATTAGCTTTAGACATGGAGATTCCAAAGGGAAGGCTCATTCCAACTATAATATAATTGAGCACTGTTGCAATTTAGAAAGCATGTCATTTTAAAGGGGACCCCGATCCTGATACCCAATGTAATAAAACATCCCTTTCTGTTCTATAGATCAGTCATCATTTATAGAAATTAGCCATTTCCTATTGAGGACATGTGAAATGTGTAGAAAAGTTAAACGAGAAGAGAAGTAGGAGAAAGCCGAGATGGAGAGTCATTTTCTCGAAGCACAATAGCAAACACCTGCTGAGGCTTCAGTCTTTGCACACTTGGTGTTTGCGTGTTGATTAACACCGTTGTCGTGTGTCTGTTATTACTTAACTGACATGTTGCTGCAAATTATAGCTGGGGCTCTATAGTGGGTTACAGATACAAATAACATTTAAAATAATTTCTTTCCTTTATACCTAGAGGGATTGTGAACTCAACAGCAGGTTTTCCCTTTACTCTAAAAGCATCCATCCTGCTAACAGAGTAAAATAGCTGTTTTTTGGTTCATGCTGAGTTTTAAACATAATGTGTTATAAGGCGTTTTTTCTCTCACCGATTAGCTCCCATTATCATTAATGGGAGATGCCTGAACAAATACTGCATGAAATAGTGAAAAATATCATCTTCTCAGGATGCTTTTTGGGGAAATGCTTTCTTTCAGAAAGAATTATTTTCTTAACCTCAACTATCTTAGGTGTCACATCATTTGTTGTACTGTCGGGGTTTTTTCCTATAGTATTGGCAAAAAGAAATAGAGATAGCCATATCAAAAACGATCATAATAAAGGGCATAAAGATAATAAAGGATAGTGGGGAAGAATAGATCAAAACATGGATAATTTAGCAGTCTCCCCTGAGTGCAGAACCAATCTCACACATAGCTGGAGTTAGAAGCTGCCTCCACAGAGGGATTTTAGGTTTGCCCAGCACCCATAGCCACCTTTCTCTGGTTCTGCTTGTTCTATTGCCTTCTGAGGTTAGTATTAAAAATGGAATTAATTTTTTTCTTCTTTTTTAAAGTTTAAATACTCACAAAAGCGAAGTATATTATCAAGATGGTTTAGTGAAGCATACAGTGAAAAGGATCATTTTTCCCACTTTACAAATGGAAAAAAATGAGGTAATACGAGATTCAATGACATGTCAGAAATTCACCAGAGATTGTTATCGCTGACCCAGCGATCAGCATACAATAGTTAGAATTGCACCCATCACTCCATTTGTATTGTGCTTAAAAGAGGGAGATCCACAAGGCATGAAGATACAGGATTAGTTGTATTCCACTGGTCAGATCTCTCTGTGGTGTGTGATCAGACCTCTGATGCAGCTGCATCTTTTCCGAATGCTACTTGTACTTAATGTTTTATGTTAAGAAACAGGAAATGGTTTTGCAGCCAAGCACTTTGTAGTCAACCGCAGGACGCTCTTGCTGTTTGTATTCATACGTTCTTCAAGGTCTCCAGGGAACTATTTTATGATAAAAACATGTCTTGATAACTCCCTGCTTCTAGAGTAAGAACAGTTTGCCTTTATGTCTGTAGAATCTTCCCATCAGTTTGAAAGAGAACAATGCTTAAGAAAGAGGCAAAGTAATAAGTTACTCTCACATGGACTTCCCCAGTCAAATAAACACATGAATAGAGTTAGAAAAGCAACCTTGAAATAGCTCTTCTGAAATGAAATACCTCATTTTAAAAGATTAAATCTAGGTGTTACAATCAGCACTGGACCAACTCTGAGAAGAGTATTGTGTTATTTTATAAGCTCACAAGGAAGGAGGAGTAAAGATTAAAGAGAATTTGCAATTATTTATTATAGAGAATTGAGGATGAACAATCAACATTCAAGTACAGTAAAAAGCTCATAAATTTTTTCTATTCAATCAAGATTTTTAATAAACTTTTGGGATTCTAATAAAGTTCCTTTTTATGCTATTTTGAAGAAAGAGATTCTAAGAAAGGAAGGGAAAACTTGCAAATATTCTAACAATTGAAGAAAAATTGATTTCCAGTAAGCATATAAAAACATTATACTGAAATAAAGTACTGCACAATTATAAAGCACTTCTACCTATTAAAAGCAGATCCATAAGAATCTCTAATAATGAAGTACTCAACAGCATATGGCTACATCTCTCCCATTTCTTTTAAATATTCGTCCATTTGTTGATCACTACTTATTGTGTACCTCCCTTGTGCCAATAACTGTTCTAGGCCTTGGAGATATAAAGTTGAATCATGCAAGGTGTGCAGAGAAAACTGGAAATTACATTTTTGTCTGTTTATAACATCATACCTGTGAGTCAGGGTTTTTCATGGGCTAGAACTCAACAGATTTTCTCAAGGCATGGGAAGACATGCTATTCCATTTGTTTCCTTGTAAGTTAGATTTCACACTTTAAGAATTTGCCACAAAATGCTACTGTAAAAGCCACATGATTCCTTATTAGATAAACCATGAGAGTTCTAAATTTTTTAAAGGCACTCTTTTCTTCCTATTGAACTGTGTCTACTCTAAAAAGGATAGCAGTGTATGATAGCCTTAGCCTATAATCAGTATCCAGTCATTCATTCACCTAATATTCATTGAATGTTTATTATGTACCAGGCACTTGCTGTGCTCAGATTTTGAAGAATTGAAGGTGGATGAGATAAAAAACCTTGCCCCCAAGTCGCCCCTGGAGTGATAGCACTTCCTGAGGATATCAGATAACCAGAAACAGAATGCTAGTACTGGTTGCAATGCATTTCTCTCGTCTACCTTCTTCAGGGGTTATAACATCCCAGTTTGACATGGAACACGGGAACAAATGGAAAATAGACTCTAAGAAAATAAACTGCATTAAATGGCTACCCTCACGGGTAATAAACATTTCTTGCAAAGATAAGCAAATCCTAGAGTGGAATGTTTTCTTATAATCCCATGTATGTGAATTATAGTGAGAGCCAAGTGTGTTAATTTGTGGTGAACACACAATGCAAGACACAGATGATGTATTATGGAACTGTGCAGGTAAAACATGTGTTATCAACCAATGTCACTCCAATAAGCTTAATTAAAAAATTATCATTTATATTCAAAGAAATAATATTTTTTCAATTATACTACACCAAAAGAATCCACAAAAGCTATTTTTTATCAAATTAAGAGAATGGGCAGAGTGTTTATTTACTGGTTGTGACAGAGTAACTATTTATGAAAGATTTCTAAAATTCATACTTTTTACAAGTTCATGCTACCTGTTCCTACCATTTATCACTCCTTTGAACATTTTTGTCTGTCATTTTTTTCTTTAAGCACTATTTTGTTTTTACAGCTAGATAGTGGGTCCCTTGACTTTGTGGCTCCCATATCTATTACGATATAGTCTGTACACTGGGTATCCAATGTGCTGCTTCTGCTGCCACAGCTGCTGATGAGGTTGATAAATCATCATCTCAATCCATCTCTAAATAGAGAAACAGCCTGCGTCTTTTGGGGATGATTTTAGGCCATCCTGAGAGCACGAGATTAGATCACTCAGCAAAGGAAAATGATTCTCATAGTATTTACTGACTGAAGTGAGATTTTAAAGAGATGGGCTTGAATTAAATACCAAAGAGTGTTCCAGCATCTTACACTCCAGGCGCATGGCTCATAGACTGGTGTGAGTTGGGGCTCCCATCGTGGGCATTGCTAATTTTCCTTCTCTCCCTCAACAAAAAGTTTATTATGCAGATTCCTTAGGCAAAAGCTGGAGGTCTTCTGGGATCATCTCATCCTGTGAGCTTTTGGCCTTGATAAGCAGCTCACACCCTCATGGGCCTTTAAGTTTAATATACTTCACATGGGAATTACTAGGGTTTTATTATTACTCCCAACAGTGTTAGCCTACTTTCCTGCTGAGAAAAGAATGCAAAGATCGGTTTTGGCCTCGGGTACACACCAAATATAAAGAGTAGCTTAGAACTGAAGAGTAAGTCCCTCACATAGCAGTTCAGAGAATGAACTCAATTAAATCTTTTAGAGTAAATACAATATGGCATTCCTGCTACTTCTGGCCAGTTTAAACATCATCTCAACTATCAGAGCCGTGGTTCTCAAACATTACCCGGAAGGCTTATTAAACACTGATTGCTGGCATCTATCCCAGACTTTCTGATTTAGGAATTCTTGGGTGACCCCAAGAATTTACATTTCTAACATTTCCAGGAGATGCTGGTGCTTCCAGTCTTGGGACAACACATTCAGAACCCCTGGATTAGAGAAGGTCTTCTGCATCTTTGGAGTCAGCCGGAATGAAACCTAGCTCGTTGCTCTTTCTTACTTCACAGGCTCCCCCTTTGCTTTGTTGCAGTTTCTTGACTGTCTCAGTTCCTCACCTCCTTGTTCCATCCATTCATTTACATACTCAAAGACAACAGATCTAAGAAAGAAACACTACGAATCTATACAGTCTACTTGATTCCATATTTAGCTGTATGGTACTCTACTTGCACTATATTCTGAATGTACGTTTAAGTATGTGCTAGGGAGCAACATTGCTGTACACTCTCCCAGAGAGGTGCATGTCCTTGATCTTCTGAGTCCCTCACAAGGACTATAATGCCACCCATTCCTGGTATCTGCTGACCTCTAGTGGCTTGTGATTCCATCCCTTACTCCTACAGTGATTTTTACAAACTGTGATTTAGGGGAGGATTTTGGTTTGGGGGTGAGGGTAATAGTGAATAATTCACAATATTGACCATCTTTTTCTATTTTGAGGAAAACCGTAGACAAATTATTATTTTTTTGCTTTGTGTTTTCTTAGTAGAAAGTAATAATGATTGGCAAAGTCTTCTCCATGAAAATCAAATTTTTCCTACTTTTTGCAAATTCAATACACTGAACTCTACAAGAGCCCATTGTTCAAGATTTAATTTAATAAAACTTTCGAGGTTAAAATTTGGTGTGGCTCCAAATAAATGTAATTTAAAGACATTTAAAAAGGTGTAGAATGTAAATCAAATGTGAAGATAATGACGGTTATTTCAAGGAACATTTTAGTCAGATAAAATTTCCAATTCAGATGCTCAATATCTGTGAATACAAACATATCTGCCATACATTTGCTGGCTTTAGCACAGTATAGAGTTGCTAAATAGTATACCAATAAATAAATTTCACAGATATTTTTTACTATGGAAAAAAATTCAAAGAAGATAGCTTAAAATGCATTAAAATATTATATTGTTTGTAATAAGGAATTATAATTTTAAATTATCAAATGAGGGGGATTTTAAAACTGTGAACAATATAGAAATTATAGGCACTTCAGCAATTCTTTCAAGATAGGCAAACTTGAATTGACATGTGAGGTACAGTTGAATACTGATTATTTATATAAACTCTTTTGTAATGTTATCAAAGAGATTTATATTAAGCAAAAAATAGCAACCAAAAAAAAAAAAAAAGCTTTCAATACTATTCAGTACTATTCATTGTTGTCTCATCCCTCAGTACCTCTAAAGAAAGTAAAAAGAACACTAAAATGAATGACTTCTCTGGTGAGCCAGAGAAGGAAGCTTCTTCACACATAATAAACTTTAAATCAACTGCTGGCCTGACTGCCTCAGAGTACACAATCAGAGAGCCTCCAATTTCACCCAGATCAGGTGACTCAGCTATTCTGCACGCATTATTAGAAAGGAGATGAGAGCAGAACCCAGGGAGGCCTCTCCTCAAGGTGCACATGAGAAGTCTGCTCGGGCCGAGAGTAAAGTCTGCGGGTGTGGACACTGTTTCAGCATCTAAGGCTCTCCCCTTAGAATAGACAGATCACTAGCCAGATATCTGCTGGAGTTGTTTTGTTTTGTTTTGTTTTACCACTATTTCAAAGCTTTTCCAGGAAGGTTCTTTTAGGATCTCCTGAGATGTGTGGCTGGTGTTTATTCACCATGACTTTATTGAGATGCAGAATGAGGACTTGCTACTAAACACAGATTTGGAAGAAAGGATTTATTATACACGTGCATAATCCTAAAAAAATGTGCTGGCAAACAACCTAGACTTGCAATATTAATAAAACAGATTGACCTGCATAATAGACATGAAATATAAATCACTCTAAGGAATTTGTGACATATTAACATCATAGAGATCAGAGTCACCTTGGGTAGAGATCTCTCTATTACCTTCATCCCATTTGGAGATGATTCAGTTATTCACTGACAGTTTACAAGTGTCACCATGCATGTTGTTAAATCGACAACTTTGTTAATCTATTAAAGTTTCCAAACCTTCAAGTTCATAATCCAAGATTTTATTTCTGAATCTTGCAGGCTGGCTGCCAGTTTTTCATTTTTCCTACATATGGCAACATATTGCTTGCTCCTATCAATGAGAAATGCTTCTCAAAATATTTTGTGTCATTTTTAATATGTTTATGTATATATAGGTATCTTTTAAATCATATATAAAATTAAGGTATTAAACAATTTGTTTAAGTAATATCTCAGATTCTCTTCCATGCTTTTAATAATGCTCCTGGCTTCACTTGAAATATCCCATTTTCCTCTTCCAGTACAAGGTCCATTTTCTCTAAGGAGGGTTGCCTAATCCCTTCAACATCTGCATTTTTGCCATTTTGACATTTTGTGGTTGATGACTACTAACCTATTCACTAATCTAATAACATACATCTTTCTTACAAAAGTACATCCATATTTTAATTAATTTGCTTATCTTTCCACCTATAGCCTAAGCTATATTTCAGCTAACAATTACACTTAATAAGTGTTCAATAAAATTTTTTTGCATTAAATTTCATAATTTATGCCTCATTCACACCTAATCCTAGTTTATGTGGCAGTTGTAGAGACATCTAAAAAATAATAATCAATTGAAAGAGAATAATTCTTGTTTTGTGGTTTTGAGTACTAAACTCTGAATATATATAAGATTTGAAAATTCACAGTTGCTCTAATTGGCTAACATCCCGTGACTTGGCTGATAAAATTAACAATATAAGCCTTTTAAATTTTTACTAAGTTTTCCCCTTGATGCCTTTATTATTAATATTTTTCATAGCTCTACAAAATATTCAGATACATTTAGAAAATTATCTATAGATTTTCATGACATGTTTAATTACATTTTCATTTAATTTGGAACTCAACAAAATGGTAAAACATTATGATTTGATTTTTATAAGGTAACATTTCATTCCAGGCTTAAATAATAAAAATAACTAGAAAACTGTGCAAGCGAGGGATTATAAATGGCTCTGATGAATCACAAAAGGAGAGGTGTTGCAATCATAGGTACTGGGATAACAGATTTGGAGAACAACCATCACACCCTCAAATTATAGCATACTTAGTGACATTAACAGCTCTGAAAACTTATTCTTTCTAAACACAGACACATCCTCACCCTAATTCTTCACCCCCAGAAATGAAGGGGGACATTAACACCTTATTTTCAGCTTGGGTTTAAATTAATGTCATCTATCTGTGCATAACTTTGGGATTCTAGGAAGAACTAAATGGGATGTCTAGGATATATCTGAACAACTAATTAGCTACTCTGTTTCTTATAATATCTTCACTTGAATGATTCTTTCATTGAAAATAATGGTGTATGTCCTATGGTGAAACAGATTGAGTCAGCTGTTCCCTGAGCTTTTCAAGTGATGAGCTGATGCACTTGTTCTTTATTTGCAGTATAATTGGGGGCTTAAATTCCTATTTTTTTTATAATGCCTGCTCTCTTGAAATATCTACTCACTTTGTCTATGTAGATTAAACATACTCTGGTGAGAAGCAAATGCAAATATCTAGGAAATCATTATATCCAGAAGGGTGCAATAGTATAAATGGAGGTAGGTAGTTCAAGACATCATTCCAAGACCATCTGCTTTTTAAATTATCTGAACAGATAAATGATTGATAAAGGATATAGCCAGAGTTCACAGAGTAAACCTTTTCTTTTTGCATTACTGACATATAAACCTAAATACTGATTTAAAAAAAAGTAAATGTTAGTAAGTCTCTCAGTTGAGTCACCTTTTATGAGCATATGATCAGCTTTAAGTTCAAACTTTATTCTTTGATAAAATGATAGTTATAATGCTACCATTAGCAAAATTATGTTTTATTTAATATTTTCAAATGCATGATAACCATACTACTAGCTATCATTTTATTGTTTTGTATATAGTTGTAGCAACATTTTGTAAATGAAAAAACTTAAGCAAATAGTCTAATAAGAACAAAAAAGCATACTCAGGAGAAAGTGGGACAGAATGTTTGAAACTGAGACTCCGTTGAACAATTGTTGCTGTGAGATAGCTTGTGCTTTAGCACATGCCATGCAATCTAGTTTACAACACACTGATCCATCATACACTAGCATTTGGCTTTAGCTAATTGTGATTTTGGGGGGAACTCAATATGTTAATCTTCCACAACAAAATATGTGTTTGTGAATTAATTTTTTAATGATACCCATTAGAAGGTTAATCAAGGCCTTAATAAATAGTAACTCTGATCTCCTAAGGATGTATTGTGAAAAACCAGTCCTTTGGAGTACAAGTTCTCAGATGAAGGATAACATTAACATAAAATAAATAACTTGTTGTATTCAAAACAACTTTCTATGGACTGATAGAACTGGAATGACTTTCCTATTTCTCTACTGAAATCATAATGTTACTGTCTTTGTGACAAAATAATAATTTAAGCACACGGTGCATGTGGGCCAAAGTTGTTGGGCCAATTTCAGTTAAAATCTAGCATTAATCCAGCAGACTCATAAATAATTCAATATTGATATAAATACTGTAAAGGAAAATCTTTTCCCCTAGGTCCCAGAAATCATTTTTGCAGTCCATTTTTTATTATACAAAAAGCTTACCATAAATTAGTTAGCAGAAAGAATTTTAGGTATTCAGTAGTTTTAAAAGACTACATTTAAAAGACTTTCTACTTGAAGTAGAATGATGAATCAAATTTGATTTAAAATATTATGCCTTTTTAAAAACCTTCAATCAAGTAATCAAGGTAAAAAGTAACAATAAAATATTGGAACTAGTAATTTTTAAAAGCCAATATCTTCTTAAATGACAGGGATTCATTTTCTATAGAGCGCTTTCTGGGCTCTAGGTCAAAACTTTAATGTGTAACCAGCACAAGCTAAAATCTTTCATACCTTTTTGAAGTTTGGTCTTTGAAAGAGATGCAAATGAATGCTAAGACAGGTAAAATTTTGCAGATTTAAATTTAAAAAGCTGTCCTTTAGAAAATCCTGTCTACCAGCCTCTCATTGAACTAAGCAACAAACTGAAAAATCAAGGTCATTAGTTTAATAAAGCCCTGAATGAAATTTTTTATGTGGTGTGTTTCTCTCAGTGTCTCATACATCAGTCGTTGAATAATTGCTCAAATCTACTGAAATCATAAATGTTAAAGGATCATTGTGATTGATAATTCTAGTCTCATTTACTTATTTCATTTTATTTTGTTTCATTTAAGAAAAGGAATACTTTATTCAAGCTCATCAAAGAAATGGGCAGGTTGAGTCTGTAACAAAGCATGTGGTTTAAAGAATAGGCCAGTAATTGTATATGGGAGTATACACTTCTACGTACAAATTAACTGATTAGATCACAACTTTTAAATGTTTAAAACAGAATAAACTTTCCTATCAAAGCAGCGCCTTTGTGACATTTTAACTTTAGCATTCTCTTCCTTCTTCCTCACCCTCTCCTTCAGTAGAATCCACATCATCCTCCTCATAATCCTGCTCAAGGGCAGCCATGTCCTCATGAGCCTCAGAAAACTCCTTCCTTCCTTCTCTATCCTATGTACCAGTGAACGAAGGAATGTTTGACACACATCAGGTCAAAATTGTGGGCCAAGCAAGCAACAGCTGTGGTGTGCTCAGCACGCACACAGCTTGTCCTACTTTGGCTGGGCACTGCAATGAATGCAAACTTTGAAGCCAGTGGGGCACCACTCCACAAACTGGATTCTGCGTTTGGTCTTGATGGTGGCAATGGCTGCATTGACATCTTTGGGAACCACATAACCTATGGTACGACAGGCAGCCATATATTTACCATGGCGAGGGTCACATTTCACCAACTGGTTGGCTGATTCAAAGCAGCACTGGTGATCTCTGCTCTTTATGGTAGCCTTTTGCAGCAGAGTTGACAGGGGCGTATGTAGCCAGAGGGAAGTGGATGAAGGGATGGTCTGGAATTCTGTCAGATCAACATTCAGGGCTCCATCACATCTCAAGGAAGCGGTGAGGGAGGATACAATTTGACCTATCGATCTAGAAAGGTTATTAGTATATGTAGGGCGCTCAACATTGAGGTTTCTATGATGGGTATCATAGATGCCAGTGCAAACTTCATCACTGACCACGGGTTCCAGGTCTACAGACACTGTCATGGGCACATGCTTGCCAGCGCCTGCCTCACTGAAGAAGGTGTTGAAAGAGTCATCTCCTACCCGCTCCCACACACACACTCACAGTGGTCTTGCTGTCACTTGGCATCTGGCCATCAAGCTGGAGGCCGTGTTCAAGGAGCTCCCAGCAGGCATGACCAGTCTGAAGAGCAGCCCGGCCAGCGTGGGTGGAGATGCACTCAGGCATGGTTGCTGCTTTTCAGCTGCTGAGCTGATGGCTGAGAAGAGGTAGTTGCTTCTTACAGCGTCACCTTTAGGCAGTCGGTTTAAGAGCACCTCCCCACTTTAATTTTAGAGAAGAAAATGGAACTCAGAGAAGCTGTGTGACTTCCCTGATACTACCAAAATGACACCAAAATATTCAGTTGTTACACTAAATGTCGATTCGCCTGTAAGTCGACCATTAGCACTGCTGTGTCACGGCAGCTTTGTACACAGTAAGACTGTTTAGCAGATACACCAATATGTTTGTGTCCGAGTGATCAGTCTTTCTAAATGGTTACCTTAAGAGAATATAAAAATATTCCAATGATTTCCAAAAAAAGAGTTTTGAAGTCCATTTTCACAGCCAGATATTGCACTATTTATACGTTAATTTAGTTATTACTTAACAGTGACTGCGAGCTACTATGCTTTGGGCATAGAGGTAAATGCCACTAAATCCTTGTTGGCAAGGACGGCAGTAGAGGTGAAGATGAACGAAAGGAAAGGTGAGTGGGAGGCACGATTAAGTAAATCAAAAGATTGGATTCAAGGCATGTAAGAGAAAGGGGAGAGGGCAAAGATCAGTGATAACTTACATATGCTGTTCTAAGCATGTATGAAACTACTCCCCAAACCAGCACTGTGAAGTATAACTATCCTCATTTTTATTTCACAGATGAACTGAGACCCAGAAAAGTTGAAGTACTTTTTCAAAGCCACAGGGTATGAACCCATGTAGTTCAGCTACAGAATCCACATTCTTACACCCTAAACTGTCTGGCCTCTATGGAATAGCTCTGATGGTTTGCGTGCCTAAGCAAATAGAAATATTTCTGAAGCAAACTGGATGTGAAGAAGTGCAAATAGGTGTATGAAGAAGGGAGAAAGATGGGCAATTTCAGTATTTGGACAGACTTTGGCATCTGTTATGGAGTCAAGAGTTTTTCCACATTGGTCAGGGCTGCAGACACCTTTTTGGAAGTTATCAGCACACAGGTAGCAGTTGAAAATATGGGGGTAGCCAAGTTTGCTCAGAGAGAGTATACTGAGTGACAAGCAAGGTTCTCTGAAGTGCAAACTCCCACATTTAGGGAAATATAGCAAAAAATAAACCAGCAAAATTGATTGAGGTGAAAAAGTCAGAAAGAAAAAAGAATAAAACATGAGAACTTGGTAAAGGATGATGATGGCATGTTTCACAGTGTCAGCTTTAATTGAATTGAAGGACAAAAGCATGTCCACTGAAAATGATAACAAGGAGGTTATTCAAGTGGCAAAGTAAAAATGCCAGTGTGTGGTACGTCGAAGCATGAATTTGAGGTGGTCACGAATGAGGGATGAGATGGAGTCCTTGTTGAAGAAACTTTATTGTGAAGTAGAGACTTAGTCCATGCTGGGGGAAGCAGAAAGGTGTTTTCTTGGATATCACATCCTATTTTTTATGTAAAAAGAGGCTTCATTTCATCTCTCATTTTTAAATGACAGGCTCTTATTTGCATCAAAAATAAAATAATATCATAAAGAATCATTTCTGCCTTCATTTGAGACATTAAAAATATGTTGCAAACTCTGTTTAATTCCATAAGATGAAAACTCAGATATATTTTAGTAAATATATGTAACAACAGGCACTGCACTTAACTATAAAGATCAGTAAGGAGCAAATGTGGACACAATTAGAAATGATTTGCTGAAAAAAAGTAAATATGCCAAGTTAATAGCAGGTAATGAAAGACACTACATGCCATTAATAGATTCTAGGAGATAAAGTGTCTTTGTGAGAAAGGTAGCAGGAAGCTATAATTATGTTCAGAAAAATCCTTCAGCCTATCTGCAATACAAACAAATTTGAATTTGAAATGTCAGGTAATATTGTTTTTATTTTCATGGTTTATCTTAGACCCTGATCAAGCTATTTATTGTTTATCATAATTAGAGGTTCTAGTGTTACAAGCGTTACAAGTGTTTCTTCTAAAAGAGAACCCTGGCATATCTGGTAGAGGAAAGCTCAATATAATTATTTTCCCTGGTAATGAAAGAATATGTTACAGCATTCTTTTTTATAAAGAAATGCTGTCTCTTAAAGTTGAAAATTCTGTAAGGATACACCTGATGTTATAAAGAAAAAAATGAAAGGAGTGCCTGTTTAGTTCTGTGAGATCTGTCAAGAGCTGCTTGAGGAATGCTATAACGTGTTACAGGCAGATTACCCACAGAAATATAACTGAACTCTACCCCCTTCCCACTATTAGGAGGAATAGGCCTGCACGTAGTTGTATTATTATTCAAAAATAATTCAGAAGAAAAATATTGAAGCAGTGAAGGACTTTTCTCCTACCATTAAAGCCTTTCCTCCTATATTTCCTGTCTCAGATCATGCCTCTCTTCACTTAATTGCCTAGCATATGAGATACCTTTCTATACTCTTTATTTTCCCATCACTCACATCAGTCACTGAGCCTTTTCTGTTCTACTCTCTTTTTATATGTTAATCCTATCTATCATCTGTAGCTCCATCGTCTCTTCCTAGACTTCATTTTTTAAGTCTTGAAACTGGTCATACTGCCTGTAATTCTATTCCTTCCAATCCGTTTTCCACACCTTTAGGGATCATTGTAAAATGTAAATGTGATAATAGTCGATGTCTTGCAATCACCAGCAGATTGGAGTCTAAGTAACTGAGCATGTTGCAGAAGGTCCTTACCGATCCGATCCAAGTTTTCCCATTTCTCTACACAGGCCAAACTGAACTTCCTGCAGTGTTTCAAGTACTCCAGGCACATTCCTACCTCCAAGTCTCTGCAAAACTGTTTCTCTTCCTGAAACACCCTAACTCCATCTTTGCAATTGCTTTACCTGGTTAACTCTGACTTGTTAATTTGTCCATTTAGGTGACCACATAAGTGTCTCATCCCCTCAAAATGCTCCAAAGCTGATTTACATATCTTTTATATACCTCTCTTGCAGCTTGTACTTACCCAATTTGAACATTTCTAAAATTATATTAAAATTGCCTATTTATATAACTGGGTTTCTATTTGAAGCTACTTAAATAGAAATGTAGAAGCTACCTCTTTACTATTAGTTGTATTCTAACCAGAAAAAAAAATTAATAAATGAATGGAAAAACACCTCATTTCTATATATAATATATAAACACATTTGGAAAATAACTTTTTCTCAAGCCTCTGTTTTTCATACCTAAACACACAGTATTACTAAAAGAACAAAAAGGGATAATAAAGCTAGAACTCATTAATAATAATAGGGCAAATACATAATGTATGCTATATTGTTGTAATTTTGTTCTTGTTAATGATTCTTTGTAAAATTGATGCTATGCCATGAATACAGCTGCTTTTATGAGCAGCTTGAGATGACACATTATATTCTCCTTGTACAGAATTCCACATTGCAGACCTGGGCTCTCCCAACCACATTTTGACAGCCCATCAGTTAAAGGATTCATTGGAGACAACCACAATAGTAGCCCATGAATTAATGCCTGGTTTCTAAGAGTTTGCTTCCGTAAGTTAGAGCTGTTTGAGTAAAAAAGGCGTTACTCAATAAGGATATAAATACATAAACTTCTGCAATACAGTTCTTAAGAGAGTGTGATAGAATTCGACCTAACCTTAAAATCATCAGAATTAATTTTCCTCTTTGGAGTTTTCTTCATAGATTTACTTGTAGGTGGGAGATTTTAATTTAGATTTTATGTGCATTCTAAGAAAACACATATGAAAGCAAGGGAACAGATGTATTTTTTATAAAACATGAAAACCGTCAAGAATTGTCTCTAATAATCCTCATGTAGTTGTATAAGCCTTAAACATCCGAATCTCAATTTTTCTATGCCTAATTATTACTTAAGATTTATAATAAAATATATTATTAATGTTCTCACTGCTAGAAATTCTGTTTCGGCGCTCTGGTTCAGGGCTGAGGAATTTGCATTTTAATGAGAACCTCAACTGATTTTGATATGGGTTGAAGTCAGTTCATCCTTTAGAATCTGATCTAAAAAAATGTACCCATCTTCATTTTTATTTTCTTACAAGAGACCCTGCATTTTTTAATCATATGTAATATATTGCCAAACATACCTATTCATGTAGAGTAACATTTTTAGATGCTTGTACTGTGGTGAGGTTCTCATTTTCAAACTTTGTACTCACTCATACTTAAGTTCAAATAATATAAATAATGTATTTCTCTTACATTTTAAGTAGAGTTCTATATATTATGAATAGGCGCCCACAGAATAGACAAAGATAACACTGTTTTCATGGAACTATTATCCTATTACTGGCATTATATTAGAAAATGGAGTGGAAAGCCCACTGGACATGAAGAAATCTGCTTTGCCACTACATAAGGCACCTCCTCGCTGTGGACTTCGAGGTCCATATCTAGGCAAGGAGATTGTACTTAGTACTCTTTAAAACGTTTTTCTAATTGAAGAGTATGTTTTTATGCATGTGAAACTTTTAATTTAGAAGAACACTTTTTTTTTTTACATTTGACAAAGGTTGCTAATCTATATTTGAGGAGGAAATATGGGATATTTTCAAAAACACCATTTCATTATATAACATGTCTTACTTACAGTAAAGAGGGAGACTGAGACTTAGTAAAAGTGTCATTTTAGGACTGGTACAGCCCCTCAGTTTGCATGCTCAGTAAAGGGAATGATGGCAAAGCCATATTGAATATTTATTCAATGTATAAAATAATCAGCTCATAATATGGTTGTATTGACAGCTTTTCTCTGAAAAGCCTACTTAAGATCCAGTAAAGCCTAACACACTTGTTTTAGGGAATTCTGTTTGTAAGAATTATTCTGCATAGGGGTGTGAAGTCACAGGCTCTTCTCTGGACATGAATGAGGGTTCCTGAGATTCCATGATTTTTCAAATAAAGTACACGTCTATTAAGTCAGTATAAAGGAGGTTTGGGATTCTCTGCCTACACTGTTTCTTCTTTTAATGATAAAGAAAAACATTGTAGATCCTTGCAGAATACCTGAGAAGGAATTTGCAAGACTCTTTACTTCTGTTCTCCCTAGGAAATCAAAGTCTACATTTTGACAAATATTTTAACTTTCTGAAGTTTCAAGGTGAGAACGATTAGTCAATTTTCCAGTGATCTAACACAAGGATTACACAATTATTCTTTAATTCCTGAGTGTCCTAGCCATCCTGTTCATTAAAGCAAAATTAAGGTACTTTATATTGAAGGCTCGCACACCATCTAGCTGTCCGCAGGGGATAGTTGATGGCTATCACAGATACAGGGTCCCTGGAAACTTCTGGTACTAAAAAAAAGATGTGCTTGCTCAGGCGCTTGTAATTTTGTTTTTCTCTTCCTGACGTGTGTATGTCAAAGATGCTACTTAGACATTTGTTTTCTTCCACTCTGAAATAGCAGAAGGCCGCATGGATTGGGGCAAAGAGAAGAATTTATGAGGTAAAACAGACATTGCTTTCTTTATAGTTCTAAATTTTGAGGTAAAATAGTTTAGATATTAATATACCCTTTCAGAGATTTGTATCACTTCTTTAGCAAGAATTTTTATTGCTGTAAGACTCACTGAGGCCAAGAAAAGTGCCACAAATCAGAATAACAGATTAGGGTGTTTATAGAAAATCATGATTTCTAAATTCCATTCTCACATTTCCTTTGTTTGTACTGTTCTTAAAACATTGATCCTTCATAACATTTAAGTTATTTATCTTTCTACACACATGATTTTCATAGAGAACTTTATACACATAAACTTAAACATATTGACATTCACACTAAACTTCTAGCAATGAGCTTAGTTTCTGGCTCAGTTATGAAGTATGTGAGTATACTTTACTAATGAGTTCATTGAAAAACTTCAAACATTTTGTTTGTATATAAACCTGCTTTGCATTTTTAGAAATAGGAAATTAGTTTTCATCGGAACTTATTTCTCCAGGGAAAAAATATCTTGTAAAAGAATCATCATGTTCTTGCTCCTATTGTGCTTATCCACATTCAAAGACCACTGGAACCAACCCCTTTTATTATCTGCTCCGCAATCGCAATGATTGCTATGCTTTTGCCTAGAATATGAACGTTCTCCTCTGTAAAATCTCTTTAATAAATATAATCATATTCTGCTCTAGCCACCCAATCTGTGAACATCCATGTATAATTATATGTACTTAATATAATTCCCTAGTAATCCAAAATCTCAACAGAAATGGCATTCAGTTTATGTTTGTTATAGCACTTCTTCCACTTGATACAAATGATTGCCTCGAGTGTACTTAACTGTTTTGAAATCCATGTATCTGCCATTTGAAAAATAGCCCAGGATCTGAGGAAAAAATGAATATGCCACAATGCAGAACTCAGAAATTTATTTTCTTTTAGGTACAGAGCTAATTTTAGCTACCCAGGTGAGGGCATCCCATAAACTCTGTAGTCACCTGCCTTTATATGCAAATATTTTTAGAGAAACACAAATATCTAAAATAAATAAATGCTCTTCTTCTCCCAGCATAAAGTATTACTCGTAATTGCTTCCTGACATGATAATTATGCAATATAACATTTTCATTAAGATTTATATTTCTGCCTGCAAAGATGGTTCCAGATATTAAATCTTGCACATCGCCATCATACAGGCCATAATGCAGGTAAAGAAAACCACTGCTTAGGGAACAAAACTGGATATTTGTAGATAAGATCACAATTTGTGGCATCAAAGCAAGTACACATTTATTTCTTTCAACTTTCCAGTTATGCATATATTACATTAATGATGAATGTAGTGCTCTTGAATTTAGCCAATATCTTCATAAAGGATTAATTTAGCACTTCCTCGTGGAGGTTCTTGGTAATAGACCCACAAGAAAAATGGTTGACATACATCATTTTCCAATTTAAAGCCCTGCAAAAATATCTGGGACCATTTACAGAAGATTTTTCTCAGCATAAGTGGAGGAACTAAGTTTAACGTCTTTGATGCAGGCGGCAAATAAACCCTTTTCTAACCCTGAAGATTAATGTAGAAAATTAGTGGAGTTGTATGAAGACTGCCGTTTATTAAAGTAAAAAATCTCAGGCCTACCTAAAGCTCCATAAGTATTTTGTAATGAATTAAAAATCATTTGACTTTAGGACTACTGAGTTTCTAATGAGAATGATCCGATTCCTGTTTATCCTTGGCAAAATGTGCATCTCAACTATTAAGATAAAAGACTAATCAAAAAAAAGTCATATTGAACTTCAAATAATACAAACTATAAACGAAGGAGAAATTAAGGGATTGAAATTCTTTTTAAAACACATTTAGTTATCTTACTTTAGGGCAAAAGTTTCATCAAAATCAAACCGCAGGATTCCAAAAGAGTTACATAAGATACGTGGCTAATGTTATAATTGTGGAAATACTGCGTTAAAGTACAATGCACAGTCATGATTAGAACACCTAGAATTAATGTTGAGAAGTAGATTATCGCAAGGCTGCCTGGTTTCTATAACTTTCTGTTTTGATACCTTCAGCAAGGTACTAACGCCTCTCTATATCTTCAAAACTTGTATCAATAAAATTGAGGTAGTAAGAGCACCTAACTCTTAGGATTGTCACATGGATAAAATTAGTTAATTTAGTAAGTCCTGTATAAACTTACTATGGTAAAGATGATGGGGATCATTATGAATTATTTGGAGTTTTGAAACTTATTATTTATCTACTCCATAAAGGTAAGGTATGTTTGTTTATTTATTTATTTTTTTTATTTTTGTTTTTCCTGGCACTTCCACGATAAATACTCAATAACTTTGGCTATAGGAGCAAATGAATCTTTCACTCCAGTCACTCTTTCTCACTAGTACCAAAGTGGAAAGGGTATGCTAACAGAAATAGAGTAAAAAATAAAATATTAACTCTGGTACATAGTTGTGATTTCTATTTGATCCAGGAGGACATTTGCTTAATTAGTAATTTATTTTTTTAATCAATTCATGCTAGGCTCATTCTTTCTATATCAAGATATTTCTAAGGTGACCACACTGTATGTTCTGGTTTACATCTTCCATAACCACAGTATTAGTAAAGAATCTTTATAAATTAATGGATGCTCTAATTTCAAAATTAATTCCCTGATTCACCTGCTTCCTCAATTAATAAAAGAAGCAAAATGTCCTCCAGTGCCGTATTCCTAACAGTATTCATTCTAATTGTTAATTGTTGCCTCTGAAGATTATTTAATTATTTCTTGATTGCATCCCTTTATTTACAAATAAAACTTCATATCCAAAATTATTTCACTCTGAAGGATCTTATTATTTATTAGTACATATCATAATTAAGAACTCAAAAAAGGCTTTAGTCTTCTGCATGTTTACAAATCATCTGCCACTTCCCCTGCCCCACCTCCACACACACTGTTCCTGCATCACTAAAGAGAAATATAATCACTACTAAAAAAAAAATCTCAAGCTAAATAAATAAATAAATAGATAGATAGATAAATAAATAAATAAATAAATAAATAAATAAAACTGACACTGCATCAATAAATACAAAATACTCCCAGAAGAGAAAATTTCCGTTTGCCAACAATATACCTAGAAGATGTTACTTAAAGAAAACCTAGTTTGGAGAATAGAAAAAGAAGTAATTATTTTACCCTAAATTATCTTCCTAGTAAAACAGTAGAATATCTCTCTAAGATGATTTCGCAAACTCCCATTTATCAATTGATATTCTAAGCGCGAGGACAGCTGAGGTTGATTTGATAGCAGCCTGCACAGAGCCACAGGACTGACAGCTTGATTGAGCTGTAATGGAGACAGGGGACCTTTCAGATGGGGATTGATTTTTATTTGACAAATGCTAATGATGGTTTAAAAAAGATAACTAAAACACTCCAAGCACTGTCTCTGTTAGGTAATATATTAAGGATATTTGGAGAAGTGTCTATTTCCCTCATTGTGTAAATACTTGTTTTAATTGATTTCCTCTTTCCTCTTAGCGTTTCATACCTAATTTGTTTGTTAGAACATAATTTCAAAATATCTGCATAAGGAAACTAGATGTTTGTAAATTAGCCATTGAATTCTAGTGATATTTGACTTTCCTCTTTTAATTATTCTATTGCAAATAATCTTAGTGTGATCTTTGCATTTTTCTCATTGGTCTCTCAACAACAATTTTTACTAAATCTCATGATATGCTCTTCCATATCTCTGTATAGATAACTTGCTACTTTTCTCATTAAAAATGATCCTCAATTAAGGATCTGACCATTCCTTTATTTATAATATTTCTTCACAGTGTTACTATCATCTTTAGATTTCATAAAATTCCAATTACCAAGCAGTATTTCCTTCACTGATGTAACAACACCAGTCCTGTTCTTAAAACTACTTGTCACTTTTCCTTTCTGGCTAATATCTAAAGTGTGATAAACAGTTGGTCTTTCTTAAATATATCTTGTGATAGTAATGTTAGAAAGGTTTGAAAATAAAAGTGCCACTGTGATGCGAATACTGCTGTATCAACTTTGTGGATTCCAAGGACCTTCACCACATCTCTCTCTCCTTCCAATTTCTGTGACTCTAGCCACTCTTACTCCCTCAGCACCCACACTTGCACCCCACCTAACAGCTTCATCAAAAGGTAAAGCAGCCTGGCTCTTGCAGTCAGTTCTTTGACTGAGCGTGGGATAGCTTTTCATGCCTCTCTCACTCTACCCTAGAAAAATGGCAGGAAACAATTTAGATTTAGGTTTTTCTTTTGCATACAGCCTCATGGCGAGAAACTACTCCTTAGACTCCCTCTGCATGTTTATCTGTCTTTCCTTTAAAAGTTACATAACTCTTTCCCAATGAACCGTCTTCCACAATATGTATCACCTAAACATCTGGCTAAATAAAACCAATTATACGATTAAAAATAAACGAGGATTTGCCAACAACATGTTCTGCTAGCTAGTCTTCCTCAAAGTCAGATATTTGTACTCTAAACACGACTGTGTGGATTTCCTGGTTGCATTTTTCACCTAGAATATTTTTTTCTCTTTGTTTTCTCTGAGGTCATTTTACTCTTACTCTTCACTCTCAAACCTGACTAGAGTGGTGATACTAGGGAATAGTGATACAACGAGTAACAGTAGTGAACAGAAATACTTAGCTCCCAACTGGATGTTCCCACCTTTGTCTTCATGACAAATTGCTTATTGGTGGTGTTTATCTGCTTTACTTTCTTCTTTGTAGATTGTTTAAATGAAAAGAAAGATTTCAACTCAGCATAGAGACTTAGACAGAAGCTGGGAATGGAGCTGTAGCTTGACTTTTTCCTTCAGAGCAACATCTGTTTGTTTGTTTTTTCAAGTAAATTAAAATACTTAATTTGATTGCTTAAACAATACTCAAAGACCACCTGTTCAAAAAAATATTTTTCTACATTAATATGAAAGCAGTAAATATGTAGGTATAAAGGTATTGGACTAGGGAATAGATTTCAAAGGCAATTCATTCTGTACTTTCATTGTTTGCAAAAAACAAAGCACAGGTTTATGGTTTCTGTGTACATAGTTTGTATGTGGTTTATTAGTTAGATAAATGCCTTATGCATACATCAGGCAACACATTGCCATACTTAATGCGACATATTGTGATGATTTGTTACATTTTAGCAGTTTGGGAAAGTGTGCACATAATCTACATAACAAGTTTAATAGAATAGTTTGAAATGAGAACCAAGGAGGCATAGATTAATAATTCCATGCACAAATGCATACACATATGCTCACACTACCACACAAACACACTTTTTAATATATTTTTTAAAATGTTATTATCATCTGCACAACATTTACATGTTTAACATGAAATATTTATTGGTTTTGATGAGAAATGATTTGTTAATCTGTAAGAAATTTTTTTTAGATTGAAAGTCCCTTAAAGTATTCTGCCTGAACTATTATAGTATTTTCTTTTTAATTATAGTTCTTTAAACTCTATCTGCTAAAGCAGCAAAACTTGAGTACTTAATCTCCCACAACATTTAAATTTACACATGTGAGAAGATTGACTATGTCTCTCATGTTGTAAAGCTTCGCTTTCTTTCAGTTTTTGTTTTATATTGCACATTATCAGTCAGACTTCGTCAGCATTTGTAAAATGCACATGGGAAGCTAGAAGAAATATTGTCCTCAAAACTTTTGTTTAACTAAAATGTTGAAAGTCTACCAGAAATGCAGCAAGCGACAAATTTCCATGCATAGACATCTGAAGTTCCCGAAGTACTGAAGACCAAAGTGAGGCCTTTTTCTGAAACAATGTCCTGCCACTTGCTTTTTTTCCTTCAGCTTATTTGACAATTACTGTTTTCTGCTCTCATAACTTGGGCTGCTGCTTCTAGCAATTCAGGGCACCTAAAAACTTTTCTCATAATAAATGAAGGGGAAAGGATTGGAAAATGCATTTTCAGTCGGCATGTAGAGGGAGGTTTCATTCATTAAAATAAGCTGTTCAGTGCTGTCCGTTTGAGAGTTCTGTAAATGGAAGAAACCAACAAATGTAAATATGGGCCAGAAAAAGAGCCCTTAGTATACCAGACACAGTCACAACACCGTGTCTTTAGTATGCAGTCAAGTGAGGTACCAGACATTGAGCAAAACACCAATTCTATTATAGTCCACTTTGATAAATTAGGATCAAGAAATTATTCTGAAATTTAAAAAAGTAACGACAATTAAAATCCTGTGACAAATCTTATCCTCACATTGCTGTATACCATTATCATCTTTAAGCCACTTAAATTCATGCAGTAAAAATACTCGTATATTGTTTTAACACTTAAATCTCTGTGCTTTTATCCCTGTGCTGTCGTTAGGCACTGAGACTAAGATAAAGATTCCTTTAAAAGAAGAAAAAATAGAACAAATTTAAGCAAATCCTAGGAAATACCAAGGTGTAAGATTCCTGACTTTTTCATGTACTGCTTATATTCACCACAGAATTTAATCTAGAATGTGACAGTTGACAGTTGTTTATGATGCAGTTCAATGTGTTCAGTTTTAAAGATGAAGAATTCCTTTTTAATTGCTTTTAAAAGGAGTTAACTCTAAATAAACTGACCCAGGTAGCTTGAACTCAGTGTCTTGTGACCATGCATATGAACAAAAATACTTGTCAACAGCCACGTTCCACATATCATATGTGAAAATAAAAATAAAAAATGATTGACAATATCAATGACAATACTTAAGGAGGAACAAATAATAGCAATAAATGTGCTCAATAATGTTTTTAGTTATAATATTTGATTAAAGACTCAAAAATTTTAAAGAACATTTAGTAAAAGACTGTTGCAACAAAAATGAGGTATCAAAGATGTAAAATAAATTATCAGAAACTTCTAGACTAGTGGTTCTCTAAATTGGCAATATCTGGGGTGCAGTCTAGGTATTGGGGGTTTTGTTGCTTCTCAGGTGATTGTAATGTGCAGCCGAAAAGAGCACTTCAATAGACATTTTTCCAAAATGTACAGTCCACATATTTCTAATTTTACTTCAAGTTAAATAAAGAGCTTTTACTTTAACCATAATAAACCAGAAATAAACTATAGAAAGAGCATAATATAGAACTGGGAAATTTTTTCTGTGATAAGTATGCTAGAGCCAAAGAAAAGTTAAACATTGAGAGGACGGTGGAGGAGACCTAGATGTGGGATACACCAGCAAATTTGAGAAAATGCCTTTAGTCGCTGAGGCTGAACACCCTGGCTCCATCTTCAGTACTGAAAAGTGTGTGGTTGGGGACTGTCTTAGATACCGCCGTGTGCCCAAGGATAACATAATTTTTATTTCACAAAAAAATTCCACTGTCTCCACCACATTTCTCAGAGGTTTTAACCAGTTGTACTATTTCCATTAAGGGTTTGCATGTCCGTAGAGTGTAACCTTTCTCAATAAGGCAAAGCGAACCTAGAGAGAAGGAGTAAGAGGGTGAGGGGATGCAAAAACATGGTTAACTGTTCCTCCTCCTCTTCTCCCTTTTTTCTCCTTCCTCTTTCTGTGCCTCTTTCTCCTTCTGCTCCCCGAAGCAATCAGCAAAGCAACCTGAAAGGAGAACCAGCAGAACCCACTCATCAGAATCAGAGCACAGCAGCCCCAAAGTGATAATTATTCAGACAGTCTCTTGTTGTTTGTAAACACCTGCCTCTGTTCCACATGTCTAATATTTTCTTTTGATTCTTCAACATATTTACAATTCACCTCTTCTAAAACTTGTCTTCTATTAATAGAAAACGTGGCCTTCTTTGGAAGAAGAAGCCATTTTTATGTCTTACAAACTACTTTAACATCTTATGCTCTCTGATTTGCAATATGCAACCGGAATCTGGAAAATAACTTCCATAACTTTAGTGAATGTTGCTTGCTTTTTTATTACACAACGATCATCAAAAGGCAGTGAGCTCTCCAGCCCTGAAAACACTCGAAGAAAGGGCAGATGGCCTTTGTGCACAGATTCCTAAATTCAGGAGGAGATGAAACTAAATAATTTCCATGTTCTATTTCAACTTCAAGAATTTATATATGATACTTATTTCCAAAATTACTTGACATAACCTACAGTACAGTAGATACTATACGTCTGCAAAAAATAGAATTTGAAACTAAAACTTCAGAGAACTCAAATGAGGTGATTGCTAATGTAACCTGTGATTAGAAGATGTAATTAGAGATACTCATGAAGCAAGTTTTCAAAGCTTATTCATACTGTTCAGAACAAACTTGCAAGTGTGAAGTGTCAATAGGTTGTTTTTAGCGTCAGTTCCTCCTTCTAAAGCAAGTTTATAGTTTGTTTCTCACTTACCTATAGAAATCATCTAATTTCCAAGTCCATCAAAGTTTATGTATTATAGGTGGTCCACACAGACAATGCCTTGCACACAGTAGGTGCTACATAAAAGCGTATGAATTGAATTAAAAGGCCCAGGACAGAAAGTTCTTATCCAATTCTACCTTAAAATGTCTTAATTCTTGCCAAAGAATGAAATATGGATTCTGATGGAAATCTAATTAGATTATAAAAGAGATGAATAAAATAGGACAATAAGGAGCAGAAATAGCAACAATTCAGTTCCTCTCTGTGTAAAGAGAAGCATTCCTCCACCTCCATTTTTCACAGGAGAAAAATGTGGCTTGGAGCTTTAGTATTCTGCTCAAATAGAGAGTAGGCAAGATGAACAAGCAGGAGGCTATTTGCCTGGAATCCAAAATTGATAGATTTTAACAATTTATCAAAGTGTTAAAGAAAAAGAAAAAAAAAAGCCCTCGATCCTCTTAATATTTAAGGATAATATATATCACTCTTCATCTTGAAAATGCAGTGTAATTACTCCTCACCTTTGTCACTGGCTTCTTCAGAGCGTTAGTCCATGCCTCTCCTCGCCCCAGTACTACAGCAATGCTAATACCTCATCGCTTCCTGCCCCTCAAAGCTGCAAACACTTCTCCATGATGATTTTTTTAAATCACGTGACTCTTTACCACCTCCTCTTCCATTTGCTATTATTTCTAGAAAATCTAACTTTTCGATAAAGGCATGTTTTCATTTTTGCTTTTTTGTTTGTGTTGTTTTTGATGACATGTTCCCCCTCCTCTGGTAGGTAAGCTTCTGCCCTCATCCTATAATGATAAGGTTTAAGGACACAAATGACCATCTGCTCAAGTCAGTCTGTGCTTTCCTTCGCCTTTCTGCTGCTTTTTCTATTTCAGTCACTCCATGCTGCTCTCACCCCTTAGGTTCTGTCACAATGCAAGACCCTGTGTCCCCTACGCACACTGACTGCTCCTCTGCTGCTGTCGCTAGCGCGTCTCTGTCTTCCCATGTTATAAAGTGCACTCCCCGCCCTGTAAGATCTAGGCCTTTGCCTTCCGTTTCTTTCTTTACACATTCATCCTCATCCATCTCATCGACCCCAAACTCCTAAGAATTAAAATCAGTGTTTTGGCAAATATTTTTAAAATATTAAATATAAAATATTAAATATATTAAATATTAAATATAAAAGTATAAATGTAAAAGTATGTACAATGAAATAAATAAGTACATTTCCCCGGAAAACATCTCTTCATCTTTTGGTCAGCTATTGGCCCCAATTCTAACCCCCTATGTATTTTAGTCCTTATATGTTTTATTTTCCTTCCTTTCCAGGTTCACGCACATTCAGCTGTTGTATAACCTGCAGAACTTTCGAAATAGCTTCCTACAGTTTTCCTAGCTTTAACTCCAGCCCCTTGTCTCATGCTATCTGGTTTTCCCTGCTCTCTCTCTCTCTCTCTCTTTCTGATTTGCGTGTTCACAGTCTTTCCTGACTTGGCTGTAAACGCCTGGAGAGCAGAAAGTACATTAGATGTTTGCGACATAACCTGGACTCTTGGCACAGTCTTACTCGTAGTTACCATCGAGTAGACACTTGTGATGACGACTGCACTCAGTGAGCACTCAGTCATTGTTGAGAGCGGGGAGGAGGAAGGCAGTGCAGTCTTTCCTTCACTATTTCAGGTCCCTGCTCTAACCAACATGCCCCCCGGCATGACTCAGTCCAGGGCCATCACCACTTTCTCTGATTCTTCTTGATGACTAGTTTCATTCATTTCCCAGGTTTGTATTCAGAAATATAATGTTATATTATTGATATAGTATTTTATTTTTGAAAAGGTACTATAAGTTGTTAATTTGGAGCAAATATAGAGATACAGGTACACAGGTATGTATATACCTACATGCACAAAGATGTATGTATTTGTGTATGTACATGTGCATATTACATATTGTATTATTTTTCTAGTGCTGCCATAATTAAGTATCACAGATTGACTTAAACACCAGAAAGTATTTTTTTCACAGTTCTGGTGGCTAGAAATTTGAGATCAAGGTGTTGGCAGAACTGAATTTTTCTAAAGCCTTTATCCAAGGCCCCTAGAGGAAAATCTTCTCCCTGTGTTTTCACGTGGTTTTTTCCTCTGTACCAAAGGTCCTCTTCCTATAAGGACACCATACTAAATTAGGGCCCACCATAATGACCTCACTTTTCATTTTAACTTAATTACTTCTTTAAAGATCCTATCTTCAAATAGTCACATTTTAAGATACAAAGGATTAGGTTTTAACATGAATTTTGGCAGAAGAAAATTCAGTCTGTTTCTCTCTCACTTTCTGTCTCTGTCTCTCTCTAATATAAATATATATGTATATACACACACACATATACACATATATGCACATACATATGTACATGTATACCTATATGTGCACATATATACATGTACATATATACAGTTAAAGAAATTTAAGTAAAAAATAATTGTGTTGAAACAAGAAATTTTAGAAAGACTGTAAGCTTTGAGGACAAAAAGGAAGCACACAAAAATGTAACCACCCATTCAGCCTGATGTCTGAAAGATTCAGCTGGGAAGACACAGGACATCGGGGAGGTCACTTGGTTTAACATTGTCATCTCAGTAAAGAAAAGGAAGTAGCTAATGCATCCAGTGGAATTTCAGAGGGCGTTAATCATATCAACTTTTATTCCCTTGAGAAATTCTCACAAAACTGAGGTAAATATCTGGAATGCACAATTGACAGAGACATATGGAAGACATGCTTTAATAATACAAATAGGCTTTCTATCCTCTTCAGGGCCTAAGTTACATTTTGAATTACCTCCCAGCACACATGCTGCCCTTGTGCATCCACAGTTTAGCATTCCATGCAGATCCATTTCCCAAGACTGTCTCTAGACCTGGGTCATTTATCGATTGTGTTCAGTCATGGCTTTTACTGATCATTTTTAGTCTCACATGCAGGTGGCTCTTTCAGCACATTTTAAAGTTTTCTTGCTGGTATCCCTACTGTTTTTTCTTAGGTGACTCATGTTGTAATTTTCCAAACGGACTCTTTTAACAGTGAGAAGAAAAGCATTCACTCAGCTAAGATAGATTTTGTGTTCAAAGCCATTCTAAACTCTCAGTGAAAAATTTGAACATGTTGGTATTTGAAACAAGAACATTGGGAGTGATATAAAGGGGTCAGGTAGGAATTGCCTGCCTGCAGAACATTCTCCTGTTGGAAAGACTCACCCCAATTCCCCTCAAACTCTCACAGAAACATAATGTGACTCTCAGAAATCCTAATCCATATATCTCTGCAAATGACATTCACCAGACTGTGAGTGTACAGACTTGCATACAAGAACACATGCATGCACACGAACCGTTTGGGTAAGAGATAAAATATTGGTTAATAGGAAAAAAAAGGTGAAAAAGTGTAATTGCATTGGGCTTGTTAAAAAACAATACCTTATTATTTTTTGTGATCAGTATTGAAATGAAAAAAAAAACTATTCATTGATAGAAAAATAAGGGAAGGATAGAATGACAAAATTTGGGGAGTGTATTTGTGTGAATTAGAACATTGACTTTTTTATCTCTTTCGGTTGGCAGCATATGAGATTTGTGTTGGGCATGGCTTTCTTAAACTAAATATGTACCTTGGGGTTCCTGATACATACATAGTGTGTTTCCCCTTCTTGAGAATGACCAAGTATAGTAGTGATATTACTTATGCCTGCTTTTTGTGCACATGAAGTACAGGTAAATAATATATACTGGGGGGTAAAAGCATACTGGGGAATATTAAGAGAAGTATAAAATTAACCTCAGTGAAGATGTAGCTTGTCCCTTAGATGACTCACAAGGAAATATGGTTGGAAGAACATCGGCAGAGAAAGGGAGAACAAATGAAAATAAGGAACGTCATCACAGTCAACAAAGCGGTTTAATGTGATCCAGCTTGAAATTCTTAAAATATACGGAAAAAGAGAAGTTTGTGATTTTGCTCACTTGGCAGGCATAACTTGAGCAGACAGAGTAAGCAGAGGAACAAATGCAAAGAAATATATTGTGCTAGGACTTTGCAGAGGAAGCCAGGGCCTGAAACTCGGGTAGCTTGGAAGAGGATTAGTTTGCACCAAATACTAAGGAGGTAAGAGATCACATATAGTAGGCACAAATGCAAGAAAGGACAGTGAGAGACAAGTAGAGGTCAGGTGATATCTGAATAAATTGGTAAAAATTAATTGCAATAAGAGGAGCATGAAATCAAGAAGCCAGGTCAGGAGACTAAAGACAAATGTGGTCAGTGAAACATCTCAGTGTCCAGCTGTTTGAACCAGGGACTTATACCAAAAGTGATATTTGATAGCCATGGTAATGAGTCTTAATCCCTTAAATGTTCATCCCTAGTAAATTAGATGATCTTTCCTGGTGTCTGTGAGCCATCACTGGCTGTTCACTTCGTCCACATTAATGAGAAAATTCCCTAGGTTTCGTGGAGTTGAACTGGCAGCTTTTTAAGATTGATCCTTTAATAGTCATATGGCTCCCTCCAGTTCCATCTATAAATTCTGAGCTCACTCTCATAATTCTTTCTCAAGAAAAATGCCAAAGGCTCTTCTCCTTGATATCTGTCTGACTTTTTCCCTCAACATGAGTATTATATGATCATATTTATAGGAGTCTTAGGTATCATACAACGTAAAGCATACAGTGGCTATAAACATACGTGTGTGTGTGTGTGTGTGCATGCATAAAAGCCAGATAATTATAGAATAATGACACCGCACCTTCCTCCTATGAAAGTCACACCTATATATTCTAAAGTTAAAGCAGTAATGTTGGGTCTCTTTTATTTATTTCAATTCTCATTTTTTCTATCTACTGAAATTCTCATCATTATTATTAGTATTAGTATTAATATTAGTATTAGTGCTGGTATTAGTATTAGTATTTGGTCTTGGTCTTGTTAAAGGACAAAAGACATCTTTGGTTACACTTCACATTCACCAAAATCTTTATTTACAATTAAATGTGTTAGACATAGTGTTTTTATAAAAATTTCTGTAAATTGAACTTTTATCAGAAATTGTCAGGCACAAATAAAGAATATTCTGTGACTTTTATGCAATTAATTCTTTTCTAAGCTGTAGAAGTCTGTTGTGCATTTTGTAGACTGTAAAATAGCTGAAGATATTAGTGATTTGAAGTATTTTATTTTTTAAGATTTTCAATGCTTTCCCAATAGTTTCCTGACTTTCAGAAGATTTTTCTTTCTTCTTTTTCTTCTCTATTCCTACCAGGGTAGCATTTTAAGTAGATGCTATAAATCTCTGCCAACAGTGCATTCATAGCCCTGCTTGAATGGTTTCATTTAGGCTAGGACTACCCTTACTTTTCAAATCTCTTCAAGATCTTTTTCATGGTGAAATAACACTTTGTTTTCATTAAAGAATCAATCACAACTTCCTAAAAAGCCCTTAGAGTAACTAAATATAGATGCTTTCTTTGGTTTTGGAGTAAATCCAATGTTATACCACATTATTAAATTAACTTTAAATTTCTACCTCACATCCAAACATGGATTTTTAGTTTTCTTTTTTTTTTAAGGAGAGAAGATGACACTCTTTGAATACATATGTACGTTGTTAATACATCCACTATTTTAACTTTATAAATTAAACACATTTGATGCCTGAGTTCTGTAAACATTTTCTACAAAGGCAAACAGGATGCTGGGACCTTATTTTGCAAGTTTAGTCAAACGTTTTCTAAAATACTGGTAATGACTACAGTATGTTTTTGCTTAAAGCTTCCAAGACCTCTAATTCAGGCCACAAATATTTCTTTAAAATGCACCAAATTTAGCAGAGAAATATATTGAGTTGGAGATTCGAAAAGGAAAACCTATAAATAGAAATCTTTCCCAAATATCATTTCTAAACTAGCCAAGTAGACACGAGGCACACTGATTTTTTTGAAAGGTATCATAATTTTTCAAAAATTTAGCCTGAAGTCAGCAATATACTATTCTTCTTGATGTGTTCCACAATGAGTAACAATGGTTTATTCATATGGTTATCAGTGACAGGGGAATGTGTATCCTAATGACTTACAGGATCTTTTCCCAGGTGAATTCATCTCCTAAGACATATCTATCCTTTGGGGGATGGGGGGTGGGGGGTGGGATCATGTGAATCAGAGATGAGATAACCTTTCTTTTTCAACATGTTTTGTAACATCAGTCATTCTGTTCTTTCCATATGATGAAAAACGGCTTTCAATTTTATAAGAGCCTCTATCTTCACAAAGTCCCATTTTTATGAAGTATTAAGCTGTCTTTATAAAAACGCACGTTGTCCATATCACAGCTCCCAGTGTGTGCTGTTGCATTCGTTCTTGTCACTTTATTTTTGTGTGTGTATTTCAAATAATAGAAAAAAATGTTCACAGTTCTCACAAATGCTAATCTACAGACACGTCTTATAGATTTTGTGGCTCCTAAGTTGAGACACAGATCTAGAAGCGAAGGCAATTTTGCGTGTAATTTAACAATGTGCTTGTGTTCATTCATTAGTACTAAAATGTCAGTCAGAGAAAAGCACCCTCTTCGCCCAGTAAATAACAAAACTATCTTTTTTTTTTTTTTTTAACACATGTTCTCCTTTCCTCAGCCGAATGTTTGTACACTTATAATTTTTAGGACATGATTCTATGGTACTTATATAATAAAAATTCAAATTAAATTTAATGAGATTTTACCCAAGTAAAGTCAGGAATAGTGTCATTTCTCATTTTAAGTGCTTTTCCTATTATTTTATTATATTCTAACAGGTGTATCGCATGTAATTTAAAAGTGCTTATCTCACTGTAACTTATATTTAGTAATCCCAAATATCAGAGTTAAAATATTATGAATGAATTATGTTGATTTGAAAGGCATATGCAGTGATCATTAATTTTCATTGCAGCTAGGAATAAAAATAGAGGGAGTTGACTATAATATATATATATATGTACATATACACATACAAGACTGCTGGTCGCTATCAAGTAAGTTAAGACTGAAGTGGTCTAGATGAAACCCAATATGGCAAGAGACAGGATTCCACCACTAGCAGCTATGGCCGTCAGGGGCTAGTTTAATTCTAGGATGTCTCAAGATTTGTACCCAGGGTCCTTGTGGAAACAACGATGAACATATTTTTCTGAGTGTGTCTCTCAAAATATAATCTAGGATCAGAAATATAGAGACCACTTAGTCTGGGTTTATCATCTTAAAACTGAATCTGATAGAAAGCTACATATAGAAAGCAGATCACAGCACTGTTTATCGAGTGGAAGGAACTTGATTCTGTTTCACAGCTGCATTTACTCCCACCTCTTTCTGACATCTGTGGGCTAAAGGAACACAAGCTTGTGAAGAAAACTACATTCCCTCATCAATTATAATGAAAACTTTAAAAGGGGGTAGAGGCTGGAATGATAAAATAGACAGGAACAGGAAGAGAGCTGCATTAATTTTATTCCATCGCCTAATGTATATATTTTAAATTTTTCTTATCTAATTTTTTTAGGTTTGGGACACATGCACCCATCTGCCTGGCAGTATTTTACTCAATAATGCTGCATATACTAATATTGTGGGGTTTCAGAGCATTATTTCTTGGGCTAAGTTTGAAAAACAAAATGGGTTTTGTCATGAAGCAAGGCAATAACATATTGATCAGAAAACACCTTCTCTAAGCCAGCTGAAAAGCACTCGTTTGAGGACACAGGACACAGGTCAAAGCTGACCAATACTATTTAACCTTAAAAGAGGAGCTAATTCAAATGCATAGGCAATGTTTGTTTTCTCAAAGGTGAACTGTCATGAAAAGCTAAAGAATATTTCTTCTTTCTAAGATTAGAGTTGAATTTAACATAAATAATGGATAATAGATTATAAGTGTCTACTAGACTAAATGTGTGCTATGATTAATTCATGGTATGAAATAAATATCTGAGATGAATGATGAACATGAAATAGATATTTAGACTTTAAAATTTAATTATTTCCACTCACACCAAATATATATTTAATGTATATAATATACATAAATATATTGAATAATTCAGTAGACTATTTGGGTAGGTAAGGCTGCAGTTTTTTTATAAATGAGAGGAACGATGATATTTGACAACCATATACTATAAATGAAAGCATTTGCAAGGGAACAGACAGAGTTTCTATTGAACTGGTTTCCAGCTCACTGAGCCTAAAATCCTCAAATGCCAGGGCAAGCAGCAGGCAGTAAAGTGAATTTTATGACTGTTACTTTTTTATCTTAACATCCGCTGTGATAGAAAAGTTTGCCTTTTATGCATTCAATTTAGTTTTAAATAATTTCTTTTATAGGAAAAATAAACACCACAATTTTTTTAAGTGGAGAACTGAAATCTTTCCTAATGAGTTCTGTTAATTCCAGTGCCATGTCTGGAGTTGGACCTTGGACAAGTGACCCATCCTTGTTGTTCCTCCATTGATTTCCCTGTAAAATGAGGATAATGACAGTACTAACTTCATAGAGTTGAGTGGAAACCTAAGTGGGAACACTGAAGTGCTCAGTAAATTATTTTGTTACTCTTGCTGCAATTTTATACACTTCTAGTCAGAGAGACCTCTAAAGTCTGTGTGTTAGTCATGTTCCTTCATTTTCATAAAGGATTTTAACTTTATTCTCTCTACAGTGGACTGTCTCTCCCTTTGATCACTCACCAAAAAAAATACAAGTTCTTGGCAGTGGTTTCAGCCTTCAAGTCTTTCATGTTAATCCTTACCAAAAGCCTCGTTGTGGCAAATGGTAATGGGGCATTAAAACTATCTATTCATGTTTTGGAAGGATTCAAACATGAGGATTGGGCTTCTGGGAATTTAAAGACTGTTGCTTAATCTTCAGTAGTTCTATATCATTTTTTTTTTCATTAAATATGTGCAGCTGTAATTTTCTGTTTGCAATGTTAGAAGAAGTTTCTATCACAGTTGTCATCTGATTTTTAAAATGGTATATGGCTCCAAAGCTACATTCTTGTGAGATATTTTGTATATTTTAATTTTACTCTTAGATTGATCCAGATGCTCAGAAAATGATATATGGTACTGTAGTGGTTTGGTCTTTCATAGATATTTTACTGAATTAAATTTTGGCATCATATCCATAGTCATCTAGTTTTAATAGCATTTCTTGTGTAGATGATTGTCTAGAATAACCTTTACAATAATCTTTTACAGTAGTCTTGTTATGAGGACTTAATAAGGTAAATTTAACTTATGCCTCAATGTCATGAAAAATTATGAAAAGCTGTCTGCATTTATCTCATAGACAGGAAAATATTTTTTCTAGTGCTACTAGAGAATTTATTCTACAAATCACATGTAGATTTTCCATGTTAAATTTATTGTGGATTAAGTATTTTCCTTCTATGTTACTGCTTCACTTGGATTTCTCACACATTTTCTTTGAAAAAGTAAACCATGAATAACCTTTTCTCTAGTATATACACTACCACCCACATTAATGTCTTTCAGTAATGTGATGCCTCAACTTCCCACCCATAAAGTTAGAACTATAAATAAAACGTTTACAAATTTGGAAATTGTTTATGTGGTATTTGAGGATTTTAGCAGTATTGAAATACACTCTTCATTAGCTTGTTTTATTCTGAATTATTGTCCACTGAACATTATAGTTAGGGAAGAATGGATTGGCCTGCAAAGGGAGACCATATGGTTCAATGGAAATTGCCCAACTCATGGGGTTAGATTCTAGTCCAGGCTCTGCAGCTTCAGGCAAAATTTATTCTCTTCACAGTAGAAGACAATATCACTACACCTATACACCTCATAAGATTGTGATAAGATAAATAAAATAATACAGTAGAAAGTGCTGTGAAAAACACTGTAGAAACACAAAGTATCGATACAACCCATAATTTGAAGTAGATTTACCCAGCTTCCTTGCTTAATAGACAATCATGAGAACTCTCAACCTTATAATTTTAACCTGTGGTTAAAAAGCTCTCAAGCAATATAAATTTATTCAGTCTGTTATTTAGTCGGCCTTCACCACCTGTTAGTCATATGATCTTGGGCATCATATAACTAATATGAGCCTGTTTGTCCCTCAATCTTCTCACAGCTTATTGAGAGGAATAAATGAGATAATACTGGTAAGACCCTTAGTGCAGTATTTGCCACTGTGTGTGAAGTTTAATAAACCTCAGCCATTGTCATTAGCAAGTAATTCCTTTGCCTTGTACTTATAGTTAATGTGCATTAAAAAATGAAACCCTCTTGTTAAACTAAAATATATACCCTAACTGTCAGTGGTGTCATATAATAGCAACTGGTGGCTGACAAGGTTTTACAAACAATCATTAATCAGTTTCTAAGCACTGGTTAAAATTTAATGAAAAAATTAAAAATTTCCATTCAAAGTACCCTGGTCACCCAATTTTAGTTTAACAGCAATGGGTGCAGTTGAGGGGATTTAATGAGGCATCTGCTAGCACGAATGCCTGTCAGGTGTGTTCAGTCACCAAACACAATGCAGCGGGATGCAGCAATGCTCACAAAACATGGTCCTGAAACAACAGAGCTGTGCTCCCCCTCTTCTATGAAGAAGCAAATGCAGTGGAGTGCTTTATTATGGTTTTAATTACACACACGATTTTAGAAGAAGTGGATGAAGTGTCTTGTAAAATCAAAATGATATGTTGGTAACACTGGGCCTCAGTATGTATCCCACAGCCTTTCCTCACAGTCTCTCTGTTGCTCACCTAATTGAGTTGGAAGCAATTCTACAAATTGAAAGGCGAGGAAATATTAGTATGTCGAAGTCTAATAAACATAAGTTCATTTGATCTGAAGAAAATTAAGATGCCACCAGAGTGCTGGTCGTGCCACTGAAAATTTCTTTACAAGTATTCATTTCTTATAAAATATATTTTATGGAGATATTTAAGAGCTTTAAAAAGAGAAGAAAATTTCTAGTGGAATTACAGCATGATCCCGGTGAACACTCTTGATACTTGTATTTTCTGGGAGAGTGGAGAGTTATGTATTACCAAATCACCCCTATAAATATCACATATTACAAGCAAACAGTTTTTGTTAAAGTGTTCATAGAAAATAGCCATCTCAAACACCAGCAAAAACAGTCTGACTACATAAGAACAAATATAAAATTGTTTCCAAAAGATTATGTGAAAACTTAGTTTAGTTTAGCTAAACAGTAAGGTGAAATTAAAGAAAAGCTCCTGCCTATCAAATCCCCCTTCCCAGAGCTGACACTAGGACCGAAATAAGATGCAGGACAAGAGAACAGAGCCAATCACACACTAATTTCTCTTTGTTGTTCCTAGAGAATACTTGAATTAGAGTAGAAAAACCTCCTGTTTGATTCTTCAAACAGAGTTAACTTCAAAATGCACAAGCAAGGAGCTAAGTAAATTTCTCTGCCCAGTGAGGTCCATTTATGTACTGGAGGAGAATGTCATGGAATCCTTTCAGATATAAACTCCCTGTCACTTCCCACTGTTATTAAGACAAGGCCAAGTGACCGTGATAAGAAAGACACTTTCTAGAAACAAATATGCTCACCAGTAGCCAGGTAAGAAAAACTTATCCAAACAGTTTTGGCAGCAAGAGATCTTCCTACCACATGCTTTATTAATGGGGTTCTATAACAAAAGATTTATTGAATCCCAAAATGGAAAGACAGTGAAATATATAGATTTAGATATGTGTAAATCCAGACATAAATAAGGTGTGACCAAACAATTACCCACACCCATAGGACAAATGAGACACCGTAGAAACCAGATGTTGGTTCTTTAATCTCTTACCTACTTTATTAGAGGGAAATTGAGCCGTCTGCCTACAGTCTTGACTCTCAACTTAGTTATTCTTCAGGGAGGAGAGGGAAATATTTCCTCACATTTCATCAGAGCTGTGCAATCTCTCTACTCTAATGCTCCCTTGACCACTAGTGGCTGCTGCTTCTGGATGGCTGTCCACACAGACACCAGCCTCCACTAAACCACCAGCCTTGGCATTCTCCTCTGTGCCACATGGGGAGCTTCTACTTCTCCTAACCTAATTTAAAAGGCAGAGCTTTTGGAACTCTAATACTTAGAGGTATATGTTCCCAGGGGGCCCATTGAACACCGGGATTATCTGGTAAACCCTTCTAAAATTGATTGGGGGATCTCACCCCTGACCAATGTAATATGAAACTCTAGGGGTAGAGCACATGAAATCTGTATTTTGAACAAGTTCCCCACAAGAAAGGCATATAGTAAAGATACAAAAAGTAGTTGTTAAATTTGTTCCGAGGCAAATAGTACAAGCCTAGTATACAGATTGGCATTTGGAAATCTCAGATTCTACCATAGCCCTTTCTTCCTGTGGTAGAAGACCTACTTCATTGCATTGTTCCAAATTTACAGACAGTTAAAGAAGTCCTTAAACATTAAATAACAAACTGAAAGTTGATGTGTCAGGAACACACAATGTGCCTCTGTGGAGAGATGTTGCCTAAGTCCCCTGTATCCCAAGCATAACAGTCCCACTTCAGTCCCCACTGAAACCCATAATGGAAACTGGTACTTTAAAAAATTTCTCTTAAAGAAATTGTTCTGTCATTGCCAATATGTCAAAGAATACATTAGGTCTTAGAGATGGTTAAGTTGAAACCATATCAATGATATTTTTAATTCTATTTTGAAAGACCAGAGTGTAAAAAGAACTGAAATTTAAAATGATCACGTAAGCTTTCCTAAAATTACATTGAGTTCTTGAAAAGATAAAGCTCCCAGCATATAGAAGTCACTTAAATAATATAATCTGAAGGAAGGAATGAAGGGAAGCAGGGAGGTTGAGGGACTGAGAGACAGACGAATCTCAGTGAGTGAATGAAAGCATGACTCCTGTTAGCACAGATCTTACATTAGCCTACTATTTTACTGTGTGTTAGTTTTTATGCTCTTGTTCCATAATCAAACAACAGTGAGATCCAGTGTCTACTCTAAAGAAGACCATGTTTTACATGGAAGGATCAAATCATGATCAAGTGATTTTACTACATTGTGTTAAGACCTGCAAGGGAGGTATATTATCACAATTAATATAAACTATATAAATGTCCAACCAATGAACTGTATACTTGAAATGAATTAAAATAAATAAATTAATTTAAAAACAAATTTTTAAAAGAACAAAGCAATTATCATAGTTAACACATGTCTAGCAATTTTATGAGCTGGGCCCTGTACTAAGGACTATATGTCAACCTCATAGAAGCTCAGAAAACTGAGACTTAAAGAAACTAAGTAACTGATCTGAGACTGAAGTTCAAATTCAGGCAGTCTATCTCTGGCACTCTTATGCTTAATCACTATTTTATATTTCTTCCCAGGTTAGAAAGTGAAGGAGAGATTGGAATAAGAGATCAGTTAGGTTACTGCAATAATCCACATGAAAGATGAGAAGGACCTAAACTAGGATGGTGGCAGTAGAACTGGAAAAGAATTCAACAAGAGACACTTGAGGGAGAGAAATGAGAGCACTTGATCCCTTATTGGATATGGAGGAGGCAAAGAAGGGTATTGGTAAGAGACAGGGAGGAGTCAAAGGTCAAGGATTAGCCCAAATGAAGAGAAAAATGATATATCCTTAACAAAAATAGAAATGTAGAATTAAGAGAGATTTGTGGAGAGAAGAATTAAAAAGTTTTAACTTTTGACACTGAGTTTAAATAGAAGATTTTATAGATGCAATAAGATTTCTAATCAGTTAACAGAAATAGAAGTGGGCTGGAAAATCAGCTGAGAAAAAAGCTATCTCTTATGTCTGGAAGGACACATACGTTGTTCAGTTTTCTCTTAATGATAAACTGTCACAGTTAGAGTGCATTCCTTACTGAGGCCTCACAGCTTTGGGGTGTACCGTACTTCCTAGACCTGAAAGGCACAGTTCTCACTGCACAATGACAAAGACCTGGAAACCATCTTTTGAGAAACAGATGACATGAGAAACTTCCATCCTAAAAATTCTGGGAGAGTATCCTCAGATGCAACCATTCTTTGTTTTCTTTTTTTTTCAGTTTTCATGCTGAAGAACATTATTAGGAATTATAATGCTTTTAAATTTTATGAATTCCAATGTCTGATCATTGTATTGTTCTTGAGTTGCCTTGTTTCCTTAGAAGACTGCCCGTGCTAAATTGCCAGAAGCTGTGATTTAGGTGAGGAAGAGTCAGCCAGCCCCTGGCCCTAGGGGATTCTTTTAAGTCAAGAGGACTGTCTGAGCTTTGTGTGGGAGATTTGTTTACAGATACTAAAAATTGCCTTAAAACTACCTCCACAAAAGTACTTAGCTTCCCCTGAAAAACATGCAAATTTTCCTCCAGAGTACATCAACCCCAAACCACTAGCACTTCCAGTTCTGCAGTGAAAGGCTTTATTTATTGACATTTCTTTATTCTTCAGTAACTACCTGAATTAAGTTATTCTATAGAGAAAAGGTGATCTGTCTTTTCTGACTTAAAGTTTAATATTATTGTTTTTTATGTAAAAAAAAACACAGGAACGTTTGTGAGAATATTAACTCTAGCCCTAAAATGCAGTTATTTTACTTTCTAATAATGTAAATACCTTATTGCTCAATAAATTTAATGTACTGTTGTGGACTGTCTCTACTTTATGGGTAAATTATTTCGTGCAGGGAAAAATATGGTTTATATAGCTCTTTATGTGGAATTGCTAGGTCATTTGCCAGGGGTATTTTTAAGTTAAGAAACTGACAAACTGTTTTCCAAAGAGGTTGTGCGTTTTGCATGCTCACAAGATATAGGTGGGTGCTCAGCTGTTTCTCTGCCTTGTCAGTACTTGGTATTGCCAGGATTTATTGGGGATAGAAGTTGTTTCCATTTTAATGTTTGTTTTTTTTTTACTTTAGTCAAATAGATATTTAGAATTTTGTATCATTTTTTTAATTGACTTATTTGTTTTTTATTGAGAATTGAAAGTTTGTATATGCTGTATATAATCTCTTTATAAAAAGTGTATTTTTCTTACAAATATTTTCTCCCAGCCAGGCTGTTTTGCCTTGTCATTTTCTTAACGATGTCTTTTAAATAGCAGAAGTTATTAATTTTTATGTACACAGATTTATGTAAGTTTTCATTTCATTAATTGTCACACTTTTAGAGCTTAATTTATAAGGTTCTGAAGATTTTTTCTGTTTCTTATGTTTTATTGTTTTTCATTTTACATTTAGATTTCTAATTCATTTGAATTAATTTTGTATATAATGTTAAGTATGGATTGATGATTTTTTCAATGTAAATGTCCCATTTTTCTAGCACCATTTGATCAGAAAATTACAATTTTTTAAATATATTTCCTACATATCTTTATAGAAAAGCAACTGACCATATATGTGTGAATGTATTTCTAAATTCACTCTTTTGGTTCCATTGATTTGTCTATCTTTTGCCAATACCACACTATTTGTTTACTCTGTAGCTTCATAGCAGGTCTTAAAATAAGACAATGAGTCCTCTATCTTTGCTCTTCTTCAAAATTATTTTTGGCTATTCTGAATACTTTGCATCTCCACATAACTTTTGAAATGAACTTATTCATTTCTATTAAAAAAATTCTGAAATTTGTACTGGAATTACACTGAATCTCTAGACAAGCTTTGAGGAGAACTGACATTTTAACAGTATTGAATCTTCCTCAGTATATTTTATTTATCTAGATCCCTTTTAATTTCTTTCAGCAGTGTTTTGTGGTAATTAGAATACAAATTTTGCACATTTTGTTGGACTTACCCTTATGTATTTGATGGTTTTGGTGTTATTTTAAATGGTAACTTTTTCAATTTCCAGTTGCTAGTCTATCAAAACAAAATTAATTTTTGTATGTTGACTTTGCGTCTTTCTACCTTGCTAAACTCACATATTCTACTAGTGTTTATGGAGATTTTTGACATTATCTACGTAGATGATCATATCTCTGTGAGTAGAGACAATTTTATTTCTTGGTTTCTGATCTATATTCCTTTTTTTTTTTTCTTGCTTCATAGCATTGGCCTTCAGTAAAATAATGAACAGAAATGCTAAGAGCAGACATACTTGCTTTGATTCTGATTAGAGTGGAAAAGCATTTATTTAGCCTTTCACAAAAATGTACGGTGCTATGTCTAGGTGTTCTCTAGATACACTTTCCTTAGGCTGAGGAAATTACCTTCTATTTCTGCATTCTGAGAGTTCTTGTCATGGGTGGATGTGAATTTTTCAACTTTTATTTCTACATATATTGAGATTATCATATATTTTTCATTTTTTTCTTTAGTTTATTCAGAATGATTTCTTCTCTTAAAGAAATTTGAAAGCATCTATATTGAATAATAACAACATTAAAGCTTTATGTCAGAGGGTACACTCTCTTTCCAGGAGTTTACACATTGCATATCAATGGGATGAAATCAGACTGCAAACATCCAGTGCCTCTCCACTCTTATAACTACACTGAGCAGACAGATACCAAAAAACCTTTTTGTCTCAATAAATCCTAAAGAAATTATCTTAATATTATTTTTAATAGTTTAGTTCTCCTCCTTCAGGCTTAAAATTTAGAATACTAAAATTAAATATAGTCCTATTGACTATTATAGTTTTATCTAATGTGTAATATTCATTGAAATGAGTTTTATTGAAATTCAACTTTTATGGACAGAGTATTAGATTTTTAAGAATGTCAGCATTTCCAAATGTACCTCAAATTTCATCAGCTTTTAATTTCAGATAATCTAATAAGAGTTAATTAAAAAGAAAACCAGTAGACTGTGAAAGTAAATTGTAAATTGATTTTTTAAAATAGAGAAGACAAGCAATGATGTGTCTAATCACCAGATGAACATCATTGCTTATATTAAGACATCATTTACCATCACTTATTGGTAAAAATGATTGCAAATTTCCTTTGTTTCTAATTCTAAATAACTTCATGTTATTTTTTAAATTTCGTATAATATGCAGAAGTGGGAAAATATCTTAATGTAGTTTATGTATTATCTCAATGAATGCTTGTTAATTGAACAACAGAATGAATCAATGAGTCACATATTATTTTTACTGAAAAATGAACCTATTTTATTATATATAATTCTCTAATTTTGGTTCAATTTTATTTGCTTTTGTATTTGTATATTTTTTTTAATTTGCCTTTTATCTGATAAATAAGATATGTGTTTTTAGTACAATATATCCAATCAATATGCACCTGAAGCATTTTTTTCTGTGTAAATCCTTGTGTCAGGTGCTGAGAATGCAAAGATAAACAAATGTCTGTCTTCTTGAACTTTATATGTTATTCTATTAAGTGGATCAGATGCATAAATAGTAGTTACATTATAAATTTCTTCAGAGTATAGACTACATTTGTATTTACACATATTCATGGCCTTTGTGTTAAAAAAAAAATGCTTGCCACGCACTATGTACTTACAAGCCTGACACTGCAGTAGTACAACCCTTATAAAAACTCTGGAGAGAACATGGAGGATCCAATAACCAGACTTTTTAGAGAAGTCTGTTTAGAGGAGATGACACTCGAAGTGAATCCCATAGGTGGGAGAAGGAAAGACAGAAGATTCAAAGTAAGATGGCATAAACAAAGAAGTTTTAGTGTTAGGGAAAGTGGTTCCCGAGGCACAGCAGACTCTACCATGTAGGTAGTTGTTGCAGAAGCTGGCTGTGTTTAACACATAGTCAATCTGTGAACAGAGAAAGAAGATTTAGCCTTCCTGTGTAGGATTTACTTCTCTGCAGGGAATACAGGTGACAGCTAAAGAAACCTAACTCCATATTATGTTGTCTAGCATACAGCTTATTAAACTCGTAACATAGGATTCAAAAGGTTCACATTACAACAGCCCTTTAGTACTATAAACCACCCTTATCAATTAATTATTTTCTGCCTTTTCTCACAAGAAGTCCTTGTAATAGTCCATTACTAAAAGTATTAAAACTTCTCACCAACAGTGAACTATAGTATCTCTTCGAATATATAACCCTCTTCTCACATAGCTACTTTATAGGTTCACCAGCTCACGTGTGAGGCCAATATAGAATTCCATTCAGTGATTTTTGCAATTCAATCAGCTTAAAGGGGTGGATAAGGGAAATCCTAAAATATAAAACTGTCCAGTGAAGATAAGAGCATATAATTTAGGACATGCAACAGCAGAAAGCATTAGTTATTGCTCTTTCCTGTGCACTGAACACAAGCTGCGGAGCTTCTTACCTATTGACAGAATTATGGCCTTCACTTCAAGCCTTTTATGGTGCAGATGTAAATAATAAAGTCATGAAAATAGCTATAAAGGAAAATCTCAACATTCTCTACATTTATCAAATTTTCTCATTTTAGAGAATTCGTGGTTATTAAATGTATTACTGTGGGAAAATGTTGGACCTCAATGATCATCTAAATGTGACAAAATTCCCAGTGTTGGGATCAGTCTGTCTGTCACCTTTTTTCTTTTCCTTCAAGTACACCACTGAACTTCAGTGTACATTTTTTGTTGCTTTTCTTCTTTGTCATCTCACTCCAGCTGCATGGGCTTTCTGCAATAATTTATCCACTATGGCTAGACAGAGCTATGTGGTTTCCAGTATTCCATGACCCAACCTCAGCATTGGAAAGTTGTGGAGATGCTGAGCAGCAAGAAGTTAATGCAGGTAAAATAGATTGAGGGCACCCTCAATTAAGCTATAATAATAAAACATGAATATTTCAGTGTTTGGAATATTTCATCAAAATTACATAGTATGAGTTTATAATCTAAAACATTCAGAGACATATAAAGAGAATCCCCTTCAGAAATATATCCTATCTCAAAAGAAAAAAATCTCAAATCTCTTGAGGAATGAATGTACAAAATTCAGAAAGACATCCACTGAGAATATTACATAGCTCATCATTTTCTTCTTCAATAGTTTCTATGGAAACATTTTTAAAGAATTCTGGAAATAAAATAGAGCAGATAGAAATAAAGACTCGGATTTAGAAACAGTTTGTGAAAGCAAATATTGTCCTCAAAAATTCTATTGAAATGTTCCTTTCTACTCCTAGAAAGATGGGAAGGGACTCAGTACAAATTATGTGAGAGATTCAATTATTGTTAACCTGCACAGAAATGTTTTAATAGAGAAAAAATATATGTAGCCTACATATGGAGCCTGGTGAAATGGAAATAACACTACTTATGGTGTTAAAAAATCTACATGAGTTTTTCCACTCTTCGACGTGTGACCTACTACAAGTTACTTAAATTCTCTGAATCTCCATCTCTTCATTTATAAAATTAAATCATAATAGAATCTGGATAGCTATTTAATGGGTAGTTATGGAGTTCAAATATAATAATAAATGTGGAAGCACCTTTGATAGCTCATCACTCTGGGTAGAATATGCAGTGGGTGCTCCTTCTGAGGAACAGCTTTTCCAGTATCCCAAATAGACTGCGGGGTGTCCGAGCCCCTCAGGGATTATTTTCAGAAGTTAGGCTTTCAGCGTTCTGAGCAGAGGGCAAGTGTGCTCCTGAGTTCTATACCCAACTGGATACACAGCTGGGGTGTGGGGCTGGTGCCAAGCCCTGTGCTTGATACAGTTCATCTGCATTGCAGGACTGTGTGAAGCAGCGTGGTGCATAGAACGACCAGAGGTCAGCACTGAGATAGACTAGACATTGGTTCAAGTCTTGGCTCAACAACAAGCAATTAAGCATTTCCAGCTTTGATCTCCTGCCCTGATTTTTGGGGTACATACAACCATCCTATCTTGGCCTTCTCAAGACCCACCACAAATTCCCATTTTGAAAGTATCTCTGGTCCCTGTCACATGAAAACATATTTACTAGATGCTCACAATAGTGATTTTTACCTCTGCTGGCAAAGATGGCATTGAAAATTCCACTCTATGTAATAAGAAATGTAGTACAAGTCACACCCTCTGCTCTATTCTGATTCATAAGATTTAAGACTTTTTTAAAACTATATGAGAAGTTGACATAATACATGGCCTTAGTCATTAAATAAACTTGAATTCGGGACCCAGTCTCACCACTTGTTGCCTGTATGTCCTGAATCTACTTAAACCTGTTTTCTTACTATAAAGTTGAAACAGTTCCACGTAATTAAACATAATTTAAAACAGACAGTGCAAGGCAGGACACATTTAATTAATTCTAAAATGTAAACGATTACTATTATTCTGTAAGTCTAAGTACTACTATTCTGTATTAGTGATTACTATCATTCTCTACTAATATTCTTGTAAAGTGAATCTTAATAAGGATGCTTTACCTTTTACTGATGTTTTACCTTGGTATTTTTAAACTAAGGTGGTGTCTCTTTCTGTAGAGAATCCAATTTAGATTCAGTGTTCTCTCTGGCAATTAAAGTAGAAACAGGTGCTCTTTGTATTCTCTTGTCTCGAATATGCAGAGGTTTGATTTATTTTTATTTATATAATGATGCTTTAATCATCATGGAAAGTAGACTGAATATTTTTCAGCACTGTCTTAAGTACATAATGTAACAAGAAAACTACCTTTTTATGGTTCATCGTCTTTCATCTAAATTATAAAAAGAAAAACATTCATACATGTAACTTCTAGCATACCTTTGATGTAGATAGAATATTACTACCTATTATTCACATAAGAAAATTATTTTTCAGATTATTTCTACTCTATCCATTTGAAATTTGTTTCTCTCTTAAACGGCAAAAAGTCTTTGCAATTTGTTCTACATTTTTATAATAATTATTTAAAAATACATTTTTGAGATCTTTCCACATTAGTGCACATAGGTCTACATCAGTGGTTCTCAGTGGCAATGTCTGAAACAGTTGTACAACTGTCACCACTATTTAGATCCAGAACATCTTCATCATCCAAAAAGAAAGCCTATACCCATTAGCAGTCACTTCTCACTCTCCCCTCTCACAAGACCATGGCAGTCAGTATTCTACTTTTTGTCTTTATGGATTTGCTTATTCTGTACATTTCATCCAGGTGGAGTTATACCATGGGTGGCCTGTTGTATCCAGCATCTTTTACTGAGCATAATATTTTCAAGGTTCGTTCATATTATAGCATATATTAGTGTATCATTCAGTTGTAGGGCTGAATAATAGACATGTGTATATACATAAATATAGCACATTTTCTTATATATTCATCTTATATAAATATATACATATATTTATATATAGATATGCATTCTTATATATAGATATAATATGTATTTATTATATCTATTTATCAATTGATAAACATTTGGTTTGTTTCCACTTTGGGGGATTTATTATTAATTCTGCTAGTAACATTCCTATACATGATTTTGCATGAGCATATCTTTTTAGCTCTCTTCAGACTATAATTAGTAGAAATGATGTGTCGTATGGTAACTCCATGTTAAACGTTTTGAGCAACTTCCATATTGCTTTTTTAAACTGGCTGCAACATTTAGCTCTCTACTAGAAATATGTAAGGGTTTCAATTTCACAGATCCACACCAACACATATTATTTATATTTTTTATTATAGCCATCCTAGTAGGTGCAAAGAGATATTGATTTTCATTTTCCTTTGCTTAATGATATTGAGCATATTTTTACATACTTATTAGCCATTTGTGTATCTTCTTAGGAGAAATGTCTTTTTAAATCTTTTGCCCATTTTTAATTGAGGTATCTCCATATCATTGCATTGTAAGGGTTCTTTATATATTCTAGATTCAAATTCCTTATCAGCTATATGATTTACAAATATTTTCTCCCATTCAATGGGCTGTCTTTTCTCTTTCTTGTTAGTGTTCTTTGAAAGAAAACATTTTTAATTTTGATGAAATTAATTTATCTATTTTTTTATTTTGTTGCCTCTGCATTTGCTGTTCTGAGAAAACATTGCTTAATTTAAGATCATGAAGATTTACACCTATATTTTTCTGTTAGTTTTAGTTTTAACTTTAACATTTAGAAGTTGATTCACATTGAGTTAATTTTTGTATTTGGTGTACAGAAAGATCCAACTTCATTTTTCTTCTGCATATTAATATCCAACTGTCCCACTACTCATTGCAAAGACTATTCTATTCCAGTAAAATTGCAATGGCATTTTTGTGGAAAATAAATAGACTATAAATGAGGGTTTATTCTAGATTCTTAATTCTATTTTATTTACCTACATATGTCTGTTTTTATGCCAGTACCATAGTGTCTTGATTAGTGAAGATTTGTAGTAAGCTTTGAAATCAGAAAGTATGAGTCCTACAACTTTGTTCTTCATTGGCAAGATTGTTTTGACTACCCTAGATTTCTTTAATTTTCATGTGAATTTTAGGACGGCATCTCAATTCCTACAATGCAGCCAGCTGAGATTTTGACAGTGATTGTGCTGAATCTTTAGATCAATTTAGGGAATATTACTCCTTTAACAATCAAAACTGAAGCTTCCTTTAATTCACTTTGGTGTTTAGTTTTTTTCTATGATATTTTAGAGTTTTTAGCACACAAAGCTTGAACTTCTTTTATTGAATTTATTCCCAAGTATTTTATTCTTTTTTGAAGCTATGGTAAATGGAATTGTTTTTAATTTTGTCTTTGGATTGTTTATTGATAGTGTATAGAAATACAATTGATTTTTTCATATTAATCTTGTTTTTGCAATCATACAGAATTAGTTCATTGGCTCTAATAGTGTGTGTGTGTGTGTGTGTGTGTGTGTGTGTGTGTGTGTGTGTATCCCTTAGGGTTTTCTGTATACAGGAACATGTCATCTACAAATAGATTTGCTCCTTCCTTTCTAAGCTAGATGCCTTTTATTTCTTTTTCTTGCCTAATAGCCCTGACTAGGAACTTCAGCAAAATATTATTTTCTCGATCTTAATTTCACTGTTAAGAACAATGTTAGCTGTAGGTTTTTCATAGAATTCTTTTATTGGATTAAGCTAGTTCCTTTTTATTCCTAGTTTGCTAGGTGATTTTATCATGAAAGAACATTAAATTTCATCTAATGTTTTTTTTGTTTCTTGAAATGATCATTTACTTTTCTCCCTTAGTTATTGATGTCATGTATTACAGTGATTGAATTTCAAATGTTAAACTAACCCTGTATTCCTTTCAGATGGCTGCTTTTAGTGTGGTTGCAGGGCTTTTGGCTTTCAGGGCTACAATAATAATAGGAAGAACAGAATGAGAACAGAGATCTAAAACATGACAAAGCTCACTTTTTAATGTATGCCCAGCCAGTTTTTAAATAAACAATCCACAGAATGTTGCAAGCCTCTGGTTAATTTCCAGACTTCTGAAAAAGTATCTTCTGACAATTTTTGTCAGTGTTGTCATTGCTTTTATGTAGGTGCGATTTCCAGAGATCCTACTTTGCCATTCCCACTGACATCACTCTATTAATGCAATTAAGGATGGTATCAAATATTCCTGAATATTCAATTTAAAACATTTGTAGGGTAAGAAAACTACAGATTCTCAATTTTGTTTTCTAGTTTTATCCACTCTCTCTCAAACCATATTACTATTTATCTCTTTTTATCCTTTTAGCCCAGGTAAATATTTATTCATTATATTGATTACTTCAAATGTTTATTCAATGACTTTTGTGCTTAAGGCACTGCTGATAGACTTTTTAGTGGACACACAATAAATACAGATTATTCTCAATGTGATAAATAAAACATGTATGTAACTAAAATATAAGTCAAACATGATAAATACTAAAAAAGGAAGGATACAAATAATTGGATTTCAAAAAAAAAGGTGGAAGGAAAACTGCTCTCTTTTTGGAGAATAAGTAGGAGAGTTTACACAGAGGCCATGATGTTTGTTTTGAACATAACATGGGTAAGACTGAACTATACGTGATGGAGGAAGAGCATTTCAGACAAAAAAAGAGCAAGAACTAATGGCATGAGTCCTAATCAAGAAATATAAAGTAGGTCTATTTGACTGTAGCTTAGAGCATATGAAAGGGAGTAGTGACAGATAAGGTCAAAGGAAGTTTAATCCCGGACCAAGGAGTGCATTCAATGTGTGTAAAGAATGTGTTTGTTTGTCTTTTTCCTGTAGGAGGCACAGAGCTGTTGAAGGTTACTTAATTAGACCTATACTCCAGAAAAATTAATCTTCAGATGTCTAGAAATATTTGATAAATCTAACTGAAGGATGCACTGTGATCAAATATAGTCCAGCAGTAAGACAAAAACAGTATATAAAGATGGAAAATTATAAATTAAAATCCAGACAAGCACAGAAGGCAGCATGAAGAAGGCATGGAGGCACCAGGCTCTTGATGATTTTATGACATTTTTTATATATATTTGCATTTCAATAGTTTTAGAACAAATAATCTTATATTACGTATATTAGCACAACTGAAAGTCTCAGGCAACAAAAAACCATCCAAGCAGAGATTAATTATCCAGGCATTTCTTTCCTTTACAAGTATGTAAAAAGTTTCTTAATGGTGTTGCCACATACTCTATTAACAGTGTCACTGATTATGGCACCTTTCTCTGTTTCTTTTTTTGTTATTGTTAATTTTATTTATTTATTTATTTTTATTTATTTATTTATTTATTTATTTATTTTTTAGTCTAATGTGTAGTATCTCTGTTTCTAGCCCAGTAGGTTGAGTTGTCTCTAATATTTTGTTTCTGGAAGTCCAGTGCTGAATTTTGTATAGTCTTTATAGTTCTTATTCTTTGTTTTTCTCTGTATTCTTATTTTAGTTGTTTGGGCTTCCCTCGATCTTCTGTTCTTTACTCTCAACCCTAAAGAGTTACATGATTTCCAGTATTTTATTCACTGAACCACAGTATCAGGAAGACTAGTCGTTAGTGGTTAAATTTGAATTGGCTACCAACTCTTCAAAACACCTAAATTTGAAAAATTCCTTCACAGTTTAGACTACTGGCTAATGTAGCACAATCTGCTAGAATTCCAAAGGCCAGGCTAGCTTTCACAATTAAATAACTTTCATTAAAAAAGGCAGCTGACCCGTTAGGCGGTGTGCCCTCTAAGGAGTCAGGTTTATACGGCTCACTCATCTGTCATGCAATGGAATTATGCCTGCTGTTGGTGAGATTTTTCTGTACTTAGGGTAAGATTTGACATTGGTCTTCAGCAGATTAATCATCTTTTAAAATACCATGCTGGTCGTGCAAAGTATTCATAATACTCTAGATTTTTTTCTTTCGCAGTTAAGAGTGCATACTACAACAGCTACTGAATCACTGTCTTGAGGATTCTGATAATGTCCATAGCCTATTAAGCTGAGGGACACTAAGGTAGTATTAAAAAGTAAAAAATCTTGCATTTCACCTGTGCTACCTTAGAGCATAGGCTGACTAAAATTGTTAGCCAACATTTTTTATTTAATTGATAAGAGGGGGTTCCACAGCACTCTGTTGGCCCTGACATAACTGTTCACACTATTTTCAGTAGCCTCAAGAATTTATTAAATGTTTCTTGGCAGTCAGAGTTACTGAGACTTTGCCAGAAATGGGTCTATTAATGTGATGCAGCCAAGAATGAGGAAGGCTAACATGTATAGTGTGAATATCTTGATGTTACCCATTATTTTTCTATAATCGCCATGCAAAAACACCTTTGTGTTTGAGTTTTATAAATTTTGAAACTTGCAAACACTTGTGGTTTTTGCAGTATGAAGCCATTTCTGAAGGATGTTCCCATCTAAAGTGCAGTGAGAGAACTTAAGGACACGATTTCTGGTTGGAGTTTAAGAAGCTGGCTCTGCTTGCCTCTAGATCTCATTCACACAGGTTCACCTACATAATTTTCAAAATGAAAATTCAGAGCCTCTTACAAAAAACTATTTTTAAATTTCGAGACAGTCATAGCTGAGCTTTAAATTAAGTGTGGGGCTATTCTAAGCACCCTTTGCACATTCATAAGGCTGCCCTTTTTTTAATGCACCCTTTAACTATAAATGAAAACCAGTATGAAAGGCATCTACCCTGGACTTATAAAGTCCATATCCTGTGCATATAAACAGAAATAAAGAATGTTTAAATATACACTGTATACACAGTGAATATTATGAAATAATAACCGTCTCATAATACATATCTATTTCAGTGCCTACTCAGGGCTGAGTGCTTTCAAGTATGTTATCATATTTTCTCCTTACAAACCCAAATACTCAGTGACATGTGTGATGTCCACAGAAGATGTCTGACTATGTCGCCCTTACCTTGAAAGTACAGAAAGGATGATGAAAGTAAGTGAGGCAGGCCTCTACAGCACCTCTTAGGTGAATCAGCTGCGCTTCTTGGGATCCCTGAGGATTATGGAACCATCTTTAAAACACTTTAAGAATAAGAAGCCAGATTCCACCTCAGTAACAGAAAATTTCTCAGTGTTGGAACCAAGTGTTTTATGTAGGGCAACTGGTTTTAACCACCTCCATCCCAAAATAAAGGAGAAATAAAAATCTCCTGGACTCATGTTTGTCCCAATCTCACATGCACACAAATCACTGGGAAATCTCAATAAAATGCAGAGTCTGCTTCCACTGTGAGGTGGGGCCTAAAATTTTGAATTTCCAACAAGGGTTCAAGAGATGCCTGTATATCTGGTCTGCTTGAAAGGCAAGGCCCAGTGGAAACGAATCAATCACCTACCCTGAAATATTCACAGAATAGATACACTATGCAATCACTATTCATGAGGAAACTAATTGCTTTTCAAGCTTTGTTTAGTCATTCCACGGTTATATCATTTTTAAAGAAGCTGCATTCTCTCTTTTTAAAAAATGCATGTCTTCACACTGAAGGAGAACATTAACAGCATGCCTCTCATCTGCTCACCTTGTTGTTATTGTTTGATTATGTAGATAAATGTGTATTTTCAGGATTATTAACCAGCACGCCCTTTTATTCGCTCACCCACTCAGTTGTTGTTCTTAGAACAGCTCCAACCTCACATCTATCAAAAGCTATTCTCATATTAGTTCTGAAAACACCCATCTTGCTATCCCCCAAAAAGTCACAAATGGTTTAACTTTTACTTCTTTTATAAAGGGAGGATATTTGCTTACTAAACACCATGTTCCACAGCCCACAACAACCTTCTCGAAGTATTGAACCATTAAATGAAAGTTAGTGATAGACATGACTGCCCTGATAACTAATATCTGGGTTCCTCTATACTTTGTATGCTTTGTTATTTGTTTAATAAACTCCAGTTTGCAGGTAGTATTTAACCGTTACACACATCACTGTCATCCTATCATATCGTGCTTTTCCAAAATGTGAAGCTTTGTTATAAATTCAAAACTTTATATTAAAAAATAGAATCTTAAAGAAAGCTGAAGTAAGAGAACACAACCTTTCAAAATAATTTGCAGAAGTCCATAGATTTCCTTTTGCCCAGACATAGAAGATTTGGACTTGGTGCCCCATATTTTCAGAAGTATAAATGAATGAACTTTTGCTGAAAGAATATGAGTGTGTTTTGTGATATTTATTTGGTTGGAGTTGAGGATGAAGTATGTAAAAATTCTAATCTGTGTCCAGAGAACCATGATTGAATTGTTGAGATTAGAAAGGGAATCAAAGGATAAAGATGCAGAGAGATACCAGTATAAAAAGATTTTATTTTCTGTCCTCCACAATAAAGTGAAAAACAGATTTTAGTCCAAGATGAGTCTCCTCACAAAATGACCTTTCAAGCCTTCCTTTTAATGATATTTAAAATATCATCAAAGGTTACAGAACGCTTGAATCATCACGGGGCTCTTGTGGTACTTCCTTGGAAAAAATCGCTAACAGAGGTTAGAAAAGGATGTTTCATAGGAAGAAACCTTTGGCCTAGTGTGTTTAGGCTCCTCAGGTTGTCCTCTGCAGTCCCAGCTCTGCTGAATTATTTTCTTACCCGAAAAAATGTGTTTCAGCACAAGCAATCAACTTCTCCAAACTCTGAAGTGTGCCTTATCAAAAATGAATACTGAGACTTGGATCTAGCAGCTTTTCCAGCCCATCCTATAGTTGAGCCAATAGCTCTCTCTACTCAAAATGTGGCTTTTGTGAATTACTTACTACGAATGAGCAGATAGAGAGCTATCGCATCCTTGCTAATTTGTCCCTGGATTTGTATACAAAGTGTTTGTAAACAACTCAGGCTGAATTTGAACAAGCAAATAAATGGATCTGAGAAAAACACCATAAGGCATCTTTCAGATCCCCTATGCCCAAACACTTAAACTTGTAGTTCATGCAATAAAGAGCTAACGTTAAACTTTGCTTCCACAGCGATGTCTCCTCACAACACTCATTTTGTGTAAAATAGTGTTTCTCATTAAATAAAGTAATTATGAATCATTCACCAGTGAAGGAAATAACACATCAAGTGTAATGCTAAGGTACTAAATAAATTATGAAGAACTATATTGAAAGATGAAAGAGCCGCATCTGTTTTACTGCATCTTATGTGAGCCATACATATTAGTTTTACAAACTTTTTAATATAATTTTTCAATAATTAAGTTTTATCCTGCTTATAATGTTGCATTGAATACCTGGACTGTTTACTATATGCACACACTAAGATTCCAGGCATCCATACCTCACTGGCAAGTCTCAAGAAACATGCTTTTCAATTGTAGAGGTTAGTTTCTAAAAGCATGTTTACTGGTTTCTAGTTACTAGCTTTTATAATCTTTTAATCTATAAAATCTTGAAAAACTTGGGAGTACTATAGTTACATGGGTTTCATTCAGTTACTCCTTTAGGCATTTGAAGAAAGATGTTAAAATAATTGGATTTCCATTGGTTTTTGGGGAAAAGGTTGCATGCTATTCTCAGACCTTGTTTCACAAACTGTTCTATAAATTCGAATTGTGAAATAAAATAAAATAAATTTTAAATAATCTGCACATTACTGAATAGTGTGCATGGAAATCTAAGAAGAACACAAAAATAGAGCCTGAAGTTGGGAGAGGTATTTATTACTTTGTACAGTAGAAAACTGGATGTTTAGCTTAATTTTTAATTCCCTTTTTTTCTGGGATAATCAGAGTTTAGGGGATGTCTGCCAACTATTACACAGGGATTTAAAAAACACACAGCATACTACACCAGAAACCAATATAAAAAATATTGAATCTCAGCTGTAATTGAAAATTAAATAAAAGTATTTTTAAGTGAAAAAGAAAAACAGTATACTACAGAAACTTAAAAAAAAGGGGGGTCATTTGTTCTAACTCCCCACCTGCAGATAGCTAGATAATTAAAACCTCAAGAAAGAATATTACAACCACTTGCAAATTAAAGATAGTCATGATTCAGCATTTGTTTCTTTTTCTCCTCCAGAATTAACATATTTCTATTCCTTGAATTTTTCCCTGAATTATACCATGGTGTAATTTATTCCCAGTGTAAGGAAGAAATTCCAGCTAAGAAATCTGGTCCTTTATTTTCCTTATGAGGCCCTTTGCCATTTTTAGGAATGGAATTACAGTCCTTTCTATATTTTTTTGATTGTTAAGATCCCTGAAAGGAATTTCTACTTCCCTACAAAAATATTAACCAAGAATGAATTGCACATTTCATATGCCAGTAAATTTAACCTATAAAACGTATACTCAAATTGTTGTGAAGTCTAAAAATTATTTGTATATAAAATGCTTTTTAGATAAACAAATCTCTAATCAAGCATTTAACTCTTGTTGGAATAATTGAAAAATATTGTACTCAAAGCTTGTTGCCTTAAACAGTTGGTACAAAGTGCTCCAAAAGAGAATCATTTTGAACTTTGCTTGGTTTGAATCTCAGCACCCCTTCATCCATAATAGTCAATAGAGCTAAAAATCCTCCTCTACAACTAGTGTTATTTGCAGTTGTAGAACTCTGCTATTTCATTCAATTCCTTTGCCAACAATCTTCTAGATTTCACCTCCTACCACCCTCTTTCCAGACACATTTGTTCCTTTCCCACTTATGTTTGTATGTTTCCAGCTAAACCCAATTAAAATGTGCTGAACATTGGATTGAAACTTCATTTACTAACCTGATGTGTGCCAGGAGATAGTTAATATCATAGGATAAATATGGTACTAATGTGTTTTATATTGACATTTTTCCTAATGTTAAGTAATTATATTCATCACTTTGTATTGAAATGAACAAAGATACCTTATGGAGTAAAATAAATTTGCATAATTTTAAGAAAAAACAAGAAACTTCAAAAAAATTTACCAATCTTTGCCTAGGAGAAAACATAGTGAAAAATTTAATAAGTACGAGGCTGATGGCACTATACTATGATGTTTCCTTTTCAAACAATACACACTAACAATTTCGATGCATTCATCATAGAATTTAGAGTAAACAAAAACATATAAGATCATCTAAATGAGACTTCATGTAAAGATGAAGAAACGGAGGTCCTGAAACTTGAATGACATTTTTAAAATCAAATTCACACATGTAGATAACTGCAGCAGTCATGTGAGAATTTATAATCCTGGCTCAAATTCCCATTCTTTCTCCTACACCATATTGCTTGATGGACCTATTTGTTATTCTTTGCTTTTGCTTCAGAAATTTATAAACAGAAGGAGGACTCTACAGAATCGTCAGTGATAGAAAGTGGCATTGCCATTGGTAGTTCCCCACGGGAACCTTGCTCCAAGAACAGAGCTTGTATTGGCAGGTAGTTTGCAAACCCCACTGAGAGTGGCTCAGTTTCTGAAAACCATATGATCTAATTATATAATATTCTTATGTAGAAAGTGCTAGCTAACCTTGCCTTGAAATATTATATTAGTAAAGAGGTCCTATGTATCACTCTTTTAAAAGACAAATAACGAGAAATTCTGTCCTTGCTAAGGCAGTGTGCCCATTGTTTTCCTGATGACTGACTCTTGTAGCTTTCCCATGTGCATCCCTATTTGAAAAGAAAAAACCCCATCTCAGAGTGACAAGATGCTAAAGTTCTGCTGTTTCTTTTGAATAGCCAAGATCTTCTCCATATTGTTTATTGCTGTTTCCTTGAGTATATTTCTTCTATAAATCCTGCCTACAGTTACAAGAATTTAGTTTTATATAAATCACCTTTTTAACTGCCCTACTATTGTACTAGAAGATAGGAGAAAATAAAATGAAGGAAATGATTTCTTTTTCCAGAGCTTGGGTTTCCTTGTATTGTAGTGTCATGGCATGAGCTGAAACTTCATCAGATTCTATGGGCTCCCTTTCTAAAGGAACATGTGTTGAATCCTTTGACTTGAAGCTACCGAATGTTCAATGATGATATGTTAAAATGACTGGAATTACATTGACTTGAAAGATTTAGGGAGTTCTCTTTGCAGTTTTGTTCTATATTAATCAGATAGGTTGAGTTTTTCACTGAGTTGAAGTAAACACATTTTTAGGGCTAATGATGAGAAATAGCTGGGCTATTATATTAGATCACAAGTTAATTTTGTAGGTCAGTGTGGCTGTAACATGACGTACTTTATTGTTTAGGAGGTATGATATAACAAAGATATTCCTGGGTAATTTTAGAGAATTTTGAAAGTCACTCTCACCTATGTACCTCTGACTTTATTCTATAGATTAGTAAAACATGAATAGTTTGCAAAAAAAAAAAACAAAATGATAATGTGCTCTGGTCAGTTTAATAAAGATGAACCTGGTAACAGGAAAAGAGTGGGAGGTAGCAACAGCACAGAATAAGGGGCATTTAATCATACAATAATAATGGTAAGACATAATAATACTCATTGAACAAATGTTTTAGAATCTAACTTGTGCAAGATTCCGTGTTTTGTTTATATAATGATAAAATAGACTGATATGACTCTTGTCCTTATGAATTTTACTTTCTAATATTGAGTGATAGACAAAGAGAAACTCTAATAAATGTTGGAGAAAAAAACAAATAGAATAGAGGGCACCTTGGAAGAATGTAATTAGAATAGGATGATCAGAAATAGATTCTTCAAGAAGTTAGTATTCCAGCTAATGCAAAGAGTGAATCTCAACATAACCAATAAGAAGAACACATTCAGAGGGACAAGAAAGACTGTTCCTTGTTTGAAGAACTCAGAGAAGACCCGTGCAGTTGGAGCTCACAGGATTTTGGAGAGAAAAACAAGGTGGGGAAAATAGTAAACCATTCAAGGCCATATAGGGTATGACAAAGACTTTAGATTTCATTCTAAGTGAAATAAACTACAACTGAAGTGATCATTGCAAGGGAGCCCCATGCTTAGATTTACCTATTAAGGGGACCCCTTTGCTGCTCTGTAAAGAATAATTTGTGGAAAGGAGGTGAAAAGGGAAATAGTTTAGGAAGTGACTTATGTGATGATCTGAAGTTAACTCATAAAAATAGACATGAAAAGAAATTGAAGATTTAAAACTATGTTTTGTAGATAAATTGCTGATAATTCAGATTTGTATGGTTAGAAAGAGGCAGTAACCCCAGATTTCTGGCTTTAGCAACTGAATTTATTTATCTAGAAGAAAAAGAATGGGAAGAACAGATCTAAGATTACATTTAGCTGGATTAATCTTGAGATGTCTGGAGATATCCAAAGTGTGAGAGAAGCATCATAGCTCATGCGATGGCGGACTGGAAGATTTCATTCCAATTCTGGAGTTGGTGGAACTTCATTCAAACCTACCCAAACAGTTTTCTGTCTTCCTCTATATGGTATGACAGAAATGGTCACCAGGGGACTCTAAAGATATTTAGACACTATTTTTAAAGTTGCATCAACTATGCTAAAATGAACATTATAGAAGCATCAGGAATACATTTAAATGAATTTTGAAGGTTTCTTCTTTCATTTGGTTATTGTAAAATGTTTTACTCCATGATGTTTTCAGAAATTTTATAGCAGAAATTTTATCAACATTATCAGAACATACAGATCCAAACAAATACTTTCTTTTCAAAGCAATCTGCTAGCTTTATTAACAATGTTGCTAGAAATTTGTTATGGAATTGCCTTCAGTGCTTATAGGATATTTTTAAATGATGATGTTTTCTTCATTAAAGGTTAACTAATTTTAAGAAACAATGAATTTTTTTATAAGCAATGTATGGTATATAAATTGAGTATCAAACTTAGACAAACATTATAAAGGGACTATAAATCAAATAGACATATTTTCCCATCTGGCTCATAACTAGATAAAAGGATAATTCTTTTTTTTTAAGTAATGTATTTTTTGTTTTTTAATTATAGTTAGCATACAATATCATATTAGTTTTAGGTTTACAACATAGTGATTAGACATCTATAACGCTCATGAAGTGATTACCCCAATAAACATATTACCTATCTGACACCATGTATAGTTATTAGAATATTATTGACTATATTCCTTATGTTATACTTTATATCTTCATGACTATTTTGTAACTACCAATTTGAATTTCTTAATCCCTTCCCCTTTCTCACTGCCCTCTGCCTCCCAACCCTCAACTCTCTGGTAATTCTCAAAATGTTCTCTGAATCTATGACTGTTTCCATTTTGGTTTTTTATTTTGTTCTTTAGATTCCACATGTACATGACATCATATGGCATTTGTCTTTCTCTCTCTGACTACTCCACCCCACACAATACCCTCTAGGCTCATCATGAGATATCTTTTCCCATCTCTTTACTTTCAGTCTATGTGTCTTTTAATCTGAAGTGAGTCTCTTGTAGGCAGCATATGTAAGGGTCTTGTTTTCGTATCCATTCAGCCAACCTATCTTTTAAATGGAGCATTTAATCTTTTGTCATTTGAAATAAATTTTGATAGATATGTAGTTATTGCTACTCTTTATTCATTTCTGACACATATTTTTTCTCCTCCAACATTTCCTGTAATACTAGCTTGGTGGTGATAAACTCCTTTAGCTTTTTCTTTTCTGGAAAGCTCTTTATCCATTCTTTGATACTAAATGGTAGCTTTGCTGGGTTCAGTAATCTTGGTTGTAGGTCCTTGCTTTTATCATTTTAAATATTTTGTGCCAATCCTTTCTGGCTTGCAAAATTTCTCTTGGAGTCAGCTTAGGTGGGCCAGCAAGATGGAAGAGGTGAGGTCTCAGGTCATTACCTGGGTAGAGTGACTTTTGTTATCCAGGTTGATAGAGATTCTGATATGGCAGCCACCTGTGTCAGTGTGCTGGGGTGGGGAGGGCTCAACCAAAGAACAATGGGTACTGCTGGCACTTCTGTTTGGGAGAAAGCTGCCCCTCTAGCCCTTACCCTAACAACTCAGTTCCTCCCTGTATTTCCCTGGCAGTCTTTGAGCAGCTGCCCCAGTTCTTGAGAACAGAAGGAATGAGTCTGTCAGTGAATAAATCTGCGAACAGGCCCTTTACGAGGAACATCTGCGACTCCCGCAGCTCTCCATCTCACTTAGCCACAATCTCTACTGGTTTTTTCACAGTGAGAAGATGTGGGGACTTCTCTTTCAGGCACTGGAACCCTGGGCTGGGGAGTCCAGTGTGGGGCCGAGATCCTTCATTTCTCTGCAGCCAAGATAGCCCTCCCAATTCTCAACCACCACATGTGGTTGTGGGACTGGGCCATTTCACATCTCTGCTCCTACTCCCAGTTTCAAGGTGACCTCTTATCTATGCCCTCAGTCGTAGGACTTCTGTTCAGCCAGACCTCAGGCAACTTCCAGTGACGGCTATTCTGTAGATTTGTTATAATTTTGATGTGGTCACAAGAGTAGGTGAACATAGCATCTACCTTCTATGCCATCTTGACCATTTCTCGAAAGGAAAATTCTTAAAAAATAATTACAGAAAATTGAAACTAGTTATAGCTTTCAGTGGGCTCTTAATTTCTACATATTTGTTTAACATTTTCTTAAAACCCTAGTACTTTGAAACCACATTGAACTCTTCATCATTTAACACAATCGATAATCAATTGCTGTGAGATTCTTAACCTATATTCCACATACTCCTGATAATTATAATCAATGTTAGCCACCATCTATTGAAAATAACTATGCAGATTTCTGAATGCGTTACCACAACCAGTAGTAAATTTCATCACTGCCAATAGTAACTCTGGAGTTAACATGTGAACATTCAAGGAAATGCACCTTAGTCCCAACCAAGGACCCTCAGAGGTGACCTGATGTGCAGTGTACTTGTCTAATACTAAGAATTTGGGGATATGTAGTGCGGCAGATTCCTAGATTACATGTTTTGAACCTGACAAATCTAGCATTTCCCCTGCTCCATCATGAAGTTTACAAAAGACTTACTATCTAAAGAAGAAGTTTCCTTAGTTTCTTGATCAACTTGGGTCTATTCCGGCTGTGCTGACTCTCATTGTGGTTTTGACATGTCCCTCAACCTTGACATCTGTTTATTGTTCACTAGACTATAAAGGGTTTTGAGACAGTTTTACTTTTATATCCTCACTGTTTGGCACAGAGCAGGTCATGAATAAATCTTTTTGAAGGAAGGAAGGAAAGAAGAAAAGAAGTTAGTTGAGTTTACTGAATTTCACAGCCTTAAAAAATGATTTGGAGTCAAACTGTGTGTATTAAAATCCTATTTACCACTTACTAAGTAATCTAAGGGGAAAATGTTTTCTTCTTTTGAGCATTAATTTCCACAACTAAAAAATTTTAATACAATTTCTACCAATTTAAAAAGGCTAGTGTAAGGATTAATGATACAAATAAAAATGTCAGTATAATACATGTATACTATGTGTTGTTCTAACTGTAAGTAACTCTATATATTTTATTTTTATTGTCTTGAGATATCATGAATTCATGTGAGAATCTGAACAAAATGGACCATCTTCTCAAATAATTTCTGGCTTTAATAAGCTCTTTAAACTTATATATGTATTCCATATTAAGAACTAGTCATTAAAATTAGTCACAATTTCACCCAGCTACACATCATGACTCATTAGTAAAGTAAAATCTACTTAATATGTAGGGGCAAGTAATGTTTTTTTAATGGAAGAAAATAGAATTAAACTGAAAATAGAATATATCTTGCATCTTAATTAGAATAAATGTAAAAGTTTTGTGAAACTTTGGTGTGTGTGTGTGTGTGTGTGTGTGTGTGTGTGTTAGGTTATACTGCAATTTACATTCCTCAGGATGGGTCACACTTGAGCAACCTTCAGATCTTAATGCCTTATTGGCTTCTTAGCCCTTCCTGTTCTTAGTTCCATTCAGTGTCCTTGATTCTTAGACATTTCTGATTTTAGTTCCACCTTGTCTGCTTGATTTTTCAAATATCTTAGCACAACAGCTACATTTGCCCATGTGGCTGACTGTAGGGTTAATCATTAAAAAATTAATTAACTAACCCCAGTGATTCCATTAATCATTGCGTATTAACCCCACAGCATCATAAATGTCATGTTTAGAAGACAAAATATATGCATCTAAATTTCAGGCATTGCACATGGATGACTTATAATCCAGAGTTTTATTGTCATACTACCCTTAGACAATTACCTGGGAGCACATTATACATGAAACAGGTATAGCAAGATGCTTCTGGTAATTATATTCTCCTGGATAATATCGAAAATGCCAATTCTATGCTACACTTTGCGCTACAGCATGATGCCTTATTATGAAATTGTAATGAATATGTGTTGCAGATTTTTTTACTGAAGCTGCTTTAAGCCAATTAATTTATCTACTTTCTTACCTTGGAACCAGAATCAAAATATGAGTAAAACATGAGTCAAGTGACTCTCCTACAAAACATATTTCATACTTACATTTAAGATATTTTCTACTTGAATTTTAAATGCCAAAGAGTGTTCTCACATAAGCCTAAAAGTCTGTAAATGTAGACATCATCTAAATTTTCTGTATCGCTGATAATTAATCTAAATTTATTTGATTAATTTTCACTGATTAATTTAATTTAATTTAATTTAAATGTCTCTTCAAAAGGGATAGTTGCTCACTGAGTCTAAACAATTACAGCAGTATTAACTTTGTGGTCCCAAAATATAAATGCCTTATTTATCATAGAAGTATATCACTTGTTAATATAATGTTTAATTTTTTTAAGACTGTCATTTTGTCACAGGAAAAAGACATAAAATTATTTTTTGAAAACTATGAACTTTTATTGTTTTCTTCCTTGCATGTGTTTTATGTAATTATCAAAGTAGTGATTGATTTACACTGAACTTGTAAAGGCCTTTTCTGTCATAATTTAATTTAGTATAAATGAACTTCAGTCAGCAACATTTTGGTATATTTCAGGCTAAAAGACTCATAAATGAAGCATTATTTTCTGTAGTCTTCTGTTCCCATATCACAGATTTTGGGAAGATTTGTCCAAAGAATCTCAGAGATTGGAAGTCATTATTTATCTTAGATGTTTGTTGTATGACTGAAGAATGAAATAATTATAGTAGGAAAGAAGACATGACTAATCTTTTTGCTCAAACATTACCTGGCCTATTGAGTAAAGATATATGGGTGTTTCATGAGGAAAAACATTTTCAATAAGCTTAACATAAATTTTAAAATGTTTTACTGTGTGTGTGTGTGTGTGTGTGTGTGTGTGTGTGTGTGTGAATAGTGGCAGTGAAGCAGCCAGCTAATACATGCGTGAATTTAAGAAACTGGAAAACCAACCACTGGTGTAATAAATAGTATTTTGTGCATGCAAACTAGGAAAATATAATTTACAGGCATGAAATAGAATTTGTAGTAATGGCAACGGAAACTAAACAACCAGGATATAGTCACACAATATGGTTCCTTAAAGGGCATTAATCCACAGTCAGGAAGCCTTAATTTTATTTTTCTTATTGTTATGACTGTTCTCAGCTTGTTGTGATTTTTTGAAAGCTAAACATCAAATTATGAATTTGTGAAACATAAAAACAAAAGCAAGGTTAATGTCTTTCCTATTCAAGGTAGCATTTGGGAAAGAGGAAGCTGAAAAGGATTTGTTTTTCAAGTAAATATATTCACAAAGCTAAAATTTAGCAATCTGAGTATTCATCTAATGTCTTAAAAACTAAAAAAATCGTCTAATTACAAATGAATTGTTTATATTACTTCAAATGATGATATCCTTGAGAATAATTTTATAAGTACAGAAATAGACCTGTTTATTATGAACAGTAATATTACAATTAAGTAACATGTAAAAATTGGTATATTTCATTTAAATGCTGTTATTTATTCTCTCGTAGAAAAAACTGGTAGAATTCTAACTAATAAAAAAGCTCTCTTACTCTTAAAAGGTATTCAGAGTCATTTTAACTCATTTACAATTCATAATGGCTAGTCCATGAAAGAATATAATTTGAAATTCAGAGTAAATGTTGAAGCAGTAACCACATTGATCTTGTTCACTGCTATGTCTCTAGCATAGTTTCTAGTAGTAGTTCAGTTCATATATTTTGTTTGTATACTTTCAATAAATGAAAGATCAAAGCTAAACCCAGAAAAACTAAACATAATAAAATCATTCATGGTTTTAATACAGAATAGAGATTTTTTCCTACCAGATTTTTTTGTCTGAAACAGCCTAATATAAAAGATTTTAAATTCCTTAGAAACAATAAGTGATTTTTTTAAATCAATTAGTTGTCCAAATTAGTGAAAATTCATGAGTTTAAGAATTAGGCTACTTCAATGATAGGAAGAGAGAAAATTGATATGGTAAATCATAATTTCTTGATCTGAATAAGTTAGATAATATTGGGCAAGTAAAACCCTGATATGCAAAAGTCCAGATCCTATGCAAACTCAGACCCATCTTGGATGAAATTTTAAAAAATGATTTTTAACTTACATCTAAGATATCTTGTCACCTTGAGCCTCTCCTCTATTCTTCCATGTACCTTTCACTTGTGCTTCTGCTAAATACAATGAAGGATGAGGTACCAATGCTTACAGTGCCACTGAAGACGAAGCATGTACCTGTCTGTATTGCTTCACCTGGAGACTGAAATAGGTCAATATACTCTGAAGTCTGTGATAAATATTTTAATTATCATAGGGATAAAATGAAGCAATATGGACAGTGAAGACAGCTCTCATTAAAAATAATTTTCAAGACCTACTCTATTGCAAAATGTTATTTTTTTATAAAATGATGATATTAAATGTTAGGTTATTATTCTTAATAGAAAATAAAGTTAGTAAACTTTGTTGTCACCAAGTACAAATAATTCAAAGCATGTAGACAGTTGGTAATAGGAAAACCCATGCTGAGACTAAATAAAAAGAAGGAAATAGAAAATATGTTGCATGGCTTAAAACAAGAAGAAAAACAAGAAAACAAAGAGAGATTCCAGTATATCCATTTAAAATTGCCATTTACTGATGAAGGCACAAAATCTAAAAATGCTGAAATGTAGTATCTTCCTTTTTTGTTCCTTGTTTCAGAAGGATTCCAGCTACGTCCAATACTTCTGTTAAGAGTGGCACTTAACTATATAAATAATAAAGGGATGTCTTATTTTTTTAGAATAAAACTAGCTTTTTCCTCAAGCACTCTTTTTCCTCAATTCATTATGATATGACCAAGTTATAATGGAAAGTTTTATAATATACTATACATATTGTTCTAAATTATAAGAAAAAAGAAAAATGCCACTCGTCCAAAATAAGTAATCTACTTAAGCAAATAATTTACTGTCATATTGGATTTTAAACATCTTAAAACCAATGTGTCTGAGTTCATTTTAAAAGTGCTTAATATATGTTAAACTTCTTTAGAAGAATGGTTGAATTATTAAGATATCAATGTCAAAGTTTAGAGAAGCAAGAAGACTAACATATTTGCATTTATGGGTTTCTTTTTTTAAAGACAGGGAGCATAATGCTACTTCAAAATAGATATGTCAGATGTTCTATGGAACTAATGAATGGGTGTTTTTACCCAAAGATTATTTACTCGAGGATTCTCAGGTAATTTAATTAATTAATTATAAAATAATCTATGTGGAACATACAGTCTTATCACTTCTGCTAATAAACAAACAAATGAACACACAAGATATATATTCTAACTTTCCACCATATCAGGAAGTTAATAGTGGAATCTTAGAACACTCAAGCTAATGTCACTATTTTATGCTCTTGGGTTTTAAAATAACTCTTCCTTTGTTTTATATACATACACACTTGACACCCCTTTATTTTATAGCTAGACAGTTTTGGATAAACCAAACCAATATATGCCCTATATTATCAAAGTTGAAAAAACTTCTCCTTTGGAAAATTGTTAATTTTCAAATATCAGTGAAATATTTATTTAATGCCTTAAGTTCTACAGGATAATTAAAGAAGCATAAAAGTCTTTACAATCAAGTTTGGCAGAAATAACACATATTCAATGGAAAAAGTAATAGATGAGTAATGACATAAATCATAAGTTTCAGCAAGAAAAAGGTCAAAAATCGAAAGAACAGAGAAAGTAGACATAGATTTAATTCCTAATCAGAACAATAGCTGGATAATATATAACCACTTGAACTTTTTTTTTTTTAACGAATATGTGAAGTGAGGATGCTAATAACTACCTGACATAAACATTGTTATTAGAAACAGGTCATGATAAAGCCAATCGCTGGACCAAGTACATACACAAGAATCTGTAAATAAGTATTTATTATTATTAATGATACTTTATGGATTTAATCGTTGCTATTGTATTTGGTTGTGATCTCTTCTCTCTTTAATATCCTCCTGCACTGAAAACTTTGTTTATGCTTTTTTCATGCCCTTACTTTCATTTAATGCTCTGATATTAGTCAGTGAACTGTATGAGGGCAAGGATTATGATTTTCTCATACTTATATCTTTCAGAGCAGCTTTAATCATCTAGGGATCTTATTAATTACCATGAAGATTCAATCCTGTCTCAGTAGGTTTAGGTTTGACTCTGATATTCTGCATTTTTGACAGTGCTTCTGATTACTCTGACCACACTTTTGAGTACCCAGGCCCTGCAGCACTTACACATTGCTTTGCATGTGGAAGATATTCAATATTTTTCAAATTAAAAAGGTAACATAAAACACTTGATTTAAAACAATCATTTTTTCAAGATGGTCAGAGGAAGGAGCTACAGATAACTTTATGAAGCAGGTGAGAATTAATGCTGGTCCTGAAGAATTACAAAAGTGTGAATGGTCAAAGTGGAGGGTAAGCAATTCGAGGCCTGTTAGAAGAACATGAACCAAACTATGGAGGGAGCAAAGCACTAGGAATGTTCATAGATGACTATGACCAGTGTGCCCAAGCATAAGATTTAGGTTAGGTGAAAAATAACTTGGAAAATATTGGTTGATGCAATTATTTATCTAACAATCAATGAATAGACATAGTTTATGAGCAATATTCAAAGTAATTACTGTATTTTTAGGAAAGTTATTCTGGGTGGGGGTGTGTAAATGGTTGATGGTAAAGAAAAAATGAAATATGGGAGTTCAATAAGCTCTTCACTTTAGCTTTTAACTGTATATACAATTAAGCTTCCAGGATTTAAACTGACATCAAATATAAGACAATTTCCTTATGTTGTCCCCAAAGTTGTGAATCCCAGAGGACCACCAAGGAGCCAACACCGATGCAAACACATGAGGGTATTTATTCAGACTCAATTCCAGACTCTCTACTGTCACTGATGCAGCAGTGTTGGAACGAGAGCCCTGACCTCTGGGGAAGCGGGTATTTGTATGGAGCAAGCGCGGGAACTCCAGGCTTGTCCCTGCCTGATTGGCTGTATCTAGGTGGTGTGGGGTTAGATAGGGGTTGATTGGTTTTTTTCCTTTAACTAAGGGTCAGCAAGGGGTCACAGCAGGGGAAGGCATTTTTAACTAAAGGAGGGTTTAAAGAAAAGCTAAGTCTTGAAGAAACACTAAGTCCCTTTCACTTACATAGTGTTCCCTTTGCTATGTTAATAATACACTTTGTAACTAAGCCTGAAGCAATTAGAAGTACATTTTGGTTTCAGGATAAATTTGTTTCACGAATTCTCCTACCAATAAAACACGTTAATTAAAATACAGTTTTCCTAAATTGATCATCTCCAGACTTTTGGGATCTTCAGCAGTAACTTTTACACCAGAAAGAAAAACAACAAAAATAATTTACTGCATTTTATTGAGACTCATATATAGCACATATTGTCATTATTTTCTCATAGTCAGTAATATTGCATGAAATTATTAATAACCCATGGGGGAAGTAAGCCAATTAGATATCTTAATAAAAATTGAGGGTAAAATAGAATATGACATCGTTTAATAACATAAATAGTGATAGAAAAAACAAAGTCTTGCTTTTGAAAAAATGTATTGATTATATTGCAAAAGAATCGACACAGTTTTGATCGAATTTACGGAGTTCACAGCTGAGAAATACACTCACTAATGTATATCTCAAAAGATCTAATTGCAATTTTGCCTATTTTGTGATTCATTTCCAAGGAGGAAATAGAATGAGACTTGGCCCATATTGTATGATATTAACATCTAACCATAGTATATAGCTGCCATAAAATTAACTGGAGTAGCCCTCATAAGTGGTGTCTGAGATCAAGTGATTTACTGCATTGCACCACTTAGAACCAATGAAGCAGAGTAAGTAATTGGAAGAAAAAAATTAAAAACATAGTAAAATAGCAAAGCAAGGCAATGACCATTAACAGAAAAATGTAATGATCTCATTAAAGGCATTGCACACAGTCTCCATTCCAATTTTCACAACTCTGGGTTTTTCTCTAAACTTTGCAAAAATATTATCTACTATCACATAATTGTAACTTGAATTCAAATGTAAAATAAGAAAATATTTTAGAACTTAATTATAAATTTCATACTTATGTTCTAGTGTTCCATATACAACATCAATATTTCAGCTGATTTCCTTTCCTCTCCACTCCCTTTTCTAGTCTGAAACTGAGTAATTAATTTAATCCAAATAGAAAAGTCCCAGAATAAGGGTTCATTATTTATACTATATATAAGAAAGAAAAATTCATTTTACTTGTGGAAAGCTCAATAGAAATCAAGAAGAAATTTAAAGATTTTTGGAATAAGCCATATTCAGAAGCAGACCTAAGCTATTTGAATTGTGAAATCTAACTGAAAAGTTCATGAGACTAAATTTCTAATGAGAAAACTGAGGGACTCATGAATGTGTCAGAAAAAAATAGCAAATGTAAAAAACTTGAAAATTTCTGGTTTCATTGATTGTTTCAGTTTTACTATTTATTATCAATGATTATGATAAATCCTGAATACTTTATCTTAATTTCGCAAATGAAAAAAGAGAAGTTTTAAACTAACTTTATAAAATGTCTTTGGGAGTATGTAATTTTAAATATGTATGTAAAGATATATAAAAAGATAATGGGACACTAAATTTTGTGACATTTTGCAATCTAAAACAAGAATCTATTTTTAATTGTTCTAACAATGTTTATACCTCTTGTAACATTTGTTTTAAACTTAATATCAATAATAAGAATGTGTTCTGCATTAATATTTAATCATTTACTTTTCTTGCATTTTCTATTTTACTGCATCAGAAATTGTTTGTAAATTTTCATATCCATTTTTGTTTTTACATATAAAACTGGACTCTAATAAGATTAAGTTACTGTTCTAGATATATTATAAAGAATTTATTGAAAATTCACTTTGTAATTAAGCACTATAATGGAGCATACATAAAAGAAAGTGTATAGCCTCTTTTTTTCAAATATTGTATAATCTTTTTGATATTTAACAAGTATTCATAAAAGTAAATGCTAATTATCTTTGTGTGTATTAGCATATATATATGTATATATGTATGTATACACACAGACACACATATATATAATGAAATGTGAGTTAAAAGAGTTATCATAATTCCATGGCACTAACCACAATGTTATTGGTTAATGAGTCTTAGAGCACATGGATAGGTGGTTGTAGTATAAGTGCCATTGTCAATCAACACTATTTGATTCTACTAATAGTGACAAAAAAAAAATGGCAGATCTCTAAATCAGTCCATAGTTAATGACACCAATCTCTTCTGGAATGCTGAAATTTATTTAAAAGTAAATGTTACAATAGACTGTATTGCATGTCAATATGCAATTGATTTCCATATTCAAAAGGTGATTCAATGTGAATATTAGTTCATAGTGATTTGATGAGTCAAACTTGTTGCATTTCTTTAATATGCAAAAAGGGTTTTTCCCAAACTATTCAAAATTTTAGGTGTCAATTTCCATTCCTCTAGTTTAGAAATATCAAGCTATGATTCAAGCAAGTCCATGCCTTCAGACATAAATAGTAAATTGTCATATCGAAAGCTCAGATCATTTTATCCTATAACAACTTATTTTAAATATTTTTATTAATAAACTATTAGGAAAACAGCAAATAAAAATATCCACATGACAATGATAAAATGTCTTTTTATTGCTTATATTATTAGAGAATTTCCAAAACGCTGGAAGAATATGAATTTTGGTATCTCTCTTAAAGGCTAGTGAGTCATATACTTTTATCAATGTTTTTAAAGATAAATCACATGAGTTTTAAAATATCTAAGTTAAAGTTTTCATTTTTATTTGTTGTGTTGATATGAAATTATTCTTATGAGAAGCAGACTACAACAATATTTTAAGGAAGAAATTGAGATTAGGTGTATGTGCCTGCTAATATTATGGGGATACTGCTAACTACATCTGCTAACTAAATCTTTAAATTAGAAATATTAGGTTTAATGATCATATCAGACTTAAGGATCTGCATTTTAAAAGAGATTAGATGTATTTCTAAGAACTGCTTCCAAGCTGTTGATATAAAAGGAAACGAACACCTATTTTGAGAAATGTCAAAATTTGATCAAGATAATATTTTGATCCTTTTCTGTTGTTATTGGCACTAAAACAGTGTCATAAAATACTGTTTTTTCAAGTTTAAATACAATCTTATAATCTATATTTACTGAGTCATTATTTATCAAACTCTTTCTTTCTGAGATGCTGCTATATTTCTCTAAAATTGAAAACATGACTATATGAAGTAACCCAGAACTCAGATAGTCACAGCAATTCCATTTGAGGCCTAGTTATTTTTAAAATCAGAACTAGTATCTAAAGTTACTGAAAGTCATTATTTTGCAAAAGCTTAAAAAATGCAAATGCAAATGGCCACATTAAAAAAGCAAGCTTTTATATGAGTATTCTTCACTTTTTAGGAGGGTACACAGAACAATTAACGATAGAGGTTTGCTCTGATAGAAAATAAAATTGCATAGTCTACTTGATGCACTGTTTTTCTAAAACAGCATAATTAACTTTATGGAGTTAGCATTCTAGATATAAGAGAATGACTTTTGTTTTGTCTACATATTACATTGCATAGATTGGCTTTTATATCTATAAATAGAAAATATGGAAAATATATGTGCATAATTTATTTATCAGTTCATTATAAAAGCGACAAGTAAAATAGTTCATTTTAATTTAACCTAGAAATGGGGACTGTGATTCTTTATTATACAAATGTACAAGTTCTATTTTGAAAAATTCTTACTTAGGAATAACAGAAAAATTAAAATAACGGATACCTTACGTGGTAAGCATTGTCCTGATTTTATTCATGTATGCAGTATGTTGTGGCTTCTCAAAATGAAATCATTAGGACACTGTCTCAATTCATGATATCAGGGCTCCCAACTCGATTTCAGGTTCTTGTCATTACTCTAACTAAGACTTCAATTTTCTTGGAGGATAAGTGCATTTCTGTATATTTTTATAACCTCTCTGGGACATAATGTGGTTTCTATATGATTAGAGAAGAGAAATTCCAGTAAATTGTATTCATAATGCAGCATCTGCTATTAAAGTCTCCCAATTTTATACTTAAAAAAAAAAGATGTTGCAGAATATCTCATAATTCTGCAATTTGCTATCATTAGGATGTAATTTTAGCAATATATATGCACACATGCTAAACAGTGGGAAACAAAGGCATACTTTCAGAAAATAAATAATTCTGTCTTGCATATACATATACCTTGCATCTAAGAAATTGAAAGTAGTTAAAAGAAATGAATTTTTAAAGCTGGATACAATGACCTGTAAATTACAGTTGCTGCTTTTTTTAGAGGTGAAATACACAATGTACAGAATAAGAAAATGTCTGGAATTATTTGAAGTGTGAGAGGAGTATTAAGAATAAATTTTACTACTGACATACGATATTTTTTTCTTTTCATTACAAGATGAGAAAAAAAAATATATTTGACCAAAATTTTCCACACTGTTTGTTTATTTTATCCATTTGATTTCTTATATAATAGTAACCATGATTTATTTATTGCCCAGTAAACAATATACACTATATAAATTATCCCACTATAACCTTGCAAGATCACAAGGTATTATTTACCATCTCACAGATGAGGAAATGGGTAAGGAAAAGTAAGGTAGCATGCCACGGATCACACAAAATGTGATTAATATAGGATCAATATCCTACTCTGCCTCCTTTAGTGGCAGTGTTTGAACTTAGGACTCCATGTCAAACATCTACCTAATAATTGTTAGAAGACAGCAGGGATCTCCCAGGCCTGACCAAGACTCACTTTCTCTCACTGGAATCTTACTCTCTAATTTTGGCATAAGGAGAGACTTTAGAACCTAAAGCAATTCTTACACTGTTAGTCAAGCCACAAGAAAAAATAATTCTATTGGTAACAACACAGCTGCTGGCTTGTGCCTCCATTTTAAATCACATAAATAAAACCTCAATTTATTGCCATTTCAAGTATTGAAAAAAATGTCTCTCTTCTTTCTCAGAGAAAAGAGCACTTGAGAGGAGGTAGGATTGAGGACATCTGTCTTTCATTTTAAATTAATTGCCAATTCGTTCACTGTTGCCCTTATAATTGGTTGCTCTTTCACTAGGGCTAGTTCAAAGAGGACAGTGCTATTGGTTATAAAGTTCCCATTTAGACGAACTTGGAAGGTGGGTCCAAAGAGATTAGTTTATTTGAGGAAGCTTTTGTCAATGCAGAGAAAATCACTTTTCAATTATGGACCACCAAATTGAGGCACAACCTGAATCTATAACGTATTTAGAGAGAGAGAAACCAAGTCTAATTGTAGCATTTAACGGAGGTCAAGAAAGAACAGAAATTGTTTGGAAGAAAAAGACATGCTGTTTCCTTGAGGATGCTGTCCCATTCAGATAGTAATGAGCCAAACTTAAGTAAACACATGTTTTTTGGGCTTATCTTATTTAATTACACCAGAAAAACTCATGCGTATTATTATTTTCCATTTTACAGATTGAGAAACTGGAGTTAAGAAAGTTAAGGTGCTTTATCAAAATTATTTGCAAGCTGTAGGCCCAAGATGGGAATCCAGATACTTCAACTCCATAGCCCACGTTCTCAACCACTTTGCTACTCTGACCTCATCACATGGTGTATAAATAAAGAAGCTTAGTCTCTTTTTACAAAATGGCAATGTTCGCATTATGTTTACGTAAACTTATAAGCCACAATTTATGTCAACTTCATGTTGTTTAGAGAATACTTCATTTTAAATTGGACAGGATAGCAAGGTTTTCAAATCTGAGTATCTGACAAGTATATTCAAATGATTTCAGTATAAGAAAAACAAATTTTATTAAATCCATGAAAGTTATTATTAAGAAAAAGCCAACTTTCTAAGTGCTAGCTAACCTCACTGTGATCCTTTACATTTGTAGAATCTAATAGATAAACTATAAAATTCGGAGCTACAAATTCTAAGTTTGTATTTCAACTCTGGGCAAGGAACACTTTCAACTCTTTCAGACTCAGGTGATGTATTCATGAAAGTGGGATATTCAAGAGCAGCAAATATTAATTGATAATAATATTTGTTATAATGCCTTCTTACATAAAAATTTCATTTACAGGTTTAAGTGAGAAAATATTTGTGAACACACTAAAATTCTATCCAAGGATTGGACAGTATTATTTGACAATTTCAGAGACCAATTCCTTGTCATCTCTACTCAGATATCTCAAGTATATTTTATATTTAAGAAAGCCAACACAGAACTGCTCCATTCATCATGTGTCCCACACAGGAATTGATACCACATATCTTCCACACTCACTCCAGAACCCGGGTGATATACTTGTGTCCACATCCTATCCATTGCCAAGTCTGTTAAGTGTACCCCAGTTAGCTCTCAGAGCCATCTATTTCTTGAAATAACTACTGCCACCATCATTTCTCACCTAGTGCAGTAATTCCTAAGAGATCCTTCCCATTTTTTCCTTTCCCACCTCATTTCCATTCTCCACTTTGCAGCCAAAGTAAAGCTTTAAAATTATACAAATGACCATGTTACCTCCCTATCTAAAAATCTATAATAGTTTTCCTACAGACCTTTGGCTAATTTTCAAAGCTATGACTCTGCCTCACCACCACCCCCCACCCCAAGTCCCTCCTCACCTAGGGCTACTTCTGCACCTAGAGGGCTAGATGTCAGCCGTTTTGGAACTGCTGAATATCTGTCTATGTCATGCCATCTTTTTCTTACCTCTCAGCAATATCTTGAATGATACCTGTTGAGCCTAAAAATCTATACATTGAAATTATTTCCTGAGCAGAGCTTTTCCTAGTCTCTTGAATCATGTTAGATTCTTTTGCTAGTGAAAATCAAATACCCTTTATTTTCCTTCTGAAAATAGTCATGATACATTATTTTTTATGCTATAAGCTTGTCTACCTTGTTCACATTTATAGTCCTAGAGTCTAGAGCAAGTCATACATAAATATGTGAATATTCAAAAACTGTCTGATGTCACAGGTAAATGAATGAATAAAATAATAATACTGACTTTCAGTTGGCTGCAATAGGAATCAATATTATATCTTGAGACCAATTCAAAGGACTAAGCATGGGGTGTGGGTGCTACTCCCACAAGTAGATTAGTGTTTTATATAAAGTTGGAGGAAAAGGACAGTGCCTTATTTCTCTCTCTCCATCCTGAGACCCAGGAAAATTCCAAGAACCTTGTAAGAAATACACACATATTAGTATATATAAGGGAAGGAATCAGATTGTTTGCTAAAATGTGAAAGATTGAAAATACAACAGAGATCACACAATCAGATGATTGGTTTTTGCCTCCTTCAGAGAAGACACCCTGGGACACAAATATTTGTTCCAGAAATGTTCCCATCTTTTATGATACTTGAGAACCTTTTAAAAAATAAAAATAGAGAGTGATAAAAACTTTCTTTGGAAAGCATTTGACAATGACAAATATTTGACTTTCAAGCATACCTTTGAATTTTTAAGCCATCCACATTTAAGAGCTACATTTGTTGAGGCTGATTGCAGGGATGAAATACTGTTTTTGAGTTTAAGGGGAAAAAAGCAGAAAAATAATGAAACTGAGTTTCTTGAATGAGTCTTAAACTCTGAAAAAAATTTTTAAAAACTTTTAAAGTAATGGAATAGGAAAAATTCAAATGACAATATTTACTTGCTTCCCCAGAGATAAACATATTCAAGAAGTAATCCCTGAATCAAGGGCACTATTCCTAGGCCCTAAATATATATATGTGGCATTCCTATTCCAGAAGCTACTATCCTGTGTCCAAGTAAAATGTATCTGGGCCTCACCTCTCATTCTATAGCTGTTCCCTTGATTCATAGGTTTATTTATTATCCAATTTGTTCACTTACTCATATATTCTTTTATTTAACAAATACCTAGTGAACAGAAATTAACTGTTAGAGAAGGGGTATATAATAATGCCTTAAAAAATCTTACTTCGTTGGGTTGGAGTCAGAGCAAGATCTAAGATTATAACCACAGACAGCAGAAGTCATGGTGTATAAGAGCATTATAGGATTTTAATAAAAGGAAGAACTCAAGCTAGCTGCAAAATTCACAGTACTAGTATATAATAAGCACTCTCCCTCATTATGAAATCTTTATGTTTGCACTAAAGAGTCTAGGGCACGTTTCTTTATATTTTAATAATGCTTCATGGGCTATGTTTGCTGTGAATGCTATTATTTGTTGCATAATTAAGTAATGAAACAATTAGCACAGCAGGCACATGTCAACTAGATAGTGGTTAAAATTCGTGATTAACTAGGATTTTTTGCTGTCTTTGCCAATATTCTCCTTCTTACCAAATGAAGCTGTACTTTTTTCACTATGAAGAGATTGAGCTTCCACATATTTGAAGCTTTGTGTACGTAATAACATAACTAGATGAGACTTAGCAAAATGTCTTGATGACATATAAGGATGCATTGAATAGCTATCTGTGAAGTAAACTACAAGAACATTTAGTCTGAAACAACATGCCAAGGAATAAACATTTTGCAGAATATTTAATTGGCAGCTTACTTCTCTTCATTCCAGCTAGTAATATCATAGCTCCTTAGCTCATTTACACTCTGCCTATACATACTGTGACAAATTGACAACCAGTCTATAGTTAAGGGCTTGCAGAATTATAAGCAGGAAAACTTATTCTTATAAATTCTACATTTGTGACTCCATTATGGAAGCTAACTGAAGAGAAAATGCAATTCAACCAGACTCGAGGCCCACTGTGTAACTTCATTCAGTAGACGTTCATTGTGAACTTGCCCTATGCCAGGACTTTGAGTTACTCTTTGAGAAGTGGAGTTTGCCCTTGAGGATCATACAGTTCAGACTAAGTGAGCAAATAGATTTAATTCACCATTAAATCACATTTCAGAATACATAATAAGTGGAAATGAATGTTTGCTAAATTTTGATGAGTTTCATGAGTTTCTGAATTAAGTCTCCATAACCTAGAATCCAGTTTTTTTTTCCTCATACACATCTAAAGAAGAGTAGAATTAGATAAGAAATTGGTGAGAATAATAAAAACTGTTCAGGTATTAAGTCAAGATCGAATTTCTCCTCTGCTTCTTACTTGCTGGATAAATCCGAAACTTCTTTGAGTCTGAAATATGTGAATAATAATAATACCTGTGTTGCTAAGGCACAAGGTTATAATCAAAGTCAAAATAGATAATGAATTGAAAAGTACCATTCTTTTATTTACTTATTTATTTTATTATTTTTTTATGGTGACATTGGTTAACAAAATCCAGTAAGTTTCATCTGTCCACTTTAACAGTAAGGCGTATACAATTCTTTTTCAAATTTTTTCTTTAAAAATTTTGCACTTCCCAATTTTTTCAAATTTGACCACTTGACAGTAAGGACTAATGTAATTCTTTCATGGGATATTACCAATGGTATATGAACAAAGCAAAGATTTCCTTTCTATCCATTTCTTATAAAAGCATTAATCTAAGGCCACTATTTATCTAGCAATTACAGTGCCTAGTCTGTATGTGGATAAATAGGTCAGCCTGATTTAATCACAGTATAAGTGAAAAAAGAGTTTATCTATGGTGCATTTTCACTCTCAAAGTTGGGATGCTTGAAGGGTTTAAGTGTTTTAATCCCTATGGATAATCTGGAGAGTTACCATAGCCATCACAGGGCTCTAGGCTCTAGTTTGAAGGGATTAGCTCATGGTGGCTTTTGCTAAGAATTTGAAAATGAAAAGCCAAAGGAATGTCTGCTTCAAAGCTAAAATAAAGTATTAGGAAGCAGACACTAGAAGATAACCAACTTCAAGAACACAAACAACTGACATGGGAAATAGTAAAGACAAACCAGAAAAGACATTAAACACATTAAAATTGAGACGTTAGATTATATTGGCTTAAGTGGTAGAGAAGAAATTAAGTGGCTGCAGTAAAGTCAAGGTCAGAGCAAAAAGTTTCACAGGTAAATTTAGGATGAGGGTTTTCTATCAGCATTTCTTAGATGTGGGCTGGTAAAGACATTCTTTCCTAAATTCCCACGAGATGTTTTTATCTTTCCCATTTTATTAAGTCTGAAACAAAATTAGGAAGAGTTATAAAATATTTCCAGTGTGGACTCTCATGATGAGCATTCTATCTGAGCTTCCAGAGAGTGAGATCTGTAAGACTCACTGAGCCACAAGCAGACTGAGGTATAGATGTATTTGGTATCATAATTTTCAGTTAACTACTTCGTGCACTCCATCCATAATAGATACAATAGAAAACTAATTTACAAAAGGAGATGTTTCCCTGACATTCAGGGAGGGATTTAGACCCTCTACCCAACTAATAATTAGATATTTACTTTACCAGCTTTCAAGTTTGTTATCTCGAGTGTTAAATTTCATGTGGATGCTAAAAAAATCTTTTGGTCAGAATATGATAGTACCCTTAAAAGAAGGGTAAAGATGATAAGTGTATAGTTCTCAGTGTGATGACAAATAATTTTTTTGAGATTTAAAGAATAATCGGTTCCATTTATAAACAGTATGTTCATATTGAGGCTTATATACCTCCCTGTACTTCCAAATGGAAAGTTCTCTCTGATATCAAGAGTATTTGTACCCAACAGGTGCTTCATGTATTCTTTGAGCTTGTATAGGAATAAAAGAGGCCATTAAAAGTGTTAAACATGTGTAGATTATTTAATCATACTCACAAGTGGGAAGGTGGGGAGAGGTGTGGGGGAGTATGGGAGAGAGAAGCTAATGAAAGTAAAATACCAAAATATAAATATTGTCATTTTGCCAGATTTTTCTTTGGTGGTGTTCTGTTGAGAACATTTTTAAACTCATTTTCCCAGAATAAATTTTGTAGAATGATTTCCCTTTGGTGCATCATTTATACCCGAGAGAACTTCAAATGCTAGCTGGCGTGCATGCACACACGCACACACACACACACACACACACACACACACACACACACACACACCTTGGTATTTCTGAATAAAACCTGGAGAAGGAGATACCAAAACAGCTCCAATGGCATTGACCTGGAGACGAGATCTCCTTCTTGGCAGTGAAGATAGAAAATTCTATCAATTTGTCTGACTTTACTTATAGAAAAAATGCAGGTGAAAAATAGTAACTCTGGAACAAAACATAGTCTGGAAATCTTCTTTTACAGTGGGATCTTAGGGAACTACTGCTTTCAATATAATAGATTTTTAAGTACCAGAGAACAAAGCTTAAGAACAGTAAAGCTGATGTTTTATAGGGAATATAATTATTCCTTCCAAAGATATGAGGGGCACAACTATGGGTCTCTGTCCTTCCACTTTAAAATGTGATCCTCCCAGCTGTAGGAGGGAGCAGTACAATTCTATCACCTGGGAAAAACCTGTATTTCCTCCATTGTTTCCATTACTATCAGTCATGTCAATAGTTGTCTATCATGCTGAAATATTAGACAAAATCAATGCAAACTCAAGATACAAGAAATCTAAGCAAACTTCTTTCCAGTCATCAGTAGCAAATAAGAGTAATGAATGTATCTAATCCAACTCTGCCATCCTTAAAACAAGTCTGCCTGCTTTGTTCAGTTATATATTAGGCCTGGTATTATTCTGTGCCAGTTAGCAAGTGCAGTCTCTGGAAACTAACACTTCACACAAAGAGATTTTTCTACTTCCAGGGCTGGAGTTCATATCAAAGCCTTAGTATCACTAATATCCCTTTGTATTATATTCATATTTTGTTTGTCTAATAATACCGAAAAATAGAAAGGCAAACCTTCCATATAGATCTCCTATCCACACACATGCATCACAGCACTTCCAAAACATTCATATTTTAGGCATGGATACTTTAAATGTAGTTTTTTAATAACATTGAATACTCAGCAATATTTCTTCCTTCACTCTGTGACTTTAGCCTACCTCGTAGAGTGTGTTGATGAAAAGTCTTGTAATATATTGAGCCTTCACTAAAATTTATTGTTCTTTTTAGATGTCACATATAAATATCCTAAATGAAACATTGGCACCACCACCAACGTACTAAAATATGTCTTCATTCCTCTCCAACAATTTTATATTTTACGTGTGTTTGATGTTAATGTGAATATTATATTTGGGCTTATGAAATATATGGTGAGAAGAAAAGGAAATGTCAATAGGCATTTTGAACCCTTTCATTAAATGGTTGTGTTGCATAAAAATGTGTCATAAACATAAGATGCATTGTAAATCTGTTTATCAGCATTACCTAGTTCTATATATTTAAAGGATTTATAGTTGTAAAAATGTATATTTCCACAGAGAATAGGCTGAAGTTATAATGCAATAATGTGTTACAAGAAGAAAAGTTTTATGTTAGTTGTTTTGTGAATTTAGTTATTACTAATAGCTCATGGTGTAAATCTTTCATGAGGCTTCTTGCTCTGAAAGGTATTGTCCAGCCTTTGGAGAGAGATTAAGCTGAAGACCAGGTTGGTGATGTGATTTGCATTTTTTGCTACATGGAACACATGTCTCACAGGAGGATTATAGAGTATAGACAAGGAGAAAAGATAGCTAAGGAATGAAATTTCTACAACAAATGGAGGGTATCTAATTATCTGGAGAATTAAAATGGAATCTGATTGAAGTCATTAGGGCTTCCTTTAGGCAAGCTGTTTGGTTAACCCAGCAGATCCAATTACCTAGACTCTGACATTCGCTCATTCAGTTCATCTTGTAACCCAAGAAGAACACGTGGGAAAAATGAAATGAGATAGTCTTTCTGGAAAGGCTAATCCAAAAGGCCCTGTGCCCTCTACAAATTCCCTGGAGACCAGCAGGCAAGCTTTCCAGCCAAGCTTTCCCCCCACTACATGCTTTTAGAGCTGTGACCTTGTGTAAATCACAATGATAATGGACATTTTCTCCAAGGATTTGCCTCTCATTTCCTCTGGGCACCTGACTCCCACTGACTTTAATTGAACTTCTGCCTGGTCACACCAAGAGAAATGCACCCCCTCCCATGTAATGGGCTTATGGATTAAACTTCAAAGAGTGTCACTACTTAACATCCATGCAATGACATGAAATGAAATAAGACACTATTAATGCCATTATTACATTTCTGAACTAGACATTCGTTTTAAAGTGAGAATCTTAATAAAACATTTCTGAGATTTTTTTTTTTACATTTGATCTTAAAAGTCTAATTAGTGTAAAAATTTCCTAGAAATAACCAGTGTTCTATGTTATGAAACATAAAGATAATAATAATAAAAAGAATGGAAGGAAGAGGGAGAGAGAGACAGAAACAGAAACAGAGAAAGATAAGAAGGGAGGGGAAGAGAGAGAGGGGAAAAGAAAGAAAGAAAAAAGAAAGGAAGGAAGAGAGAAAAAAAGAAAGAGAAGGGAGGGAGGGAAGGAGGGAGCGAGGAAAGCATTTTTATATTTACCTAACATGGAGCCAGCCATTCTCATTCCCTGATAAGATGAGGGCTCTTAGAACTTCCTCGTCCTTACGGTTGCTGGGGTTTGATATCTAGTTTAAGTTTAGTCACATAACAAAGATATAGAATCAGAATCTAATTAAAGTATTCTGGATATTTGCTGTTGATAGTGTTTTTATAAAGTGTTTCATTTTTTCTACATCCTTACGAGAGCTGATTTGGCCAGTTTTCGTGCCCTTTATTATATCACAAATATATCCTAGAATCAAAGATACTGATTTTGCCATGAAATAGATATCTGTATCCAGATATGTCCTTTTATATAATAAAAAATGTATATTGTGTTGTAGGAGTCTGCAACCCCCAGGTCTCAGACCAGTACTGGTCTGTGGCCTGTTAGAAACCTGGCTGCACAGCAGTGGGTGAGCGGTGGGTGAGCGAGCAAAGCTTCATCTGTGTTGGCAACCACTTCCCAGCACCAGCATCACCATCTCAGCTCCCCCTCATATTATCAGGCATTAAATTATTATAGAGCATGGGTCCCTGATGCCAAAAAGGTTGGGCACCACTGATTTATAAAAATTTTATTATACGCATAAAATATATTTATATTTTATATTTATAGAAAATATATTTTTACATTTTATGAAACCCCTTTTATTTACTTATTTTTAATTATGTGAAACATACTACATGGTTTTTACTAAATATTTTAAGAGCAACAAAGATGTTTTAGTGTAGTTTAGCAAATTTTTTTCTTCTTTGTTAAATGTTCTACTTCTTTAAGGCAGAAACCCCCTTTTATTATAATAGTGAACATTTATAAACAACCTCAGAATTTACAAAACATTTTCACATACATTGTGTATTTAAATCTAATAATCTTTCCATGAAGCAGTCGTTGTAGTTTAAAAACTGGATCACAGTAAAGTTAAGTGATTTGCCAAGATTACTCATCTGGAAAACAAAATAACTAGGAGTTTAATTGTACTTTGTGATATCAAAATCACATAATTTTTTCTATAATATATATCAAATTTTTTAAATAAAATTTTTAACTCTATCACAACAATAATTTTCATTGTATGTCACTCTTCAGCTTCCAGAGCATGTCATTGTGTAAAATCTGTCATAAAAATTCTTCCAGGTGCAACTGTACCAGCTTTTGCACACATAGGTATGAAAAAAAAATTGCTAATTAAAGGAACACAAATTCAGAGCTGTGTATGTTGGACTATTTTACCAAATAATGTACTATCTTCTAAACCCATTCAGTATTACATATATATATATATATATATATATATATATATATATATATATATGTATGTATATGTATACACACACATATATATGCATATTTATATATGTATGTATATGTATACATACACACACATACATACATATATGTGTGTGTATACACACACACACACACACACACACACATATCTTAAAGATTCACAAACCCCAAACAAGCAGTATCTGGCCTCAGTGTGCCCCCTACCTCTTGCAGAGCAGCTCCAAATCCAGCACTAGAGACAGCTGGCCTCAGTTCATGTTTAGCCTCTTGAGGCTCCTCTAAGCCCAGCACGGGTGGCAACCATCTGTGAATTGTCTGGTGACTCTTGCCAGGTAGCCCTGGGCAGACAGTTCATAGGCTGTGGCTGACCTTGGCCTGAGGGCTCCTCCCAGGAGGTGTTTGGGCTAGCATGCCTAGCGGCCAGCTTTGACCAGAGTTGCAGTACTACCTAGGCATGTATCTGAGATGTACATACCCGAAGGACTGACTGAGCAGGTACCAAAGCCCCGTTAAAGTAAATCTTGATCCTTATCAGCCAATTCTCACAACCAGTTGGTCCCTAGGTCAGTCCCTCTCATTGATGTGCAAAAAGCAAGGAAGCCTCAACTACAATAGAAGGGCACAAACAACATCTGGGTGCCCAAGGGACACACCTTGGACACCCAGCTCAGGTGACTAGAAAGATTACTACTACATAATGCCACTCTAAGACTGGGAGAGTTAGAAACCATACTTAATACACAAAAATAAATACAGAAAGGCAGACAAAATGGGGAGTCAAAAAAACATGTCACAAATGAAGGAAGAAAACAAAGCTCCAGAAAAAGAACTAAACCAAATGAAGACAAGCAGTCTACCAAATTAGGAGTTCAAAACACTTGTTATAAGGATGTCCGATGAATTTAGTGAAAGAGTAGGTCAACTCAGTGAGAACTTTAACAAAGAGACAGAAAACATAAAAGTAGAGATAGAAAACATAAAAACAGCCAGTCGCAAATGATGAATACAATAACTGAAATGAAGACTACCTTAGGAAGAATTAACAGTAGATTATATGAAAAAGATGATCAAATCAGCGATTTAAAAGATAAGGGAGTAGAAAACTCCCAATCAGAACTGCATCAAGAATAAAGAATCAAAAAAGTAAGGCTCATTTAAGGGGCCTATGGGACAATCTCAAGTGTACCAACATTTGCATTATAGGGGCACCAGCAGGAGAAGAGAAAGAGCAAGAAATGAAAAACCTCTTTCAAGAAATAATGACTGAAAACTTCCCTAACTTGGTGAAGGAATTAGACATATAAACCCAGGAAGCTCAGAGAGTCCCAAAGAAGATGAACCCAAAGAAGACCATACCAAGACCCACATCATAATTAAAATGCCAAAAGTTAATGACAAGGAGACAATAATAGAAGCAGTGAGAGAAAAGCAGTTAGTACCTACAAGGGAGCTCCCATAAGATTGTCAGCTGATTTCTCAACAGAAACTGTGAGCCAGAAGGGACTGGGGTGAAATATTCAAAATGATGAAAAGCAAGGACCCCCAACCAAGATAACTCTACCCAGCAAAACTATCATTTAGAATAGAAGAGGCAATGAAGAGCTCTCCAGACAATAAAACCTAAAGGAGTTCATCACCACCAAGTCAGTGTTACAGGAAATGTGTGAGGCATTTCTTTAAGAAAAAATAAATAAAAATATATTGCAAAATTTGAATAATAAAATGGCACTAATTTTATGTCAATCATTACTTTAAATAAAAAGAAATTAAATATTGCAATCAAAAGATAGGGTGGCTAAATGGATAAGAAAACAAGACCCTTACATATGCTGCCTGCAAAAGATTCACTTCAGATCAAAAGACACACAGACTGAAAGTAAAAGAATGGAAAAAAGTATTTCATGAAAATGGAAACACAAACAAAAAAAGGTGGGGTAGCAATACTTATATCAGACAAAATAGATTTTTAAAAAATAAGTCTATAACAAGAGATAAAGAGAGATCCAATAATCACAGTTTGGGGTATTTATCCAAAGAAACCCAAAATACTACTTTGAAGGGACACGTGCATTCATATATTCATTGCAGCATTATTTAAGATACCAAAATATGGAGGTCACTTGGGTGTCCATTAATAAGTAAATTGATAAAGAAGAAGTAGTACTTATATATGATGGAATACACTGAGATGAATGAATGAATGAATGAATGAATGAATGAAATCGCCATCTGCAACAACATGGATGGACCTAGAGGGTATTGTACTGAGTGGAATAAGTCAGGCAGAGAAAGACAAATTCTATATGATTTCATTTACATGTGTAATCTAAGGAACAAAAATAAATGAAACAAACTCATAATTACAGAGAACATTTTGAGAGTTGCCAGATGGTAGAGGGTTGGTGATGGGTGAAAGAAGGGAAGGAATTAAGAAGTACAAATTGTTAGTTACAAAATAGTCAGGGGGATACAAGTACAGCCTAAGGAATATAGTCAATAATATCGTAATAACCATGTGTGGTGTCAGACGGGTACCAGATATATCAGGTAACACTTCATAAGTTACATAAATGTCTGATCACTGTATTGTACACCTGAAACTAATATAATATTGTTTCTCAACTCTAACTGAATTTTTTTAATTTTAATCTTGTTAGTTACATTATAATAAGAATAAAATGTAAAAGTTGGCTCTATATAATAGGCTGCAATTTCTGAATGTCGACATAGAGTGAGAAATCTTCTAATTTGTGAAATGAACTTTATCTTACAGTATTAAAACTTCTGTATATTTCTCGAAACTATTAACTTAGAAATATATATTAAACAATTGTAAAAGCAATTCTTGTTGCTACAGGTGTATGTGATTTAATCAAAATAGTAGATATTTATATCTTAAACTATGCAATGTTTCACCTTCAATGTTTATGAGGGGTTTTAGGAAATAAATGGCTCACACTGTTTCAGAATTTGAGGAAATTATTTCAACACATTAGAATTCAAAGTCCTTTTAAAGATCTGTCATGCTTGGAAGACTGACAAATGAGGATCACAATAACCTTTTTCGAAGATTGATTGTAGATATACTTCCTTTTTTATATTATATATACACAGCACACTACAAAATAATTAATTGTACAAGAATGTCTTGTGGAAAATTTTTAAATACTTCAACTGTGAGTAAAACAAAAATAATTACTACTTACTCTCAAAAATAGAGAATGTTTACATGGAATATTCATTCTTAATTATATAAATTCAAACAATATTTAAAATAAATTATTTTATTTAATATATATGGTTAGTTTTTGTTATTATTATTAGCTATCTTCAAAGCATATATCAGAAAAAATATAAGTAATTTAGGCTTATTTCTTCAGACTAGTTCACTAAAGAGCATCTCAAAATTAACTTTGGCAAAAGTATATTTTTTAAAGTGACATAGATTAACTTTCTTATATCTAGTTCTTAAGAAACTGAATGAAATCTTTATAGGGATACAACCGATCCCCCTTGAAAATTTAAGGTAACAGTTAAAGGTTACGACAGGAATTTCAGAATAATATATATATATATGGTGAAAGAGAATATGATGAGAGTGTCAGATGACCATCATGTAGTATATGAAAAAGCCATCCATTTCAGGAAGATTCCTGTTTTCAGCTGTACTGGAAAATGTATTAGTCAGATACTAGAACTGAGTTTCATTTCTGAGGCCCAGAGATTCCAGCCAGGTGATATGACCAAATAAAATCTGATGATTCTAGAAATGTAGATACTATAAGTGATAGATGTATTAACTTTACCAAGGAAACTGTTAGGATAAATTATTTAAAAATCAATTTCCAAAACTTTAGACAAGAACAAAATACCAGGAAATCGCCATATTTAATTTCTATGATATTTAATGTTAGTGTAAAATATATCAAAGCAAAGAAATCATTAGCAAAGACTTTATTTCTGCTCAAGATGACAGCATCCAGTTTGATCTCACTAAATTAGATATTACTGTGGGCAGAAACATTTGTCTTTCCACAAAGATGTGCATATTATGAAAATTCACATAATAATGGCACGATGGCTGTAGGTTCCGTTTACCAGTAAATGCTCATTACTGCCAGAAGCTGGGTCCTATCCTTAGGAATTAATTAAGAACACTTTTACTTAAGAGCAAGGACTTCTACAGAAATTGTGTGTGTGTCTAATATTTACGCCTTCTCCTAATATATCCTAGACCAAAGATAACTTTTATTGATGATTCTTCTAAACCCTCACCGTTGTGATTGCTGGCTGGGATTTGGTCATGTCTATACGAGTGTAAGCCAAATATAATTGAAAATTTTTTTTAAGTTATTAAGAAAGAAAGAAATCTAAAAATAAATGTATAGACTAGAATCAGACCCTGGGCACATTTGTACTGACAGTTGTGAACAGTATCTGGACCATGATAAGAACTCTATATTCCTTTTATGTGTTGCTAGTTTGTTTTGCTCCTGTGAAGTCGTTCTGCCTCTCCCTAAACCTTGTAGATGTCCTGCATATGCCTTTCATCTTTCACTGTACCTACTGCAACGAGCTGCATTTAGAAGGGCATTTGTCATATGTTGTTCAATGACTCGGGAGAGTAATTTAATAAAACGAATGTAAGTTCAGAAGTAATTCCAGTCCTTAAAACTAACTAAATAGATTCAACAGAACTGTGGTCCTTGGCCCCATTGCTATAGTCTGCCTGTCAGCTGGCCACATGCTAAACTAGGTTTTTGTGTTCAGTGGCCAGATATCTTAACATTTATTTGTGTAAAGCCATGAACTTAGTGGACACTTAGCACAGTTCTACTTTCCCTTACGTTTAGTGAGGCGAGACAATAGATAACCATCTTGTAGGCACCCACCCCTGAGAGGCAGCTTTGTTATCTTTTGTGCATATCTGGATGAGGAAATCACTTTACTTCAGAAAGATGAAAATGTGCCACTAGGAAATTAAACAGATCAGCTAGAATTATTTTGCAATCCAGACCTTTCCCTACGAAAATCTAACCCAAGATTTTCTTCCTGCAACGATATGTGACATGTTTAACACATCCCAGTAAGTTACTTTCTCTTTCTGAATGAGCGATGAAAAGAAACTCGAAAAGCATTCACCCTGACAGTAGTCACACTGTGGTCTTGGCATTCTAGATCTCCATGGCCTGACCCCTGCCTTGTTTTCTTATTCCAGTACATCAGTCCTCTTTTCCCTTTTCCCAACAGCTCAGACTTGTTTCATGCTGAGAAGGGATCATTCCCCAAAACATCTTTTTAAAAAATAATTCCTCTATTGGGGATTTTGCTGATTGTGACACAAAATTAGATAGATATCTGTCCTTTGATTTTATTTATTGTGATTTTTTCTGTCTCAACTCTCGTATCTACATTTGTTTTATATGTAGTCAGATTTCTCATCAACTCTCTTTCTGATTTCTGCCCCTATCAGCATGCAGTGAAAGACCTTTCCCACTTCAAGATTATATAAATAGCCACATTGCTTTCATTTGGGAGGAGTGAGGGAGCTGGAGCTCAGTTTCTAAATGAAGAAGCTATTTAAAGCAAAATGCAAGGGAAATTACAGATATCCTATCAGTGGGGGACAGAATCAAATAATTTTGTTTTCAGTCAGCTAAGGGATTCAATACTGAATTACTGTAAATCATATTCCTTTAGAGAGACAACAATAAGAAAAGTGCATTTTCTGTTAACACAAATATAAGCCTCACTTTAGTTTTTGAATCTCCCTTTTGATTTTATTTTTTCAAGTGTATTTGATTTTATGGGAAGACAAATCAAAGAGCCATTTTTTCCTCAAACTTTCAGGTCTATTTTTCTGATACACAAAGAGTTTTAAGAAACAGCCTAAATGGCAGAGTGTTCACTGGAAGTGATTTTAGGTTGAGAATATTTATTTCATCTATAGCATCTTGTAGTAATAATCTCTCTAATACTAGGTCTTAAACTTCACTTCCAGCATGATTTAAATTTGTTTTGTTTTGTTTTTAGCCCTACCCTTGTTTACAGTGACTTTCTCCATTGATTGAACATATTTGATTTCAAAGGTCTGTAGTGATAATTTGCCTCAATTAAACATCATATCCACTTTCAGGGCATAATGTTTGCTTTCACAATACCAGTCCCAGGCTGCCTGACTGCTCTGACTGTCCTTGAACCCAGCTCTCTGTGGCTTGTTAGAGTTATGAGAATAGTACCTTCAAAGAATTAAATCACAACTGCCATGCCTTTAGGAAAGGTGGAGGATATGTCACCATGAACAGCCTGTCTGTACTTCCATCCCATGAGAGCTCATGGATCACATGCCATCCTTCTTCTTTTATGACTAATAAACTGTTTGTCTTCTGTGTGTTCTGTCCTCCAAGAGTCCTCTCATTTTCTTCTCTTCCTTGACAAACACATTTTTTTAGGAAGTAATTGAATTAGTTTATTACCCTATGGAAAATAAGGCTCTTTTTGTTTCTAGTTAAGTTAAGAAGCCAAGAACTTGTTGATAGATTTGAGTGTGTGTGTGTGTTTGGGGGCTGGGGACTGATTATTTTTATTTACATAAATGGCTTACTATTTGTGTCTAATTGTCATTCAGTACAGTACAGTTAGTGTACTTTATTACATATTTGTCAGATTAACTGTTATGTTCTTATTAGTTTTAACATTCTATTCTCTCTGTGTGCATACTATATGGTATTTATAATTTTATGCTCACTTAATATGGAAATATACTCACAACTTTTAATAAATTTAGTGGCAACATTGACCAGAATGTATAGATTTTATTCCCACGTATATGGTAAATGTGTAGACTTAAGTATGCACACAGATATGGATGTGGTTCTTTTGTGTGTATGTTTATATAGGTCAGAGAAGAGTCTTGCCTTGCGTATGCAGTCATGTCCAAGTTCCTTTAAGATTCAGTTGTAATATTAGCAATGGCAGTTAGTCGCTTTTTATTTTTAGTGAATGAATAAGTAGATGAATAATTTCATACTTCTAACAAAGGATATGATTTCAAAAACTTATTTCTTTTCTTTGAAATACTTGTTTGTTCTCTAGCATTCTGTCCTCACAGAGAGACACGAATAAAAGCCAAATGGTGCATAACAGAGGCCCAATAAATATTTATAAAGAATGAATAAGTAAAACAACGTTAATCACAGATTAGGATAAATGAGTTTGTATAGCACAGATCAAAAAAAAAAAGAAGAAGAAGAAAGAGAAGAGGAATTTGATAGATGAAGAGAAATGGGGATTCACCTATAGGGTGCCATAAAAATGGAAGTGAAAGCTAAATGCAGAAGAGCAAGTGGAAGAAAGAGAGAATAAAATGAAGTAACATATGTTGACAGAAGGACATCAGAATAGAAGAGTGTGAGCACATAGACCAGAAGGTAAAAAGTAAGAACACAGTCATTGTGAGATGGAGAGAAAGAAGAGGGATTTTAAGAGGAGCAGATAAGGCACAGCAACACAGATGAGTGGCACAAGCACAGAGGAAGTGAAGCAATGCAAAGAAGAAAAGGATGCCTCGTTGTAAGAGGAAAGGAACTGGACCGTTGTGTTAGCTCTGTGCCTCCAGTACACATGAATGAATTTTTATGGATTCCGAATTTGAAATTTGATATATTTAACTGTTTTAAAATAACAAAAATCTACATACATTACAAAATCTGAAAAGCCCAGAAGAATTAAACTTTCATGAACTATACATATAGTGTACTGCACCAATTCCAAAACATAAATCCATGTATTCCAACTGGAATGGCATTTCTAAGTCACTACTGAATTTCTTATAACTTAACTTATATATCTTAGTGATACTGTAAACTTGCTATAAATTATATTTTATTTTCTCCAAAGTCAATTTTTATTAGAAGATAATATTAATGTAATTAAAATCAATAAGCCATCTAATCACATTAATGAAGTGTTTGCTTAGAAAATGAAATGCACCTATTGTAAAGACAAGTGGTTTCATAAACTCATTGACACTGGAAAAAAAATCTTAGAATAATCCTCACCCCTCATTTAAATGTCAAGCCTACAGATGTTAAGGGACTTTCTCAAGGACATATAACTATTTAGTGGCAGTCAAAATAATACCTCCTTTCTCAGTTATCATCAAGATATGTAGTCTTGATTTTTTTATGTAGGTCTGTGTTATTATTAAAAAAATGCATCATCACTTGTACATTAGAACTCAGAATTTTTAAAATCCTATGGTGTTTTTGTAATGTGGAAATAGTAAAAAACCGAAATTCTTTACAAAAAAAAATTCTAAGGTAAGTAAAACAATGAATACCTACTTTAAGTAAATAAATAGAAACAGAGAGGCAGAAACAGGGGAATAATGGGCTGGGCAGGAAGAGAGAGAGAGAGAGCAAGAGAGAGAGAGAGACCAAGTTTTCTCCAAAGTACAAAGACATTTCATTAAGAAATAAAGAAAATTAATCAAAACTGGACTTAGATAGAATTAAGTTTTATGTTTATGAGTTTATAAAAATCAAATAAAAACAAATGGATCACCATAATTCCTCTTGACTAAGGTTTCATATATTAAATGTGAATTTTAGAAAAGGTAATGAAAATCATCAGAATTTGAGGGGTCATAAATATTTTGTAAAATTTCTTGTCCTATAGAAGTTATTCAAGATTTCTTCTAATTGGAACATTCTGGTCTAGTTCACCTAGCCATTTAATACTTTGAAGAGGGTAAAGGGAAATGGCAGTACATTTCATAGTGGATCTGACTTCTTGGTTGTTTCAATGTTCACTTAACTAGACATTTTGATCTCATTGTGTTAAAATGACATGGGTTACCAATGTGAATAAGACTTCAGAATCAACTGTTGATTCAGATATCCCATAGAGTTGTGACCTAAGGCTTTTAATGAATAATACCAAATAAATTTTATTCTGTTACTTCTGTATAGTTCAATAGTCTTTGTATAGTACTTTCACATTTATTATCAACTTTTACAACACTGTATAAGATAAGGAGGATATACCTCAGGTTGGAAATTAAGTTAGACATAGGTGAACTGACTTGCCTAAATTTATATAGTAAGTCTGTCTATTTTGGAGTTATCATTAGAATCCAGTTCACCTAATTTCTAGCTGAAATCTTCCATCTCGAGAAAATCATCCTGAAGAAGGCAGGAATAATTATCTAATTTGTTTACTGGTATATCATCCCCAAACTGCCAGGTACATTGTAGGTATTCAAAAAGTTCATGTTAAAATAATGAGTGATAAATCTACATCATTCTGCTTTGCATTAGTACACCATTTCCTTTTTATGAATTTTAAATTCAAGTTTATAAATCATTTTAAGACAATCAGTTATTCAAGGCACATTGTTCTCCTCTTTAAAAGAAGTATTTTAAGTCTCCCTCAAATTAAAACATTTGGTCCCCATTAATAATACCTTGCACATTTCTGACATCAATATCCTAATAATTACCTATTTTTGATGAATAATACATTTCAATCCAGTTTATTAAAGATATTAGAAATTTGTTAATTTTAGTGTAAAAGAATTTGACTTTCTATTCCCACCCCATCCCCCCAAAAAATTGTTCAAAAGCCTTTCCGCTTGGGTAGTACAATCTAGTGTTACACAGATCAGAGTACAAAAAAGGACTAAAAAGGTAGAGAGAAAATGTGATTCTACTTTCAATGCCCTAAGTCCTCTTGAATCATCTGTCCATAATCCTCAGTGATTAAAAAAGAAAACATGGAGAGACCCATTATTAAGTCATAATGTTTATATTGCATTCCTTCTCACTGTGGACTGTTTATTTATTGACCTCTCAACAACCTTTCTGAGCTGTGAAATCTTGAGCTCAAGAACTTGAGTTTTCATGTACCCTCAATATTTAATATAGAAAATGAGATAGTGGAGGTAATTAATCAGAAGCCCAGATTTCTTTGTGTAGCCCAGAAGAATGGACCTTTAGAAGTGTAAAGAAATTGCCAAAAATGTTTTTAACTGAATTACATTTGGAGAAAATGAAAATGAACTATCTCTCTGTGGTTCCATGAGATACCTCTTCAGGTTGGTGTCTGGAAGGCTTGCCACTTCAAAACCATTCAATGGTAATTTCAGTTCTTTCTGCTGGAGGTAGGAAACTAGGCATTATTGAGTTTGGAGAGAGGAAGAAACTAAAATATCATTATATAAAAGAAAAACAATTTTTAAGTGTTCCAGAATCTTTGTAATTTTGTTATTATAATTTTTGCACTGATTAGCAGGGAAACTTTTGGTGTATAGAGGACATATTTTTAGTGACAACAGGAACAGAGATGGCTGAAGAAACTTATCCTCTCTATAATGCTTTTTCATGAAGAAGAACCTCCAGGGACAGCAGAGTAGTCAAAGTTTAATAAAGGAAAGATTTGAAACCAAAACCAAATCTCAGTGACTCTGTAGTACTTGGATAAAGGGCCACTCATTGATCTAAATTGCACCTGAGAGATGCCTTCATTTGTGCATTTGTTCCCTAGCAGGCAGTATCTCCCCTTTCATCCAAAGCTTGAGTTTGGTGTAAAAAAATCTTAAGACATGACTCTTGCCTTTGCAACTAACTAGCCAAGTAACCTAGAAGGAGCTGTTCATTATAGATGCCAGTTACCGCATTTCAACAAATAATAGTATTTACATTATAGATTTATTGTCAGTTTAAAAAGAGATATTGCTCAGTAAGTATTTATTCATAAAGCAAGCAATAATTAAACACGACCTGTGAAGCATGTGTTATACTATATATTGGGAGGTACATGAAAACTCAAGTTCTTGTGCTCAAGATTTCGCAGTCCAGAAAGGTTGCTGAGAGGTCAGTCAATTAATACAGTCCACAGTGAGAAGGGGGGCAATATAAATAAAGCACTATGGGAATATGGAAAAGGGACTCATTAACTTCACTTGGAGAAAGTTAACAAGTAGCAGACTTTAATAGGTATGTTTTTGTGTACAGTCTCTCAACACAATTTTATATTGTGGCTTAAATGTGCTTAGGCCATGTCTAATTCTGAGACTTTTTTACAGTGCTTCCTATAGTTAGTGCTCATATAATGTGTATCATTAGCAATTATTTTAAAGCATTTTTTTGTAAAGTTGTGTTGTTTTATTACAGAGAGGGTAGGGGTAGTTGAAATCTCTCCTGTGGTTCTTCAGTTTTAATAACAAGCTGTGCTTGATTGTTCCTTCAAACCCTAGGGTGACTCCAAGGATGCAGGATATTTTATATTTTTAATGAAGAAAAATATATATTTGTATAGAATGCAAAATATATATTTATATTTAATTAACCAGGTATTTGACTAGAGGCATACTACTTTTAACATAAAACATTCTATTTATGAATATGTGGAGTAATACATACTTATCTTCATTGTTGGATGACATGTTAAATGGTACAATTTATAGGGAGAATGATTTGGAAATATAAATCATAACTTCAAAAGAATCAAATTCAAAGGATCTTTAACTCAGCAATACTAATTTTAAGAATGTGTCCTGCAGACATGTTAGACATTTGTGAAGTAACATTTGTATAAAAATATTTGTTATAGTGATTACGGCAGCAAAAGATTAGAAACCACATAAATGTTCAAAACAATAGAGGACTGGGTGATTGAATAATTAGATAACTTTCAGATATTGTATTTAATGTATATTCAGTTATATAAAATAAAATAATATGCAGTGGTTAAAAAGGATGAGAGAGCAGAACATGCACTGATATATTGTCAAGTAAAACAGCAAAATGTACAATTGTGCCTGTGGCACACTCATTAGTGCAGAAAGATATAAATATATGGATATAAATATAGATATGGCTTTGGATATCTCTATGAATACAATCACATATATCCATATAATCTTGAATATGAATAACTATCCTGAAAAGGATACACAAGAACAGTTACAGTGGTTACAGGAGGAGATAAAAAATAAAAATATTCATTTATTATATATTTTGTCCTTTTTGAACATAATATGTGTATGACATTCAAAAATGAATTAAAAGATTTAACAAAAGAAATATCTAAAACAGGAAATGTCTCCCCAATATAATTATAATTATTTATAATAATTGTTCTGGTGGAAAGTTTCTTTGTTCACAAGTTATACGTGTTAATTATTATACTTGTGTAGAGGAACATATAAAATTTTTCTAGAAGCAGAATATTTTTTTTTAATTCTTTAAATTGCTTTTTTCTCTCAGGAAGTCAACAAACTTTAATTACTTTAAAACAAGTAATGTCAGCTGTAAAAAAAATAAAATAAGGATGAATCTTATATTTGATAGCATAAATGAGGCATAATAATCAGAGAAAAAACTTTTGAAAAGAAAAACGTGTGAGCTACTGGATCCTTGGGACACCAGCAGTAATTTACACACTATTGCTTACTCAGGGTTGCATCTTTAACTATTCTTTAGGGAAAAAAAAAGATAATTATTCTACTGTAGTCATTACTTCTTTCATCATACAAGAGAAACAATGCTGATATAGGCACATCTTGAAATATGACTGTTGAAAAATTGTTTATATACTATATTTAAAAGGAATATATTAATAGCAAAACATTTCTAAAAAGCATTGCGTTTTTCAGTTAACTCTTTTGCTCAAGTATTTCTAGAAAAATGTACATAAGGTCGACTCAATACTATGTTCTAGATTATCCTTGACTTCCTAGCTTTCTCACAGATGCTTGTTAAAGCACCTTTAAAAACCAAGTAGAGAACACTACTGAACTGTACACTTAAAAATAATTAAGATGGTAAATTTTATGTTATCTTTTTTACCATAATATTAAAAAAAAAGACTAATGGAGGGTTGGAAGAAAGAATAAAGGAAAAATTTGCCTCTTCAGTGTGAATAATTATCCACACCCTAATTATATAAAGTCTAAAACACAAGACTTATCATTTACCTACAATCTTATTTGAGATTATCTCTCTCCATGTCTTTGTCTATGTACCTAATCAATCTAATCAAATAGAACAAAATTAATAAAGAAAGGTTATGTCTTGATTGTACGTACTCAAACCACCTACTTTCATGGTTTTTCATCTGTTTAAAATTATATTTAGTTCATGCTTTTACAGAAGTATTTTAACAAAGGGGGAGGACTTTTAATATTTTGTCAAATCTTACAGATTATCTATAACACATATTCAATATTAAATGTAGTTCCTCACTAGCATGTATCTCTCTTTACAGCTGGTCTGGCTTTCCTGGCCATCAGTTAGGAAGTATACATATACGTAAAAATTTTATTAGTAAGTCTAAACCAAATTCGGAAAAAAAGTGAACATGCAGAAAACACTTAAGGATATATTCCAGAGACAAATGTATGCTCATGCTTTTTGGATTATGCACATCATTGTCTCTTCATATTACTGTGGATTAGACTTGAGTCATAGAAATTTAACCAAATGAACCAGAGAAAACTATTTTCTTTCATAATTTGTCACTGTAAAGCAAATGTCTAAATCTGAAATGGCACAAATGAATCTTTCATTGTATTTTTAAATACACAGAGCATACTGAAATTAAGTATTTAGAATTCATATTCAAGTGTATCTACAATGTGTTGTAATAAGGTCATGAATAATGAAGTAATTCTATACAATGTGGAAAAGCTGTGAAGTGTAGCATTCAAGTGATATTTATCTATGAGGTGTATCCATTTTATGGTTCTCTTTTCATAAATTTGATTTCCACTTGTGGAATTGTGTCATTCGCAGACTAATTAATATGATTTATCTTGTGGCTAAGCAAGAATGTTTTTCACTTTTCCTTTATCCTTTCACCTTGTGCAAAATTATTATTCCCCTTAACACCTCATTTATCTCTCCCATTCACCCTAGGGAGTCCCTGGCACAGAATGTCTAGGAGGTGTATGTAGGGGAACAACAATCTGGCAGCCTCATCATAAAATGTAATATGTTAGCTATTTCCCTTTGCAAAGGACCTATCCAGCTGAGACTGTACGAGGCCTCTGGGCCACACATTCAAATGCAGCAAACTCACATCTCAAAAAAACTTTTTGCCAAAAAAAAATCAGAAGAAAATAGCTCTTTACCAGAGCTTGCACAGAAGAGGGGAAGGGGTACATTGTTTTCTGGGAGTTTGTCATGTAGGATAAATAAATAGCTATAGCAGGTGACAAAAAGAGATATTTTTACTGGACCAGATATGCATAGAAATAGAATTCACTACCATGCATTATTACTGCTAATTCTGGAAAGATTGTTTATCTCTAATATACGAAGACTATTAAAAAATAATAATAAACTGGGTAGTCAACTGTCAAAAAATAGTAAAGAATAATTTGAACATATGTTATGAAAAACAGATGATTTTGCCCATAACTGATGTGAAAACAGGCATTGATAAACATGTATATCAAATTTTCTCTCTTATTAGCCCTAATTTGAGTCTACAGCTGGCTCCTGGTAAGCTGGAAGATTTTACTTTTAATTTATGGTCTTTGGGCATGTGTTTTTAGGCATGTGGCTGATTTCCAGGAGTGGATAGATTTATGTAGGTTTCTATTACTTGGGTTTACTCTTGACCCATAAAACACATTTTGATGGATTTTGCTAGTATTTATGCTTTAAGCTTGATGTGGAACTAAGAGAAGCTAACTGGCCTGGGCACTGGTTAACTTAATACCTAATCCATGTTTCTATCAGAATTTGATCAATACACCTAATCAGCCTCTCTTAAAGAAAACTCCACGTGTCCTTGATATTTCAGACAAGAGAGAAATTTGGTTCAGGAGAAGTATCAGTAGTGATAGTTGTTAGCTCCAAACAAGTAAGAAGGTGAATCTGTTTTGCTCTTGCTACATCCACAATATCTAAAACGTTTCCTGTATATGCATCCTTTTTATGATTTAAATGAAGACCGCTATGCAGAATGGTCTCTAGAACATGAAACCAGATGAGTGACTTCATTATTTTAGTCAAACAAATTTAATCTGGGAAATACTTATGCTGCACGTAATATGTGCTGGGTAACATGGGGTTGAGGCATAAATGATAATTCATCTCATATGTAATTGATTTTAGCTTTATTTTAAATAACCAAATCAGTTGCCTTTTTATATTATTCTACCATCATTTGACCAGTTTGAAGGAGCTTATTTTCAACCTTTCCTGTTTTTCCAGATATTATGTGAAAATTAAGTCATTATGTACATCAGTGGCACCATCGTACCCTCCAACATTCAAACCTTTAAAGAAAAAGGTCCTGATTCTTTACCTACAAACAGCCAGGGTTCTAGCCCCAATGCAGCAGACTGGTGTTTACTTTGTTTCCAGTATGATAGTCCTACTGCTCTACATTAAAAAATACTGTTAAAAGTCATAAAAATGCTTTAATTTAAGTTGTGCTCCTTACACACACATTCATTCCACCGTTGTGAAGCACATAATAGGCAGTGTGGGGCGGGTCAATAGCCACAAGAATGTTCTGAATACTGAAGGAATGCAAAGGTGAGCAAAGCTGAACCCTTCCTTCCAACTTAAACACCAGAACAAGAGGTAAAGTAGATATTGGGATTGGAAACGTTCTGACTTTGTATGAAATAACCCTCAGTGTATAACTGATGGAATGTGTAATGTCTTAGTCTTTTCAAGCTGCTATAATAAAAATACAATAAATTAGGCAGCTTATAAACAACAGAAATTTATTTCTCACAGTTCTGGATTGAGAAGTTCAAGATCAAGGCACCAGCAGATTCAGTGTCTGGTGAGGGTTCCTTCCTGGTTCATAGATGACTATTTTTTTCCTGGGTCTTCACATGCAGAAGGGGCCAGTGAGCTCTCTTGGGTCTCTTTTATTTATTTGTTTGTTTGTTTGTTTGTGTGTTTGTTTGTTTGTTTTTTAGGCAAAGCAACCCTTGATTGACCTCACAGATTGCAAGGACCTTGTCAGTTTACAATCCCTTACTTTTTATTTTTTATAGCTACAGCGCCTGGTCTTCCTAGGTGGTCTCCCATCCAAGTACTTACCAGGCCTGACCCTGCTTAGCTTCTGAGATCAGATGGGATCGGGCTTGTTCAGAGTGGCATGGCCATAGACTCTCTTTGGTCTCTTTTATAATGGCATTAATTATGAAAGTTCTACTCTTATGGCCTAATCACCTTCTTCAGGCCCCACTTCAAATACCATTGCATTGGGTATGAAGTTTCAACATATGGATTCTGAGGAGACATAAACATTCAGTCGATAGCAGTCATTTCTACCAGGATTAAGATTTAGAAAACAGGAAAGCCTCGAGTGCCTAAAGTCAAAGGTAGATGGTGGAAAGGAAAAAATAAGTAAATATGCCACAAATGGAGGGAAGAGAGCAAAGAAAGATTATTCAAACTTGAGAGGATTCAGAGTTTTGTCCTCTGACTGTGCCATGCCCTCATCTGTGCAGAGGTATATAGCTGATATGTCTTAGGGCTGTATCTCTAGGATGAGTGGATCTGAGCTATCACATACCCTACAGTAGAGCCAGCTTTTCTTGAAAACTATAACTAATCTTAACTCTGAGTCATAACTACTACTATAGATGACACAACTATGTGATTTCCATGACCAGAGACTTTGATTCAAAAAACATGCCAACAATATTGAAGGCACTACCTTCAAAGAAGTAGTTGTATATAGAATTATGTGACATATTTAAATTCTTTATACACAGTGATGAAAAATGACTAGCCAGTGCACAGTTGCCTCATATGTTTAAATTGCAATTGTGAACTTTTTTTTTTAAGATGTGGTAGTGTTGATTGCAACTGTCCTTATGCATCAATGCAGTGAATCATTTCTATTTACACAGGAAACTAATTTTCACAAAACCAACATAGCAAGAAAGATTACCTTTTGATTTTCTAGTTGCTCAGAGATCAGTTGGAAACATTACCAGAACCACATTCTGCCCACACCTCTGCCCCAGAGATTCTGTAGTTCCCCATGGGTGGTCAGTGTTGACATGTGACAAGGAACATAACTTATTGTTATTGGGGAAAATATACCTCCAACGGGCATGGCATTCTGGTACCTCTAATTCTATTATTTAGATTCTACTAATTTTTTTTTTTAACTTGGTAACTTGTTTCCAAGAGAAAAGCAAGTTTGGGTTCTCATCAGTACTGAAATCCTTGCAATTAAAAGCAGTGACCAAGGTACGTTCAGTCTTCTGACTAAAATGCATACCTCCTTTCTTTTTTAAAATTTCCAAAGGGAAGCAATGACTTGTCATGTGAAGACAGCTTTCTAATCAAGAAAAATGTCTTTTTCTTAAATAAAACAAAAGTAAATGTGAAAAGGAATCTCTAATTAAGAACGTATCATTTCCTTCCCCTATATATGTTGACCTTTCTATTGTTTGGATTTCAATAGAAATAACTTTTATGTTGTTTGTTTAACCTTAATTTGCTATAAAAACATAAACTGTGCCATTATTATTGATTAAGATAGGACTGCTAGCATGGCCTTGAAAAGCCGTTATATACAAATGTGAAACGTATCATTATAATGTGAACTGAGGCTTGCCTGCAGACAGAAGTATCAATGGTATTAGTACAGTCATTAAAGACTTTTAGGAAAAATACTTTGTGTTGTGATGAGCTCCGTAGTTTCAATTAAAAAAATACAGTGTTCTTGGATTTGATTTATTAATATATTTATAAAAAAATACATACATACATACATAAATACATATATATATCAAATAGCTTTTTTCCTCCCAGCATTTAAAAAGGAGTGATTATATAGCCTTTTTCTTAGAAACTAAGAGGGATAAGAGAAGTATTAAGGATAATTTTCTTTAAAGCCTATTTAAATGGAAAATTTTCTCAAATGATATTTAGATGAGGCTTTTTCACTTTGATATAGTTTATAAAGGCAAGTGGACTCAAAATATCTGAACCTAATAATAATGTGTGTTTTTTGAGGGAAGGTGGCGGAACAGAGAAAATTAACTCTCCTAATCCCCAAAATGGGTCACCTGCATTGCCCCTAGAAGCTGAAACAAAAACCTTTATTTGTCTAAAAGTTTGCAGTCAAGAAGCAATTAAACTATTCTATGTTTTTAGACACAGAATATTTCAAGGTGCTGTGGTCATGGTACTCATGACACAGGCTCCTGAGGTATAAAGTAGGGTACACAAAGCAATAAAAGAAGAAAAGAGGACAGCAGGCCTACGAGATCCATGCAAGCTGTTGGTTAATAGTACTTCAAATCACTACATTGGACAATACCTGAGAAAATGAAATTGTATGATGAAGAATCTCTTAAAGACAACCTTTTTATGACTGAACTTAATGCTTAGCCCTATGTTCTGACAGTACTTTGTCTTTCCATAGAGAGAATTAATAGAAACTTCATATATTTTTTGTAAAAGTTAATTGGATAACCATTACAGTCTTCTACTAAATACCTCCAAGAATTTAGGATACTGTCACTTTTAGTCAGTAATTTCTAATTATGACAATTCATTTCGATATGAGAAAGTTCAGTATAACTAAGCCATATCTCCATCCTAGCACATCTCCCAAATAAACAATGCTTCAAGGATAAGATTATATTTCTTCCTTCATAACACAGTTCTACACAGTGGCTTTTTCTATTGCTTGCCCTGTAATAGCCACACCTGGCAAATAAATAAATAAAATTTTATTGTTATTTATAACATGTAAGGAGAGGCAAACTAAGCTTACATATCAAATGGAAATATTTATTCTTCATTTATTTTATTCCTAAATGAAGATAAAATTATCCTTCAAATTTTCTTAACTTTTCTTACTCAAAATAACTCAGTTATCTCAATAAAATGCATTTATGCACCAAATCATCCACTAAAACAAACAAACAAAAAAAGCACAGAGACTTGAAACCAGAAGGTAAGGGTACAATAACTACCTGGGCCCAATCCTGCTTTTTGACACCTGTTTATATTCTTCCATGTATTCCAGAGACTTTTTTTTTTTTTGATAATGTAGTTTTTTATCTGAAATTATTGGGGTGACATTGATTAACAAAATCAAATAAGTTTCTAATGTTAAACAGTTTGTCGTATACATTTCACAAAGTTAGACACCTGTCAAATATTTGACGACCAAAGACTTTTAACTTGCCATGACTGCCAGGACACTGATTCATCTGAATGCTTTCAGGCTGAAATGAGGTTTCAGAAGATGGCCCAACTTTCTTTGTTTATAATGGCAACTAACTGGGTTTATAACTAGAACTAGTTTATTGATAATCAGGAATCCTATGAAGCTCTCCAAACCACCTGGGTCTGACCTCACTCTGTGAAAGATCAGATTCCTCTAGAATGATTGATATCTGATGTATAATATGACTTAGAAGGATAAATTTGTAACAGGATGGTACACGATATGTTGTAAGTAATTTAATTTTTTCTGTTTCTAATTTCTGGGAGCACTTTCTAAGTACTTGCTTAGAGGAATAATCACGTATTACTTTTCTTACTACTGGAACCCACTGCAATGTATATTAACAAAAAGGTGAGGTTACAAATAAGACTAGTTTGTGAAAAAATTTCATCAGTCAAAAACAGAACAAAATACAATGTGATTTTTTGTAAAGTGATTTTATGCCATCCTTACTTCATGATCTTTAATTTTTTTTAATTTTCTGAAACAAGGGGACAATTGGCAATTCCATGACAGTCCTCTAATTTTATAATTTTGCAAATCTATGATAAATAAAACTTTAAGAACTGCACAATTTTTAAAACCTTTACTTTTTAAATTTACCAAATTTTTAAGTTATAAGAACAAAACAGATAAATATAATAATAAAAATACAATACATAAAGAACCTGTTAATTATTTATCCCCACCATTCTCCAGTTCATCTCCCTGAGTTACCCAATACTAACCTATCTATGTATTTTCTCATTTTTCTCTACACTCATAAAAATGTTTACGTACTGATGTATGATTATAAGTACATGTTTATTTCTCTGTACATTGCATGTGTTTCTCAATACTACATTGTAGAAAACTTCCAAACTAATGTGACTGTGATTGAGATTGTGGTGAAAATACAGACTTTGCAACACCATTTAACCTTCAGACACAGCTTCTTCCCTATCTTTCAAAAGTCAGCAATTAGTTTTCTTGTCATAATCAACTACACTTAAAACTTCCAAAGCACTTTACAGCGTTTGTACTCAGTGGTCCAGTTACAGTTCCAGAGTATTTGCATAAGAAAACAGAAGTCTGGGCAAGTAAGTTAATGTCTCCATGACCTTTGATGACCTAGTATAGTTTCAGTTCTAAACCTCTTTCCGATATAGTCACCTGCATGCCAGCATACAAATGCAAACTTGTGTACATGAGTACACAAACACACACTTTGGATCCTAGGTATGTAATTTTAGGCGCTTTATATTGTCACATTAGTGTTTTAGTTTTTTGTTGATTTTCAACCTTCTTACCCTAGTGAATGGTTTTATAAAATTAACTACTTTTGCTTATCTTTAAAAATAACTACTTTTGCTTATCCAGCATACCTGTTTATTCTCCTACCTTAATCCAAATACCATATACACCAGCCATCAACACCTTTGATATAGTTATTGTACATATACTTTAAATCTTCACCAGACTAATACAAATTTGTATCTTTGTATTTTGAATTTAATATACTTCTATACTCATGGTAGTGTTGTGGCCAACACTAACTAGACCAAACCAGGTATGCTCTCAAAGGCTGTTTATTAGCCGGTGGCTGTCCTTGCCAGGAGCATCCCAGAAATGTAGAGGTACAAGGTTCTTAAGCCCTATATCCCATTCTTCATTCTGTCTGAACACAAAGATCTACTTTTTTTTTATTTACTAGCTGTCAACCCACTGGCCAGGTGTGCAAGCGGGGGTACAGAAGCAGAATGCTTATTGTTAATAGCCTATGTTCCCATGATGGTAGCCAAGCAATAATTTCCAGCTTATATACAATTGATTGTTTCTCATGCCAAGTAGGTAAGCAGAGTCACTCAGGCAGTCAGCATTTGAGCTCATTGTTACAAGTTTCATGATTAACAGAATGTGGCTAAGGGTTCCAGGAGCTAGGCCTTCGTCTAGTTTTAGGTTTTAATTAACTCTTAACCTTACCACATTTCAGCTGGCTGCCACAGGTAGAATGTCTATAATAACTTATTGAATAGAAGAAAAGAAAGGAAAAAATTAACTAGGCCCAACTCTGCTAAGTATTCTACGCCCCGAATTGAAAACATTTATCCATAAGGATATATAAACCCAATTTTTGTCAAACAAAAAGTTGAGAACCATATGATTTCACTTGTATGTGGGATATAAAACTGAAAGCAACAAACCAGCAAGATAGACAAAGAAAAGTCATAGCTAGAGACAACAGTAAAGTGGTCATAAGGGAACGAAGGGAGACGAGGATGTGGACAAGAGTAAAGAAGTTCAAAAAATGGTGAAGGAAGGAGATTTGACTTTGAGTGGTGAAGAGAATGCAATATACATGTAATATGTTATTGAATTGTTCATTTGAAACCTATATAATTTTATTAACCAATGTCATCCCAATAAATTTAATTAAAAAGGGAGGGAAGGAAGAAAGAGGGGAAGAAGAAAAGAAGGAAAATGAGAAAAAGAAAAGTATGAGCTGCAGGAAATAGATGTTTAGCTTCAATGTTTAACAGATAATAATTATCTAATTAACACTGACCAATAATAGAGCTACCCATATTTTGAGATAGTAAATTTCTTGTCATTGTAGGTTTTCAAGTAGAAAAGCAATTATCTTGTGCCAAAGACAATTATGTTGGTGAGAAAATGGAATTCACGAATCCCTGGTTTTCTTCTCCCTAAAGCTCTCATTCTAAGTTTCATTTATGACTTTCTAGATGCCTTAGCTACCACATTAGTAATCTAGTGATTATTTTAAGCCAGGGAACTGTGGGAGAGATATTTTGAGGTAGGTAAATGCTATATAAATTTCAAATCAAATAGTAGCAGGATATTTACCGATTTAGCATCTTAGAGTCCTAGATCTCCTTTCATGAAAACATACAAGGATATTTATCTTTAGAGATACTGAATGTTATATTATTTAAAGTGCGTTCTAGACTATTACTTTTTATTTTACAAGATCCATGAAGCCATGTTTCAATTAGCCAGATTTTAAAACCTAGGGATCCAAAATGCTTTTTCTTTCCAGAAATGTTGAGTTTTGTGTGGAAAGGAGTGGCACTCCAGCTCATAAACCTAATTACTTTTCTCCACTGAGGTAAACAAGTGAATATTTAAGGAGATGATGGAATTAAATGAAATAACTTCCGTGTGTCATCATAATGAAACAAACTATTGAGTAGTTGCTAAAGTAATCAGATTTTATAAGTCGGTTGGTTGATGTGTTGATAATTATTTATGTCTTTCTGTGGTTCTAAATTTTAAAAACATACCAGAAATTTAAGTTGAATGTGACAGATCCACCTTCCTCCTAGGCAAGATCCAAGTCCAATTTCTTTTACACATACAAGTTTACTTAATATATTAATATACTTTTTATTATCTTAAAATTGAGTTAATTCTTTATTAACTAGTGTTATTTTACTGAGTTGCAGGCCTATATAGCACAAAAATAGATTCAAGTCTTTTATTTTTTTCCAAATTATTAACAGCTTTTATTCCTTCAGGAGAAAAGGTATTGTGTATGCATGTGGATTTTCTAGCAATAAAACCAACATAAAATTAGTTAAGGAGGAAAGAAGAGGAATTAGGAGGGTTTTTTCTTTTGTTGTTGTTGTTGTTTTCTTTGTGTGTGTTTGTGCTGCTTTTACTAATCTAAAAGAAATCACTGGAGTCATTTACTTTTCATTCTCTTTATGACAATTGAGTCACACAACCCATCTCTTGCTCTTCAAATAGTTCTGCAATGATCAATGATCAACTAGATTGGATCTTTTTGTGGTTGTGTCTTTTATTTCACAAGCACAATTATTCAAATAACAAATAGGAAAATCATTCATAATCATGCACTCTCAAGCAAGTATAAATCTGCAATTGTTCTATTAATAGTTATAGATATTTTATATATGGTCCATATTTTTGCAAATAACTGAATAGACTAAATATTAAGTGTTTTGATTACAAAAATATAATTTTGTACTAACCAGAGAATAATACTGGAAGGGAGGACAGAATTATTAAGAAAATTATTATTGGGTATAAGTCTCTCAGAAACTTGAAAGGATTTTTATTTTTGAAGGTCAAGCAGGTTTGTCAATTATTCACATGTGAGTGCATAATGCCAGTCCAGTAATACATCATCAAATACTTTTAATATTGAATCCATTTAGTAAACTGTTAAACATAATTCTAAATATGTCAGTTTTGGGGGGAGAGTGGAGTGGTAGTAAAATTAAAGATGTAAAGAACATTGTGATCCATGGCATCGAAAATCAGGAATGAACAGACGAAAGGCCACAATTAGCAAGAAGAAAAAGTGAATTCTTATCACATAAGATTGAGAAATGTAATTGGTTAGTTTTGAATTCCTACTATGTGTTTCGTACCCAACTTGTTTCTAATAATACTAAGGTAACAGATGCATTTATTTTTCTTTAACAATGTAGAGTCTAGTGCATCATAGAATCATGCAATTCTGATAAAACAGGGCCACAAAATGTAAATAATACCTTAGGTCACCTTTAGTAACTTCAGATTGGAGTTTTATTCAAGGACAAATTAGCATATGAGCAAGCAAGGATGTCCCATTTCCCATTGTGAGACATGTGTAAGCTCTTGCAGAAACATCCCAACTGGCTCCCATCTGGACCCAACCCAAAGTATGCTAAGTTAAGTTAGCACAGTTAGCCTAACTCTTAACCGCTCAGTCCCTCCACTCCATCCCAAAACAAACTCCATTAAAGAGTAATATTTTAATCTCTCTCTTTTCACTTGTTATGTATTTATATTTGTAGTTCTCTAGGTAATTCAAAGGGACAGAAATCAATGCTTAGAATATTTACAATAAAAAAATTTTAGAGCCAAATTTATTCAATAGGTTTCTATCTTTTAATTCATTCTTTTTAGTTACACAGAGGAAGCAACAACAACCAAGGAATGAGTGGGAGGAGAGGGAAGAAGAGACAATGAAATAGAGAAAGAAGACTATATGAGTCCTGCAGAACACTTCATAAGGAAAAAATATACCACAAACTGACTTTAATCAACAGTCTACTACTTGGACATATAGTGCAGACTAATTATAAACTTAATCTCTTTTACCCCCTAGTAGAACAAAACTCTTACTATAGCAGGGAGTATAGGCTTTAATTTCTCAATTTAAATTAAGAAAGGAAAACCTAGTGTGGCTACTAGTTAAAGCAATATGAGAAAAGAAAAATGTAAACTCTATTCTGTGTGTGTATAAAAATCTAAGAAGCAGCATACTGGGTCAGATTAATGCGTGTAAGTAATAAGAATCTAAAAAGTCCCAAACTGGGTGAGGCTACTGTTCCTCCAGCCCCATATTCAGTTTCTAAGAGTGATCTTAAGAAAATTTGGAGGGCATAAGAAATACCTCTTGATTCTCATTTTATCTAAAAATATTAGAGTTCTTCAAATCAATGTATCTAACCATCTCTTAGTAATCTAATTTATGCATCTATTCAGCAGATATGAATATGCCCAAACTCATCTCTTTATTGAACTTTGGGAAAAGGAGAAAAAAGTAAAAAGGGGATGAAGAGACAGCTGGTCCAGACATGTCACTTCACTTTGACCTCAGCTTCTATCCCTCACAGCAACACAACGCCTTTTCTCAGGTGTTAGAAGGTAAAGATTACATGTAATACCAAAGTGAACTCATTGGGTACTGACAGCCCCAAATAGAAGCAGAAAGAATGTGCCTTTAAATATCTCAGTAACTAAAAAGACTATTACTATGCCTGAGTGACCAGAGGAAAGAATATAGACATCAAAATATGTGTGTCTCATATCCCAAAATTAAAATCAAAATTCACTGAAGCACTCTCAAATAATGGCTTAGTAGAGAAAAAAAATATTAAGGATAAATTTTTCATGGGACAACGTTGTGCATTTAACCAGTGTGCTTATGTTATCAAAATGAATGGATTTTCTTCCTTGAAAAATTTCACACATCAGTAGTAACATAAAGTTCAGTAATTATCTTCTATCTTCTATCTAACACTGTGTGATGCAGTAATTTTTCTATGTCAAGATGTAAAGTAGCTGGGAATTGAAGAAAATTAACTTACATTTCACATAGGTCAAGCTATGAAAATATCCTTTTTTGCCCAAGTGAAAAGCACTGGGGAAAAAGGAGGAGGTGGGTGTGCCTAGGAACAGAAACTCTTTGTACCAATAGGCTTTTAAAATAATTATTCCCACATTAAAAATTCAAAAAAAAATTTAATAAACTCTAATAATTTTTTTAGAAAAAGTTTTGATTTTTAAAATGTTTCTTAACATCAGACAATCAAGGTGGCCGTTTGAATAGTAAAATTACATTGTATTACTTTCTGATATTAGTTCAAGTATAATAAAATTTTAATAGAAATATGCTTGATGAGCTTAACTTACTGCTGAATGAGTAATACTCTCCAGCTTTTGATAGTATATGACTCGAGAAAAGATTATTAAGAAGACATATAATGCACTCTTATAAAAGATATTTGCAGGAAACCATTAGATGATACAGAAAATCAATAATGTCCTACTGCCAATTTCAGCAACATTAAAATCACAGTGCTCCTTGATATTTATGATGATAGAGCTACCGAATCATTTCATTTTTATCTTTCACTCCATTGGCATTTTTTTTTATTATCTAGGACCAGTTGCAAACCTGCATCAGCTCTTTTGAGAATGTTTTTCATATTATCTGTTTCTAAACTGTTCGTTTCAGGGAAGAACTTTAACAGTCCTTTCTTTCTAGTTCAGTGTATAAACAGATTGGTAAAGCCCTTTCCTTCTAGGGAAGCCCTGATAAGTGTAAAATATTAAGACATTCAAAATAGATCTTAGCAGAACCATGTAAATAGGATTTAATAAACAGTTACTCATCTTTCTTTATTTCCAAGAAGAAAATAATAATAATGGTCTAGCCTCCTTGTCTCACATGTATAAAACTGAGGTCTAAATAATATGAATTATCCAAGAGTAGAATTCTGTATAAAGGATAAATAAATCTCTTGATTTTCATCTATATCTTTTTCCAAGGTCACTCAAATTATCATACAAACAGAAATATAGAGCTTACAATTATTTGGCATCTAAAGTAGCACTGACATTTTTCTATTATGCTGGCATATTATCACCAGAGGATTTAGATAAATTCATAAAACTAGTAGAGAAAATCGTAAATATGGTGAAACATTGTTTCCACCATATCTACAGCTCTGGCTGTAGAAAAACAGAAGCTATTTGACTCCATCTCTCATTTACTAGGCTTCTCTGTAAATAAAGAGATGCAAAGAGGCTGCCTAGGACTGTCATCTCCAATTTGAAAAACAACAAGAAAAACTTTAACGATTTCTCAAACTCTCAGATTCTCTGATTGTAGAATATAGAGATCACAACTGCCAGAGGCCGTCTTTTCAGTGGTGGCTTCCATGAATTGTGAAGTCTGCTACACTGACAAGTAGTTGGGAGAAACCTTGTAGATCTCACCTGGCACTAAAGCTCCAGGGAATCACCCTTTTTCCATAGTAACCATTCTAGTAAACATGAACATATGTAATAAGAGCAACAGTAATAAAAGGTGAAGGTAAAATTTCCCTCCTAATGGAATCCAATTCAAAAGATGAGTCTAATATCTATAAAAATAAAGATATGTTAAAAATCGTTAAGAATTTCTGTGGGGCTGTTGTCCTCTCAAGCTTAGAATATTACTGGTAATGTTGCATTTTGATTTAGAAATTTTCCAATTTGCTGTGCCATCCAGACTAATGTATCATTTTCTTGCTCAGAAACATTTTCCAGGTCAATCCTGAGAACTAAATATAATTTTTACATTGTTCCTGGGTGTCCTCATCTATTGTTATGCTAAATGATCACTTAAAGTCAAAGTGTCCAAAATCTATCTGCAGATCAGATCTGTTATGGGCAGTTGTGTATTCCTCCAAAATTCATATGTCTAAGCCCTAACCCTCATTACTTCAGAATGCAACTGTATTTAGAGATATATGTCACCTTTAAAGATGTGTATTTAAGTAAGTTAAATTGCTTGTCCAAACAAATCAGTCTGACTGGTGCCCTTATAAAAAGAAATATGGACACAGAGATGCTAGGGGCACAGGTGCACAGAAGATGACAGGAAGAAGTTAACCATTTCCAAGCTAAAGTAAAAGACCCTAGAAGAAACCAAACCTGCCAACGCCTTGATCTTTGACTCCTGCCTTCTACAACTGTGAGAAACAAAGTGGCTTTGAAGTGATTCGGTCTGTGTTGCTTTGTAATGGCACAGTACTACAAGATCTTTCTCTTCAGCTCCAGATCTATAAATGTAATGGCATTCTAGTTGTCTCAAACTGAGTGTTTCATAACTTCCCCAAACCTCACATCTTCAAAATTAAATAACTTTATTTCTCTCAAAATCTGTTTTTCTTCTTTTATCCCCACACTGATAATTCGGCATCTACAACTAACAAGTTGCCCAACCAGAAGCATGGGAATTGTCATTGATATATTCGGTTTCTTCAGAAACCATTTCTAATGGTAATTCTACAGATCCCAAAGCCATTCTCCTCTATGTCATTCTGTCCCACTTAAATGTTTCATTAACCTCCTGCCTGGTCTCCTAGCTCGTCTTGCCCTCCCCCAATCAATCCTTTGCACTGCAGCCAGAATGAGTTTACCAAAATGCAAATTACATTATGTCATGTCCTTGCTGTAAATCTTTTAATGGTTCCTCATAGCCTGAAAACTAAAATCCAAGTCCTCATTATGCCACCAAATGCCCTCTGTGAAGCAGCGACATCTTACATCATCCACCTTTCCCAGCTTGCATTCCAGACATCTTGAACCACATGGAGCTTTGAATATACTATTCTTTTTCTCATACCTTTGTGCAGCCTTCCTTTTTTTACCTGCCTAGCTCTAATTTTTTTTTTCAAAAGTCAACACAGATAATGTGAGTAAAAAGTCTTACTTAAATGACCTGCCACAGGCCAACCTAATCTAGGTGCTCCTCTAATGAAAGCCAAAGGCATTTTATGTATATTAGTCCCATAATAGACTCTACCAGTGACTCTAAGACACTAATTTAAATCTTTCAAAATATTTATCTTTGTACCCTGAGGCTTTCCTATGAGTTCAATCAATATAAATTGATAGAAGAATAAATTAAGGAATGAGGATATGAGTGCAAGTTTAGACAGGTTAAATTTTATTATGAATTTCCTAAAGGAAAGCCATTAATAGATCCAGCTATATTCTGTGTCTGAGAATTTTCTTGCTTAAATATTTTCAGATAAACAACCTGATCCCTTTAGCTGTGAAAATTTCCCTGCTTCTATTAAAAAAGTACATCCACATCCTAAAGGTAATTTATTGGCATATATTCTTAGTTCTACAGTTTCATAAACTTCTAGCTTCATGATCAACCACCATGTGTCCACATGGCCCAAGACCCTCAAATTTAATATTACTGTGTTTTGATTGTATCTCACTGCGAGTGTATGTATTGGGGGAGAGTTCTTTTCTCAAAAAAAAAAAAAAAGTAAAAGAAAGAAGCCCTTGATAATAAAACTGATTTTAAATAAATATGCCTTCGTCATATTTACATCAATGTACATCACTTTCAAAAGCAATCCCTTGATTTTTATAGAATTTTTATGACTCTTTATTAAAATTTCATCTTTTCCCAGCCTTGCTTAGACATTTAAAAAAACTTTTCCTATCTGCAGCTTTCTTTGAAATATGATTTTTTTTCTATCTTCTTTCTATGTCTTTCATCAAACCACAGCTTTTTTAGCTATCTAGTTATTTAGAATCAATACAAATTGTTCAATTCTGTTCATATTACTGAAGGTTGCTAACCCCTTGAGTTTTTAACTGTTGATTCATTATCGAGTTTCTAACTGTTTTTCTACTGTGGATGCATGCTTATGTGAAGCATATGTCTGAGTCTCTGTAATATGTATAAAAATCAATCGTAAAGAGACTTCCCATCTGCCACTTACCTATTTCTATCTCAGACCTATACTCATTCAGCTAGAACTGCAGATGTTAAGAATGAGAACAACCTCACTCAAAGGTTATTGTGCTCTCATAACACTTTGCTTATTCCTCAATGATCTCATTTATCATAATATGATAATGAAGTATATACCAATTGTCTCCTCGAATAGTTTGTGAGTTATCTGAGTGTAGCATCCACTTACTTATTTTTCTATTCATTCTCAACACCAAAAACAACCTATCGTCTAGAGATGCTCAGTAGTGGTTGCTGTATTGAATTGTTTTAAACTGTGCTTTTCTACTGCCAAGCTAAAGGGTATTCTTTGATTTTTTTTTCTCGTGGAGTCTTGTTTTCAAACGATTTCCTTTCCTTTTTGCAATTAAATTAAATTTTATCATTACTGAAAACACATTTTGGATGTATTTCACTTTGTTTAATTGCAGTGTAGGCATCACTTCATCCCACTGTGCTCAGCACTGCGTCATTGAATTTAAATGTACAGACTTTAGTTTCTAGATGTCTTTAAATTGTATGGATTGTTAGTCCTTCGTTGTAGAGTTACCTGTAGTATTTTCTGCCTTTGGCTTAACACTGCATTCATTCATTTTAGCATGTAGGAACTCTACATAGGCCATAAATTTATATTTCTTTAATGATATTATTATCTGATTCATTTGAAGAGAGATCTAATTCAAGAGATCAAAAATGAGTCAAGAAGTGAGCAAAAGTCCTGATCAATGATTTACATGTCTCTCAGGAAATAATGTGCATAAAGTATTTGCTATGATTACTGGTCTTAATTTCTAGTTTTCTTACAACATTTCCTTCCCTTGTGTCTATGGCTGTTTCAAAATAGATGACTAAAATGTTTACGAATCTCATCATTTGATGACGCAGGATAGAAAGGAGGAACAAGGAGTCTGGGTGACTGCAATCTTTATAAGAACTAAGATTGGTGCCTTCCTTTAAAGGGACTATCTGAAGTAATCAGATTTGCCGTGTTGTGGAAGGACAGAAACCTGAGATTATAAATTTATAAGTAGTGAAGTTGGGTTGAGATTAAGTAAACATTATGTTAATCCAATGGACAATCAGTCTGGAAAAATCAAGTAAGTACGTGATCACAGTAAGTTGAAAACTATTCTTTTCTTATCTCAGGCACCGTGGCAGTAATCAGGCTGCCAGGATTGAAAAGCAGAAGATAACTATGGCAAAATCTTTGGAAATTAATTAAGGTAGAAAGCACAGATATAGAGCCTGGTAGAATTTATTTTTTAAAGAATCACTATTTAGTAGCAATAGAGATAGCGTTACAAATAGGACATCTGTGAATAAATGGAAAACCAAAGCATTTACATGACTGACTTGGAGGGTCTGTGAGTAGCCAGTCACCTTGGAATGAATCAGTTCCAAGGGAAGAGTGAGATAAGAATCTGATATGATCCAGAATAGAATGATGAAAATAGGTTAGAAAAACCACTTTTAAAAATTTTAAATCTACATGGTAAACAATATTATGTTAGTTGCATTAGTTTCAGGTATACAATCTAGTGATTAGATTTTTTTATCAATTTTGAATCCTGAAGACTCCCTATTCAGCTAGTCTTTGTGAAATAATTAAGGACTAAGGTTGGTGTGCTGTTGAGTTTTTATGACCATCTAGAATTGGTGGTGAGAACTAGTATATATACAATAACTAATACTGATCTAAATGTTGCTTTAAATAACAGCAATTTGAATTTCCAGAAGGTAGAACATAGGAACTCCATCTTCCAGACACCAAAATCTTAAATTAAATGAGGTCTGTCTGCCTTGTGGACATTATCTTCAGTGATTAAATATGGTGTTAGTATTTTTATTTTTGCTTTCAAAATGCTAAGATAACATCAAAGACTAGTTTCTATAGAAAAATATTGCAATATGAATGGGTTCTTTAACTCCTAAGCTGACTAATGACTGCTTATGTTTTAAAGGGGATTCAAGCTTCTAGGTCAGATTATGTATAGTGTGTTATTTTAGGGTTTATGAAACTAATCAGTAGTCCATATAATTTAATCAGTGTTCCATTTATATATTTTCTTGGAAATAGAATCATTAACTTGTGAGCCAATTTTTTTTAATTGCCAGTGCAATAGATGGCTTCAATGAATTGAGACTGAGACTGAGACTTCACTCCATTTATTGAAAGTACACCTTATCTGAACAGAACACATGCACTGCGCTAGCATGAGTTATATTTAAACTTCATTATGATTCTTGATATCAACGCTTAAGATGATTCGGAGAATATAACCTGAGCAAGAACATTACTTGCATTTATGCCAGCAACTAAGTAAGCATTGTGCATTTACAAACCTCTGTTGCATTTGATTGCATAGGACTCAGTCCTACAGAAACATGGGTATGCTTGTGTTCTTTGAAACTCTTAGACCATGTCTATAACATCTGTACACACACATACACACACATGTTGTAATTCATAACAAAATCTTCAGAAACTTGACCCAGTTGTACTTGACTTTAGAGTTATACTTTTAAGGTAACATTACTTTCTAAATCTTGTATTTTGCTGTTAAACTTTAAGCCTTTTAAAAGGACTAAATGTGGTGGAGAATATATATAGACAGCATGATTAGGCAGTTACACAACTTACATAAACAGCAAAGTTTCCATATTTGTAGATATCTCCATCCTGTATATATTATTCCATCTGGTAGCCTACCCTGAGGCTTCATTTTATCACCCTTCTTGTCCCATAAAGTGTCTTGAGATTTTTGTTGAAAGAAACAATGAAAATGCTAATTAGTGATGTTTTTCATCATAATATTTTTTTATATACTAAAGGATTCCTCTCTCTTTTCTCTTCCTGCTCTGTACTCAACTTCCAATGAGTTTCATTGCCCCAAAGCTATCATTTTTAAGCTCCTAATATTGTTTTCTGTTCACAGGGACTTAATAACTACTTTTTAATGGATTCTGTTTACCTTAGGGGAAAGCATTTTGGAGAATTCAGCTTATATTTGGGCAGGATTAAAAATTTCTATGTGGTTTTGGGGACTTCTTCCCTCAGAAAATAAAAATGGTTTAATCTTTTGACTGAAAGAGGAACTAAAATGAGTCTTTTTAAAAATGAGACACTTGGAGTTTGAAAGGGATCTCAAAAGGAGACAATCCTGCATGTATTTAAATTCTAAGACAGCATATTATGTGCACATAATTATTTTATTTTAATTATTTTTTTACCTGCTTAAAAAAAATGGCTTCCTAAACAAGCACTAGAAGTTCTTTGCTCCAGTAAGAATAACCATAAAGCTGTAAATTCTTTTTTAAAGTTTCTTTTTAAACTTAAAATTTTCTCAATTTCTCTACTCCCTTTAATCATGAAAAATCTATACTACACAACTGATTTAAATAATGTTAAATTCAGTACCCAGAAAAAGGTCCTATCATTTATTGATTTGTTCACTAAAACATGGGCTCTGCTCATGTGCTTCTAATAACCTACATAGATTAATTGGGTGACACAGAATCACATCTTCATAATGTGGATACTGATAGGTTAAGGTTGAGGAAGAAGTCTGAGATGGTTTAAATTCAGATAGACATAGATAATGGAATCAAAAGAGACAGATGAGTTTTGTTTTAGACACGATTCATTTACATGTGAATACTTATTTCTACAGAACAATTTAAAAGAAAGTAGTCACGAACTGATAGAAGAAACAGTATTCAGAGAACAAGTAGTCATCTACCACAAACTTCCATAGCCCAAAAAAGGAGAAAACAGGGAAAGCACTGTGCTGAGAAGCCAAGATACAAAGAAGAAAAATATATCATCGCTGCCTCCTTAATATGTGACCAGGAAGGCAAGACTAATATAAATGAGTGTTCTCTCAATTTCCTTCTATCTTCTGAATTCTCTTGCACTTTACCAGTATTTCTCTTCTACATTCACTACCACCAACAGCCTTGTTTTAGTTATGACTACACACCCACTTTATATCTCTGATACTAGACTGTGTGCCCCATGAGAGTGACAGCTTGCGACTGTCTCACCCAGGTACATACAAGGCACCACACCTTACAGCAGAGGACATATAACAAGTATTAAATGAGTGAATAAAACAAATTACCCAGCAAATAACTCCTAGTGCCACATTCATGGGACCTTTGATCCAATGTCATACTAGACAGGGCTTCCCTGGCCACCCAGCCCACCACCTCTCTATAAAACAAAGTTTATTCCTGCCTTTTTAATGTTAAATATTAATTTATTTGTAGTCTAATCCAATTATATGTAAGCTCTTTGGAAGGAGAGAATTCATCTGTTTTATCTACTGCTGTGAAAATCTCTTCATTTTAGAGCACTACCTTACACAAAGAAGTACTCATAAATATTTGTTAAGTAAAGAAGTGAAATAAGGGTATAAGGAACAGTAATGAGTTTGAGATCCAATGAATCTGAGTCATCCAATTACTTACTAAACACCCAAACACTAGATCATAGGAGCAGATTCCCTGCAATCTTGAGGCCCCTGTCTGATATGCTAATGTGGTGCTATGTGTCACTGTAGCTATTGGACTATCAGTGATGCCATTCTGGTTAGTGCTTTAAGGTGAAATCCCATAGTTCACATTCAAGGACTGAGATTAACCTCATATTTTTAACAATCTATTTGTGTGTAATGCATCTTAAGCTTTATAAATTAGCAATTTTCCAGAGGAGACATATGTCAAAGTGGCATTTGAATGAGATGAATGGCCCCTAAAAGGTTGAGACTGTCCAAGACTCTTCATTTCAGAGTAAAATGGACTGAAGTTAGGAGTTTCAGGACCTCTGCTGCTACTAAATAATCAAGGAGTCTGGATTTCTGAGTCTCAGTTTCTTCTTTTCTGGATGGAGGTATGAGGGGTATAGAGGTGGTATGTGTGGATCATAAAATTCCTTCTAACGGTAATGCTTCCATATTCTATTATCATTTGTGAACAAGGTTTTAATAGAGGATTGGGGAAGGTAAGGAGAGGAAGCAGTGTGATCATGCTCTAACTAAACATATTCACTCTCTACCCACAATTCTTTACTTGCACTGACATCCTTTTACATTTCTGTTAGAAATATGTATAGTGCATCAGGAACAAATAAATAATGTCTATACACAACTCTATAAATGAAGGAGTAGGCATTTTGACTTTAGGAGAAAGTTATTAAATTTCTTTATCAAACTATCGTATATACATAAAGTGATTTGGAGCTTCATAATTTCTATCCTTCAGTCATAACTACACATGTTTTCATTGCTGAATAGCAAGAAACACATTTGTCAGGAGTATTGCTAAGAAATAACCAGGTAGCTTATGAGAATACTCCTTTATATTAGAGATTGAGGATTACTTTTAGCACCATATATGGAAATATGCCTTGCGGAATGTACATATATTTGTCTCATAATGACATAATTGGGCTAACTAAGCAGCTAATACTAATTTAGAGATAACTTCATGAAACTCCCAAAAAGGCATAAGCTTTAAGTAGATAATAATACAATAGAAAAGATACCGTTTAAAAGCAAATGATAAAATCCTATATGATGTAGTGAATATAAATTAGCTTGAATTATAGTTTGTTGTCTCATTGTCACAGATACAATCTCTAACTCTCCTAAAACATAAATTAACATGACATGAGGTAATCTGTTTCATCAGTGCAATAGTAACCTTCCTTCTATTTTCTTTTTTCCAAGAAACATAAACATAATTTCACAAGATTTCTCTTTGTTTCCTCTAAGGGAAGCTTGTTTTCATTATATAAATTATTTTCCTCAAAGGTATGTGGAAGAATAAAAGATAATACTTACAAAAGTGAGAGTAATAATACATCTGTGGATGCACACAATAAATTATTTTATCAGGACATTTAAAAATTAAAAATTAGCCATCTTTCAGATACATTTTCATTAATGGTCACTTTTCCTCACTGATGGAATACAGAGTAAATTAAAATCTAGGACTGAGTTGCAATGGAGTGTAAATTGCATTGTTTCCTATGGTGTGATGTTCTTTCTATAAGACATCAGTATATACAAAAATCACAAAGACTTGAAGAAACCAGCCAAAAATTATCCCAGCTCTCCACTAGTATAAAAACTGGTCTTACTGATAATTTCATTGATTATTTAAAGACACAGCAGTCTTTTTTTATAACAACATTATACAGCTAAAGCTGAGATAAACTTCAGAAATGAAGCAATGATTTAGGATTATTTGGGGAACATGGTTGTAATATGTGTTTTTTAAGATTTGTTAGCTTTATGTAACACAATGCCCAGCTAAAAGTACTTTTAAATATAGTCATTTATTGTGTCTCTCAACAAGAACTCTGAAGTTAGGCAGTCCCATGGTTGATTTAGTAGCTTCATAATGTTTGTTCCACTCTTCTGCTCTGCTATTATTTTGGTCTGTTGGTGATATCCCTGCTTAGCATTTTTAAATGAATCATGTCTTAAAGAAGGGTCAGTATTCCCATGTGTCAGGGCATAGTGCCTGTCACCCAGTGCCAGTTTGATGAATAAATGAAAAAGATCTGCAACGTTGATTTGCTTTCTCTGATGATGACACTACAAATGGAGATGAAGAAGGAACTTTAGTCTACCGTGGACATATTAGTTGGCATTTCTTAAACAATTCAGCATGAGGACAGTCTAGTAATAATGTGTCCTAGTGACTCTGTAGGGCTCTCAGTTAATATATGTTATTAGAACTCAAAAAATGCTTTATCTTCTGTCAAGACAACTAACTGGAAAAGTACTAGCAGTGTTTTTATAATCAGTGCAAGAAGCAAATGTCCAAAATAAATGTGAAAAGTTCTGCTTTATAAGATATGTAGCAAAAGAAATAATTATTGAAAGTATGAAAATAATGTTATAACTGGCATTTAATATCTGTACAATTTAAATGTGTATAACATAATTAGGATATTCTGTGCTCAGAGAGAAAAGATGATTAAGGAGCATGAAAATTTAAGGATAGCACTGAAATCAGTGACTAGATCAGATATGCATAGTTATGACAAAAGCAAATTCTAGTACAGAAACTTAATGAAAACTCTGAAAAATAAAAGAATTATTTCCCTTTAATTTTTCTTCAAGAAGAAAAAGAAATTAGAAGTGGAAATAAAACATTTCAGAGACTCAACAGACTTGAGGTCTGAGAGCTTAAATGTAGATGGAGCTATGCAAGGAATGGTGGAGTAAACACAGTTAACTCCACTGCAGCTTATATAAAATAACTTTGTTCTCGTTCTTTTCTTTTTCTCTTTTTTTATGTTTCTCTGGCTTCTTATTTGAGTCATTGGGATAATAAGAGCCATCTCCAAATAATGCCTTTATGTAGTAGAAGAGTTGTAATGAGAAAATCGAGTACTTCATTGTCACCTAAAAGTAAAGGAGATACTACTGATGAACTAGAAAGCCTCTATCAAGACAAAGCCTACTTTTGTACAAAATAGTGAATTCTGTGTCTTGCTAGCATAGAGTAGCCTTATATATTATTTGGAGCCTTCAAAAATAGTAAGTGTATCTTTGCTAAAATATATGTCCTGAAGTTCAAGTTAGCACACTCATTTTAGTGCCCCAAGCCCCATGACTTAAATACACAGGCAAACTGGGAGTAAGGAGATGGATAAAGTTATTTCATGAAAACAGAAACGAAAAAAAAGAAACGCTGGGGCAGCAATACGTGTACCAGACAAAATAGATTTTAAAACGAAAACTAAAAAGCAACAGAAAAGAACCCAGTAATTCCACTTCTGCGTATCTGAAGAAACCCAAAACACTACTTTGAAGGGACATGTGAATCCATATATTTACTGCAGCATTATTCACAATAGACAAAATAAGAAGGCAGACTGGGTGTTCACGAATGAATAGATAGGTAAGGAAAAGGTGGTGCATGTATAAATGGAATATTAGCTTTAAAAAAGAATGAAATTTTGCCATCTGCAGCAATACAGAAGGACCTAGAGAGTATCATGCTTAGTGGTGTAATTCAGAGAAAGGCAAACGGCATATGATTTCACTTACATGTGGAACCTAACAATCAAAATAAACAAACAAAATAAAAACAAACTCATAGATACAGAGAACATTTTGATGGTTGCTAGGTGAGAGGGGAGTTGGAGTGTGGATGACAGAAGGGAAGGAATTAAGAAGTACAAATTGGTAGTTAGAAAATAGTGCCAAGGGTGTAAAGTACATCATGAGGAATATAGTTTATAACTGTGCATGGTGTCAGATGGGTACCAGATTTTCAGGGCCTTCACTTTGTAAGCTGTATAAATATCTAATTGCTATGTTGTACCCTTGAAACTAAAATAATATTGTATATCAACTGTAATTAATTATATATATATATATATATATATATATATATATATATATATATAGTATATTTTTTTAAGAGATAGTACAAAAAGTATCAGCAACTAGTCTGGACTATAAGGCTGAATCCTTACCGCAACCTGGAGAACGCATTCCTGAATCTCAGGTTCAGTCAAGAACATATGAATGTGGTTATGTATATATAGTCTTATACACACACACACACACACACACACACACACACACACACACACACACAGAGTAAGAGAAAGGGAAAGAAAGTTCATAAATGATTTTTGTTTTGAATTATAATTTTTTATTTTTCAATCACAGTTGACACTAAATATTATTTAATATTATTTCATGTGTATAGCATAGCAGTTAGACATTTACATAACTTACAAAGTGATCCCCTTAATTAGTTTAGTGCCCACCTGGCACTATAGTTATTACATGATTGACTATTTTGTGACTACAATTTTGTAGTTCTTAATCCTTCACATTTTCCACCCAGCTCCTCAAGTGTCCTCCTATCTGGCAATCATCAGTCTGTTCACTGTACCTATGAGTCTATATTCTCTATGACTTATATGTGGAATCTAAAGAACAAAATAAACAAACAAACAAAACAGAATGTGGCTTTTTCAATACCTATGGCTGCAAAAACTAAAGCTCTACTGTGAAATGGACACAGTTATCCCTGAGTTTGTATCGAATATAAAAGAATTGCAGATGACTTACCTTTCAATTTAAGGGAAGAGTCATGCAAATTATGCCATGAGTCTACAAATGTTTTCTGTAAAGCATGATATTGTATGTATATTCAGCTTTACATGTAGTAGGATCTCTGTCAAAACAACTCAGTTCTGCTATTGAAGCATGAAAGAAATCACAGAAAAAAATTAACATGTGTGAGTTCCAATAAAACTTTATTTATAGACACCTAAATTTGAATTCTATACTATTTTTACTTGTCATAAAATACTCTTTTTTTGAATTTTTTCAGTCATTTAAAATTTTAAGGACTATTTTTAGTTTGCCATACAAGGCCATACAAGAACATGAAGATGACCAAATTCAGCCATGGTCTGTAATTTGACAAATTTTGCTCAATAGATGGAGGTCTTCCCAGGCCCTGGAGATTATACTTATAGCAATAAGTAAGTCATTGACTCATCTTTGAGCTTGTGAAAACCATGTTTGTCACCTTCAGTGTTTGTTTCAAGACTCCATCTTGATTCTATAACATAATCCTCGAAGGAAAAAATAAGAATAAAACTCAAGCTTGGTTATAATTTTAAAAATAGTGCTAACAGCCCCACTCTGAGAATACTTTAGTCTGTATTCCTGGTATTAATATTTCAGAAAGATCTTCTTCTGTAAAACTGAGCACAAGGATTGGAAGTCCTGCATCCTGTGTGCCAATAGCTAGGTCCTAAATAGTAAAAATATAAACTGTTTCTGTAGATGAGATTACTCAGTGGTGGATTTAAAAGCAAGTTCCACATAGTCAATCCTCTCTTCCATTTGGTACCTTCTCTGCTTTCCTATTTTCCAGTTCTTTAGAGAATCATATCATGGTTAAATACACACACGGTGTTACTACATAACAGTCTTATGAGAAAATGGGAATGTGAGCTGAAAAATGCACAGTATTGGGACTAACTCAGACATTAACTTACAAGATCACTTTGCATTTTTGCTTTTCAGACAAAAAAAAAATGCAACACAGGACACAAAATCAAAACATTCAACAAGCACAGTACAGTGTACCAGGAAAGGCTGGGATTATTTTCTTTGTGGTTGTCACCAATTTTGTCACAGTAAATAATAATGCAATAAAAATTTGATTATCTTCATTTTAAATATCTTATCTTAGATACATTCATTGAAATAGGTGTTTAATTTTGTCTTTAAAATGTTCCCAGCTCAATAATCTGATTTTATAGTTTGCTGTATTTTTGTTGACAACATGTGTGGGTCTAAAGTCATCACTTAATGTTTACTTGAGATATGTACATAATAAATCTCAAATTATAAAATTTATGATGCAGGTGACCTCAGATCAATATTTGGGTTGATATTCTGGTTTAATAATTATGATTTATTTGAAAACTTGATCATAAAGTATCATTATCTTTCTCTCTAAAACTACTTGGATAATGTACTTGAAGATTCCAATAATGTGCTTTTTTTAGTGTGAAATTTGTGCGAGTTGACTTCATTTTTCAGCTCTGTTTTTTTCTCTTTAGGGACAAATAAATAAAATTAGGATAGGAGATTAACAAGTTTTTTTCTTGGGAATATTCCCTGTTAAGTAATTCCTCATAGCAGCCTTTGGCTAAACAACAGGATTCTTGGTTCTGTGTACCAGTTTCAGGGAGCATAAGAGCTTAGAAAGTATTTACTAGTGCTCATCTTTTAATCCTTTTATACCAGGCTGTACAAGGGGTATATGCTGAGAGGTATATAAAAGTTCTATCAAATTAATGATACTGCTGTATACTTTTTGATTTTCTCCTGGGCACCCTAATGTTTCTACATGATTCTGACATTAGAAACATTTCTTTTTTTAACAGTAATTTTTTTATCAAAAATGGGTATATTATTTATTTTCAGTGACAGGCATTCAATAAATAAGAGTATTGGCATCTGTTTGTGAAGAACTAATGTGTTATGCAAGTGTAAAGCATGTAGAAAAATATCTCCTCCAGAATGACTTTTAAATTTGCTTTATTCTTTTAACATAAAACATGCATATACACAAAGATCGTTTTACTTCCTTTTTATGTAATACATCTTGCAAATGAAAGAAATCCACAAATAACTCCCAGAGGGATCCTGACACTCAGTGTTTAGTTGTTTCCAGGTATCACTGAATGGATGGCCTTGGGACATAGGGGAAACCATGTGCTTGCACAGACATGCAGAGGCACCAGAGCTCCAACCCCATCCACTGACATAATCCTGTTTGAATCACCCACACTATCATCTATGCTTACCCACCCACACGGTGAAGGGTAGGACACGAGCAGTGAAGAAGAAGGGAGTACAAGAAGCCGAAGGCAATAGGAAGTAAAGTAGAAACACATCAAGCAGGATAAGGATACACTTTAGAGTTACAAATTCTGTTTCTGGCAATCACATTTATTGAACTGAGAAATATTTATTGGCTGCCTCTGTGCCAAGCAATGTTCTAAGTCATGAGGACACAGTAGTGAATACAAGAGACAAATACCTTTGCTTGGATTTTAGTGGGAAAAAAGGTTGGAGAAGACAGATAGAAGCAAATAAAAAGTAAAATATGTAACATGTTGGAGGGCAATGCAAGAAATAGGGGAAAAGAAAACAAGGATGAGTATAAAGAGTGTTGGAATGAGGTATAAATGTTGAAATTTTAAATAATGTAGTCAGGAAAATCCATATTGACCTGACATTGAAGTAAAGACTTAAAGGCCTTTGGTATCCTTGGGAAGAGAATTCCAGGCAAATGTAAGAGCCCAGAGGCAGGAGCATGTCCAGGATCTGTGAGCAACAACAAGGAGGCCAGTGAGTGATGCTAGTGCAGAATGAGGTCAGGGACTCTCTAAACTGGGGATCACATAGTGTAAGGCCTTCTTGGCCATTTCAATGTCTTTGACTTTGGTCACAGTGAGACTGGAAGCTAATGCAAAATTTTAAGCAGAGAAGTAACAGTTCTAAAAACTTTCTAGTATCTGCTTTAACTGGACCTGCTGGCTACTAAACTGAACTATGCAGAAGCAAGCAGCTATTCCAATAATCGAAGACAAAGAAGATAGTGACATGAACCAGGGTGTTGGCAGAGAAAATGTAGAGAAGAGACTGGACAGTTGAGTGTATGAGGAAAGAAGCTAAGATGGCTCTAAGGTTTTGTGCCTGAACAACTTGAGGGGAACAGGAAGCAACAGAACCGAAAGGGAGGATTAGAAGTGAAGTTTTGGACACGTAGACGTTGAGATGTTTACTAGATGTCAAGTGGACATGACACATAGGCGATTGGATACGCAAGTCTGAGTGCAGGGAAGAGATCTGTTTGTTGTATTTGGGCATCATCCGAGTATAAACGTTAGGAAGCCAGTTGCTGGATAGGATCTCCAAGGGAGTAAATAGGAATATGAAAGAGGAGAGGTGCTGGTGCTGAGAACTGGGTCACTCCACTGCAGAGGGATTAATGCAATGTACAGACTGAGAAGCACAGACCAGTTAGGTAAAGAGAAAGCCAGGATAAAGGCAAGGGGAGGGGGCAGGTGGTCAGCTCTATCAATTTCTGTGAATGGCTAAAGCAAGATTAACAGTTTGATCATACAACGAAGAGTTGAACTCCGAATTTAGCAACTTAGAGGACCTTCAAAGGAGCAGTTTTGGCAAAGTGGTGTGGGAAAAGACTGATAGCAATGCAATAGAGAGAAAATGAAAGGAGAAGAGCTGGAGATGACAATACTCTCAAGGAACAATGCTGAAAAGCAAAGGTAAGAGAGAAATGAGAAGGGAGCCGGAGACGGAAATGGAGTCAGGAGAAGTTTTTTGTTTGTTTGGCGATGGGTATGGGAGGAGAGATGAGGAATGTGTGTGTGCGTATACATAAGCAAGTGTGCATGTGAGTTGGGAGCGGGGGCAGTTATTACATGAAGGCGATCCTAATGCAACAAAGATCACTGCAATGATGGTCCTTGACTGGTACTTAATAAATCAGTTCACTCCAAATTCTCAATCACAGATTTTTGGAAGCTATCTTTTCTTTCTCTCTTCAAGTTTTGTCCCTAACATAGTCACTTATTATAATGAGAGGAAAGGCTACACCATAAACATAATCTATGTAACGTAAACATCGTGACAGGACCCAAATTTCCCAGCCTTGGTAGGCAGGACAAGTGAAGAAAAGAGATTTCCCAGGCAGTCCTTTAATAAAAGTTAATTTTATCCCAGACTCCAAGACATCCTGCAAAGAACCCATTCCTTCTAGGATTAACAAGAGAATTATTATTCAATAAGAAAGTGGCTTGCTATTTGGGACTGCTGACTTTTTCCTCTTGGCAGCAGCAGTACTTAGGAAGATGGGACTTTGCATCCTCTATTTGTCTAAGACATAGGGCCTGGAAGAGGCTGCAGCCTAGCCTATAGGGCATTCCATGCCATGAAGCTGCCCCAGCTCTATTCATTACTATGAAACTTCTAGGAGAGAAGCTTTATTTTCCATTTAGAGTGTGATTAAACATAGAGTTTCTAGGCAACCCACTGTTTTGAACTCTAAAGTACATTTTCCCTCTGAGGAACAAAGGAATTTCTATTTATTTAATCAAAGGAAGAGTAAACCCATGAAATCTACTAAAACAACTACTATCCAAAATTTTTAAAAAAAGAGCAAAACAAGCATGAAAGACAAGCATGAAATAGAAATATGTTAGATTGTGATGTCTGTTATCAACTTCCTGATTCCAGAATTTCAACATACAGAAGTACCAACTTTCATATACTTTCAAGAACAATCAACCAACATACAAACATTTACATTATCTATTAATATTCTCCGTTCTATTCTAATATAATTTATTTTTCTGTTTATAGAAAGGGACAAAGGAATATATATTAATAATCCAATTATTCATTCTCATACCTCCATGTACTTCTGCTCTAAATGCAAGTTATAATTTTTTACATTTATATCCTACTCTGATTAATGCTTATCTCTTTTGTTAGATGGTAAGCTGATCAGGGCAGAAATTATCTTCTCTATTAAGGTACCAATTTATCCTCAGTGCCAAGCATAGTACTTAGCAAATGGGAAGTAGTTAAAAAATATTTTTGAATAGATAATGAATAAAGAATGAGAGGAAAGAGGCAAAGAAGGGAGAGATAGGGAGGAGAGGTAAAGTGGGAAAAGAGGGAATGAAGGAAAAAATTAGGAAAATAGAATAGCTTCCAATGCTTAATTATTGCATCTCTAGCTCTGTGTTGGCTGTTTTATATGCATTACTTCAATCCTGACAAAAAAAGTAAACATTATCATTCCTATTTTACAGAACTGAAAACAGATTAAAAGTGGTTATGGTCACACAACTGGCAAATGGCAACTAGAACATTGTCCTATCTAAATGTCCAGGGTATTTGCCCTTTTCCTTCCTACCGTATTGGAACACCAAGAGTAGCTATGTGGCAGAGGAAAAAAGGAGATGAAAAATGTAAATCTTTTTAAATAAACAAAAATTATATCTGAATGCTTTCTAGAAATTAGGGTCTGAACCAACTCTTGACAACCCACATGATGCTTTCTTTCCTGAGTCCATTTTTGCCAGGTGCAATTATCATCTACATTTCCCCAAACTTTAAAACTTTGAATATTATCAATCATAACACTTTGGTAAAGCAGACTCACCCCAGTGTGATATCTTAGGGAAAGCCCTTCATTTTGAACACCTATACCTAGGTACAGTCCTCACAGGTAGTCTACAAAGTATTATCATGTGTATATGGACTGTACAGTTTGGTTCCTGGGTTTAATTAAGTCAAGCACAATTTATAAATAAACAAATACTGCCCTGTGTTCCAAAGGAACTGTAAATACTTTTCCATAGCAATGTTATACATCTTCCAGTTACAAAAATAACTAAATCCAGAGTTAGGAGGACCACCACAATTTTAGTGCATGTTCATGTTACTACCTATCTTGATGCCCACAATGCCCTGTGCTGGCTCTTTGAGGACTGTGAAGTTTGTTCACTTTCATTTTAAGAAACAACTATATACAGAATAAGTGTACTTCACCCTAAACACGGAAATATTTGGGAATACAAAGTATGCTAAATTTAAGGTTTTATATTTTCTCTGTTGGTGAGACAATAAGATCCCTCCCTTTATGTCAGATATTTTATGATAGAGTGTCAGCAAATTGTCATATAAGCCGGTATTTTACCACACTATCTGCTGCTTTTTAAGAAAGAGAGGACTTAGGCTAGATTTAAATAAGTATGCTTTTAATAATTCTCAAATGCGTATGCCTTCAAAAGAGATTATAATGGAGAAAAAGCAGAAAATGGCAAATGTAAACTTAATCAATTTTTTTATTGATGATGAGGTTGATGATGATGATGATGATGATAACAACAGTAGAAAAAAATTCTTTTTCTTCTGCTTATCCACAGATTTTCTCCCCTTTGCATTGAGTACCCTCAATTCACTTATTTTTGGTAAAGTTTGAGATGATGTAACACTAATCAGAGTACATATAAAGTATCTCAGAGTACACTGAGTGGATTATAGAAGAAAGTTGATTGACTACATTGCCTTGAGTTGATTTCAAAAAGAGGTGTAAAATGAAATGCCAAAATTAATCAAAGAGTCAACTAATCCTCATACAAAGGTCACCACTGACTCAAGTTCCATATCACATCAATCCTTTTATTTAATAGTCTCAAAGGAAACCATTTCTGGAAGCATCAAACAAGGCAACCAGCCAGAAATGTCATTATCCCAAGCACCATTTCTATTGCATAAAGCTGCCTAACTCAAACAGTAATTTACTTTCTTAAAAATCTGGTTATATTTTTCATGGACAACCCAATATGATGTTATTTCCCATATAATTTGCAGACATTTTTTGTTGGTATTGAATGGGACAAAGAAAATTGTTTCACTATATATTTTTCCCCTCAAGAAAAAAATTTCGACTGAGCTAAAGCTAAATAAGTATTATGTTGAGTGCTCAGGTCAAGTTTAATTTAACCATTTTTATTGCTAAGTAGGAGTCACCTGCAACAACCCCACCCAACTTGTATTATTTTGGTGGAACCATATTGTGACTTCTTAGAACATTTTTTCACATTAAAGTTAGCCATGTTACAAAACTGTGTAGACTGAACTTAATCCGTAAGTTGTCTTGCTTGACAAGGATGTAAAATGCTTATAGATTATTAAACAAATATATAAGTACTTAAATATTTGAAAAATCTAGTTATATAAATTTGCAAATAATGACATTATCCTTTTTATAAATCTTGTGACTATTCTATTTTATACAACTTTGAACTGCTTAATCAGTGCAAGTGTTATCATTTTATTTTTCACATAGGTAGAAAGTGTATTGAGGGGATCAATCTTCCCCCAAGCACTGATAATGAGTAAAAAGTCACTCATTTAAACTACAGATATGGTTTATGTGTTTTCTCCTTTCAAATGAGATTACAATGAGTAATCAGAGGACAGCTTTCTATACTACAACCAATGATTTTTGCATTACTTAAATAAGCATCTCTCCAGTGTTGATTTTTAGAATGCCAACCTCTAAAAAGTTAATATTTTTTCTGCCTGTATGAGTAAAGTAATTCCCTTTTAGATTTATCTGGGTGTGAGAGAAATTTTTAATTACAATTTTTTGTTTTAGAAGCTAAAAAAGAACTCAAGGATATTTTAAAAGAACTCCAAGATACTTCATAATTAAGAGTCCCTACTTTGATATGCTACCAGGCTTTAACAGCGTTTGTAGAGTATAAATTTTTGCTGTATACTCTAATATGTAAGCCATGCATGCTGTGATATCCAGATTGTACTTTAGAGAGGTTTCATAAAAACCTGAGAGTATGTAAAATGAAAAAGAGTCAGGAAGCAGTATATTTACCCCAATGGACCAGCTACAAGAGACTGAAAAGTAGAAGCTGAGAGGCTAATGACTGAAAAATGGTAAGAACAACAATCAGCAAAGTTGTGCAGTATAGTTAGAGAGGAAGTAGTCTGCCACTACACAATAAGATATAGCTGGCAGGGCCTTAGATTGAAGAAATATTTTTAACATCATGCATCAACTGCTCTCAAATAAAATTACTGGACATTTTAGAAAATAATAAGGAACTTTATTTACTGTTCACCCAATTGTGGTTGTGGGTTTTTAAATATCACTATATTTATACTTGGAAAAAAATGTCAAACCATAATTATTTAGATCTCACAGCTCTCATATTTTGGAGAAGCATATTGGTTATATAAATTTACTTTACAAATACATTTGGAGTCTTTGTCTATCACAGAGCAGCTATTACTGATTACTCAAGAATATGCAGGCTGGAACCAGACTACTGGGCTTAAATTTTGGTTCTACTGCTTGCTAGTAGTGATATTCTACATAATTTACTAAACTTCTCTATGGTTCAGTTTCTCAATTTGTTAAATGGTAATGACAATAGCAACAATAAATCTACCTTATAAGTTTGTTGAGGATTAAATGAGATAATATAATACATGTAAATCAGTAAAAAGTGCTGTACATGGCAATATTGTGCTCTCAGTAAATGTCAACTACTAAGATTACCATGAGTTATGAGCTTGTTTACATACGGTCTCAATTTGAAATAATAGATGAAGAGATTCATGCATAAAATCAGTCAACAAATATTCACTGTGTCCCTTCTAGTACCAGGCTGTAGAATAATTGGTTTTGGAGTAAATTCTAATGTCAGACTCATTAAGTGGGGTAGAGTTCTAATCACATGTACCTTATAAAAGAAATCTGGTATTGTAATCTGATATGTATTTCTTTCCCATCACCAAGAAAACAGTCGTGTTCTTTGGGTTCAAAAGATGGGAGAAACCAAATATTACTATGATTCTTCTGTAATTCTTTCCTCTACACTTAGATATTTCTTTTATGTAAAAAAAAAGTCTTTAAAAAATAAAAATTTAATTTATAAAAAGAAGACTAGTTGAGATGGGAGATGATTAAAGTTTAATAAATGAAGAAAAAGGAGATGATATCAATGAATAATATATCCAAACTATGGCTATATTTACAAAGGTTGAGAAAATATTCATTTATTCAAAATCATTTCTTAAACTCCTAATTTGTATGAATCACTGTGATAGATCCAATAGACACAGATATAAACACACCAAAGTCTGGCTCAAAAGGAACTAACAGTGAAGATGATTTAAAGTAAATTGATGATAACAGAGGGTGAACATATTAAACAGAAATCAGACTGTGGTATTATAGAGGCAAAGAGCAAGAGCACAGGAGAACAAAAAACCCGGTAAGGTCGGGAACATTTCCAAACAAACATGAGATTTGAAATTAATCTTAAAGGATGAATGAGGTTTTTTATTTGTTTGTTTTTTTGTTTTTGTTTCTGTTTTTTTTTTTTAAGGCAAAGAGGGGTAGGCAAAAAAAAAAAACATGATGCCATCACCAAAAAGAGAGAGAGTGGAGGAGAAACAGCTTGACATTTGAGGGAGGCAGATGAGTTCAGTCTTAGATTTGTGAATTTTTTTTAACAATTACAAAATTATAACTTTCAATTTCAGGAAATAGAGTGTACAATCGGAAAATAGGAGGTATATGAAGTAAGAAAGAAAAAGACTCACGATAGAAAGAATCCTAAGAAAAACAATATTTGGGGCATGGTAGAAGAAAAGACTTAGGTAAAGGAGAATGAGGGGTGGCTACTAAGTTGGGAAAACCAGGACAAGAACTATTATGGAGGTAAAGAATTCTTATGAAGCAAAGGGAGCTTCAGGGATGATGTTAAAGACAATGGTAAATGCCGAAGGTTGGTCAAGAAAAATTAGATCAGAAAAGTCTCACAAAAGTGAGAATGGGGAGCAAGTTTAGACTAGTGGTGAAGTTAATCTATATAAAAATGGAGGCAAATAAGACAGTAAAGTAGATGGACACTGGGTGGTGAGAAGAGGGTTCTTTTATTTTAATGGAAATGTTTGATCACATGTACTTACTGAGAATAATAAGCAGTATGACTAATTCACATGAAGGTCATTGTATGCTAGAAGAAAAGAATTTTCCTTTAAAAAGTGTAAAAGGAACACTTGCAAAGTTATCTATGTCCATACTAACTCTAATTCCCTAGGTATTATGGTGCCTTATTGAAGCTACATGAAATATTATTCCAAATTGAGTGAAAGCCTGTTCCACTTACAAAGCTACATTTTCATCTGTGGCCATCATATAAAACTATGACATGATAAATTAGCTACCTCTTAGGTTTTTTTGTTTATTTTTTTTTCATTTGAAGTGAGTATTCTGTTTAGATACAAGCTTACAACCGTAACATAAATCATAACATAATGTCCCTCTCAACACGAAAACTTTTGAGCACTTAAAATATGCAAAAATTATAGTGGCTGTACCAATTTACATTCCCGCCAGCAGCATATGAGAGTTCCTTTTCCCCCACAACCCCTCCAATACTTGTTATTACTTGTATGGGTGATGATAGCCACTCTAACATATGTAGAGTTTCCTCAAAAGATTAAGAATAGAATTACCATACGACCCAGCAATCCTGCTTCTGGGTATCTATCCCAAAATTTGAAAAACACTTATCCTTAAAGATTATATATATATATAATGGTTACCATGAATAAGGCTGCAGACAATTTATATATGTTACCCATTGTTTATTGCAGCATTATTTCATGGTAACCAAGGCATGGAAACAACTGAAGTGCCCTTTGCTAGATAAAGACAATGTGGTGTGTGTGTGTATATATATATATATATACACACACACACACACACACACACACACACATACATACATACATATATACATACATACACACACACACACACAAACACAATGGAATATTAGTCAGCCATAGGAAAAGATGAAATAATGCCATTAACAACAATAAGGATAGATCTTGAGATTATAATGCTAAACAAAATAAGTCAGACAGAAAAAGATGAGAACCATATGATTTCCTTCATATGTGAGGTATAAAACTGAAAATAACAAGCAAACAATACTAATTAACAGAGACTCATCGACACAGACAGCATTTTAGTGGTTACTAGAGGAAAAGTGCGGGAGGTAGTTAAGGGTCAAGGGGGTCAAGTATAGGGTGATCAAAGGAAACTTAACTGGGAGTGGAGAACACATAATACATTATACGTATGATGTATTATTGAACTATATATTCGAAACCTATATAATTTTATTAATCAATGTCACCTCAATAAATTTAACTGAAAAAGAAAAACATGTAAAAATTAATCTTTTAAAAGTTAAGAAAGTAATTTTAATAAATTTGGCAAAGTCCTTTTTGAAACAAAAAAATTTTAACCAATTTTTAATTCTATAGATGTTGCACAAAACTGCCCTGAGATGGTTAAGATTCATTTCCTCATTAAATATTTATAAATGCAAAAAGTACATTGGTTTCTGCAGTCATGAAGGGGAAGACAATAGGTAATAAATGTAATGTTAAAAAAATTCTGTAAATCTTTTATGATCTGTATGAAGATTAGTTTTCCCATGTAACCTAAAAAAGATATATGTTTGACTATTATATAAAGGAGGAATCTTTATTTAACTTTATTTAAAGGAGGTAGGAAATAGAAGGCTGGTATGAAGGCTCCACAAAGTCTTGAGGGACCCAGGCTGCTTCCAGATCACTGCTTTCCTATACTTAGGATGTGGCCCTTGTCCTCGTGGCCTAAGAAAGCTTCTGGAGTTCCATCTGCAACATTCATATTTCAGGCAGTAGGCGGTAGAAAAGAAAAAATAAAGATGTTCCATTTCTTTTTTAAGAAAAGCTCCCAAAAGTTTTGTATACTATTATTGCATATATTTTACTAGCCAGATCTTAGTTACGTGTTAATACCTAGCTGAATTAATGTCGAGTTGAATGGCCATAGTGCCTATTACATATTTCTGTTACGAAGAAAAATATATATCAGCTGCATTGGCTGTGTCGCAATTTTTGCCACATGTAGCAATTTCTGCTCTACGGTTCCACTCATGATGAATATTTAAAGCTTCAAAAGCTTCCTCCCCGCCCAGTAGTAAGGACAAGGCGTAGGCACTAGGCGAATTTAGGATGGAAATCAGGATGCCTAACAGGTCAGTTCCTGAAGGAGCGCTCATATCTCTCGATCAGTTGTGAGAAGGTACATTAGTCATTTTGTGAACGTTCACAGTCATAGGTCTGCTTACACAACTTTAATAAGCACTTGAAAAGAGTAGAAAACTTAGCCTCACATGTAGAATGTGTAATCTAGATGTTTCAGTGATGGGGACGCTAAATTGACATTGAGAAACTCGCAAATGGCTGCTGTCAAAGAGAGAAGGCATCTGAACATGAGCCAAATTTTCACACATGCCAGTTTCCACTGGCACATTAGCTGGGTACAACCATCACTGCAACCAGCTGCCTATTAGAATCATAGATGCCCCTACCCTCCCTCAGAAACTTTCTCCAGGAATTAACCAAGGTCGGCTTTCTTCCATTCTTACTACTTTATGACAGAATCAGCATTTTGCCATCACCCTCTAGACGGTGATGTTCAGGATGCTGGCATGCTGCCTTTCAAAAGTTGTGAACTCTAGTGGAGAATAATTATCTGGATATTGAACCAATTTTTTTTTACCTTTATAGTTGAAATAACTGGGAACAATGTGGCTATGTTGACAGAATATTTGGCTGCCAATTTCTCCTTTTAACTACAAGTGGTTAATGATGTGATCCCACTCATCTGTTGTCACACTCAGGACAGTTATTACACAGCACTAGGACCGAAATTAGTGCCCTAAGTTCAAGAAGAGGAGAAAAGAAAGTACATCCGCAGAGCGAGAAATTGGATATTTATTAGAGATATGTGCACTTGCGGGAGAAAAAGTGCTGATACATTGCAGGTGGTACGGGCTGCACTGTGGTGTCAGCAATGTCACATCAGCAGGTCAGATCAAACTTCCACAGTAATCGACAAAGGCTCTGACATGGTTGGCCCAAAGCCAGGTACAAACCAAATCTCGTTTTGTAACTACATAAAGCTGCTTTATTTCACCACTAGCCTGGCATCCTCAGATATCTCGTGAAACATTTGCCAAAATACTATGTTCGTATAAGGAAATCATCCACACTTTTGATGGTTTCCTGGGAGTGCTTCTACTCCCAATAATAAAAACAGCAATAGCTAATACTTAATTGAGCTTTTGCTGTATGCCAGGCATTGTGCTAAATTTATATTCATTTCTTCTCACATAATAATGGCTATTGGCCAAATACTATCTACTCCTGTCTACTTTCCTTCTAATAGAATCCTAATTGAAAAAGTCTAGATAAAGAATATTACCTTTTCTAACCTCTGTTTATTCAAGAGGAACAAAAATCAATATCAGTGTAATCGACCATAACAAAAACATTTCTAAAATGTCAGAATTTTTTAATAAATTTGGGGTTATTTTTGGATGATACATTATTCAGGATGGTGGAATTCCCAAAATATATTTTCTCCTAAGAGCATAAGGAAATCTTTTAAATCTTTGGTCTTCAGTTTAAAACATAGAAATGATTCTTAAATCTGAAAGCTCTGGTCAGGTGAGTTTTTTTTTTTTGTATCTATTTCTGCTCAATGAGAAAATTCACAGCCCTGAGTATTTATGTACCAAGGTTTTTATTGAAGGAATATTTAAAAGCTAGTGATCAGATCACTAATTTCAATGGCAAGCCATAATCATTTCACAAGTAGTAGGAAAAGAAACACAATATAATAAGGACATAATATAAGCTATGTCTAAATGCCCATATTTTGAATTTTATATATGTTAAACTTCAATGAAATTGGTGAAATATTTGCTATTTTTTGTCAACCAAGACCTGGGTTAGATCCTGTTTTGCCCTTTATCATTTGGGTGACCTTGTGTAAGTTACTTCATCTAAGTTTCACTGCGTGTGTGTGTGTGTGTGTGTGTGTGTGTGTGTGTGTGTGTGTGTGTGATGCATATATGTATATACACTACTACATTATATATGGGTTAGAAATAATATATGTAAAACTCAGCAGATGTTATTGAAAGCAAATATTATTGTCATTTCTCTAGTTTTTAAATAAACTAAATAATATAAACAGTAGTCTTTTAAATGAATGAACATGTGAAATACATTTTAAACCCCTTTTTAAAGGAATTAGCATTTCAATTTCTTTAACATTGCCTATTAATGTTCTCTTTTGGAATGAAAAATGTGAATTATTAGATTTGAATTTACCAGCAGGCAAATAGTTTTTATTCAACAGAAACAGTATGAAGTTATGTCTGGGATTCTTATACACTCTCAGAATAGGTAAAATTTAATGGGAGGAATGCAGGCCATCCAAGTTCTTGGCTGTTCCAGCCACTTATTCTGGAACATTGAGAAGCATCACTTCTAAGTCTGCAATGACCTTAATGTAAAAATGAAGGGCTGGACTAATTAACCTGTATGTCTTCTAGCATCCAATAATTTGACTTCAAAACCATGTATTAAATTCCATCAGTAGAAATCAATTCCTTTGGCTTTAGACATTGACAAACAATATGGTATAACACAGTTTGGAGTCACAAAAAGCTGAGTTGCAACCCAGCTTTGCTTTCTTCTTATATGACTGTTAGCTAGCAAGTTACCTTCTCTGAGGCCATCTGTTTTCTCACTTGTAAAATGTTGATAATAGCTACTTGCTGGGGATGTTGTAAAATGTTGATAATAACTACTTCCCGGGGATGGTTAGAGATGGTGTAGGTATTCAATACTTTGTCTGACATTCAATTAATCATAGCTATTATTTTCCAGAAATCTCCAGTAAAGTGCAAGTTTGTTGGAAATGATAATTTTTCAGGATGTTTTTGGTTTCCAGTAACAGAGAACCACTCAAATCTCAATAAATGAGAGGGATGTGAAGCAGTGGCCTTATAAAGGTTACAGGTAGTTTCATGGATCTCAAGACAGAAGATCTGGAACTGGGAAATGAAAAGAAATAAAAGTGTCTCTCTCTCTCTCTCTCTCTCTCTCTCTCTCTCTCTCTCTCTCTCCTCCCCTACTCCTGCCATGTGATGTGTGTCCTTCTTTCTCTCTCCTCTTTTTTTTTCATCCCAGCTTTAATACCCCTGGTATCCTCTTCTGTCTCTGTTATTTTCACAGAGGATCCCTTATTTACTAACTTCCTAACTGACAGCTGTAGGACAGAAGGTACAACCAGAGAAAGGGGTTGTGCCGTCCACTGTCCATTTCATACAGTTAGGTTGTAGGAAGACTCTTTAAAATGGGTACACAGCAGAGACCACCCCAACGTAAAACACAGAGTAACATAAAAGGCTTTTTATCACCTTAATCATATAAATATAGCCTACTGAACTCAAACTGAGCATGTGCCCAGCTTTAGCCTTTCTCCAGATCCCCAAATTTCCCAGTGCTCTCTGACCATATGGGAAAGATTAAGGAGAAGAAGCTGAAGTGGGACAGTAGCACGAATCTAGAGTGATTACAATGTCCTACTCTGGAGAATTGGACAAATATATACATGACACTGAACACATTGGTTAGAACTCCCTCTCAGAGCTTATGCTTTGTTAACTGCCTCTCTTTAGGGTAAACAAGGGACTTTAAAATACCCAGGATGCTGCTGAGGGACAAAAGACCAGGCTGATGTAGGTGGACATTATTCCTGAGGGGTCAGCTTGAGGGTTCTGGGTGATCGAGGAAAGAAGGCTGTAAGAGAAGTATTGATGAGGTAGGTGAAGTGACATCAAAGACCAGCTCCACCTTTTACAATATTGTGCTCAGAGACAGTTCTACATCTGCTGGCCTCTCCCAGATGTCTCTGTTTTAGCCAGAAATTAGCTAACTTGACCTCACACCTGAGATTCCATCAGGCAAGATGACACCAGAGGCTGTTTTCAGATAAAAGAGGCATGTGAGAGACACCAGTTCCATGATTGGCAGAAAGGGAAAGAGAAAAATGACAACTTAAAGAGAAGAAAGACACTTTTTTGTATATTTTCATAATAGTCGTTAAAATCATGACAAGTAAAAGCAAACTAAAGACAGGAAGAAAAGAACTTCACTAGATTTCTTTAATTGAAATTCTGTTATGCCCTGGGGCATAATAAGCATGCTATCTCGATACAGAAGAACAAAACTGAATCAGAAATCATAGATTTAGATCATGGACTACAGGCATCCCCAGTAAATTCATAAGAAACTGATACGTGTGTGTAAGAAAGAGCTATACCGAGGAGAGAGAACAGAATAAACTGTATTACATACTTCAAGGTCAGCTAAATACAGTTAAATGAGTGATTATCTTGATAATAAACTTTCCAGAAAAATATTTACGCACATATTGCTGAACAAGAATGGATGGTGGGGTGGGGATAGGACTATAAATCACCTTATAGATAGCCTAATATCAGCCTTCTAATAATAGTAGCTGCTCATGTCCCACTATTTACTATCGCCAGGACTGTGCTAATGTTTTCGTAGGGATCCTATAACTGTATAATCTTCACATCTGCATTGTGAGAAAGGTATTTTCATTTATTCCCTTTCCCAACCCTTTTCCCAGTTATCTCCTACTCATCTTCTATGCCTCAACTTACATATTTCACCACCCAAAGGAATTACCAACAGCCTGCTCAACTTTCTATTTCAAAATATCCTCGTGTTTCTTTATAGTAATGATCATATGTGTAATTACACATTTACTTTTGTTCATCAGTTTAATTTCTATCTTCCACTCTACCAGTCAAGTTCTACAAGAGTAGAAAGAGTTTTTTATGCTCCTTGTATATCCAGTGGGCTCAATAAATATAGGTTGATGAGACAACAGGCTTAGAAAAGTTAAAGAGACCATGGCTAAGTCATAGAATATGATTCACATGGAGCTTTCAGCACCTTCAGAGCCTTTGGACTTAAGCACTATGGTACCCTATCCATGCCAGCTAGGCTACATAACTTTCAGGGCTCAGTCCAAAATAAAAATTGAACCCCTGTTCAAAACGCAAGAAAAAAGGGCTATTAAATGTATTAAAATACAAAGCTTGATCATTTCTTTCGCAGTTTCCCTTCATTTGTCATATTTTCAATTTGCTACTTAATGTGGTTTTAAGTAAACTTAAAACTTTAAATCATTACCATGAATTTTACCGTTCATCTTTCTACTGTGCAAAGTTAGTTTTAAATGCAAATATGAGTATTCACCTTGTACGCAGAATCACTGAAATTAGACGTTTCACATTTTGTACCTTGAACATGTATGTGTATTTTGGTCCGATAAGAATGGTGGAAACACTGTGCAAAGCTAACTCAGTTGTTTTCATGGCACTTCATGTTATGCATGCATGATATCAACACTGTCCACCTTCAGCTTGCTGATGAGTAAAGAGGAACTCAGAGGAAAATTTGCCTGTTTTTTCTCTTTCCGTCTAGGTCTTTATTTCAGCTTAAGTGGTTGGCTAACCAAGGAAATTAGCAAGAAGAAGAAAGAATCTGATAGAGGATCTTTGGTTGTTCATGTTTCTCAGAATTTCGTTTCTTTTTTCTGTGTTTGAAGCAAATTTTGATTCAGGAAGAAAACGTGGTTTTTCAGGGGTATCAGCACCCCCGCTTTCTCGGGCTTAGACACCACATGCTATAGTGTACTTGCTTGGAGTCTTGCTGAACTTGCACATATGGTGACTCCACCAATGTGGCCTCTGTGTTCAGGGCCACGTTGAGTACTACATGCAAACCAAGCAGCGAGGAGCAGCTGATGCACACACTACATGCACCCCCTCTGCTTGCACACATGCTCCGTTGTCCCACAGGATTTCACTTGCAAAACACAAAATCAGCAATAAAATTATTAAGAATTTCAATAGCAGAGCATTAAACCAAGCAGGGGGCCTTTGTGAGCATGTGGTGCTATGCACCTGTACAGGGCACACAACCAGGAAGCAGCCCTGTGTACTGTGTGCTGCTTTCTACCCAGAGGTGGTATATCCAAACTCCAGAGTTACCAGAACGAGTCATGTTGTAATAAGGTAAATACACCTGATTTCAGTACCCTGTGAAGACAAAAACAGATGACAAGTGGTTGCCAAGTGCTTTTTCAAACTTCTATTATAACTGGCACAGGATGCAGATACATATGTTTACACACAAGAAATAAGGAATTATTTTTATTGGCAGACCTTTATAATCGCTTTGCCATTGACTGAGCTATTAAATATCCAAATCTGAGCAGGAAGCAGGTAATTTAGTGCAGCGATATTTTCTCCTCTACTTCACTATTAAAACTGAATAAAAGTTAAATAATATAACAATGCAATTGTAAATATTTTAGCCAGGAGGACATTATACTCTTCAGCCTCTCTTGAAAAGAGAGATAATCATAAACAAAGTCAACCATCTTCAAAGTTCTTTAGGTCTGGGTGGAATTTGTGTTTTTTCCCACTGTTCCTCCTGACACAAACCCCAGTTCTGAGAACATATGCCATACCAAAAACAAGTTTTCTTACTTGCCATCACACTGGGGACTGCCTTCACTTAAGGAGCCATTCAGAGATCGATACACTTAGCTATATCAAGAAAATTAACAAACTGAAGTTTTCTGGTTTGTTTAACAGATGAAAATACTTAGTCTCGTAAAGATGATGTAGCTCACACTGCTGGCAAATAGCAGCATTAGAATTTTTAGCCAGGATTGGCAGAGTGTGCATTCTTACCCAATTTATTCTAAATGAGCTCACTAAAGCCAGAAGTACAGTCCTGATAATATCTGTATCTCTTTTATAAAACTAGAGCTATTACATCCTTTACCCTATTCTATCAGACTTTTTTAAATTTACATTGGTTGGTTAACTCTATTCTGTTCTTACGCACTAGGCTAGGGTACACATTTTTTTGTGTCTACACCGTTTCTCACTTTTTTTAACTTTTCTGCCACTATTTACCTGAAGATATTTCTTTAAGCTACATTGCAATTAGAAAATTTTATACTAAAGTTTTTCCTTAGTTATTCATATATATGATGGAAAAATATAAAGTGTAGATTATATATTACATTTTTATACATTTATGTTATGTATAATTTATGTATAATCTATAATGAATGATTAAATAAAAATTGCAAAGTAAAGTCATCAGTTGTCTGAAAGATGTCATATCTTCTCACCAAAAATATTGATTTTAGCACTTGATCAAAGATTCAAAGAAACTAATTTCATCATTATAATGTCCATATATGTTTATATCTCTAGGTTTATGTTCTATATTTTGTATAACATTTATTATTTATTTAGTAAAACTAAAGTTTAGGGTATGCAAGGCAGTGAACTCAACATTGTATTTGAATGACTTGCATTCACTTTACTAGGATGCCTAAAACAATTCAATATCTATTAGCTACAAAGGTGTAATTTCCAGACTTAATATAAGAAGTATGAAAGGCCCATATTGAAAGAAATCATGCTCTCTTATGAATACAGCTAAAGCCAGATGGTAAGTGGAGAGGATCTTGCCAAGAAAAGCACCCAATAGGGTGGCCTAAGTTAGAGCATGTAAGGAGGATTTGACATGAATTCTTTGTATTTCTTCAGGAATAAGTAAAACACTTTAAATGGTTTTTGTGTTTTATGCAAATTCTGTTCATATTTTTACTTCAGAGAATCTCCTGATTGTATTTCTTGAGACTGGTTTCTGGGCAAAAGCAGTTTTGTAACAGATTTGTAGGAGTGAGTTTATTTTTTATTTTGGTTCATTTGAATATGAGGATTCATCAAAGTCTAAATTTATAGTAAGGATCATAATGTATTTTATTTAAGTGCAAGGTTAAAATCAGGCAACTCAATAAATGAACAAATCAAAATATACCAGTTAAGTGAACAGTAAAAGACTTTATTGTGTAACAAAGACTCTAACTAATGTTTAGGAAAATTAACAATAGTTGATGTCTCAAGCACTTTCTTTCAATGTAAAAGATTTACAGTTGATGTGATCAGGCTCAGTTGATGGTCCTTGCTCTACATTTTGTCAGCATGGACCCTAAAAAGGATTGAGTTAAGAAAGCTATTTCTTTTTTTATATGGTAACTTTAATTTGTACTTGTATCTGTAGAGCCTATTTAATTTTTAAACCTTCAGTTTTGTGGTTTTGTTTTGAATTTTGGATTTCTAATATATATTTTTAACTTACCTTGGTAGTCTAGAAAGAATATAAATGAATAAAAGAATATTAAATAAGGAAGGCAACACAAGTCTATAATGAAAAGCACAACACAATTCTACTTAAAAAAATAAATTTCATTTGATTTTAAAACAAAAGAAAACTAAAAGAAATAGTCATCTTAAAATGGAAATTCAGAAACTAGCTACAGGTCCCTGAAGTGATGGCTGAACCTAAATTTCCCATACAAATTTAGGACAGGATTTATCCAGTTTTTTTTTTGAAAGACTTTTATTTCATCTGCAATGTCCTGAATTCTGGAGTTCAGATTTAATAATCGTGCATATGTGTCTGTATAACATCATTTGAAACTAGAGCCAAATGACTACATGTGAGGCCAGGCTCACTTAGCCCTTTTTGCCTCTCCTGTGATTGTCTTTGCAGGCACATAACCCCTGTAAGCCTCCATTCCCTTATCTATAAGACAGGGTAGTAATGGTGCCTACATCACTGTGGGGCTATGAACTCATGACAAAGGTGATGTTCCTCATAAGATTCTTAGCACGGTGCCCAATAAATGTTATTTATTGTTTAGCCAAAGTAGACTAAAGTTCTCCAACATCACTGGCACTTAGCCCTTTATAAGGAAAGCTCCTCAGGAATTTATTTGGCCTCCATGACCTAACTCATCTCCAATGGTAAAGAGTCCACCTGGCAAGATAGTTTGAAATAGAAATCTCCATCACAAAGTGAAAAGTGGGAGGAGTGGATATGCTCATCCTCACATTTTAAAGATAAGGAAATAGTCTCAGAAAGATTATTTACTCAATGTCACAAAGCTGATAGGAAAGAGGGCTGAACTTGAGTGCAGGTGTTCTGGTTCCATGTCTTGCCAAGATTAAAATGAAATAATTTACAGTCATGTTGTCTCAAATAAAATGCCATCAAGTGTGAAACAGTAACATGAGGGCATAACGCACTAGTATTTAATAATCAGTAATAGTCAGTTTTTTCCTTTTATTTAGCAAAATTCATGCAGATCACATTCCTGGGCCATCAGAGATGGACATGGATAGTGATAAGTGCCTCCATGTAAGACCCTCATTCATTTAAATGATCCTGTCATGTCTTGCTAATATGAAATTCAGTTGTATGAATTTAAATTTTTTTCTGAAACAAATTACAGTGCCAACTGGGCTTGCAGGCCCCATCATCATTGGGTGGTTTCTTTGCAATGTTACTACCTATGTGAACTGCACAGTCTTAAATGGGATGTGAGGGTAATAACTTCAGAAGTTCTGGATTGTGGTGACATACTATTCTGGAAAATCAGAAGCAAATTGAGATATAAACATTACAAATCCCAGCAATAATATTGTTTTATATCTCCTATGTGCAATAGCTTATTCCAGGAGAGTTATAAAATAAAATAAAATGTTTTGCTAATATCTGAGGGGTATTACATTATTTACAATACTTCCTTGAGCACACTGATTATTATTATTTAATCTCTAATGCTGATATACAATTAATACAAGAAAAACATTTGATACATAACTCTGAGAGCTACAGTCCTTCAGTTTCTCTAAACAAGCTCACTTGTTTTCTTCTAAAAAAAAGGCATTTCCTTTCTACATTGGTACGTATATGTTCAATCATTGAAAATTTTAATTTGCTATGTAAAGTTGGTCAGTTAAAGCTTTCTTTACATGGTAAGGAAGTTCTGACAAAGAAAATAAATTTATTTTTAATGTAATTATATAAGTTAAAATATCCGTTGCTTATAGAGCACAATGCAATTAACATATAAAAAGTGTTCAGCTATAATTCATAGATTTGTTTGTACTACAACCCAGGATGAGCCAGTATTGTGCTTGCAAATAACTATCCATAGAAACAACTAATCACGTTGATGTAGTTTACCAGTTTTTATTTCTGATCTTTGAACTTCTGTTGCCAGAATTGTATATTAATTTGAAACCATAAGAATATGGCAATATTCAGGTACATTTTATCTATCCTATATCATTCCATTTGCTCATGTTTAATATTTATGGCATTTCATGGAGAAGGAAGGGTACTATGGCATAAAAAATAAAACATAAATACAGAAAAATCTAATTTCTAGAACTAGTTCTAGCCTTTGGAAATTGAAATGTTTTTTTTTGTTTTGTTTTGACTTTATAACATGTACCCATTTTTTTATTAGAGAGCAGAATACCATGTGTATATATATGTGTATATATGTATGTGTGTATGTACACAAATATATGTGTACATATGTGTATATACATACATATACACACATGTATATGCATGTGAATATATGTCCACACATATATGTATATTACACACATACTTTTCAAGAGAATTAAGTTTAAATTAAATGACAAAAAATCTTTTTGGAAATATTAAATTATTCTTAAGGTAAAGACATACTGGAACACCAGAAATCAATGCTTTTGAATCAAGAACTTAGAGCATATTGATAGTGCAGACCAAATATACCAAATATATTTCTCACTATTTCTCTGACTTTCCATAGTATTCACTTTCTGGGGCACTAGAGATAGAGCACTGACTATACTGGTAAAGCTTGATTGATTAACGAAGCTCTTTGCTGATATTTATTGTGGATGACTCACATCTCTGCTTACATATGGCAGGGGTCTGGCAGGGTTTCTAAACTAAGATTGTCTCTGTTGTCCAAAATTTGTTTTTTTTCTTTTAGAGTTGTTAAGATTAGTTTTGAATAAGAGAAAATAAAATGATAGTTGTGTAAGCAGATAAGGTAAGAAATTGTCCAAAGTTTATTTTCCTCCTCTAAAACTACTTGGACTTTACATACACAATTTATAAAAAAATAGAAAATATCACTACACTCACCTTCTTGTTTTCAGTTAATAACCCTTAACTGCTGGCTGCTCTTCTTACCTGAACCTGTTACTCCATGACAGCCAGATGCTCCTGCTCTCAAAAGACATTACCAGATGAAGGGTAGATGTTCTGTGTGCAAAGGCACAAAAACAGCTAAAACAAACTCATTAAAATTATTCTCAAAGTCACTTAACTATGTTAGGACTCAGAATTAGTTACTACAGGATTTTTTTTTTTTTTGAGTAGGAAGATTGAGGGGAAGATAAAACAGCATATTATTACACATCGATCAAGAGTAAGATCACAGAGTTTAATATTAACTCATACCAACCCGGTTTCACATCCCCTTTCATTAAATGGTGTCCTATTTCAGCAGGTACATAGTGACAACTCTTCATAGAAGCCAAAATATTATCTGACTTTATATTAAACCCAACACGTAGCTTTCTATGTAAATTCTCTACTTGCATTCTTTCCTGAAAACCAGTTGGAGACTCATTGAACTTTTCTCATTAATTAATTATTAGGAATTTAAACTTGTATCTGTACTTAGTCCAGTTAAAAAAAAAAAACTATTTCATGTTTTAATGAGAAATTTGTTTGAGTTCACTCAGGCAACTTGCTAAGAGAATGCTCTCATTTTTCTGCTCACTTAGTAAGCCTAAACAAAATTCCACTCAAATTTATCACATCTCTATTTTAACAGAAGCTCTTTATTACCTAGATTCTCTCTTATTTTAAATGTTCTATAATCTTTTAGAATTTTTCAACAAGAAAGGCTCACTAAGGCAAATAAAACAAAACAAAACATGTCTTTCACATTTTATTTCTTCTACAATATAAAATACTTAGCACCACACTATGAATAAACAGTAAATTCCAAAACATGAATAAAGTTCGAAAGTTTCATAAAAACTTGCTCTTTTTCTGATTTCATTTAATAGAATTTAATTTAAAATATATATATGCCACATTCCCCTTTTGACTTCCCTACATTAAATTGTTTATGAAGTTCTCTGCTCTCTCCTCTGCACAGAGGGAGGTTTCATAAACGCATATTGACGTGCCCACTGCAGGCTTATGCGGAAGAAGGATTAATCCTTCATTGTGGAACAATCAAGTTGCTTTTAGTGGTTGGACTGCACAGATCAATACAGGGTCTCTAAGGCATAATGGCTGGCTCCAGCTCACTCCTACTTGACAAACAAACACCCTTTTAAAAGTCAGTTCACGCGAAAAGCTTTTTCTAGGCACAACCAGCCCTGGGTAAAAATTTGCAACAGTTCATGTTTGAATTTTAGTTCTCTAGGCTTCATTCCTGGGCTCTTTTCCCTTTGTATGTGACTCCTTTCTGACCTCTCCCCATTAAAACCTGCCTTCAAGAAACAATTTGATATATAAATTCAATCCCAGAAAAGTACACATGAGTTCAAAGGCATAATGTGTTACTACTTTCAGAAGGGTTGGATTTCATCAAAGATAAGAATTCTTAGGTAGATAAATCTTTAATTGTGGGATTTAGTAATTCAAAGAGCGTGAGAGACATGAAGTTGTCAGGCAGTTGTCTCGGAGTCATCACAGAGACTCACTCCACCTATTCATAACTCTTTGGAGTTGCCTGGAAGTCCCTGTACACATTCCCTCTCTTAAATGCTTGGCTAACTCTTTTTTATTCCAGATTCAGTTCAGATCTTGCCTCCTATGAAAGTATTTTCCAAATACACTCAACTCCCAAGGAACCTCACAATCATTTCTATTATAGTAGTTATTGCACTTAACTATTATTTTCTGTGTCGCCTCTCTCCCTGCTAGAAGTCAATAAGAGCAAGGACTGCTGCTTTTAATCTCTGCCTTCCCACACTTAGCACAGTGTTTGGAATGTAATATGTCCTCTTTTGACCCCCCGGTACCAATGCTGCATAAATAGTAGACAGAACCAGGGCAATCAGCTCATTCTCCCTTTCATCTACTATATGGCCCATGACACCAGGCATCCTGTAACGGTGAAGAGGGCAGTCGCGGGAAAGGGGTAGATGAGCTGGTACCCCCAGAAGGTACATTTCCTAAAGTCAAGAATTGTAAAATGTTTGAAAAAAATATACGTTTAACAGTATTGAGGTAAATGATTTGGTAAATTATTTCAAACTCTTCTACAGGAAAACACTTACCTTTCCAAAGTGAGTTGATGACACCAAGAAAGGTCATTCTAAATCAGGGACTGGCCAGATACAATCTGCTGATTAAATACGACCCATTTCCTGTGTGTGTACTGGTTCTGATCTTTAGAGAGTATTTACAGGTTTAAATGGTTAAAAAACAATTGAAAGAAGAATATTTATTGACACATCAAATTATATGAAATTCAAATTTTGGCATCCATAAATAAAATTTCTATTTATTTATAGACACTGACATTTTGGTCAGATTAGAGTCACCCTCATTTATTAGTGGATTATTTAGAGCTATTTCTGCACTGCAAAAACAGTTAAATAGCTGTAACAGAAACCATATGTCCTGCAAAACTTAAAATACTTACTATTTCACCTTTACAAAAGAGTACTCTAAATAAGTATATTAGGAACCTAATGACTTTATTTTCCTCTCTTTTAAAACATAATTCAGAAACACTTGAGAATGAGCAAAAGCTATTTACTTAGGCTGGAAGAGAATAATAAGCTGTTGGGGCATTCTTTCTTTGTGTGAATAGAGGAAATGTAAACACATGGTTAACAGTTGTTTCCAATAGAAGTTGGGTCAAATAAATCATGAATGCAACCAATACAGCATCTTGGAGGTTGCAGAAAATATAGATATAAATATTTAGAATTCTGGGAAAATGTAAGAGTTTAATTATTTTTTTATTACCACTTTCTTCCTTAACGGGAGGATCTTTGAGGGAGAAAAAAGAATCAAGTATTAACCATATTATCAGTATTAAAGTACCCCACTTATTATAGAAACTAGATAAACTCTTTTTTTTTTTAAGGCAAGAAAATCTTTTGTTGACCTCACAGTTTGCAAGGACCTTATCAGTTTACAATTTCTTATTTTATATTTTTTATGCCTACAGCACCTAGTCTTCCTAGGCAGTCTCCCGTACAAGTACTAACCAGGCCCTGCCCTGCAAGTACTAACCAGGCCCTACCCTGCTTAGCTCTGAGATCAGACATCGGGCTTGTTCAGGGTGGCATGGCCATAGACTGGATTAACTCTTGAGGAAGAAAGAAAACAAGAGGAAAAAGAAGGAAAATATATTTAAGAAAAATATTTACTTTTAGCTTTATCATTTGCTTTAACTTCTTTTTCTTTTCTTATTTGTGGAAGTTTGCTGCTTTGAGTGCTTTTATCTAAGCAGACAATAAAACCACTAGCAAACGTTTCAAGAACTATTTCAAGGAATGTTACTTTTCCTATTTCAAGTTTAAGCCTCATTTTTTCATAATGAAAATTAATCATCTTTGATCACATAGTGACTGCTCTTTAGGGGTTAAAGCAATGTCTTTACCTTTAAACTGTAAATAAATCATTATCATAAACCTCATAAACCTTCATTAGTGGTAGAAACATCAAGTTGTCAAAAAATCTTAAAAGAGTAGCTAGCTATCCATGATAAAGACGTCTATTACTGAACTACTATGTTCTCTTTTTTTCTTAATTTAAAGCATACGTAGTGTATTTTCATTTTATTTTCCAAATCTTCATTCACAATCTTACATTCTCCTTTAAACATATGACAAGTTTTTCTTCATTTAAATTCATAACTAACATCCAGGCTTTGACATTTTTAGTTATAGGCTTTTATTACTATAATAAACCACCACCACAACAAAAGCAAAACCCCATCAACTAAAAGGCTCAAGAGCCATTGAACCAATTGTGGAACTATATTCATTTTTAAAGGTGACTTGGTTTTACAGATATTCACCTGCCCTTAAAATGTGCTTTGATTTATTACTAATGGCATTCTCAATGGCCTGTTGAAGGATACAACTCTGAAATGATTCATTCTAATTAGGAGCTTGTTGCCAGTACTTAGTCACCATCGGGCTTAGAAGCCCCCATGGGCAAGCTTTTATTACACAGTGTGCCCATTTCCTACAAGCAGAACATTTTACAATTATCAGATCTAATTAGACATCTATATAATGTTGCTTCATGTTTGGCATTTTTTCCTCACTCTGTCAAAACAGATATTTTGGTTCTTTAGCTTATTCTCAATTTTCAGTGGATTATAATGAACATCTTTGACAAAAATTGAAAACCCGGAGCCTGCTCTTAGAAGAAAGCCCAACTTTTTCTTATCCTTAAGGTAGGAAGGTTAATGGCGTGTGATATCTCAGAAAACAGAGTGACATGACACATGGTGCTGCTACCCAAAGAGGTCCTATCAGTCTCACTACAAGGATTCTACTTCTGGTAAAATGTATTTCCTGCTTTTAGGGGGAGGGCTGGAGTCAAGCACCAAAATAACAACTCTGTGTCTGGATCATAACATCTAGAAACAAGAATGGACCTTAACAGTGAGCTATGGTGAGGTGGGCAGAGTACAGCTCTGGGGGAAAAAGCCTTGGGTTCCAGTTTGATTATGCCTCTTAGTGGCTACCATGTGGGCTGTATTTTCTAGGCTGGCTTGTCATCTGATTTTCTGACAGTTTGGCCAATGAGAGCAGTGGTAGAAGATGAGAAGGAGACAGGGGAAGAGTCAGGGTATTTGTCTCTCTTCTTTGCATTTTGCAAGGCAGCAGCTGGCCCTCTGTTCTTTCTGGAAAGGCTGGGTAAATACTCAGCTTCCATCAAGGACTCTTTCCTTGTACTCAACCAACTCTCTCCTCCTTTTCCCCTCGCCCACAGCCTCCATATTCCCTTCATTAAGTCCACCTGTGGTAAATACTTAGGTGGTTTCTGTTTTCCTGCTTAGACTCTGAATACAAGCAATACTATTTTACAAGTAAGGTGTTGTGCCTATAACCTAATCGCATTTCCAGGAAAACTCAGTGTAGATAGAAACGTACAAAGAAACATAATAAGTTATGCATTTAATGTGCTTGGAATGTGAGATATATTTTTAAATATTTGTAAAAAAAATTATTTTTAGTTTCAACTTGTTTTCACAGAATTTGTTTACCCTTCTTTCTTTAAAATGAAACTTCAGGAAAATAGTTTTCTTTTATAAAAGATTATTTTTAGTCAGTTTACTTTTAAGCAGATGAACTTTTTTGTTTTGTTTTTTATTATTTTCCCTTGTGTTGTTTTTATTTTAACTAGATATAATCAAAATGTACCACAGGAACGTTTTCATACACAAACCTGATCAGTTAAAATTACAAAGACATAAATTTATTTAAGACCCTCTTCATTTATATTTATTCAGGATATACCCTAATTTACATAGTTAATAGAAAGGATGACTATTCAATCAATGTTTTAATCCCCTGAGAAGAAGTCAATGAATCTAAACACAAAATGAATATATTATCCTCATTTGGTTTTAAGAAATAACTTTGTTTTACATTGATTGGAATAGAATCTTTCTCCAAAGACATCTCTAATGCAATTATAGACCCTTGAATTCTCATCAGAAACAAAGTTTGTTTAAGGATATAGGAAGTTACTAAGTTAAATTGAAGACTAGAATTTTAGTGGAAATGCCTGGCTGTCTTTGAGAGGTTAACTCAGAGCTTCTCTAATCTCCCTTCCTGTTATATTTAAACACCTGCGACTTTTACATGAAACAATTATATTAAATTATTTATGCTTAAAGAAGTTTGGAATTTTTAGCAAACAAGTGACCCCAGGTCAGTGATGGTACTGAGAAATGCGGAGATGAGGAAAGAACATGGCAGCACATGACTTGGCTATGTGGCTTGTGAGAAACTGCTCTGTGGTGTGAGTTCCAAACCGATCAGATCCTTCCCTCCACCTCAGAACGAAGAGGCGCCGAGGCTCCTGCCTGGGGTGGTCAGCTGATGGAGAGGTGCCTGTCCATTCATGGGATCGCCATTAGATCTTGCTATAAACCACATGCTTGTTTTCCCCAAACCCAAAACGTATGCATTAAATCCTAACACCGAATGTGGTGTCTGGAAGTGGGGCCAGTGGCAGGTGATGAATCATGAAGCTAGAGCCCTCATGAATGAAATTAGTGCCCCAGAGAGCTTCCTTTTCTCTGCTGCCATAAGATGGCGATCTGTGAACTAAGAAGTGGGCCCTCGTCAGATACCACATGTGTCAGCATCTGGACCTTGGACTTCCAAGCCTCTAGCTCTGCAGGAGGGACACAGTTTGTGTTTGCAGTACCACCAGCTCAGTCAGATCCTGCCAAAACAGAGCCTAATTTCCTGCCCCATTTGAGAGTCAAGTCTCATCTCTAGTAAAGTTAGAATTTTTCAAAATTCTTCTCTGTAAAATTTAAGAAGTAGACAATAGTAGCCAAATTATCAGGCCTCTCTGGGAAGAATTAGAAACAGGAGATATGTTAAGTCATTACTGAGTAATCTATAAGTAATTTTAAAAGTACAGCCCAAAATAAAATAAGTAAATTCCTAAAGACATTTTAAAGGGTCCACGAGGCTTATAATAGCTCATAGGTTTCAGACTGTGCAAACCTAGGTGGACAAAAAAAATAAAAACTTTAACAATAAACATCTCCACTCTATGCTTTTACACTGCTTAACTGAACTCTGCTCTAAGACTGGCTCTGTAGGCACAGCCCTGGGGACCAACTCCTCTTATACTCATGGCAAAGGCACCTAGGCGTCTTTGAGTAGATTGCAAACAATGAATAATTTTGGTAGTGTCAGCAGGTAGGATAGGTGGCTGGTTATGAGAAAAACAAATTATGAACAGATTTGTCAAAACAGCATTGAGATCTGGCTCTTTGGATGACAGCTGGCAGTGCAGCAGCAGTAATTTGGAACCACGCACAGTGGGGAATTTACTCCAACAGAGCTACCTTTCAAAGGACAGGGAGAGATGAAAGCAACAGCAGCAAGTAACTGGAGAAAGGTCCCAGTGTGAGAGCAGCTGAAAGTGTCGTTGAAACTCCTTGGGATGCAAAACCAAAATACACATCTTACGTAGCTGGTGCCATCAGCCCAAACCCAAAGTAACCATGCATTGGCTGAGACCTTGATATGCTTGATGGATTTCTCCTGGTGGAAGACTAGCATATCTCCTCCAACATACTCTCAGGGCATAACCAGACAGGACCTTCTTAAGATGAATGAATACCAAACAGTGCAACTTTCAGAGAACTGCTAGCTCTCACTACCTCATTTGGCAGCATCTGTGAGAAGATCTGAGAGGTCTGGAAGACCATCATCTCCCAGGATGACATGTGAGATCCAGGAGTCATATTCACTTGAATTGTTTGGCATTTCAGGATCTCCTAATCTGTCATAATTGTGGGGATTTGTATTTTGAAATTCTGGCTGGGCACAGGTTGGTTAAGCATATGACAATAGAAAACAGGTAGAAACTGGAAAAGTGTCAGGTCTCTCAGCTTCTCTGTTCATTTTAAATCATGTAGGTTAAAAGTGATTTCTCTGGGTAAAAAAAAAGTAAAATTAATTAACTGTAGAATTAGGTTATTCTGGGTCTTTTATCTAAGTATTAGAAGAAGAATCTAGACAAATTGGGGAGATATAGAGGAATACAGCAGTAGGTGTGTATTCCCCTTCATTCCCTCCCATACTTTTTTTCCACCAGACCTCTCCGTGAAGTATTTATTTAAGCAATAAACATTTATTGAGTTCCAACTATTTGCTCAGCACTGGACAAGGTCTGTGCTAGACTTGGGTTTATAATGATGACATTATCCTTGACCTCCTCGACCTCGCGTTCAATGGGAGAAAACAAACACGTAAACAGCTAATTGAACTCTATTAGTTGCAATCAGCATTGGAGGCATTAAGAGAAAGAATATTACTTTTATTGGCCAGAGATAAAACCGTCAAGAAGTTCTTCAGATAAGCACTGATGTTTGAGCTCTACCAATGTAAATTAGGATTTCACCTAAAGGATTTGTGCAACAGGGGATATTCTATTAAGAAAAGCATATACAAAGGCAGAGAGGAATGGAAGGATGCAGTATATTCCAGTAATAAAAAAATTATTGTTCCAATTTGAACATAGAGTGTGGGGTGAACAGTGGAGGATGGGATGGCAAAGTCCTGAAAAGCTGTGTATGCGCACTATGGAGTTGGTGCTTTTTCCTGCAGGTGATGGAGAGACAATGCAGGCCTTTTAGGCCTGGAGAATGACATGATTAGACTCTAAGATTTGTGAGGGTGAAAGCATCGCTCCAGGCAACAAAGACTAGGAACCCAGAGCAAGAGAAAATATTTCCGGTGATCCCACAGCTGAAACAGACAGCCTCCAGTGTTCTTTATTTTCTTTTAATGTGTGCCTCACAATAATCAATTGTACATATGTTTCCATAACTTTTTAAAAATAAAGAATAAAATAAGTGTTACAAACGTAGGCTCTGAAAAGTGTACTTTGAAAACATACTTTAGAAAGAGACTCTAAGGACTTACTGATAGTATTAGTTTAGGTAAAACACATTTTATTAGGATGTTAGGTTATAATCATGTTTCATTTATAATCTTCAAAGCCTCATTTGATTATATAATAAAAAGCAAGAGAAAAAATTGAAAAGAATTGTTTTTGAAAAAAAGGCACAAGCTAGGAAAGTAGTAAGACCTGCTGAAATCTAATGTGGAGTTTTGAGTATTAATTTTAGTAAATGTGCTAAAAGCATCTTAGTCCTTTCCTCAATTTCCCCCATTTCTATATGCAAACCCAACTTTTTAATTGCCCCTAATTTTCAGACTAAGGGTCTTGGTTAAAAGGCTTATTGTTTTAAATCATGCTTTAGTGATATCTCACATTACAGAAATTTGTTTATCTTTCTAAAAGAAATAGAAAATGCTCTCAGACTTATTCTGCATTTTTTTTAAACATAGTGAAAATAGATAATATAATATTGACGAAGTTTTGTCCTACTCAACTATTTCCAGAGGAATAAGGTGTCCAAACTATATCCTAAATATTGAATGTATGCAGGCAAAGATAAGAAATCAGGACAGGTAATTTATTGGAAATACTTGTCTCTGTGAAAACCAAAAAGATCCTGGTTTGTTTTCAAACTTTCATTTAGGTTTTTATGCCCCCTAGTGGAAATCTGGGATCTCTGCAGTTGTGAAATAATGCTGACATTTTGACAGCATCTCCTATATGCAATATGTGCTTATACTGGCAATATATATATGGCATTGACATTAAATGAACATTATTTGGGCCATACAACTTTTAATAATTTAATAAAAGTTATGAAAACTTTCAGAAAAATGTCCATGAAGACACACACTATAATGGAGTTCTTGACTGACTTAAATTTATACATAAATACCTTAAGAGTCCATGGACTTCTGACTGAGAACTAATTAAGGTGTGGGATCCTATAGTAGATGCTAAAATTACTAACATGAACAATGGGAAAAGCAAAAAAGAAAAAAATATTTTTAAATAGCTCAAAATTTGGCTCACATTTTAAGAAACAAGTGAAATCAGCATACTTCAAATAACCATATATATAATAAAATTTTAAAAATTCTCAAATTTTCAGGGCAGCTAGTCTAAGATAAGATAGTGATTAATCCAACAGGCAAGAGAGGTAGAGACAAAATCAAAGCAGCTTTTTAGGCAAACATTAATCTTAAAATGTCAAAGAGAAATTTATTATTGAAGTAATACCTGGGCCCTTTTAGCAAACAAGTTCTGTACCACAAGCAGGTGTTACATACCAATACTCTGAAAAAAGTCGTTTGCTATTTGCAAACATTGCAGCTACTATAAAAATTATCCATCAAACTATATGATTCCTTCTAGAATACCAAGCTGATGGCAGAAAATTCATGAATAACATGAGACCCTAAGGGGTAGAATTATTAATTGAGAAGTGATCCAGCTTACAGGTCAAAGAAATTATTTCTCAGACCTCTCTGACTAGCAGTCAGGTCTAGAAGGAAATTCAAACACAAAATCAGTAAAATACAGAGAGGGAGAGTGGGAGAGAGAGAGAGAGAGAGAGAGAGAGAGAGAGAGAGAGAGAGAATGAGCTGATAGCTTTCACTAGGATATTATTATACATATCGCTTGCATGTGATTTTTTTAAAGGATACCATCTTTAGTCCGTTTGGGCTGCTATAACAAAATACCACAGACTTGGCAGTTTATAAACAGCAGAAATGTATTCCTCATAGTTCTGGAGGCTGCAAGGTCCAACACCACGGAGCCAGCAGCTTCAGTGTGGTGGCTGGTGCGGGCCCATTTCCTGGTTCATCGACTGCCTTTTCCACAGAGTCCTTAGGAGGTGGAAAGGCTTAGGGAGCTCTATCGCATCTATTTTTATAAAAGCACTAATTCCACTGATGAGAGCTCATGACTTAATCACTGTCCAAAGGCCCCACCTCCTACATCATCACATGGGGCATTGGGATTTCAACACATAAAGTTTCAGAAGATGCATTCAGACATATCAGAAGATATCTATTTTTCAAATATTACTTTATGTCCCATGTGAAGTTGTTGGGTTGTGTTCTGTTTTGTTTTAACTAAAGTAGTTTTTGAATTACAGTATTTATTGAACCAGCACCTCCCCTGGACTTCTGTACAGCTGCACAGTATCTATTCACTCCATTCCTTATACCTAAAAATTTAACTTGTTGATTGTAATTAAAAAAAGGGGGGGAGGTGATAGACTGAGTTACAGTAAGCACTGAGGTTTATTTTTAAATCAGCATTTTCTTCCTGTTATGTGAAGGTCTTTTCTACCTTCATGATTGTTTATAAAATGCATGTTTTTTGTTTTCTCTGTTAGTATTCATGGGATATAGTTTTACAGATGGAAAGTCATGCCTTAGCTGGGGAGGTTTGACTTATGTAACATTTCTACTTTATCAAATGAGTCTTTATTTATACTCTTCAAATGAAAAGAGAAAAAAATAGAAGCTACATGAATAGGACTAGGAACCTAGCTGTGTTGTGTTCGAACAGAAAGAAAATTCAATAGGTATTTCTCCATTTGAGATCTAAAGACAACCGCACTCATATCTGCAGAAATAACAAAAAGGGAAAAATCGAGCAGATATTAATAAAATGTGGTTTATAATATATTATTTTTAAAAATTATGCCTAGTGCTCAACCTATTTTGATATTACTTGATAAATTGAGAAGATAGATGTATGAATAGAGGATGATGATAAATAGATAATATGTTCACTCTACTTATTTGTTTTAATTAACAAGCTTTAGCTGCATTTTTGGCACTGAGAGCATGCCAGAATTTGAGTACTTTGCATGAAAACTCTAGATGATATTTAAGATTAAAATTTTCAAGAACCAACAATTTAATCTTTCCTAAATAACTGGTCTTCCCACTCAATATGATCTTTAACATATGGCAAAAGATTGTAATTGTAATTAAGTATTTTAAGGCAATATGTGCAAATTTAGAATTAGTATTTTATGTGAATGACACCTCCATATTGTACCTTTTAACTGATGAGAGGAGGATAGGGAGTAATAAACACGAAGTTTGGCAGAAGTCCAGGGAGAAAAAAATTCAGAAAGAAGATGAAGTGGCTCCACATGGGAAACGTTAGAAGCAGCTGAGGAACATAGATGTATAGGAAAATCTCCTCTTTAATTAACAAAGTTCAAGTCTGCTCATTCTTATTATCTAAAACTTTCTGATACTCATCCTTTTATATTATGCTATCTTCTCTTCTATTTTTTTATCTTTTAAGAATTCAGTATTTATCTTATTTGACCTTAGAGGCCCCTATAGTCTTTGAATAATTTTTTTAATATAGAAAAATGTTTCTGTGAAAACAAAAACACATTGACATGATGTTTTAGTGTAACTCTTGGGAAATGAATTATGAAGATGAGATATAATATTAACTTCTAAAGGAAAAATAAAAGAATAGAATATATAATACTCTGGGCTTAGCATAAATTTAAGAATGAGTCAAGAAAAATGCAGTGTGTTTTTATATGGAATATAAGAAGAAAATACCAATTGTTAAACCAGTTGCCTGGGATGGAAATAATCATTAAAAAATGCCAATACTGTAGGTATTATTTTATTAAATGACCATTTAGCTACAGTAAGTGTCACTTTTCATTATACAGCGTTCTTTTCTAAGTCTTTCCTCCGCTGAGTTTCGGAGACATTCTTCCTGAAATATATAATGCTATTTTGCTTCTTACTAAGAGTTTGAATACTAGTTAAAAAATCCTTTATTAAACAAAAGAAAGCAGTTGATTCTTCCAGAGAGATATACTCCATTCCAAGCAGATTCTGTCCCCAATTACAACTTTGTAAGTAAAAATTGCTCCTTTTCATTTTGCAAGTATATTACTAAAGCAGAAGAGAGACAAAACGGACACTGAAAAATAGAAGCAAATCACACTGTGTATTTTTCGTGATTCTTTAAGGTAGTCCAATAAGTAAAACATGCTTAATATATTACAAATATTAATGGCAGTCCAATTTTTAAAAGGACCAAGGGGCATGTGGCAAGGGGCAGCGGGAGCTCGTTGGCAATTGGCCCGGCTCTGGTTGTGGCATCAGCGGTCCCAGGACCACCGCAAGCGCCCTGGCAGTTCTACTCACTCTGCCCTCTCCATCTCCCTCTGCCTTGGCCTCAGTCCGTCAGAGCCTTAGACACTCCTAATCGCGATAGCTGAGAAAGCTCTGGCTTTCTACCCAAGAGTGAAGAGATGACAGAAGATGTCCCAAGCGATGAATGAGCAATTACTCTCCCTTTCCCACCATCACCACCTCCTATTTCTCTAATAATTACAAGTGTGCTAGCCTTGTCCACTCTATGACATAGTGAGCCTAAAATATAAAAAAGTCACTAAGTTTATATCTCAGAGGGAGCACAAAAAAAGTCACTAATAATAATACTAATTTTTAACAAATGTGTTAAGAGAAGCAGGAAAAACTATATGATAGATTCATCTAACTATTTCATTTCATGTATTTATGTCTTAAAAGGTTTATTTTAATTTCATGGACTCAATACTTATATTCTCTGGCTGGAACAAAAAGTTCAATTTTATTTACCTCCCCTTTTGAGAAATACTTTCCAGATCTTAATTGGCAGACATTAAAATCGAATCACTTTTTTGAAAAGCTGCTTGTGTGTCTGTGTGCGGGATGGGGAGAGGTGCAGGGGGTTACCCTTCTCCAGGGCCTCCTGCACACTCAGTGCAAATGGAAAGATTTTCATTACATATGGCCACATGCTCAATGTGAACTGTGGCAAACATAGAAATTGGCTCATGTGCACACAGCATTATATAAAAATTGATCTTCCAACTCTACAGATCTATCCCTATGGTAAGAAATTTCTCAAGCTTTTTTTTTTTTTTTTTTTTTTGCTTGCTTCATAAATTTCTTCAGTTTTGACCATTTCCCCACTAACATAATCTTCAGATTATGGTTACTCCCCTGGTCGCCTACAGAAAGACACCATGTTTCATATGGACACAACGTTCCAGTCCCCGGGTTATTATTATTTTTTACAATAAATTAATTTTGTCTTCCTAGTGCCAAAACCTTGTGAGAATTTTAGTTATGGTGAATTAACACTACTGTTTATCACCTACACACACCGACAAGAGTGAGTAACCAGGTCTTCAAAGCAGAGGACCGCAGCACGGAATGGGTCACCAAAGGTAGTGTTGCTATTCAGCATAGCTTGCTGTCGCTCTCACCAGCCTTTCCTGAACCAGTTCCTCAGCAACTTCCATCTCCATATTGACACACAACATTTTTCCCACAAGACAGTGATCGTTCCTAGGTCACCTTTCATGAAGTAATATATCCCCTTGAGTCTGGGTTCTAATATCTGAGCTCCTTGGAGTCCTTTGTTCCAATGACCAAACCCTCAGATGGCCGAGGATCCCAGAACCCCAAAATGAGCAAGGAGTAGTTGGAGTTGTATAGATGCAGCTGGGTCATGTCTGCAGAAGTATGATCAAAAGACCTTCTTCTTGCTCCCATCCCTAGAAATAAACTCTTAGAAGAACTCTATATCAGCAAGGTAGAGAAAATGTATTCATCCAGCTAATATTTATGAAGAGCCTACTTTGTGCTAGTGAGACACAAAACAGAGCAACTCCTTCCTGGGCATATTCTAATCTTGATAGGGCAGGCAGGGTGTCAGAAGTTAAACACACTAGTGAATTAGAAAATATCATGTGTTGATAAGTACTGTGAGGGTAATCAAATGGGAAAATGTTATAAAGAATGGCAGGGAGACAATATAACCACTATGGATAAAGTGGCAGGAAAATAACTTCTGGAATGGAGATATTTAAGGCTCTAACTGAATAATGATGATCTTGGGGCTGTACATGTGACAGAAACCATGATGGCCAGTGTGGCCAGAGGGCAGTGAGCTTAGTGCAAGGCAGTCTGAAATATAGGCAGGAACTAAATAAATAAGGAGTTTGGATTTATTTTTGTTTCAAGTCTATTAGAAGGTGAAGCAAAGTAGCAATTGTACAATTTCCCTTTTTAAACCTGTGAACTCTGGCTGCTACATTGGAATGAGTAGTGAAGTGGTAAATGTGGAAGAGAGCTCAGGTAAGAAGCCATATCCAAGGCTCTGGCAAGAGATGGTGGCTTGGATTATTGTGGAAAATGGGGGTTGAGGAAAGAGATCCAAATAAAATATAATTTGGTTTGGGCAGAGAAAACAAGATGAGCTGAGAAATGAGATGAGAAGACTGAGAATTTGGTGGCTCTTTCAATTTTGATATGAGTAATTGGGCGGTTTACAGTTTCATTTAGTTAGAGGTGATAAATTGTGGGATGAACAGATCTGAGGGTGGGCAGAAGAAGCTAGGAAAATAAGAGTTCCTCTTTGGCTGATTTATGTTTTAATTGGCTCTTAAACACTTGGGTAGAAATAATCAGACCAGACCACTGAAGATTTGAGTCTGATTTTCGAGATAGACATCGGGGCTGTCAGTATAAACTAGGGTGTCATCGGTATGTAGATAGTAGTCTTAAACTACGAGATGGGATGAAATCACAGAGAAAGAGTGTTTAGATTGAGAAGAGAAAAGGACTCGAGTCTGAAACCTAACTTACTCCAGCACTTAGAAATCAGTTAAGGAAAAAAGAGCCAGAAGAGAAGATGGAGAAACAGTCAAGGTAGAGAAGCACCGTTAAAGGAATTTTCTAATACTGAAGCCAACAAAAAGTGTTTCAAGGAGAGCGAAGTCAACTAACCAAATACAAATGAGAGACTGAGTAAGATTACCGTGGAGAAATGGCCTTTGGATTTAATAAGTGAAGGTTAATGGGACCTTGGGAAGTTTATTTTTAAGTGATTATATCTGATGAAAGGAATGTGATGTAACACTTTTTCTACTTACATTTTATAACCAATCCAATATTGAAAAAATTAAGTGGGAAAGTGTGTAATCTAGACTATAAAATTCAGTGTGGAAGTATTTATGATTAAGTAAATGTAAAGAACTTTGCCACATTATAGAAAGGATAAATTGAAGAGCTATCATTACATCATCTGGCTTAAAATGTTTTCCAATCCAAAAGATTTTTAAATGCTAGAATCAGTTTCTGCAAGGTTAAAATGTTATTTTTTTATATTCAAATATTTGTAATGTCTGATTTATTAAAGTCTCAAGTCATGTATATTGTAGTCATGAAGAAGAGATAAATTGTTTCATTTGTATTAAAACAAAAAGATATTTGTAGGAGGCGGAAAGAACTTTCTGTGACTTAAAACAATATCTTTTTTCTCCATCCCAGGTATGGTGACATGGTACCAAAAACCATAGCAGGGAAGATTTTTGGATCCATCTGCTCTCTGAGTGGGGTCTTGGTCATTGCTCTACCTGTCCCAGTGATCGTATCCAACTTCAGTCGGATCTACCACCAAAATCAACGAGCAGACAAACGGAGAGCACAAAAGGTGTGTATTTCGCTCTGTGTAACCATGATTTAGCATCTCCCACTTACGATAGCGAGCTTTAAAATTCTCTAAAATTCATGGTTTCCGTTTGGGTCGATAGTTGCATTAGTCAGCAAAGCTAGGTTGTACCACAGCAAAAGAGAACCCTAACATCTCAGTGGCTTACAACAAGGAATATTCCTTCAAACATGCTACAAGTCCATTACTGGGCCAGTGATGGAAACTCCATTTTGACAATGTACTTCTGCAGTCATTTAAGCAAGGGTAAAAGGACATGATGAATCACACTCTGACTTTAAAACCTCCTCCTGGGACTGGGCCAAATTATTTCCATTTCTGTTGCATTAGCCAAAGCAAGTCACATAGCCACATGCAACTTCAAAGTGGGCAAGGAAATACAATCCCACTCTGCAGTCAGAGGCTGAAAGGAAGAAAGACCTAGTGAACAACAGTAACATCAGTAGCAAAATCAAAGATAGATTCTTGGCAAATTTTATTAGAATCAGTTCTCTAGATCTGATTCATTTAATCTCTGTCCATCAGGGGTCAGGCTGGTTCCAGCAGACAAGGGCTATTAAAGGGCACCAAAATGTGTCTCAGATATTCGACATATCTGACACAGGAAGTAGGAGAAATCCGATCACTTGCAACTGAGTTCTATTCTTGGCCTAGCATTTTATTTTTTCTTTGAACTTCATACCAGTTAATTAATCCCTCTAAGGCTAAGCAAGGTACATAGTCATCTGCCAAATGGGGAAAATAATACCCACCTCACATCAGATTAAGCAACTATGCAAATGTATCTAAATCCAGACAGACATTTCATATTAACTTTATATTTATTGATGGCTTACTATGTACCAGGATTTGGTTTAAAGTTTTCAAAAAAAATTGTAAAATCTTTACATGTATAGGAGTTAGTTGTGTAGATGAGACTCCTAAGGCATCTAAAGTCACATACCTAATAAATTAGAAAAACATGGTTCAGTCCAAGCCAATCTGGCTCCCAGGTTTATATACGTAAACACTATCGTAGATTGCTTCTCAGAAGAACTGACTAAATGTTAGCACACTTCTCTTCCCCATTCTTTGTCAAAACAGACACCTTGAGAGCTGGGGCTCTTTTTGTTTAGAAATAATTTTGGAAAACTTAGTAATTTCCTCAGGACTCTAGTGCCAGATATCCAATATTCTTCATGAGACACTATATCATTGTCTTTTAAGAATGGATTCACTTTTCTTAATATCCAAAAGCATTCACAACCAAGACTAAAGTGGACACACAACGTGTCATGTGTTATAAAATACAGAGATTTTAAAACAGTTCATAACTGATTTTGTAGGAATTCTAGAATAGGATTTTAAGTATGCTTTTGAACACTGTCAGTCTTTTTGGTAAAGTATGAAATCTCATAAGGTAACTCTGGAAAGTTCAAGTTGATCATTATAGTCCCACAGCACATTGTTCAAAGAATTTCTTCATGTCTCTTGTCAAATAACCTTTCTTTAGCAAAGAATCATTCTTTTAGCTTTACAGTTTCTGCTTTAGAGAATCTCTTATTTTTGGACAAGTACCTAGTCTTTAATTATTGTAGAGAATAGTAATAAACAGACCAGTTACCCTGAATATATAAACTGCTAATCCAACAAACAGGGAAGCTTAGGAAAAGGCATCTTCTGGACAGTAGTGGTCTCCTCCAGAGCACATCTTTGGCAAGCAGAGATGGAGGAGTTTCCAGGGGCTTTCATGCACCACAGCTGTGGTTCTGTCCACACATTAAAATCTCTATACTGGGCACATAGGTACATTGTTTAAAATAACAGAATCTAAAGAAAACCTTAGTTCCCCAGCACCCATCAATCTCCATTCTAGAAGTTTCTTCTTTAATGTAAGAACTACCGGGAAATCATTTTCTCAATGCCAAAAAAAAAGTAAATACAAATCTGATTTTAAATATACCAATCTTCAAAATATCTATATTTTTTCAACCTTTGTCATCTGTAACAAATAAATCGACAACAAAAAAACAAACTCAAAATATTTTACTAGCCTTTTTCCTATATAAATTTAGAATGTAAAATGGTTTAATGTGATGTCAAATAAGTACATTAAATTAAAAAGTGTTTTGTGAATGCTTTTTACTAGCTTTAGCATATCTCCTATATTTTAAGTATCTACTACCATAAAGTGATGGATTTTGCATATCATGACTACTAAAAAAATTGACTTAATATAGCCAAATATTATAATCTGATGTGATATGTTCAGGAAATAGATCAATGAACTAAACATATCATCTAAGAAGGAACAGTGGATATGGAACTAAGTAAGTTACTCAGGAGTGGTTTCTATTTTCCTTATAACAAGATTAAAAAAATAAATATATAAACATTCATTAGACTAAGGTAGTTTAGATTTATCTGGAATGGGGTCATTTGACAAATAACAAAGTTAGGAAAAAATAACAAGCTAATTCAGTCATGCAAGAAGTCCATTCTGTAAAAACATAAGTCAAGCTGAATAACAAGAAACATTAAAATGGTTTTTCAGAGCAGATTTTGTGGTATTTAGCTTAGCTATTGCCAACTTCAAGCTCATACAAAAGCATGAAAAATATATAATATGTATTTGGACACATTCTCATCATCACTCAGGGATACTTTCCATCTTCCAGGCTCTCCCCACTAACAAGCACCTTCTTTTACCACCAGTCCTTGCCCTTGAAAGGGACTGCACCATTTACCCCATTTCTATCTATCCTTGATCAATTCTTAACAAAACACTGACATGTGGGTTAATCTAAACTTAACTGTGACCTCTTCTCCACTTTTATCATTGGTAATTAGATTTTAATAGATTTATTTATTCACTTAGTTACTCAATAAATATTTATTAAATAGAATATAATAGTCAAAATAAAGCTAACTTGATGCAATGACAGGTAGTAGGGTTGATATTTTGAAGCAAAGAGCCTACCCTGTTTTAAAATTCAAACCACATGACTTAATCATCTGCATACTTAAAGGCTAACTGATAAATAATTATCATGTACAATAGTAACAATAATAGTAATTTTAATTTAATAACGCTAACAGTAACAACAACAACAACTCTCTAGAGTTTCTAGCATGTCTCAGGTGCTTTATATATGTTACTTACATTTTCACAATTAATGAGCTAAGGAAGTGTCATTATTTCCATTTGACAGATGATTCATACTTACACACCTAATGTTTAAAGTCAAAATCAAGAAAATTCTCCCTTGTTAGAACTATGAGTCTTTAGGGATTTTCCTATAGATAATTTTAAATACAATGAGAATCTTAGAATCAATGAGACAATGTAGAGACGATGTACAATTAAGTGAAATTTTTTTTTTTACCTCTCACGTGAGATGTTGACTTTGATACAAAAAAAAAGGATGTTATCTGCCATTTATCACACTCTGCTACAGTGGTTCTCAAACTTTTGATTCATCAGAATCATCTGAAGAGCTTGTTATCTGATTTAGTAGTTTTGGAGTAAAGACTAAAAATGTGCATTTCCATCAAGTTCTCAGGTGATGCTGAGACTGCTGGTCTGGGGACCACACTTTGAGAATCATTGCCTATACATTCAGCAATGTTCAAATCAAATAAAATTTTTTTTAGGAATTCTATAATAGTTAAAAGGCAAAAAATAATTCCTGGATAGGGCATGAGAATGATCTCTTTTATATATATGTCTTACCATTAAAGTGTACAGATAAAACATACTGAATTTGGTTAACCAATGTCACCATAAAAAATGTGTGTGAGTGTGTGTGTGTGTGTGTGTGTGTGTGTGTGTGTGTGGTCACCCAGACCTACCTCAAATCTCAGTGGATAACCTAGTGATTTTCTATTGTGTATAGCTTAATATCTCCCTATTATCAACACATGTAAAAATCTGGAGATTACATACTTCTCAATATTCACTCTACATTTCAGCCTTATTGAATTACTCCCCTCTGCTCTCCATTCCATCCCCATAGTATCTAACTCACACTCAGGGGTCAAGACTTAATTCAAATAATCACCCAGCTTATGAACATTTTTCTGAATGGCATGAGCACTTTTAGTTGCTTCCTCTTCTTTTCTTCCACAATAGTCCACATAGCTTATTATTATTATTACATTATATTCTCCCCCTTCTCCATCGTACTGAGTACAGTGCCTAAGATAAGATAGGCATTTAATATTTGTGTAATAACTGAAAGAATGATTAACCAGGTTTTGTTCACATTGACATATCCTCCATTTCTAGAGTAGGATAGACATTCCTAGGACCAGGTGCAAACGATATTGGAAAGCATGATTTTATTTCTCCCGTACCCTCCTACATCCTCTTTCATTCTCATTTCTTCCCACTTTCATTCCCCTTTTTGCCCTCTCATTCCACTGAGCATTCCTTTGATCCCTTCAGTATCCTTTCCACTGGCCTAAATACAAGCGCTGTTACTGCCCAGCCCTGACATTACCCGGATTAACCAAACTCTAGAGCTGGGAATCTTGCACTTTCTTCCACTGATTTCCTTCCTCTCTCTATTTATATTATTTGGCATAAACTCGTCTCATTTCTAGGGGAGTGATTTCCTTAGCAAATGTAGAGATTCCAACAAATTCCTTAAATTTTTAAAAACTTATGAAGCTTAATATGCTGCCTCCACAGGAGGCATTTTACTAAACCTTAAATGAAAATAACAAGTGTAAATAAAACTTACAGAATAAATGGTGCAGAAAGTTTTTGGTCTGATATTTGAGGAGTAAGAAATTGCCTCAGATTATAATTGTCTCACTTATAAGGCTGCCTAAGACACCTCTGTTTTTCAAAAGTATTATAAACATTTTGTGATTTAGTAAGAAGACAGTCCAATAACCTCTCTTAGTCTACTTCATACCTCATTTAGAAGATGGACTTCATTTAAGAAAGTTGCTGTCTCAATGGTTTCTGGCTTATACATCTTTCTCTGATTGGCTCCCCAGCCTCTGTTCTAGAAAATGCAGTGTAAAGTCTATATAATGTCATTTGGTGCAATTGAAAAACAATTCACTTGCTAAAAACCACTGCATACTTGCCTCTGAATGTTCCACAGTAAAATAATTCCATGTCAAATTAGTTTAAGAAAAATTGCATACTATATCACCCTTTCATCTTTACAATGAGCATCCATGCTATGATCTGTTGTGAAGAAGCCAACCTAAAAGAAATCTGTTTAACCTCTCAGCATTTCGCAAACTTTTCTTGACCACAAAACTAGTTGTTTGTTTCATTTTGTTAGTTTAGATTTTACCCATAACACTTACTAGTTTCTTGGAATTGACATTGAGAAACCCTGCAAAGTTTAGAGAATTTTTTTACAAACTGGATTTATGAAGAATTGGGATGCAAAAGAAAAATGTGCTCATGAGACAACTAAATTTCCCCAAAACCATCAATATTTCTCAAGGAAGATAAAGAATTTGAAGGTAACTGCAGTTATTTTTTTACACTGATAATATAAACCTTATTTTTTAGTAAGAACTTTGGAAGCCTCTTATTGTCCATATAGACTAAGGATTTACTGAATACTTACTCTAACTTCCATGATATTTATTTGTACTTTACCATGCAAAGAAGTTGTATTTTCTATAGGGTTGGGAGTTGAGGGCTGAAAAGAACACATTTTCTCTTACCAGTGAATGGTATTCTTTTAGCCTCCTAATTACACAGCCAGAGTTGTGAAGATTGCCATACTGAGTGGGTCAGGAGTAAAGTGATTTTCTAAAATATCTTTGTAAAAGAATTTATTTCAATTATCTACTGGAAACAAAGATGTAATCACAGGTCAATAAAGGCTAACATTCAGCAGACATTTGGTGTGGAGCTCCACAAGACCAATTAAATCAATTAACTCATAGTATTGTAGGAAAATGAAAGAAAAATCATTGAAATTGGGATGGGAGGTTCTTTTTCTAACCTAGAACATGACTTAGCAAAATGACTATTCTGTCTCTAACATAACTGCTTCTCTTTCCCTAAGCTTAGAAATGCTTTCTGTGGTAGTGGTTGCCACTGTATGTAGGCCTCACATGAGAAATATGTTTCATTTTCCTTTGTTGGACAGTATTTTTGGTTAATTTATATGTGTCCTTTATGAAAGACATAATGTGTTCTAATACCTCTACTAAATGCTTAGAAAATGGCATAAATGAGACCAGTAACTATGATATAAGCAATATAATTATATGCAGTAGTTGCATAAAGGGAGGGAAGAAAGGAAGGAAGGAAGGAAGGAAGGAAGGAAGGAAGGAAGGAAGGAAGGAAGGAAGGAAGGAAGGAAGGAATAAAGAAAGGGAGGGAGGGAGGAGGGAAGAAAGGAGGAAGAGAGGAAAGAAAGGAAGGAGGAATGGAGGGAGGGAGGAAACTTGGGAGATGAAGGAAGAGGAAAGGAAACGAAAAAGCACTGAATGTTTCAGGAGACCAGTGAAACTTGAGGACTGAAATTTCAATACTAATTCTTTCTGGAAACCAAATGTATATTTAAATTTCTTGTTTCTGAATTTCTATGTCAATTCTAAGTCATTTCCAAATGTGTTTGTTGCTTGCCATTGTTTTATTTAGTCTAACTTGAAATCCTGGCTGCTCAATGCAACTTTGGAAGTTAAAAATTTTCAACCTTCCGACTTCATTGTCTAGTATTGTCTCTGTGTTTTGAGGGATGTAAAAATTATACTGCCAACAAATAATAAAATTTATCTATTTTTCCCATTACTTGTAAATGTAATCCTTGTACAAGTATCATTTTAACCTGGAATCAGCACACAGAAAGAATAAATTAATGGAGGAATAGAGGAGTAAAGTAGAAGCCAAATGATATCTTAATGCTATTTCGAGGGCTTCAGATGTCTCAGTGTGACTTTAAATGCTGTGGGTGAAAGGGCATCTTGATACAACTTGAGAGGGAAGTTAGGTAAAACCTGTCCAACAAAATACACACGCACATGCACACACACACAGAGACACACACACTTTTGATCCAGGAGTAATTTTGCTTGTAGAAATTTGTCTTGTAGATATATGATTTCAAAGCAGGCTGCATCACTCATAATAGCAAAAGATGCTTTAAAAATTAATTATAGCTGTCTGGATAAATAAAAGATGCTTCATCCATACTATGTGTATTATATGTCTATAAACAAATGAGGTAGATATATATGAGTAGGTATGGAAGAAGTTCCAAGCTGTAGTAAATGAAAACAGCTGAGTGTAGAAGTGTGGAGCATATTTCCCCGAGTAAAAATACATGTGTATATACATGTGAACATATACACTTGTTTTTATGTGCCTAGAAAGCTTCTGACAAGATTCTCTAGAAATATAATCAGTGGTTAACCTTGGAGCACAGGAGTAGGGCATCTCCAAGGTCTCGAGAGACTTGACCTGTTTTTCATTCACGTTTGTAGTATTACAATTTTATCATATGTATATGTTCATTTTCCATTCTTAAAATCTAGATAAAATTTTATTGTTACTGAAAGGAACATTCCAGAACTAGAAACTAAAGATACTATTTTTATAGTTCATTTAGAAAGGAAGAAGAAGGCTTCTTTGTGGGATAATTTTACAAAAAATTTTGATTTAGTCATCCCAGCCGCTTCCTTATATACATGATAGATACATGTCATATAAATACAATAATTATCAAAAAAGTGTTCTCCAGGACAGAAAAACCAGACTCATTCCAGAACAGTCTGGAGCAGATATATGACAGCAGTTCTGAAGTGGAATGGAATACTGGAAATCTGCCTAAACAAGCAATTTGCTCCATAATATCACTTTGGTGATTAGAGGTGTTAGGGTGAACAATTAATGTGACCACCCTAAACCCTCTAATGTAAAGAACATTCTCTATACATAAGTGCCTAAAAGTTAAAAACAATGTCATGAATCTCTCTGAAGTGGCGCATTATGTTCATTTCAACAAATTTAAGAATGAAATGGAAATCCGGTGAGTATGATTTTGTGTGGACCTGTGCCAAAACGAAGTGGATAAATTTAGGAATTTATTTTTAGGAGTCCATATTGTTAAGCACGGGGTCTATATTGGCCAATTTAGAAAATGATTGCAAAAACAAAATCTTATATTTGAAGGCACAGATATGCTGAATAAGTTTTGTGTTTTTTATTTTTTAAAGAGGAGGCAGAGAGAGGGGGAAGGAAGGACAGAAGGAAGGAAGGAAGGAAGGAAGGAAGGAAGGAAGGAAGGAAGGAAGGAAGGAAGGAAGGAAGGAAGGAAGGAAGGAAGGAAATTGGTTCCTGGAACTTAATTACTAATTTTAAAAAGGACATTATTTGAAATGAAAAAGACTTGACAGCTGGTTTCTGGGTCTTCATTTCATTAAGTTACTCAAATTGGGGAAAGTGAAAATATAAGTAAAGAAATACTGCTATCTTTCTCTTAACACGATTGACAGAAACAATAAAGAAGCGACTCAATACCACTATGAAGACTTAATTACAATTCTTAAATGCATAACCCAGCTCCAAAGTACTTAATTGATCTTACCAATATATTCGGTAACTAAAGTCAAGCACTCATGATGAAAATTTCATTGTCGATAGTTACGTGTGAAAAGCTGGCATAGTTTTTTTAAATTTGTTTGCTGACATTAGGATTACACAAGAGTTCAAGCACTGTTTTTTAAAAAAGAGCTCATAAGTATTAACAGGACACTCATTTTTCTTCTTTTATAGAAAGCCAGACTTGCCAGGATCCGGGCAGCCAAAAGTGGAAGTGCTAATGCTTATATGCAGAGCAAACGGAATGGTTTACTCAGCAATCAGCTGCAGGTATGGTCGAGCACCTCACTTCTTTTAATGGTCAATGTATTGATGAATATTACACCAATTAGCTCTACTTAGCCAGATAATTTTATTGTGGTAATTGTGAAATGGTTACTTGAAACAAGTGTCACTTTTTGATAACCTCACCCTACACAGTCTTACTGGCAGTAGCAGTTTAGAAACGGGGCTTTGAAATATTGCCAGTGGATCATGATTCTCTAAACATGACTGGACAGCATTTCTACACTGTATCATGTAAACAAGGTATGATATTCTGCTTTATAGTAAATATATATTTGGTCTTCCTCCTGTTTATGGCACAGGAGCCCCTAAATCCCTTGGAATTTCCTAAGTGAGAGCGAAAAAGATGCCTTTTTTATATTAATGAGGCAACTTTTGGAAACACCCAAGGTTGGAGGCTGGTTGCCAGGGGAACCAACTAAGTAATTATAGGGTTGGAACTTTCAGTCCTCCCGCCCCAACCTACTGGGAAGGGAGAGGGGCTGGAGGTTCAATCAACAATGGCCATTGATTTAATCAATCTTGCCTTGGGAATGTAGCCTTCTGACAAACTGAGAAGGAGCAGGTTCCCAAGTCAGTGGACTCATGGAGATTTGAGAGAACACAGAAACGCATCACCCCTTTCCAAATACCTTGCCCTCTGCATCTCTTTAATCTGGCTGTTTCTGAGTTATATTGTACTCTTTTATAGTAAACTGCCAATCTCATAAGTAAAATGTTTCTCAGAATTCTGTGAGTCCCTCTAGCAAATTAACAAACTCAAGGAGAGGGTCATGGGACTCTGACTTATAGGCAGTTGGTGAGAAGCACAGGTAACAACTGGATTTGTACCTGGTGTCTGAAGTCCACAGAAGAGGTCATTACAACCTCCAAACTATAGCTGATTATTCAGAAGCACAGCCGCTGGCATCTAAAGTGGGGTGGGCCAGTCTTCAGGACTGAGCCCTTAACCCGTGGACTATGATGCTATCACTGGGGAGGTGAGGCCCATATTGAGTTAAGTAGGACATCTGGCTAGTGTCCATAGAGCATTGTTTGATGACATGAGGGAAACTCCTCACCGCTTTGAAACTGGGTCCAGAACCCCTTTAACGTGGGAAAAGGCAAAAATTCTCAAAGACTCAAATACTTCATTAGTTTTTTATCTCAAAATTAATTTACATTTCTTAGAGTTTATTTGGGTAGGGGTACAGGGTGACATGCCTTGTTTTACTTTTTAATAGGAGGAAACATCATTTAGTATTATATAAAGTTCACATGGTATAAAATAGAATTTGAAAAACCACTTTTATTTCATAACTTTTCTTTACTGTAGGATTCCAATCATCTTTCTTTACAAAACAGCTTTTATTTAGGTGAGCAGGAGAGCAGTTTCAGGCTTATCTAAGTATTAGATTAAATTTTATTTTCCAAATATAATGGCTTTCAAAGGTAGCTGGTAGTTGAATGAGTAAGGGAGATTTAAATTTTCAGTTCAGTCTGTGTCCATGCCACCAGGAACAAACCCAATCTCATCTGATCTCGGAAACTAAGCAGTGTCAAGCTTGGTTAGTACTTGGATGGGAGACCACCCAGGAAGAGCAGGTGCTGTAAGAGAAAAAAAAAGAAAAAAAAATTTAGTTCAGGGAGGGATGTCTAAAAGACCTAACTGCTAATTTGACAAACAAAAAAGAAAAAAAGAAAAAAAAATGTAAATACTGATTATCAAACTTAAAAGCAATGGCTCTTTGTTTCTTTCTAGTTTAAAAATATATGTAATGCTGTCATTTAATCTGAAAAAATAGGCCAGATCTCTCTTTGGAAATGTGTAGTGTGGGCTCTCATTGTTTGCAAATAAAACAGAAAGCATTTCTATCTTCTCTGTGTTAACAGTCCTCCGAGGATGAGCAGGGCTTTGTTAGTAAATCCGGCTCCAGCTTTGAAACCCAGCACCACCACCTGCTTCACTGCCTGGAAAAAACCACGGTAAGGAAGCAGCATGACTACCTGCCTCGGTACTCCACAGTAATCCCATTTACTTTGGGGAATAGTCCGTGCTTCTCAGCAGGATTTCACTGTCTGTTATACTGGGGGAAAAACACCTCCACAATATTTGAAATTACCTTGAAAAACTATAGTAACATTTCAACTCGGACAGTCCTTTAAAGGCTTATTTAAGCTGTTTTTATCTTTGTGGTTATCTCTAGTCTAAAATATCAGCTTAATGCAGACAAAAAGTTGTTTTCCAGTACCCCACTGCAAGTTCTAGAAAATGTCATTTTTTTTCTGATTCTTAAATTACTGATTAAACAGGAAAAAATAATGAATTTCAAGTGTTCCTGACATCTGGGTAAAGGGAATATCAATAACAATAACACAAAAAAATAGAAAATGGCTACATATAAGCATTTCCTTCATTTACAGGTATAATAAACAGAAATAGGTAATAAAACTGTTGTCATAAGAAAAATGACACACGTAATCACTGATGTGCCCCTTTGGCTGAAGATTGGGTATGCATTTCCCCATTTGTAAGTTCCCATTAGGCATCCTCTTTGGCAGAGTCACAGATACTCTAGCTAGGTTATGAAAAGGCGTTGTGCTCGAGTGAAGGCTTGAACTGCATGCTGCACAATAGTCAACAAGTCGGGTGACAAGGAGTTGGGGCAAAGAAAGAAACTTTATTCCAAAAGCCAGCAGGATAGTGTCCTAAAGAGCCATCTTGAGAAAGTACAGAATTCAGGATTCTTTGATGCTAAGGAAAGAGGAAAATGGAAGGGGTTTTAGGTCAGGAGGTGATTGATGACCACAGACTTCTGGACATCAGCAAGGGTCCAAGGGCAATGGTGAAACTTCTTTGTGTTTGGTCAACAAGCTCTGATTGCCATGGTCCCAGTCATAAGGTTCCTATAAATCTTTTGATAAACAATTATTATTTTTGTACATAACTTCCTTATCTCCTTAGTAAGACAGTTTAATAAGGAGGTTGTTTCAGTAATTCCTAGGCTACAGGTTAGATCCCTTTAATGATCAGCATGTCTATGTGCAAGACCAAGCAAAGGTTGTTTAACTGGGAAGGTTCAAGCAAAGTAGGGTCAGACGCTCTGATTATTTTATTCTATTTCAGCATCACTGTCTGTGACCACAGAACAGAATAAAACTTTCACCATATTTAGGTCAAGTTTTCTCATTCACTCACTGGAGATATATATTGTATTCTCATTTTCAACGTATTGTTCATACATTTATTCATCGCCCTCTATTTACATATTGTTATTCAACAAATACGTATTACTTGCCTACTATGCTCCAGACAGTGAGTCAGACCCTAGACAGACTGTGAATTCAGGTGTGGCGTCTGCTCCCTTCAACCTCCACTTATGGGACAAAAAAGATATTAATAGAAAAGGACAAAGAGCGCAGAAACAACAGTGGGACCACAGTGGAACAAGGTAAAGCGGATTGGGGCAGAGGGTTCAAGATCAGGCAAGGCTTCCTCCAGGAAGGAGGAACAGGATGACTAGGAGCTAGTTAGGGAAATAGATGAAGGGCCCAAAAGGTGATGTAACCTGAGGAAGGCTAGAATTTTGCCTAAGAGGACATGAATATATCTGAGGGTGGTCAAAAGGAGAGAGTGTAGCATGGCACAAGGAGAAAGGAAGTGGCTAGATAACACTAGGTCTTGGAGGCATGTGAAAAATTTTGATCTTTTTCCCAAATAGAAAACTGAGTGCTTTAAACAAAAAAGTTACATGATTGTGGCAGCATTTTTAAATAAAGATATAGACAAATCTGTAATTTACCAAGATACTCTTTGAAATCTAAATAATATTAATAATAGAATATATTTATCCCTACCTTTTCCTCTTTTTATATTCATTTTTTACTAGTATATTATTTAAGGCTCTTTTTAAATAAAAATTCTTTAATACCAATTGATACAGTTTAAATTGTGTTATATCAATTGACATATTAAAAAATGTATGGTAACCAGCAACAGAATTTCTTCACTTTCAATCTCTGATGAGATAAATTAAAATCTCATGCATTGTAACTTGTATTATGTGTCTGAAATGTACAGGGCAAAAGAAGAAAACAAAATGTGACTGCTTAGTGAACTTTTTTCTATAAATTTTAATACTTAACATAAAATTCTGTTATTTGCTCATATTTTTCTCTAGACTTCAAAAATAGGTTGTTACATTTCATTTACTTCAAAATGCATGTCTCTGCAAAGAAATGACAAAATGAGTAACTAAAACAATCTGTTTTCAATCAGCCAGGGAATTGCTTCAATTGTCTTACTAATATTTTAGGATGAGAGATAAAGTAGAATTCAACATGTGCAAAGCCTCCCATTATAAGATGATCCCCACCAACACCAGGGAGAAATAGCAATTGAAGTCATTCTTAGTGGCTCAGACCAAAAATGTTTTCCCTTGTGTTTCTGAGATAAAAGTCTTGCATAGGCATTTTAGGAGGTAATTCTTTATTAAGTATTTTAAAAGCATATTTTACACTGTGTTTTTCTAAGATGTGGTATAGGAAATGGTGTCCAGCACTGTTTGCTAGAAAATTCTGAATGCAGGCAGAGATCATGAGTACAGCTACTGAGATATCACAAAAATAAGAAAGGAGACCTGAAAAGTGCAGTGGTAACCTCTTCCAGGGCAAGCATAAAGTAACACATGTTTCAGATAACTGTATTTTACTTATTTATCTAGTAAGTCAAATGTGTTTCTTTGCTAAGAATTTTATTGGAGCATCTAAAGAAATGTGAAGTGTCTCAGGTATCTCATTTTCTAAATAAAAAATGTTTTCAATCCAAAATTTTTGCTAATATGTAACAATCTAATCTGGGACATTCCATTAAAATAGTCTCTTTTCTGTAATTTCGATCTGTTGAAAAATAAAAGTCGAGGTAGAGTTATCCTTGTGAATACTGTCTGTATTCATGTTCAGGTATTTTTATCTTATAACTTCTAGATTTTAAGTTAATAAATGACATTTCAAGATAAAGTTAGCCTATAAATATATATTGAATCAGCCTGCATATATAAATCTCAAAATCTTACTAGACAGATTTTATTTCCCTACTCATGCCAGTATGAGGTGGCTTTGATAGTCTAATCTTTATGAAAATGGTATTGGGTACCCATTGGATAGTCTCAATATACACAGATATTTTTGAATTTTAAAAATGAAGCTATTCATTTCCTATTTTATTTATTTTTTTAAAGTGGAAAGTTGCCTTTTTTAAAAAATTAAAGTGTGTTTTTGTCTTTCTTCACATTTCTTTACATCTTTGGAACAGAATCACGAGTTTGTGGATGAACAAGTCTTTGAAGAAAGCTGCATGGAGGTTGCAACTGTGAATCGTCCTTCAAGCCACAGCCCTTCTCTCTCTTCACAACAAGGAATCACCAGCACTTGCTGTTCACGACGCCACAAAAAAACTTTTCGCATCCCAAATGCCAACGTATCCGGAAGCCACCGAGGCAGTGTGCAAGAACTCAGCACCATCCAGATCAGATGTGTGGAGAGAACCCCGCTATCTAACAGGTATCGCAGACTGGCCTGTGTGTGGATGTGCCTTTGTGCTGGGCTTCAGAATGTCACCCCACCTGCATCGCGTCGCTACCTCTGTGGCATCTAAATCCCAGAGTTTAGTATGAGGCGAAACTTAGACTGTAGCAAGCAGGACAGTGAATCTACTGTAATATTTATTAAGAGTCTGAAGTAGTAGTTGTTTCGTTGTTAAAAGCAGAAAGAAGATGGTCAGACACTCACAAATGTATTTCTGCCTCTTCCACTGCACAACTGTTTCTTATTTGAGTAGACACCTTTATACGCAGGAGCCTCTTAGGTAAATGCAAACAGCCCAAAGTGATAGTCACCACTACTACAATAAACAAATCAAAGTGACATCGATATAATTGAAAAATATTCAATAGTACTTACAAATATACCAACACAGTCAATGTGGCAGTGAAAAATAAAACTATGCCTACATCAGTCTTTTGAACCAATAGATAGTTTTGATCATAAAAATATCTCTGACCACAAAATAAAAAATACAGAAAACAAAACAAAACACGAAAATCATTCCAATTAGATAAAGACAAGTGAAACACTAAAATTATTTACCTCTGGTGAGTTTATGAACAATTTAAGTGAAATTTTTTTCTATTGGTATTTTTTCCTTTGCTTCTCTTTTTGTACTACTTGTTTTCACAATTCATTAAAAAGATCAGTTTCTGCCAAAATAATTTTACTTTGTTCTTCATATTAAATAGCTCATTTTTTAGATTAACAACCATTAATTCATTGCTACTTCTTTGTTGGCATCCAGCAATCCTCGTGGAAAACCTGGATGAGATTCTGAATTCATGCTTTGTTGATTTACATAAATTAGATGTCTCTGAAATCAGAATATTAAATATTGGAGCAATGAAAGATTTCTGTCTTGAAGGTATTCTATCTTTTTGAAGTAGGAAATGGAGAAGTGTTTAGAAAGAAAATAAATCTTAAGACATAAAACTTAATTTAAATTATTTTTAATTAAAGTTTTTCATGAAAATGAAATATTTTTAAGTTCCATGTCTACCTGCCTGCTCTTTACCCCCTTTCTCCCTTCCCACTTCAAGTATCAAACTCATAAAAATGTCACTTAAGAAAGTTTTTAAGTATTAGTGATTGCTAATTTGGGGGGTTCTTAACTTTTGACTGTCAGGGTACCATATATCCCAAAGAGATAAGGTAGAAAAATGGTTCTATGGTCAAGGAATTGAGGCATATCCATATTATAGATCTTTTTTCCTGATGGTATCTCAAACCTCTCAGGGTCTGTCTTAAAAAAAAGCTATTTTATTTTGCTCAGCCTAGGGCCTCCACACCTTATCTGTTCCTCTTGCTTACATTTTTATAGGAAACACTTTGTTTGAGAACCAGCGTTAGAATCAAATTGAGCTGGCTTTTAGATATTTATTTAATATCAATGACCCAACTAATGTTCACTTTAACATATATTAAGGTTTTGTGCATCATCTTTGTAAACCATGGTGATTATTCTTAGACATTTAAAATGTTACACATAAACATGAAAATATGTATATTCAGTTGCATGGAAAAAATTAAGTAAACAACTTACTTTCTTAAATCTATTTTTTCCTCCTCAGCCGATCCAGTTTAAATGCCAAAATGGAAGAGTGTGTTAAACTAAACTGTGAACAACCTTATGTGACTACAGCAATAATAAGCATCCCAACACCTCCAGTGACCACTCCCGAAGGAGACGACAGGCCAGAATCTCCCGAGTACTCAGGAGGAAACATTGTCAGAGTGTCCGCTTTGTAAGACAATCAGAATCGGGTTGAAAGAACACTTGAACCCTAGTTGTGGAAAGAATCTTAATGTGGAAGAAAGAAGAAACAACAAAACTTTGAAGATGAAAATAACAAAGCAAGGAAATTGGCAGTGAAGAAAAAAAAAAAGCTTCCAAACTAGAAGATGGAAATAAAACCACCAAATGGCATTTCTAGACAGAGTTTTACCTCTTACACAGAGGAGCGGCCTGTGGCCCTTTGACTTTGTGAATGAGCACAATGAGATGCCGCCTATTGATGCTTCTTATGACCAGAACTCTTTTTTAATAAAACAAATAAAATAAATCTTTGAACCTAATGTTCCAGTTGAATGCAAAACCAAAAAAAAAAAATGGTAAACATTTTGATAAAAATTTTTCCTGTTAAAACCATGAACATTGGCTATGATGAAGATTATTGCATATTTAAAAAAAAAAACTCATGCAACACATTTGTATTGACTGAAGGAAACCATCATAATGCATGCTAAAATTCTTTGAAGCAGTGATCTCAGTTTCCTTATGTTGTCTTCAGAATAGGCATGATAAACTATAATTGTAGAAAGGGGGGATTTCTGTGCACTTACAACAAGCTGATTGTTGATGTTCCACAGTGGGCTGTGCAAATAAACTCCTTTTAGAACTACAGCATTTCTCATAGGGATGCTCAATAGTAAATCTAAAGTGTTCGGATAGTTAAGTATTAATTCTCATTTTACCTGCACCTAGATACTGTTACAACTGCAATAATTCATTGTATATCTGTTGTATCAGGAATCAGGACTTTTTGTTGTACTTTCCAGAGCTTCATAAACATGGTAAGAGCCACATTCCGAGAAAAAATTTCTAGTGTGGCCAAGTTTTAGATAACTTTTAACCTAAAACTCTTGTGTCATAAATGTTTTTCAGTAAAATTCTTTGGTCTGCTGTATTCCCGTGACAGTGCATTACTTGTTCCTGTGTTTCGGTAGCACCTTTCTATTGGGTTTATCATCAACTAGACTAGCATTTTGTAGTTTAAAAGACTTTCCTACTCTTCTATCCCCAAACAAATTATCTTGTAAGTAGATTGTCATTATCAATTCCCTTATCAAAAATTAGAAAAAAATAAAAAGGAGTTGACATATATGAATTATCTCTAACCTCTTTGCTGTTATGGAAAAGCCCAGATACTGGATATACCATTGTAGGTTTCAAGAAAAGCATTGGCTGGGACTGATATCACAGGATCAGTGATCCCAGAATCTCACTTGATGTATTATTTATTTTGCTTTAGATCTCAAATACATTTTGAGAATAACTAATGTGAATCAAAATGCAGAGATAAACTGGAGTGTATTATATAACAATATTTGATGAAAGCACGCTTTCTACACCATGGGGGAAGATTGCCCAAATTTATTTCAGAAAGGTTCCTGTATATTGCAGGGAGCAATTTTCTCCACAAAATCAGGACAGGAGTTTGATGATACAGAGTTGATCTCTATGTACATTTATGTGAAAAGTCTTGATTCCTTTTTGCCTTTAAAATGTATCAGCAGACATGTCTGCACATGACTGTAAAAAAGTTTTATGTCAAATGAAAAGTTTTGTTCATTCTAAGTCAACAGTGTGAGGAATAAAGTTTAGCTTTTGTACATGGAAAGAGTTAATAATTACCCCTCTATTATAGAAATTTTATAATGCTTATCATAATTTATCATAAAAAGAATTAATCCAACTCTTCTCAAGTAAAGCCAGAAATTCTTGCTTCCCATTTCTAGAACAGCTTCTAGGACAATGCTGTGCACACAGTAGATTTTAATAAATGTTTGCTGAGTGAAAGTAAGATAAACTCTACTATTGGGAAGAACTGGCTTTATTTATAGTATGTCTTTTTAAAAGTTACTAACCTTCCTGGAGTGTGAATATTAACAATTATATTAACACCTGCCTCATGTCACTTTATGCTTCTAGAGAAAATATATAGTGAAATTTCTTTGATGGCATTTGTTGAAAAACTTTTTAAAAAGTAGACTAAAGAAAACACGATCAGGAATACTTAGGTCTTTTGATTCCCAATGAAAAATTCTATTTTCATGTTCTGAATATTACATTGAAAAAATGCAGTTAGATTATTTCCTTTGAAAATTCTGCCTCTCTTTTAGTTTATCATTTATCCAAAACTATTACTTTCTTTAAGTTTTTGGAAAAGAAAAAAAAAACTTTTGGTGTTTTAGGTGATTTAAAAATATACTGTGTTGGTGGTGAATGACTATTGATGACTGTGTTAAGTGCATCTGTATTGTAAGTGAAATGTAATTATTTCTGTGTACCATATGGAGTAATCAAGGTCATTGTTTTTGACAATTTTCTTTGAAATTCATATATCTTATTTCAAAGGATAGCATAATATCTGCATTATGCTGGAAAAAAATAGACTTTTGGAGAATACTTAAATAAAACATGTGCATGCTTGAACAGGACACATGGTTGACCGTTGCTCTTTTTTCTTAGACTTCCATCCTTTCCAAAAGCTAGGATGTGCCACACTCCTAAAATATATTTGGGAAAACTCTGTCACATGTATAAACTCAAAGAACCTGTCAACTCTGAGTAACACTTAAATCTAGCCTAAACCATTGGAGATAGCAGCTTTCTGCCAACAATGGGAAATTAAGCAGAGACTTTAATAGAAAAGTTAATATCACTTAAATATCAAAGAGGACTACTGCTTTAAAAGGCAATTTTTGGAAATATTTTGTCAACTACAACTCCATAGCTATGAATTAGGATAAGTATATTACAAGGGTTTATTGGTTGTTAAAAAAGAGGTAGTGTGGTTAAAATCAGTTGTTTTTATATCTGATACTTTCAGGTCGAGTGCTCTCTTCAGTGTGGGACTCAAAGCTTATTAGCTTGTACCCTCCATGCTACTTGATTCTTACATAGTGTAGACTGGTAAGAAGTTACTACCTGAACCTTATGTACTTCTTCAACATCACTATTTGAGTTAAGCAAAGAGATGCTCTGAGGTAATAACTTTAGTCAGAACTCAATAGATTCTTAGTCAAAGACTCTTTTCTACCTAGGAAAGCAGACAGGGTAATTCATTTGTCTAGCTATGTGTGCGTGTCTCTCTCTCTCTCTCTCTCTCTCATATATATATATATATATATATATATATATATATATATATATTTATATTTATATATGTTTATGTACATTTATTCATACACATACACAGATTTTTATTCATTTTTTAAAAACTATGCACATACTGATGGTTTCCATTTAATAGGGGACAAAAACAAGCAAGATGATGTTATGAGATTATTAGAATAAAGAAAGACAAAATAAATCACGTAGCACAGAGTGATTTTAACTAGTGATAACTACTGATCTTTTTGGTGGATAGTCTCCATTTTTTTTCTTTCATTTACAGTCCTTGATTTATGGAGATGTCAATGCTGCATTAAAAGGTTCAATACACCTCCCTATTTCTTCAACTTAGGTACAACATGAGCTTAGAAATAGCCCCAGGGAGTTATATCAATGCCTGCCAGTAACATCGCTCAAAGAATAAAAAAAGGTTCTTGATATCAAATGGATGACACCTCAGAGTTTTAGAAGAAACTGACCTCCTCTTCCTAGAGTGTTATTAAGGTGTTTATTTTATTAACTTGTTACCGCACAGGGTGAGGTGGAATCCAGTGTCAGTCACCCCAGTGGCATGGAGGGGCTCCTTGGTTCTTCCCCACTGACTTCACTAAGAATTACAGGTCAGCAAGATTTAGAAAAAGCGAGATTTATTGAAAATATGTTTTTCGAACGAGATGGGCCTCACCAAGGAAGGCTACAGCCCTTTGGAATTCAGAAGCTGAAAAGACAAAAGAAAGAGTACACCCCAAAGGAGGGGCAGGGTTCAGGGAAGAGCTGTGACAGTGAGGAAGTGGGAAGATCTGTTTATACTTGAGGCAGGATGGGAAGCTGCAGGGTGGTCCCAGATGACGGGCAAGTGAGACGAAAGGCCACCTTGAGTGACAGTTGGCTGTTAAGTGACCATTTACCTGCTGAGCAGAATTCAGCCTGCTATAATTCATGAATTCCTGACACATGTATGATATTATCATGAGGGCATGATGAGGCTGAGGTTACGGGCAGGGTAAAGTATTGCTTTCAGTATTTGTGGCCACTTTAAGCCTTTGTGCCTTAGGATGTAGGGGTAATTTATAACCATAAAATGAGTGTTTTTAGGAGGTCTGAACTCTCTAACTACTTCACTACCTAACCAACTCACAAATACAAAAATGGTTATAGCTTCGTACTGTGCGAACTTTATTGTAACTTTCGACACAATCGTGCAGGCCACTCTATTTTTTGAAAAAATAATTTAAAATTTGTATCTGCTTGAGCTGTTTGTATTTAGGGTAGTAAAAAAATTCTCAAAAGGGTAAAATTTTTACTTGTAAGGAATTACTACTTTTGAACAGCATGCTTGCTTAAGACTTTTATAAACTATATTTATTGCTAAAGCTTTTAGTGTAAATAATATTAGATTCAACTTGAACCTTCAAATCCTTTATCGTTTATCACCTGCCTTATCTTTCCTTCCTTTCTCTAAAGCGCTAATCATTCTTTGACTAGATTATTCTCTCTCTTTCCCTCATCATTTTCCCCTCTGATTTTTCCATGGAAATTCACGAGGTGACTAATGTTCATCCTATATATAACTCAAATTCTCAAGTGAACAGGATGAGCCAGACATTGTGATCGGTGCTAGAGAAATAGAGGTTAAGATTCCAGACCAAATTCCCCTCAAGTAGTTACGTAGAGAAAACAGGTTAGAGTACTCTCTACTTGACACTGCTGTTCATAATCTTATACTACAGTTGTCTTCTTTCTGACATATTGACAATTAGTTTTCTACTTCAACTTTGTGAAGACTTCACTTCAACAGAGGCTACATCAAGATATTGTCTTTCAAAGTATTTTCTAAAATCTTCCCGTCACAGCATTCAAATCATCTTCCTGTAGGCCATAGTCTTTTTCCTATGGAAGAAGAGGTTGGGGAAAGGGGGCATCAATCTACCTACCTGCTTGGAGAAGGACTAGAAAACAAGACAAGACAAAAGAAAACAGAAAACAGACCTTCACATTCATGATGTAAACATAGTAAACACCAAACAAAAAAATAAACAAAACAAAAAAAAAAACTAGGCTTTTCCAAGTACACAGTCTGCCCTTTTCACCAGTGTCAGAAGATGTGAAAAAAGCTACTAAAATAGTTGCCTATGAAGAGTACCACACAGTGCTGCTGTGCATCCTAACTATACCTCAAATTAATTCACCTGATTAATCCCATTGAATATGTGAAAGAATGGGACAATAGAGCAGTAGGCATAGAAAGAGAACTAAGGTGATAACCAGCAGAACTCACCAAATCGCGAGCCTAGGTGGTCTGTCGTTTCAAAGCATGGGGAGGCTGGAGAAAGGGTATTGAAGAGTGTGGAGATTTGGAGGCACCCTCGAGGACAAGTTTGGGGAGTTGACAAGGGCTATGAGGTGAATGAGAGGCATCCTCGGGCTTTTATTCTAATTGCAAATCCAGAATTTTTCAGTTAGATCAAGCTAATTCTTTTGTTAGAGCTAAAAATTGTAAAACTGAAAGGTATTTATCTTAACTTATTCAGTTTTAATATTCAAGCACAGATAAATCACTCAGAAATCTCCCAGGATCCCTATCCAATAAATGACAAAATCCCTGAAAGAGCAGAATAAGTAACTAGTACTGAGACATGGAAAGAGAATTGAAAGAGCCAAAGCATGGACCTTGACCTTGGGTAGACGAATCTGTTAAATTTCTCTATCATTGGAACTAGATATAAAAATTCCCAAATTAAAAAACGTCACACACATCACAATTTTAGGTAGACCCTAATCTGGATTTAATCAGCATTATTTTTATTCCCACCCAACCTGGCAAGAAACCAATATAAAAACTACAGAAGTAAAATCCAAATGCAGCCTATTCAATATACAGTTTTTTTCTTCTATAGATTTACAGTGAACATTAAATAATAGTGATTATAAGAGCCATGAAAAGATAATAATGTTACCAAGCAAGGGCCTGCTGCCTGGCATGCATCGGAGCCAAAACTATGACATTGGCTTCTGAAAAAAGAAAGCTTTTACTACTGAGTCAGTCCACAGAAGATAGGAGGCACCACTCAAATCTGTCTCTCTGATTTGAAGTCAGGACAAGTTTTAAGGATGAGGGAGAATGAGGTTGCATGTGGTAGTGCTGGTGGGGCAAGTTTTGATGAGAAAGTTTTGGAACTTTGCCAGTTATAGTAAAAAGTTGAGGGGCAGGAATAAGCACAAAGAAATCCCAATCATGCAGGGTATGATTGGTCTGTTCTATACGTGTCTATACATGGTGTCCTCATGGAAGGACATCCCCCTTTGTAAAGGGCTCCCGTGACCACACTGTTGTTTCTTGAGTTCTATAGACTGAAGATTCTAGATTCCAAGGTCATATAGAGGACACAACTCAAGGACTGCATTCATCAATCTCCAATCTGTTTAAGGATGCTGAACCAGGGTGCTGTTTCAAAAACAATGACAATGACTACTTACTTTTATTGGATCCTAACTATATGCCCAGGAACTGTGCTAATCACTTTACATGTATCAGTCCATCAGGTAATTGTATTAGCCATATATCTGCTATGAATACTTTAACACTGTAAAATGATGGGTCCGGATTTTCTTACTTCAGATAATACACATATTTAATTAAATTGTGTATTTCTGTTATGGAGTTCTACTCTATAGAAATATTTATGCTATTTCTTCTTTTAGAGTAAAATGGAAGTGAAAGGAAATTGGGACAGAAGGAAGCCTGGTTATGCCCATGCAATGCCATTATCAAAGACAATCAAGTTTTCTTCTCATTTTCTTTGGTCTAAATTTTTTTCTAATCTTGAAAATATGCTGCTAATAACTATTCCTGATTAACTATAGGTGAATTAAAATAAAAATGGAAACTAGCTGAGAAATGTTTTGCTGTCCTAATTGACAGATTTTTCCGGCAACTTCTTATCAGCACAACATACACATAGAGTTAATTTTCTATTAACAGAATTATGAGTTAGAGCTTTCATCATCTTTCACTGGCTCCTCTTTCTGAAGTAGGCCTGACAAAATAGTCAAGGTAGTTGATTAGGGCTGTAGTTATAGCCTACGATATCTAATTAGCCCATTGTCCAAGTCCTAGAGACTAGTAACAGCAGAACAGAGACATTTTGGAATTGTCAATAACTGCAGTTCCTACCTTTTGTTATCTTTTGTATCTTCCCCAAATTATTGCAGGCAAAAATTCTCATAGAACGACAATGAAGTGCCTATTGGCATTTAACACTACATCCAAAGTAAGGTGCAGAGAGATTCAGATAAGCAAAATAAATGCATATTTGAGTACCCAAATTAATACGAGACAATTAAAAGTATTCTTGAACTTTTTCACTCTCAAAAACTTTCAATTCTTTTTGTAGGTCGTTGATATTTTCTTATTTACTCCTAATAAAATAGAAAGCTTCAATAAAGGCGAAAACACAGACATTTGATTTATACAGAACTGTAGAAAATTTAATGAGCCTTTTAAAATGGTACTTGGGATATAACTACTTGTCATAAAACTTCTTCTTTGGGTTTCATTGTTTGCTTATTTTATGTTCCAAAATAATACTGGGCTGTTAATAACATTTCTTTACTTTCTACCTCAATCTTTTCTTTCTTATTTCTTAAAAGATAAATATGTCATTCATCAGAAGCATTAATATTTGGCCAAACTTCTTTTACATGAAAAATTAAGGTGCAATTATGATTTAAAAGAAATGTATAAAATTTAATGTTAATAAATAGTTTATTATTGTCAAATTCTACTGGACATAACATAAATATTTGCCTCAATGAGATTAAATTTCTTCAAATTATCTTATAGAAGATAAAAATTCTCATTTCTGCATTTCCCAAAGTAGTTACATTCAGCAGGTAAACTCTAAAATAAATATCACACTATATTTTACAAAGGAGGCATATATGGGATATCTGACAGCAGCTCCACTGGTATCTAAAACAAAATGCATTTATTCATCCAAGTGTGCACAAGCCCACTAATGAAAGACCAAGAGAGAAATGTAGCTGTGAGTAACTTGAAGAACCTGAAACTATACATTATTTGCAAGATACAGAGTTTGAAAGATTGGAAGAATTCAACATCATGTCAGCTTATTTGGCTGTCTTATCTAGAATTTCATTCACTGGCAAAGATTCTGAGAGTATTTGATTATTCTGTAATTATTTACTACTAGATATAGATTATAAATTTTGTAGGATTATCTGAAATTAATTCAAGACATTCCCTCCATCACTTATAGCCTCAAATTATAAGTATTTCAACCTAAATTTAAACAGAATGCTAAAATGATTATAATAAACTCAATTTAAGAGAGTAAGGGTAAGGTCATAAGTCAAAAATTAAGAGTATAAATGCCTCAGTTTATGTGTCTGAGTATCTCTGATTCTGACAAATATATTTCTATAATAATCTGACCATAATCAAAATTTATATACAAATAATCTTTGAAATGACTATTGTTTATTTTTAATTAGTTGTATTTCCCATCTCTATTTCTTCTTATAACAGAAAAAAAATATCTGATGCCCTAAATGTATTGTAACAGCACAGCCTCAGCAAATGGTTTTTCATAATATAAGAGAATGCCAAACAAATTAGCATAAGCACCCAGTGTATTTCTCATAATAGAAATGTAAAATAATATAAAATATTACTATTACTATAAAATGTAAGTTCTTAGGAAACCTCTTTTATATACTTTTTTTTGAAATCATAGATTTCATGGTTTTCTTATGAAATGTCTTTTATGTCTCAGATAAAAGGAGAGAAAACGTGGGAGGAAGAGAATAAACAGACACACACACAGGCAGAATATGAAGTTCATTTGTTTTATACTTAGATTATAATGAAATGCAGAAGAAAGCTTTTCCTCGCCAGTAATCATTATATCTTCTGGTGTTTTTTTCTTTGTTGATTGTAGAAAATTACAAAGTAAATGTGTCTAGGCTTTTTAAATGAATCTTCTTGAAAAGAACTGTCAAAAGTAGCATTCTTAGGATTACTAAACATCATTGTCTTTTTTCTACAGCTTAAATATGTAAATGCCTGAACTTGCATTAGCTAGTACAGGGGAGAAATGAGATAGCAGTGATTTTGAGTGCACACATGAAAAAGAGAAACTCATTGCTTATTAACTTGCAAATATATTGAGAATCCGTCCCTATAGGTTATTTTTAAGTAAGCAACAAATAGTTGTGTCTTTTTTAATTCAATCCATTTCTCCAGTAAATTTATTTTAAACTTTAAGGTAATCATCTTTGATAATAGGGTTGTGAAAAGCAAAATTCCTTCTGTTTTATTACCATGAAATTATAAAGGACACTAAGCACTTCAAATCTTGTTTTCAAATGTATCTATGGGCTTCTGTCCTATTGTCCTTACTACTTTTCAAGTATCTAAGCCATTTTCTGGGGGCTTTGTAATTTATAAGGATCACAGATGTGTACATATGCCCACATTCTCCAGTTCATGTTAACTACTGTATATATCACTATGTGAACTGTGGACTCACCAGGGGGAAGGAAGCAAGGTCTCCTTACTCAGAGGGAATTTTAAATGCATCTTGAATATTAAACAGTGTAAAATGTAACTCAAAAGAGTTGGACTATATATCACCTGCAGCTTCAAATTATGTAAATTTCAAGAGATTTCTAACAAGGAAAAGGACTTTAAAAAGAAATGATTCTTGCATTATGCTTCAGCTATGACTAAAACAGTACTGCAAAGATTATAAGAATGCGCAGGCTGCAGAGGAAGTCATTCTATTCATTCATTTTCTCTGCAAGCATATCATACGTTCCAGGCACTGGGGTAGGTGCTAGATGGCACGATAACAAGATAACCTTGATGGTGTTCTAGAAAAGGAAAAATTTCTCTCCATTTTTCTGAGTTCTTGACTGAGATTCTCTGTAATAAAATAAAGATTAACAAAGAAAACAAGTTTAGTAATAGGTATACTTCATGTCTGCACGAAGATATTCAGAAAAACTAACCATCCAAGGTGGTCTAGAATACAGAACGAAATAGAACTTTAATGGAGAAAGTGTAGGTAGATGTAGGCCTCTTATGGAAAAGTAAATAATTTTTAAGGAAGATGAATAGGCCCTTAGAAGAACAGATGGTAGGTATGACAGTTTGTGGCAAAGTTTGTCTAGGTATAGAGTTGAGTAGTAGTCGCCTCTCTTGTGACAAGAGCTGAAATTCCCAGAGAAGGAATATGTGAAAATTGAGTTCTTTTAGGAGGACGGATGTTGAGAGCATTAAGGGAGTTCAGAGAAATTCTCTCCCTGCATGTGCTGTTTTTCAAGTGCCTACAGCTCCAAATAATACACTAAAGAGGCATATTTTGCAGTGGTGTCTTTTTCTACCCTTCAATATTTATAGTCTACTTTTTAACTTGGACCCTGAACAGGTAAAAATAATTAAGGAAGCTAACTTCAGAATAAGATACATTATGGGGAAAAAAAGGTATAGTGCTCAAATGCGTGGTGAAATGGTGGTGGGAAGGTGCTGGGAGGTGCTTAATGTGGTGCTGAAGCAAAGGCCTCTAGGAAAAGATGTATAAGACCTGCAGAAGGGAGAGGCAGCCGTTCCAAGCCTGGGAAGCACATGTATTCTCACTCAGAGAATGTAAAGCACCAATCTATTTGATTCCAGTAAAATTGATGGGTTTTAATCTTTTCTTTCTATTACCTGTTATTTCAGGCCTTTATATGATTCAGGGGCCAAATTTTTCTATGTATATATAGATGTGTATATATATATATATATATATATATATATATATATATATATATTCATATACATATAATTTTTTTAATGAACAGTTTAATCAATAGTTTATCATTCTTGATTCCTATTTCTTTCCCTTTCATAGTTAAGTGCCAAAAATAAAGGTCTTTCAGTGAAAATGACAGCTAACATTTATTCATTAAACAACCAACTCAAGACACTTACTTCCTTACAACAACTTTGTGAGCTGCTGTTAGGATAACCAGGGGAAGTTAAACAACTTGCCCCTGGCCACACCACTGGTAAATAATTAAAGTGGAATCACCCCTGTCTGACTACAAACCCCAAGTACTTTCCTCCCTAGCAGTCTTTCATTTTGTTAACAATAAAATTATATACTATTAAATCTGTATACAAAGCACAATTATGGATTTCATCACTTAAAGACAACAAGTTTAGGAACATTTTGTGACTTGCATATATCCGTTTTATCTTATTGTTTTCATTCCTGAAATGACTAGTAAGTATTTGTATCAACCAGAGTTCATTCATTCATACAACAAATATTGATTAGGCATTGTTCTGCTAGACACTTGAAATAAAGCAGTGGAAAATACAAATATAATTCCTGTTGTTATAGTGTTTGCATCTAGTTTTTCAGATTATCATTAAGCAAATAAACACACAGATAATAGGTAACTGCAAATTGTGGTTATGTGCTATAACAGAAAATAATGGGTTACTACAAAAGAGATAACAGGGTCTTCAGTCAGATTTAAGGTCCAGAAAAGTTCTCTTTGAGAAACGGATATTTATTGAGACCCAAAAGAGAAATGGAATTATCCAAAAATGGGAGAAAAAATTTCTGTCAGACTCAAGAAGCAAAATGATAACCCACAAGACAGAAAAGCTCTTGTAAAATTTGATAACCTGTTAGAAGTCCTATGTGGATGAGCCACAGCAAGTGAGGGAAAGAGTGACCACTGATTGGAAAGTGGACATGGCAAAGGACATGTATGATCTTACAGACCTTTCTACTTAAAGATTTTGGATTTTGTCCTCAGTCCAGTGGGTTGCTATGAAGAATTCTGTGCCAATGGTGATGTAATCTAATTAATGCTTTGTAAAGACCACTCCAGTTGTGCTGAAGAATGAGTTGGTAAAAGGGGTACAAGAGGAAGCAGAAAAACCAATTAGAAAAGCATTTCAGTACTCAAGAGATGGGGTATAGCTGATTGAGTGTAAACTGAGAAAACTGGACAATTTAAGGGACATTTTGGAGATAAAATAAACTTAAGGAGACTTGGTAGTAATTGGTACCAGCATGAGAAAATTCTACGAAAGCTGTTAATTTCTGATTTAAGCTGTTAATTTCTGAGTGTCATTTGAGGAGACAATCAGAAGATGAGGATAATCATCCAAGAGGAAGGGAAAAATAAAGTAATAATAATAAGAATGAGTATGTATTTGTTAAGTGCTTACTGTTAATAGTAAATATTTAACTGGGCCAGCACATTTTTAAATGCTTTAAATATATTGACCTATTTATCATCAGAAAAGCCCTATAAAGGATATGCTTGTAGCTTTTTTTTTTAGTTTATAAAGACATTTTATCTATAAGCATAGAAATGTCACAGAACTTACTTAGAGCTATGAAGAAAATAAGTTGCAAGATGGAGACTGAACCCCATGTTTCTGACTCTGACTCTGAAGCCCTCCACCAGAGGTCTCTCTCTGTGGTGTAAGTAAACAAAGGAGTACAGAGTACAAAAGAGGTATCAAGGGTTATTCATTTTGGAATCAGTATCATATAAGAGGTATTGAATTTGAAGGAATTAAATAAAATATAGAATAAGAAGAGGATTCCCAGAATGATCTGGGAGGAGCTACAAAGAAGGAGTCTGAAAAAAAGTAGCCAGAGAGGCAGGAGAAAGTATATCAAAGGGAAGGTCAGTAGATACCTCTGGAACATCTAGTGAGGTCCACACTGGAAGAGCTGGAGCCAGCTGGCATCAGAGTGGTCATCGTTCTCAATTGAGCAAAAAGCACAAAATATGATGTGCTGAGCACAAAACCTAGATTGCATTAGGACTCAAAGGGTAGAAAACATGCTTGAACAGCTTGGCCCTGAAGTACAGCTCTGAGATGAGATTTCTAAGGGAATACAGGGTGAAAGGAGGTGGGATTTTTATTTTCTTGACTTGGTAGGATGTAATGGGACATATCCCAATCTTAGAAAGAAAGATCTAGTAGATAGAACAGGAAAAGGTGAATTTGCAGGAAAAAGAGGAGGAATAGACTGTGTGAAAAAAGGAAGGACATGGAATTAGAGTGCAGGGGAAGGAAGAGGCCCTGAGTGGGAGGAGCCCACAGCACCTCTCTGAAAGACTTCTTGTGCGGCTATGTGTGATGGAACAAGGACCACTCACTGATTGTGCTCCATCTGCTCACGCTCACCAAACACTGACTGTGTCTACTGGGAACAAATCTGCCCTTTCACTATTTTGAATAGAAGGAGGAATGACCCTAACTCTGAAGAGCACTTAGAAACATCTGAAGCACAGAATGTGCCAGGTACTGTGGCACTCAGCAAAATTTGGAAACAACTAACTTTTTCGTTGGTTTCCTCTGAATTCCTCTCTGTACGCTCTTCACATTCCCAATGTTGGCCAATCCTATGGATGAGAAGGAATCTATATGATCCAAGGAGATCATTAAGAACATATTACCTCATCCAGCAAGCTACCCACCCATCACCCAAATGTCCCTGGGTTTCCTTCCTTGAGACACTTGCATTTGTTCATATCTCTGCTTGTTGTCAGTAAGTGCTAAGAGGAACACGGTCTAATTATCATAACTCATACAAAGATACAGGTGACAGATGCAGCTCCCAGAATATTCGCAATTAAAAAGAGACTTCTTAAACTCAATGAATCTCTAGAGAAATACTAATATTGAGAGAAGATATCTTTGGTCCCTGAGAATTCTCAAGGGAGCTGAGAAACTCACAGAGGCATGAAAGATACACACACAAGCACACACACGGAGATGCACATGCACACAGTCAGTCACATAGGAACACATGAGGACATCCTTACATTATACACGCCCACACGGCATGCACATAAACATCTACAAACATAAACGTACAAGTCAGACACACATGTGCAGAATGAGCCAATATCCCTAGATACTGTATACTTTTTACACTGAATCTGCCTTCTTTAATAACACTCAAATTGCCATCTTTATTTATCAGCTCATCAGTCACCAACTTACTGATCCCAATCTTGTCATTTTTTTTTTTTACAATATAGCACAAATAAGAATCGTCCTCACTTTTATGGGCTACTCTTCAGATTTTCTATATAATTGTTTTTCATAATTATTACTCAAATCATATGTTCTAAGCTTTTGGTTACAATTGAAATACAATTTGAATTCCAAGTGAGCTGTTTAAATGTGTGTGTGTGTGTGTGTGTGTGTGTGTGTGTGTGTGCCCATGTGTGCTCACATCCATGTCTGAAGAGCAGTGTGGCGGGTTAGTGGGCAGGAACAAAAATATGTAAAGCATTGTAAGTCAGAGGAAAGAGTTTGGGCTTATGATTCTAAGCAAAACAGAAAGCCATGAAAAGCTTTAAACAGAGGAGTGATAAAAAATGATTTTGTTTTCAAAATACCACCATGCCTACACTGTGGCGAGGATATTTATGTGACCATGAGAAGAAAAACTACGAGGAGGCCATCGTCATGGTCCAGATGAGGAGAGGGGTAGCTTGAACTCGGGTGGTGACAGTGGAGATAAAGTTTGGGGGATCTAGGAGAAATTGTGAAGCAAGTGCTGACAGGACTCACTGAGGGATTAGACATGAGATAAGTAGGGGCTTAAACAACAACGGGTGGATTTTATAAGAAAGAGAAGGCTGGTAGACAAGTGGGGGTGGGGTGGAGGGGGGAAGCAAGAGTTCTGCTAGCCACAGTTCATTTTAAAGTCATGGGATACGTGGCCTGTGTGGCAGTGTCAAGGAGCAGCTGGCTATCTAAGGCTGGGATTGCAAGGAGAGATCAGGCTGAAGATAGAAATACGAGAACTGTGAGAATAGAAATGGTGAATAAAGGATGGTTGGAACTGGAGGATGTCAGTAAGGTGAACATGTACATAAATAAGAATCCCTCAGCAGCTGGGACCCTCCGACAAACAGAGGAGGAAGGGCAGAAAAAAAAAATAGAAGAAACTAGTGGTGAAAAATGAGACCTAGCAAAGGAGGTTTTTTTTTTTTTTTTAACCAGTTTTTATCAGTTTTATCAGTTATCAGTATATGAAACAGCTGTAAAGGAATAAATCTATTTTAAGTCCTTTCTCCTGAAAAAGCTAAGAATTTGGGCAAGGGGTTGTGGTGGTGTTGAAGTTATGCCACCAATCCTTTGCCATTTCTCCTGACAAAAAGTGGAATTGAATTTGCCTCCCCTGGTGTGTATCCTACATTTAACGAATCCCTTCTAGTTAGCTGAATCTGCAGAAATGATGGGTGATCACTTCACGATTAGATCGGAAAAAGTCTGCAGCTTTTATCTTGGGTACTCTTTCTCACTGGGATCACTTGCTCTGAGGCGAGCTGGCTGCCATGCAGCGAAGTGACCCATAGTGAGAGATGCTAAGAGCCTCAAACAACAGCTGGCACCAACTTGCCAGCCATGTAAGGGAACCAACTTGGAAGTGGATCCTTCATCCCCAGTCAAACCTTCAGGTGACTGCTGCCTCATCTAAAATCTTCATTAGAGACCCTGAACCAGAATGACCAGCCCAGTGGCTCTCCGAAACTGTAAAATAATAAATGTTGTTGTTTAAGACATTAAATTTTGGGACAATATGTTAGAAGCCAACAGATAACTAATATCACCAGAATAGAGATAAGGAAACGCTACGTAACTGTCTGTGATAAACTTCCCCCATAATAGTCTTATTGCTTCACTTCTAAAGAAAAAATACCAAGTCTGCTAAATGTATTTGGGGAGCTCAGAATAGACATCATCTTTCTCCACACAGAAATGAGATCTTGTGGCAAGGATCCAGATGTGGTTGATATCTTCTACCTTTTGCCATTTCAGTCGAAGCGCCGCCTGCCCTGTTTAGTATTTCTGGTAATGAAACCAAAACCCTGGAGGTTAGGATCCATATACTACAGGTTTCATAAATTAATTTCATAAGAAATTATTTTAAACCCTCCCCCAACCTCCCTGAAACTGAAAGGCCAAGACCAAGAGAGCATATAGAGAGTAGTAATGAGAATGTGAGAAAAAGGAAAAGCACAGACACTGAGGCGCATCTACCACCCAGCTGAGAGACCTGGAAATTTATTCAGCCTTTTGAGCCCCAATGTCTGCATCTCTAAAATGAAATCTGCCCAGCTCATTGAGGGATGTGGGGTTAAATAAAATAGAGCGTGTGGAAAGCCCTTTTAAATGACAAGGTTTTAGGATGATCACACAGGCCATCCCGTCTACTCTGTCTGCTACTGATGTTGATGGAAGACCTGGATAGAGGTCAATAGTCTTTTGGAGGATTGAATACATTTATTCAGGTGACCCCGATTGTTCCTCTTTCAAAGTGTTCATATATTGTATGAACCCAGCACATTTCACTCCAAAGCACACATTTCGACCTAAGTGTCCCCAAATAGCTGCATTACCCGATTCCAGCTATTCTTCAATTTTACTCTTATATGTGATTATTAGAAGCTTGTTCTTTCTCCCCTTTGATAATTCTTGTTATGAGCTCTTTTATCTGAATTAAAGACAGAAAATCTTAGGAATAGCCATAGAATCCGAGTCAAATTTTAACATCTTTAGCATCAGTTTCTACTCTCATTCTCTGTTGAAATCATTAAAAAGAATTGCACTAATTATAGCAGTCACTTGTAAGCAGATGATCATTTTAAAAGTCACTCATAAAATCCACACTTTGAAAAACGTCTTCCAGATAAAATTTATATAAACAAAACATATGTGCTCATGGTTGGTTATTGAGATCACTGTGGCATCAGACTTAATATTTTCTTTTAGCTTCCTCTTCTCTTAACCTTTAAGAGAAGGACATTCCTAGGAGAAGCTCCTGGACTCTAGGGGAAAAAAGTAATAAAAGAATATAATGGCAAGCTTGATCAATCTAAACTGGTGAAGGTACATGCAGAATTAACATCTCTTCATAAAAAACATAATTTCTGTCTTTGTATTCTCAGGGGTTATTTTTTTATAATCAGTTATTTTTAAGGGCCCTTATTTCTGAACTTCAGCAAACACGTTTATAGTGATGTGAACCACAAGCGAGTTTACCTGCAATTGTTGGCTTCATCTCAATTGAAGGCTTAAAGTATTTTTAGTATAAAATATTGTGAAAATACTGAAAAGTAGGAGAAATAAACAGACAATTATATTCTCACCACTAAGATCCAACAAATGTTAATGTTATGTCTTGTTTATTTCAGATAGTTCTATTATTTTAAAGAAATGAAGCATTAAAATTATAAGTAAAGCTTTCCAGATTCCAATTTTTTTATTCCCTTTCCACATACAAAACTCACCCTGAGATCTGTATGTCACACTGTCCATTTATGTTTCAGTAATGTGCTATATATGTATGTATGCAAATTAAGTGAAGTGTCAGAATGTCTTTGGTTACTATAGACGAAGAAATTCTAGGGTTTGAGGGGATGGGAATGTGGAGTGAATTTATCGTGTGACCTGTTCATGCACCCTATAACTCTTAGGAAAGAACCAACATCCAAAAAAGCTCAGGGTGCTGCCAGTCAGTGATGATGTTGAGAGATGCTCCCTTCGAAATGGTTTCCCTGATTCACAGTCCTAAGAGAGAACTGGAGGTGATTTAAAAAATGGGCAGCGGGATTAGAGCAGTAATGGAAATAGTTTAACCCACGGAGACCTTTGGTAGTAGCTAATTGATTATATAGTCCTAGAAAAAATATATATATTTAGAAAGTCCATATACATTTAAAAATTTTTAATCTTTAATTCTTGTGAAGAGTCTTGAATTGACACAATAGGGAGTCACAAGGTATCCCTCAACTCTCAGACTGGAGCATGTTCGTAAACATCAGTGCCTTCAGTTAAGGGCAGACCAGATTCCCTCAGGGATGCCCCTGTGCCAAACTACCGAAAGAAGGTTATGTAACTCTTCCTTGAATGTTTCAAAAACACCTTCCATCATTTACTTGTGTGGCTAAGCCCTGGGGAAAGAGAAATAGTCTCTTCAGAGATTATTGGACAGGCTTACAAGTAACAGTAACCTTGGGAAATCCTATATGTCAGTGTGGCCCAATAGTCAGAATTGGAACTTACAAAAGTCAATTGTCTACATGAGATAGAATTGAGAAACCCGAAATTCTTTATTACAATGCACAGAAAGGAACGCAAAAGTCAGAGTTCATCTCACAGTGGTCTGAGTGGGTCTGTGAACTCGCCTGTGTTTAACTGCACAGTTTCTGAATGCAAATCAAACATTAATCAACAGAAAGTACACCCGCTTTAACTCTTTGGTCTATGGAGCAGGAAGGACAAGTCAAAATCAAATCAAATTTAATAGTGCCACTATCAAATTTGAAAGAGAAGATGTGGGCATTACTGTCGCCTCTTCCATTTAATTCATTTATAAGGTCTATGCCAAAAACAGACGGATTTCATAGAATCATGTGGATTATCGTGAATATAGTTAGGTAGTGGTGCCACTTGAACAGTTGTTCAAGATACGGTTAATAGTGTGCCACTATTAAATCTGGCAACTGCTTTTTCCTCTAGACAAGTTAGGAAAGACCAGAGAGGTAATTTGCTCTCATGTAGCAGGGACTGTTCTGCAGAACTCCTGAATCAACTCAGGACTTTGACGTCTCTCTGGCTCTCTGTAATAACCAGGTTCCAGGGATCCTGATCACCTTGCCATCCCACCAGACTCTGCATCGGCCCACTATTTTGTAACATCATTCTAACTGTCCCAGGAATTAAATGTGTGGGGATATTCTTACACTGAAACTGAAGTCCTGCAAGTCATCATTCACTTTGGCAAATATTATACTTTTTTCTCAGTGTGCATCTCTTCTTCTTTATTTCGTCACTATACCTGATAAAAAAAAAATTTTTCTCCCCACCTCTCCAACAATTTTTTCTTAAATGGTTTTCCCTACAGGATCTACTCATTTTTTCCTTAATTTTCTGACCATTTTATCTCTGCGTCTTTCATTGGTTCTATTTTTACTCCAACGCACACAAAAATATAGCTCCTTGTCAGTCATTGTTCATGTTCTCTTTATCCAGAATTTGTTTTTCTCTTAGGATCCATGAGGAAATAAGACTCTAGTCTAGAAATTTAGAGTAGAAAGGGGTTAAGTACAGGGAATTAGAGGTGTACACAACCTTAGGGCTGGAGGAAGCAAAAGTAAGTCCAAAATGTGGCCAGAAATCTAGAAGTTCAAAGGCAGAGGCCACCAATGAGAAGTCAGTCTACAGTTGCCACAGGAAGAAGTGAGGAATGAGCCCTCTGAACTGAAAAGTGGCTCTCAGTGGATAATCTACCCTAATACCATATGAGAAGGAAATTTTGAGGAATGGGTTCTCCAGTGATGTGAGCTCAGCTTTTACTCTGTACACTCCCAGTTCAACAAACGTAGATGTAAAAGTTAAAGGATTTGGAGTTAGGTATAAAAGCTTATAAACCTGAGAGACTATTGTATTATTTGACCGCAAGTGCAATTTGATAGTTCACTCAGACCTTTATAAGACTTGAATAAGCTCTAAACATATTCTGCTGATCCAATCTATGCCCATTTATAGCTAAATGAATACTTAGCCTGTGATAACCCAGTGTCCTCTATTCCAGTTAAGATGACCTTCTTTAGAGCAGTTTCTTCTTACAGGAATCATTTTGGACAATGGTTTTTGATTCATTACACTGACTCATAATTCATGCACTTATTAATTCATACACGTAGTGCATAGATATGCAAGTGATAGACAAGAAGCATTACCTGGCCTTACGCAAAATGCTGAGCGGGATGCAAAACAGCATACTTGTTCTTAAGAGAGACCAGATGCACAAAGAAAAAAAATAAAACAAATAAAAATAATATTATGGAATAGAAAATACAAGGACCAAACTAGCAATGAATAAATGATGAGCTCAGAGAAGGAAGGAGTGCTGTTAAGAAAGGTGGAGTGGTCAGGGAGAGCTTCATATGGGAAGAGGCTGCTGAGTTGGAGTTCAAGGCTAAGTGCAAGGTGGTCCTATAAAGATGAAGGTGTGTCAGGGAAGTACCAAGATGTGAGCAAAATCAAGGAGGTCTGGGATACGTGGGATGTTAGAGGACCATGGTTGGCCATCTGGTTGGTATATAGTTAAATGTGGGAAAGTATTAAGGTTTGAGTTTGGAAAAATAAGTTTCACTGGAAGATTTTATCCTGTATACATTGAGAAAAGTGGCAGAGACTGTTAGTTGACACAAACACCCATTTTCTCCTCTTTCTGTGGTCATAGAACTTTCTGGTTTAACTCAGTACATGGGTGTCTGGAACAAATAGTATTTTCCACTCCTCAGCCCCATACTCACAGATGTGAGAAGCGAATGGAAGTAGAGCGTGCTTCTGGGTGTACCCCGAAAGTGAGGAGGCTGGCATCTTCCCCTTCCACTTTCCCTTTCCTCTAGACTACCTCCTGAAATGTGTAAGCAGAGTGGAAGTGCCATTTGGGACCAGGTGAATAAGACAAACACCTTAGCAAGAGAGGAGTCTGAGTCCCTGACACCCTTAGGTAGTCATACCTTGGGCTATTCACACTTGTATGTTTTATGAAATAAAAACTCACTTCTATGTTGTCGATGTCGCTGTATTACAGCGAAACCTGCGTGTTGAGCTGTTGCCTCCCTGTGGCCCTCATTTATCCAGGCGAGGCCTAGGAGGACTGGTCATCTCTGACCTTCACTGACCCCAATGTGCCATGTAAATTACATACACAACAAGTTAGGAAGCTCTGTCTTAGTGAAAACAGGGAACCCCTGGAAGTGTCAGCAAAAAAGTGCATTTTACAAGAATTAATGCAATGTATAGCAGATCAGTGTTTCCTGCTATATGTTTTATGTGTGTGTGTATGTGTGTGTATACACAAACATATATATTTGTCAAAAATCATACTTAAAAGTGATGATATACATATACATTTAAATTTTTATATATTTAATAAAGTTGATTATAGAAATTAACTGTGTGTGTGTGAGAGAGAGAGAGTTGGATCAATGGGAGGAGACACTGAGTGGGCAAAAAGAGCAATTAATGCTCTCAATGAAAGCTTTAGATAATTAGGACTTATTCTAAAGAAATAGGAAGAAAAAATTACATTGACAAAACAGTTGTTTTGATGAAAGAAGTAACAGAATTTGGAGAGATAAATTAGGCCTAGAGATATTGTCATGTGTAGGAGGATCTGGCTTTTCTATTTAAGGTAACAGCTGAGCTTCCTCACAGGCTGATGAAGATGCCATGTCACAAAATGGAAAGAAAGGAAGGTAGAGCATTGCCCCTTGCTAGTTAAACAAATGTCAGTCTCACCAAGTCCCTTTTGTTTGTTTGTAAAATGTCATGATGCCTACAGATTGCAAAAAAGTTATAAAGACCAGGAATATGTGTAAAACACCCTATAGCCTTGGAGGCATCTATCAATGAGAGAGATAAAGAATGACTGCAATAACACATTAGAATATTTAAAAATACACTTTCAAGATGACATCAGACACTCCCATACATGTTTCTAGGAAGTGCTCAGATATGAGGAAATAAGAGCTCAGTTAATATGAAGACAAATCCACTTCGGAAATGGGAGGAAGGTGATAGAAGGGAGGGTTGGGAGAAGCAACACAGCAGTCGACAGGACTGTTTGAAAAGGGGGGAGCTCCTACGACCACAGAAGATTCAGAGATGTATTTACTTCTCCTTTTGCATGTTGACTCATCTGCAGGAGTGGGAGTGCAGACAAAAGGAAGCTCTTGCAGCATCCTGCTTAAGACTCTTCTCATAAAAGCTTTGGTTCTCAGCCCATTTTCTGTCAGGTCCTGAGAAGCAAAAGCAACGCATAAAAACTCCAGGCTCAGCAGTGAACTTTCCTGAGCTCCAGGCTGGAAGGCACTGTAAACACCACCATCTGCATGTCCTGCAGGCATGCCCAACTCAGTGTGCCCCAAAGCAAAACAGTCATCCTCCCTCACACCCATTCTCTCTCCATCCAGTCTTTTACCCAATGCCGTTTCCAGGCACAAAATCTGGAAGTTTTAATTCTTTCACTTCTCATCCCACACGCCCCAGGATTAATCTGCGGCCCACGTCTGTGGATTCGCCCTGCTGTAACCTGTTGTCCGAACTAGGTCTCTTGTGCTGGTGACGACGGTTCTTGTCTCTCTCCAGGACCACAGCAGCAGCAGCCTAACCAGACCCCTCTGCAGTCACCAGTGTTCTGCTCCTCCCGTGCTCCACACCTCGAGTAGGTGCAGAATGACCCACCGTGAGGAACTGGGCAATGGGGGTGCTTGTCTCCCTGCCCTCAATTTCTCACTTGACTAATCCAGTTAAGTTCCTGAAACATAATCACTTCTTATTCTGAAAATACTTTAAATGTCTCTCCATTGGACTTACAGAATGAAGTCCAAAACCCCAGATTTCACCCATTTCCTTTCCCATAGTATCTCCTCAAGCACTGTAGCTCTAACCACACTGAACGACAGGTCTTGCCTCCAAAATAACGTATGCTATTTCATCTTTGGGTAGTGGCTCATGGAATGTTCCCTGCAAACCAGCTCAACTCAGCCCTTCCTTCCTAAGCTTGAAGGCCATCTCCTCCATGTAACTACCTTCATTCTGCTCTCCTCCATCTCATATTGCTAAATATGGCCCCTCCTTGCATATTCCTGCGTGTATTAATTTCATCAGTGGTTAGCACAAGTGTCTCCCAACCAGATTTGACACCATCTCTTATTGTCATCTCTATGTCCAGGGCATTTCGGATTGACTATTAATCGGTCTAAAATTAAGCTTCTTAAATTTAAACAATTAAACAATTATGATTTTTAAACAATTGTGATTTTTACAAAAAAAAAAGCTTTAAAAAATTTTCAGAGTACCAGTTAACAATTTTGTTTGCAGCGTACCCAAATAATGAATTCCCTCAGCTCTGCCACATTAAATACACGTTTTAAAGTCCCTTGCAGTTTTATTATTCCAGGTACACCACTACCTTGAGAGGCCTTTGTAGACCATTCCTATAGATCTCATTTGCTCCCATTAAGCAAGTGCATAAGGATGTAAGATGGTTGTCTAGATTTTTGTCGACTATTCTAGAGTATTAATCATATATCTAAATATATTAAGTCTAAAACTGTAGAAATTGATTTTTATTTATAAATTGACAATTTTTTTACTGAGTTCAACAGAATATATGCTTGCTCTTTCTGTGCCATAAAAGAGAAGCAGCTAAATTTGACCACTATCCAAATATTCAAATAATATTCATAGCTGTCTCAATTACTTGCGCATTTTAGGTGAAATTATGGGGAATTTCAGTGTTGAGGAAATTATAAAAAGTGATGCTTTGAGTACTGAGAGAGCAAATTATTTTCTCAGTTTTATTTAAATCTATGGAAAAGATCAAATTAGGAGTTAATTTCAAATATTATATTCCTTAAATTTTTTTAATCTTAAAAATGACTTCAAAAACCTGGAAGATTAATTAATAGAAATAGGCTACTCTTAAACTACATCAAATTACTACGTTATCATTCAACTCAAAATCAAAATTGAGAAGTCAATGGGCATCTTTTAGTTTTTTCTCAGTGAACGGACACATTCTTATAGATCAGTTCCAGAGTTTGGAAATCATTAGTATTACTTTTTATTCAGTCACCCCTTCTCACACTTTTCTCCCTTTATTAATTTCCTTGAGTAGTAAAAGTGCTTATAATATATAAAAATTAGACAGACGAATTACTCTCTAAAAAATATTTATTGACAAATTTTAATTTTCTCTCCATTTTCTGCGAAATAAACATTAATACACAAAATACAGTAAAATGCACTTCTCCCATTTCAAATAAATATATTTTAATCTTGTAAAAAATTTTATCATCTGTGTAGTTCAGTGAAATAAAGCAAAGTGTAGTAGAGCAAAGAAATTATCTATTTGTCACTTACTTTATGATTCTCATAGCATTCTGCTAGAGAAAAGGAACATTATTCTCTGTAGAATGATATTCAGATTTGTAGACTGACAAAGATAAGTCTTTGCTGAATGAACTAAGTTATGTGTAAACTTTCTTATGAACACTTCCTAGAGACCGGACTACATTCTGAATTATAATGACTCCTTTGTATCACACTAGCAATTTTTCAAATTAGTGGTTAAGTATTTAAATTAACAGTTATGTATGTAATATAAACCCAAGACAGAATTATAAACCTCTATCAACAGGAAAGTTTAAAAATAATGGTACTATACAGGACAAATTTATCCTTTTCGCAATTGTTATTTTTAACATTACAAGAACTTAAATCTATTGAATTATACAGACTTCACACAGACTCATAGACACATAGATCCCTGATCAGTTTAAGGTAATACATTAGTTTGCTCTTGTAAGTAGTGAGAATATTTTAGTAACTAGCACAAATCACATTTAGGTAGCCACCAATCTTCAGTTTTCTTATGCATAATCTATTTACCTCCAAAAGACTATCACCAAGTAATAAAAATCATTAGTACTGTCTAACTTCCTAGGTTAGCAGTTAATTGGTACTTTATACACTAGCAAGCTATGGAAGTCACACTTTTCTCTAACTCCAATCCTACCATAGCATAGTTTGCTTACATTGCTGCAGGAACATTGGTTGAACTGTACCAAAGCATACACCTCAAAGCATAACTGTATTCAGTAAAAATCTTAACACAGGCTATAAAGTGGGTATTAGATCTCTCCTCAGCAGTACAAAGGGCATCGACTATTGTCCAGGTGGTGACCTATAATATAGGAAACTTTTCTCTCTTCATCTTCAAGGGTAGAAAATTATATGCTTAGGTGTTCTTTAAGGCAACATTTTTATTTCTACAAATTTCTGAAGCAGTTAAGTGTGCTAAAAACATCACAAGTCCAATGAAATAAATTTGTGGTTTCCTTCTTTGACATTCTCTATAATTCCTCCATCTCAAAGTGTGTATTAAAGCTGTTTGCCATAGAAGTGTGTTCAAAGATCCTTGACAGGCTTGGTTTCAACAGTTCTACCGAGTGACAGGACAGATGTTGAGTCGTATCATTCTTCAGAGACATCATCTGGTCTGCCCCAGGTTCCCTTCTATCGTAATAGAGAGCCCAGAGCAGAGTTATGGTGAGAATCATGGCCAGGATTTGTGTCACTCCGATGGAGATTCCCAGGAACCTTAGCACCTGCAGTTGTTTGGTTCCTCTCAAAAAGGAATACATTTTCTTCCCGCAACCCTGTAAAAGAAATAGCATGGTCAATATTGCCTTTACATATTTACAGAGGGTCAAAATGGTGACAATAATCCATATCAGTTAACGGGACCAAACGACTTGACTCATTAAGTTCAAGACAGTGACTCTCAACAGGGAACACCTATGAGAAGCCAGAGAGCAGAAGGCAATGTGCACTTTTCGAAAAGCTTTCTCCAGTGATTCTGAGGAGCTTACAACTCCTGTTTTCCTCTTGACTTCAAATTGAGATCCACAGGTATAAAATACAACAGCTAGAACAGGGATTGGCAAACTTTTTTTGGTAAAGGGCCAGATGGTAAATATTTTAGGCTTGGTAGAGGCCACGTGGTGGTCTCTGCCACTGTCTCATGAAAGCAGCTGTAGACATTATGTAAATGAATGGATACAGTTTTGTTCCAATGAAAGAAGCTTCATGAGCAACTAAGGCTAGAGGCCAGATTTGGGGCCCAGGCCACAGAGTGCTGACTCCAAAATTTTCAAAAATAATGTTTCATTATTCTTATTTGTATTCATGTTAGATTATAGTTCATCTGGTCAGAGATGTCTCCCCAAGGATCAGGAATGTTTCCTCCGTCTGCTGCTGAAGCATGCTGGTGGGTGGAAATCAATCTATTCCCTTACCCCTGCCCTCCAGATGATGCACACCTCTGTCCTCTGCCTGTGACAGAAACACACATAGGAGAATGCTTGACACAACACCAAGTTCTAATTCTAGCAGGTAAGCATTTGAAATGCATCTTCTGATCCCCTACAGGCTAGAGACAGCTGCTTAAAAAGGATAAATGAGATTTTTATTTGTCTGTGTTTAGTTTTAAGGACAAAAAGTCTAAGGAGTTCTTATGGTAGATATAGAAGAAAATTCTGAAAGAAGAGGAAAGGAGTTTAAAAATATAAGATAAAGAAAAGTCATGACCAAGGAAAATGGTGGGTGATGGCGCAAAGAAAAGGAGGTAGAAGTGGCTAACAATTGTCATGTCACCTCTCAGGTGACAAAAGCTTAGAGTACCTGAGTATCTTCCATGTCGCTACTAAATTCACAGTAAAGAAATGATAATTCATTCTTATAAAGGGAAGCTGATTCTAAACAAAGTGAAAACTCTAGAAAAGAACTGTGTAACAATAAAAAATTTCAAGCGCTTTGAAGATTCTTATATTTTATTCTACTTGAAAGTTAACAAGTTAGCCTGCCACAGTTTCATGGGTCCTGGCAGTAGACAAAGGCAAAGAACTTTGTCACTTATAGCAATAGCAATAGCCAGAGTATGTGCTGGTTATTTGAGTCCCAATAGCAACATGAAGAAAACCAGATCACACACACACACACACACACACACACACACACACACACACACACACACAGTGGGTTGTATTTTGGGAGAGGAACCCCAAGTTTAGGAAACCCTAACCTTTGATGATGAGCAGTAAGTACACTTGTACTTTGCATTGGAGACATAATCTTTATTAAACTGAAGAGTAAACACATCTTCCCTTTTCTCTGAAGGGACATAGCACCTCTGTATTCAGGGCTGTTTTCTATGCAAAAACCCTTAAAAAGATAGTTGAGAACAAAGGGAGCTAGTGCCTCTGCTCACAAGACATGCAGAAATGCAAGAGGCCCACGGAAATTATTCCCCAACAAGAACTTGACTTTTCATAGCTTTTACTCTGAGTTTGGGGTAAAAGTGACTTAGTGCACAGCCTACTGAGGCAGCTACTTGAATAAAAAAAAAATTAACAATTATTTAAACTACTTCTTTCTTGTTTTCTTCTCTACATCCCACAAAGAACTCAGCTAAACCAAAGAAAACAAGATACTGAATCAGTTGTTAACTTGTACATTCCATTGGAGGGGAAGAACAAATAATAAATAATTCTGAGATTTCCAAAGATACTGATCAGTAACCATACCCCAATCAATAAGTCATTATTCTCAAAAAATAAAAAACAAAACTATCTATTCCTGGTATATCATATAATGAAAATCAATAGCAAAAGGTTATGAAAATGTTGCTAATTTAACCAAAAGTAAATAAAATATTTATAATTTAATACTACTTAACAGTTTAATAAGATCCCTTCTACAGCCATCTTACCTATTTAATACACATACAAATGTGCACATGCCTGGATGCAGATTGTGTGCCCACTCACATTCTGTGAGAAACCAAAATAGTTGTCACAGAGACACTTCACCAAAGTTCAGATATTTTACTAAGAGTTCCACTTAGCTAGTCTATCAGTGCACATTCGCTCTTACGTCTCTGTGTAATTCCAGCAAACATCTTTATGTGATACCATACAAAGTAATGGTTAAGTTCATGAATTTCAGAGCTGGAATTCTCAATTTCAAATCCTCAGTCTGCTAAGCTATATAACTTTGAGCAAGTAAACCTCTCTGTGCTTCAGTTTTTCTATCTAAAAGCATATATAATAATAGTGACTACCTGCTTGGGATGTTAGGAGAATTAAATGAATAAACACATGTAAACACTTAGAATGGGGTCTAGTACATCATAAGAGTTCAATAAGTATCAACTCTTATCTGGTGTGTCAGCCCACAGAAGATTCAAAAGCTCAAATTAAAATAGATAAAAATCTATGAAAAGCGGGTAGGTATTAATGAACAAGTATGAGGTACAACATTCTTTAAAAGTATGAAAATACAAAAACTACAGCTTTGTGTCACCATTGAGTATTGATGCAACAGTTTTTGCCCATAAGAGCTAAGGTGGATGTCACTGTTTTTCAGGATAGTGAGTAATTATCCAAAATGATTACTTGTCACCAAGACATTAGATCACTAGCCTTTTCATTAAGCAAAATATTTAATATAGTTTGGAAAGAGTCACATTAAAATTGTTAAATTTAAAAAGTTTAGCTTTCGATATTTGTAAAATTAACTTATATGGACATATCATTTAACATCACTGTCATGCAATGCAGCACTTATCTCCAAAGAAATTGATAGAAAATGGCTGTGGATTATGGTTAGTTGGTTCCTTACCTATATTCTCAGTACTTAGTATAAAGATGGAACTTTAATTAGTAAAGAAAGAATTAACATGGACATATCGATATTTTGGTAATAATAATTAAAATAAATTTTAGAATTAAAGGTAAACAATTTAATACATGCTGATGATTCAATCTTGTGAAAGGCTATAAGTCAAGTATCACTTGATTTTTACCTTTTCAATAGTCTCTGGCACTTAAATTTTACCTATATATTTCTTCTTATTGGCATAAGATCTCCCACCTCTTTTGGACTAATTCATTCTAACCGGAAAACCTATGCAGGAAAGATAATATTTATTTTTTAAATCTGTGAATAAAATAAAGCAGCTCATATTTTGGCATTAGGAAAGTCTGTTTCGATTTTATTTTTAAAAATTGCATCCATAAAAAAAAGTACAGCAAATTATATTATCTAGGATGGTTTGGAAATGTGATATATTTGACATTGAATGTTCTAAGTGGGAGGGGATCTTGGAAGTCAATGAGTTTAACTTAACTTTTAATATTATGGCTAAAAAGCACTTCGAGAATGACATCAGCAAAACTGGCAGAGAAAAGACCTCTGTATAGTCTCTCCACCATATAAGCAATGAAAGCCCTAGCAAAAATTGTCAGAATCGACTCTTTTAGAACTCTAGAAATTAACCAAAGGCTTGCAGCAACCTGAGGAGCATTTATTTAATAAAAGCAACCGAGTCTCAATAACAAAGCAAGCTTTGTAGCATTTTGATTTGCCATATTCCCATCCCCCTTCCCAGCTCTACTGCAACCTTGAAAATCAACAGCCCACAATTTTAGTGAAAACCAGTGGCCTCGAATCCACCAGAGGCAACACAATAGGGGTGGAGCTACTTCAAAGCCCCATTCTCAGAGTATTGTCATTATTTGTCCTATCTGATGGTTCTGTAAGATCTCACTTGCCAGCCACCTTTATTTGAACCTGATTTGCAGCTAAACCAGGAGGAAGAGCCTTTTCTCCTGAAGATGTCTGTCAAAAGCAACCGAAGGTAACTGTTGCTATCTGAGGCAGTGGGTAACAGTTGCACACATGTGCAAGTCAAAAAAGTTACAAGAAAAAGCTGGGAGAAAGAGAAGCCTGTAGGGCCCTTGGCAAAGCTGTGACATATTTGTGGTCAGATCATGTCGTCCTGTGCTCATGCCCAGGTCCATGCATATGCTAAGAGAAGTCCTAAAAAGGCCCTAAGATCTCACTCACGTCTGGCTAACCTTGAGGCTCTGTGTACCCCAGTCATCTAATCTCTGTTCTTTCATTAACTGACCACTAGGCCGGCCAAGCAGACTTCAGGGCCCACACATAACAAAGAATACAGACTTTAAGAACTAGTTCAGTAAAGTCATTGATGAAGAAACAACAATAATGATAAACAAAAAAAATTGGGGGGAAGAAGGAGAACCTGATTTCTAGAGTTACCACAATATAATAATTAAAATGTCCAATTTTCAACAATACGAAAATCATAAGACATGCAAAGAAAAAAGGAAGTATGGCTCATACACATACGCAAAGAGCCATCAAAGAAAACGCTTCTAATGAGAGGAACTCCCTGTTTCCACTTGAATGACACTAGTTCTGAACAAGCACGTTCTTGTTGGAACCTGTCTTCTTAATCAGATGCCCTGGTCCTACTTCTGCCCTCAGATGATACTTTTCCCAAAAGGTAGAAAGCATCTCTTTGCCTTTAACTGTTCTCTTCTCTAGATTAAATGTTCCTAGTTCCTCCAAGTTTTCCAGATACGTATTCTTCATCTTGCTGATGGCTTCTCTCTGGATTGTGCTGATTTTGTCAAAGTTTCTTTGAAAATAACACTGATGTTTAACTTTAAAAAACTAGAAAATGCAATGAAATATTACAACTACCAAGGCTGTTGTGAATGGTTTTGGATCCCATGAAAAAACCTTGTCAGCTACCCCAGAAGAGTGGACATAGGATTGATTGTATGGCACAGAGTTAGGACCTGGCTTCCTTCTGGGTCACTGAGCCCTGAAGATTATCTCCACGTAGATATAAGCAAGGTTTTTTTTTTTTCAAAGCAAGTTTACTAGAGTTCTCAATTTTTATAACGCATTAGTCTTATCACTTCCTTATTTAGTTTACAAAACACATAGATAATTCCTCAAACAAAACAAATTTTAGTACTTGACTTTGTCATTGGAATACACTAAATTATAATTTATGCTTCTCTATCAAGAATCCCTCAGGAAAACATATTATCTACAGATAATTTAAAAGGAGTGGAATCAGTTGTCAACTCTAGATCATTTAAATTACATTCAAATATCAAACCAGATCACCAAAATCTGCTACACTGGAATTTCTCCACTAAGCTGTAATTTAATGATACATATTAAAGAACACCACAATAAATTGTTCAAAAAGGTGTGTGGAAAACAACATGGAAGATATTTTCCTAGGTAACTGAGAGTAGTAGATTAAAACTTCCCACTTGAAAAAAAAAATACTTTAGAATGCTGCTCCCTTTGAAAAGGTAGAATATTTCATTCTAACATTAAATCATGCAAATTATTATATCTCCTTTTCGCCTGGGCTTTCAAAAAGCTCAGAGGCAAATATGAAACTCCACAACCCCATGTGTCTTCATATGAAGCATGTCTAATTACTCTGTTCTTAACCCTGTTCTTTCCAATGACATTTATATTTAATTATTACTTCATCGTATCTTTCTTGTGCGCTGCAATGTCATTTATTTAATAAAAAAAAGATACAAGGTGTAAATATATAATTAAAAGCACAAATCTCTTTATTCTGCACACAATTTAATATCTCTTTGATGACTCAGAAGGCATTGTAGAACCCTGCAGCACATTGCTGAATATTAGGGATTGGTCTACACAGTTGCATAAGTTAAGGATTAACTTTCCAAAAGAATATTTCTCTTCTTGAGAAGACAGTATTTTCCCAGATTTCTTTGTATAAAATATCTGTCTTCCTCAACCACTCTCTAAATTCTTCATAGAAACAACTGCAAAGTTTATGGTCCATTCTGCATCCTCCTCATTGAAGTCATCCAGTCTGAACACAAACTGTGAGTTTATTGTAAGCCAATCAAATACGATTTAAACTTTTCGGTGCAAATTTGGACACTTTTGTTGAAAAGCAAGACACTAAGTCTAGAGAAGAAAAAGAACAGAAGTGTCTATATAATCTATTGTACTGTTCACAGATATTTAGTTGCATAAACAAAAATTTCTGTTAGGTGAGTCAGAAGAGGAAATAAAAATGTTAGAGTTCAAAAGTGCATTCCGTTTCACAAAGAGGGTTTTATTCCCAAAAGGAAAGAACTGAACTGTATTTATTTGCTTTTCTCAAAATAAAGTACAATGAGTTGATTTACCTCAGATATGTTTTCTTCCTAAATAAAGCAATGTTAGCCCTATGCTAATAACCTCAGGTAATTCAAAGCTAGAGTAAGAAATATTGGCTAACCTACTTGCTGCGATATTAAAATTCTGGTCAACTATTAACTGTAAATAATATTACCTTTTTATGAGAGATAAATTACTAATCCCTAAAATTCCTGGAATGTATTCAAGGGCATGTCAGGATGCCTCATTTCACTCGAGGAAATTACACACTTGAAATTATTCTGATCTATCTCCAAAATAAGTTTCTAAAAAGAGCGCCCATGGCTAAAAAGAATTAGGTGGACCTCATATGCTTATGAAATAAAGTATAAATGAAATCTAGGAGCCATGTGTACCAGTATGTTTTTATAATAAACTTTTGGTAATAAACATGACCCAAGTTTGAAATGACTGTGTTAATCATCAGGTACAAATAGTTAATCTTCTGCCTTATTTCTTCTACAATTAAAAAATTGAGTGAGTGCAGTTCATGAACTTTAAACAGGTTGAACTACAAGTTCTCCACTGATAACCATAAGTTTTGCAGGAAAAAAATTAAACAGCAAGTAGTAATATATACTACAAGACTTAATGTTTTCTTATGATTGAGGTTAACCACACCCATGCACAGGAAATGCAGTGAAACGTCTTCTTATTTTTTAGTAATGACAAGCTCTCATATATCATTTAATCTTCAATTAGATAGAAAGAATTATCAGATTTAAAAGACTGCATTTACTGAACATTTTTCATTTTTAACAATGAAAAAAAAAATGTTTATAAAGAGTCCAGAGTCAGAAAACCCAGAAGGTGCTGTACTTCCTAAGGTCAGATCCAGCAGCAGCATCCCCTGCCTGTCTGAGCAGAATCTTTACAAAATGCTCTTTCAAACACTCTGATTGAGCCCTTTGGTCCACCTAAATGTTCATCTATAAGAACCACGAAGGTGTCAAAAACAAGCAAAGTGGGAAACCACATGAATCCCCCAAAACCTTGACCTGAAAATCTACCCTCAGTCAGCACAAATTTACAAAACCAGAAAACTCATATTTTTCTGTCATTACAAGCAAAACTAGGGACAGTTTGGCTGGTGCAAACTCTAACCACAGATGGCTACGTTTTCTATTTACTTTAATCAATACATTAATAAGTTACTATTACTATTGTTGTGATTGTCATTAGCCACCACCTTGCATTGAAGATTTGCATTAATTAAGGACTTGGCACAAGTACATAATTAGGGTTTCTCATCAAGTAGCCCAGTTTATCTTTGTAAGACTATAATGAGGTTGCTTAATAGATTAGGAAATTGAAGTTTGGAAGTGAAAAAAAATCTACAAATACTCAGCTAGTCCCTCACCATGTAGTCCACATCTCAAAATTTTAGTGTCTCAAAGTGTGGACTTTGGAATCAAATAGATCTGAGTTCAGTCACTGAGTAGCTCTATGACATTGGGCTAGAGCACTCAGCCTCTTTGAGCCTCACTTTTCTCATTTGTAAAATGGAGATAATAATACTGTATCTTCATAGATTTGTTTTTGGGCTTAAATGAGGTAATGCATGGAAAAACACTTGCTCATCGACCTATACAAATGTCTCCTATTTGAAAAACTCAAAGTGTACTTTTTCAATCTCTGATTTACTTTAACTCTCAGCTTTTACCAGCAGTATATCCTGCAAACTAGCATTGTTCCAGGGATTTTAAATATGCTAATTCACTTTACTCTCTAAACAGGTCCAGAGAATGAGTACTCTGGTGATCCTCATTTTATAGGTTGGACCTCACAAAAAATGGTGAGATAAAGGAAGCACAGGTAGGTTAAAAACTTGCCCAAGATTTCACAGCTAGTAAGGAGCGCATCAAAGATTTAACCGAGAGTCTGGCCCTGAAACCTAGTCTTAACCACCAACCAATGCTTCCTCACTTAGAAACACTCACTCCCAACAACCTCTCCTTGGATTTCCAGGGTGCTACTTTCCCGTTCTTTTCTGCCTGTATTTAATTGGTGACTACTCCTCTGTCCTTCAGTGTTGCCATTCCCCAACTTCAGTCCTTTGTGGCTAACATCACAGTCCCTTTGTGTGGTCTTTCCTCCCATGCATCCATTGCCTCATACGCACTGATAGCATCTGTAAACTGCCAGTCCCCCAATTTGCTCCAGTCTGTTCCCCACTTCTTCATAGTGATACACGTAGTCTATGGGAACACGGTCTTCTAGCCAGAGACTGCATTTCCCAGCCTCTCCTGAAGACAAGCTTTGTGAGCCCTCTCTAACAGAATATGAGCGAAGGTGATGACTGTAGAGCTCCATGCATTGAATGTGCTCCTTCCCGCTGCCTCCTTCTTCCCATGGACTGAAACTGGAGAACAGAGCAACTTGGAAGACACGAATTAAAAAGTTGAAGCTATCTCACCATCTGGGCCCCTGGATGAGCATATGCATGGCAAACTGGACCCGCTGACTGGTCTATTAGAGAAAAACAGGCTCCTCACTCAAGTTATTGTATTCTGAGTTAGCTCTTTCTCTAATTCACACACACAAGACCCGTATCTCTGGCGGAGTTCTGCCTCCTGAGCTTCATATCTCCTACTGCATTTCTGCACATGGAAAACCTGACAGGACCCTTACAATCAGCATCTTCAGAGTAGAAGAGTCAAAACCAACCTAGCCTTACAGTACATAGCTTCTTCATGTATTCAGGGTCCAAGTCAACTGTCCTTGCAGCTTCCCTGTCACTCATTCGGTGCAGCCAATTCATTGTCCTGCTTTAAAAGTTTTCACTTTCATTCCCTCCTCTCCATCTTGATGGTGCAACCTGAATTCCAGCCCTTATAATTACTCACATGGATGATTCACAACTGTCTCCTACAGAATTCCCTGCCTCAAGATCTAATCCTCACCTCAACTCATACTCTACCTATATAATGATTTTTAAGCACAAATTTAAAATCATTACTTTCCGGGTCAAAATATTATAATGACCTTCATACTGGTAAATCCTAAAGGTAAAATTTGCAAGTCTCTCCTAATAAAAGACAAGGGGAAACGTTGTTTGAATAGTGAATAGGTAACAGGAAACTCACAATTAAAGTATGTCGGGAAAGGGAGTGAAAGAAAAGAAGGATGTATTTGTATTCCTGAAGCAAAACCAGTAGGACAGATCAAGGCCCGAAGATACAAGGAATCTGCCCCCCTCCCCGTTGGTATGCCCGAACTGGCCATTCAGGGTTTTGAATGATAAAACAGATATTATCTCAAGACAGAGCTCACCTGATCCCAGCCAGTAGTTGCCCAGGAGATAATGAAGTAAGGGGAGAGGCAGACAGGAGTGTCTTTGGCTTTATATAAAAGAACCCTGAGAATGGAACTTCTTGGGGATATTCCATCTAAGTAACCACTGAGCCTGAAAACTGCCTGTTTCTTATTATCTGGGCAGGAGATTCTCTGTGTGTTTATCTGCAAATGGAGTTTCATTATTAATAAATCAGAATCCCACAACTATTCTGCCTTCAGCCTTCCCTTCATAATAGTGCTTCAATTTTGTAAACATGTTTACCTTTTTCATTTGGCAGCTACTCACAGACTTCTGTAAAAAGTGCATGCATTATGAAGTCATACGGGGTCTTTTATAATCCAGCGCCTTGCTCCCTCTGTGCTGTCTTGCTTTCTGACTTTTCACCAGTGCCTCTTCGCTTGGAATGCCACCATTCAGGCCCATGCCACCCAAATATTTCTGCACCTGGGTAACACCTGCTTTTATCTTTAAGACCAGAAGTCCAGTTAATTCCTACCCCATCTAAGTGCTCCCATTGCATACCTCAAACATAAACACAAGGGCAAATAAGAACTGTCTACCCCATATCGGGCTCTTCTTGAGTCCCAATTCAAGATCGTCAAATTCCTACCTCTTATTCTAGCCACCGATGTGAGATTATTTCTATGCACATTTGATGACTCTAGGTTAATGGAATTGGCCAGTACCTAGCCAGGGACCTAAGCTACTGCCTCTCACTTGCTACCTTGGATTTTTCTTTTAACAATTGCCCCTGATTTTGTTCGTTTACAGTGTGGCAATTTACATCGTTCTAAGAAGAATTCTACCAGCAACTTGAGAGCAAAGTTACTGAGAAAAAAATAATCTCATAAATGTAGAAATTGCCAGAAAGCCACAACCCTTTTCCCTACCATGTCCTTTTGTATCTATAACATTCTGTCAAGTCTCTATCTCTGGCTCAGAGTGCTAAGGAAATATGCAATTAGGATGCTGTGTGTGAAAATTATAAAAGTTTCTATTAGTCAAAACAGACATATAGTTTTGACTCACTTTTCTAACTGGTTAGAAAGATTAGCAGAAGAAGAGTGCTAACAAAAATATTTAGGGCTGAGATACTGCCCCGGAAAAAATGTACATGGATCATAAAACAAAAACCATTTACTAAGGACAGCAGGATAAGGAGGACCTCCACTCTGGCTGAGGGCTGTGAGAGTCAATTCATGGCTCCCAGCTCAGAGCAGATAACGTGCCACTGAGAGAATAAAGCCCTCGTACGTGGTTCACCATGTGGTTCCCAGTGCGCTGCCCCTGCCTTTAACTTGGGGGAGTGCCCCTATGTGTCCACTTACTGATTGTGAGCACTGAAGACCTGCACATATTTGTGATCATTTGGATTCTCTGTCCTGTAAGCCAAAGAAGATCACAGCCCTTTACAGCTATGTGCCCTGCCCTTCTCTATCTTCGTATTTGTAATGTCTCCTGGTACTCAGAGAAACAAACAACCATCTAAAGAGGAAGAAATAGTCTGGGGTAAAATTATTTGTCATAAAAAGTATTAAGAGTATTTGATATTCAAACCCAGCACCTCATGGCCTATGTAATGACTGAGGGTCTAAAGAACATGTCCCAAATGCGCACAGCTGGGTGGAAACATCTCTCTGTCTAACCTTTACACAAACCTCTGTGAATACCACTTTTCTAAAGAAACAGTCAATATCTTTTAACAGTGGTCTTTCTCCTAAGTACAAAACAAAGAAAAGTTTCTTCGGGGTTATATTTACCTGACTTTCTGTTCCTATTTATTTCACATTTTGAGTTGGTCCATTTGAAGTAAAGCCTTTTGTGAGCCTGTTGACTTCTACTTATTTTTCTTGAGGTGGCATAAACAGGAAGAAAATGCCATTTTCAGTCCCTTTGAGATGTTTATGCTTCATTTACTATCTGAGATAGCAAACACTGCCACTATTCTCTACAACCGTGGTTCTTCACACTTTTAGATATGAGACAGCAAGGAAAGTTAATGAAAGCTATGGATCCTAGTCACTGAAAAAATGCACATAAAATATCAAACACTATTTCAACAGTATCACTTTCTCCTTGAAGCCCATCTGTAACCACAGAACCAGCTCAAAATGGTCCTATGCTGTTTAACGAAATACTGAGTTGCTTTTCAGAGACAAAAGACCAAGACAGCAAGTCATGCAGCTGGGGCATGTGCAGAGGAGAGATATTTGACCTCCAGCTGCATCCAGAACCAAAGTTCCACCCCCAACTCCCACTCACACATAGAACCAAAGGATATAACCAGAACGAGAACACCAGAACCCTTTCAGAAGCCTATTGTCTAGTTAGATCCAGTGTTGAGTCTTTTTTACGATAAATGGCCAAGTTCCAAAGTCCTCCCGTTAACACTTGCCCCCAGCACTTTCACATACATTTTCTCTTTATATGCTTTACAAATCCTTAACCTAGTCCAGAGAGCAAGATGAATCTGAGGCACCACTGGGTCTCCCATCTTCTCAGTTAGTGTCTTCTCTATCAATAAACATTTCCTTACGCCAAACTCTGACATTTTGAGTTTTGGCCTTTCGAAGCATCGGGCACACAGACTTTGGGTCAGTTACACATCTGAGCAGTGCACAGGTCAATGGGCACGAGGTTGGGAGCCGCTGATCTACAAAGACCTTTTTGTCTACCAGCCTTTTTCATTCTTCTTTCTGTTTCTCTTCTCCAGATCAAGTCTCAACACAGCAACCCAGTAACTGATATGGCAGAAAACTCAGAGATGAGCAAAGAAATAGACATGTCTTAGTCTTGCATTTAGCATCTTAAACTCTGAGTCTGGTGCTTTGCTGAGGCTAAGTCTCACACCTAATACTTAGAGAGTGTGACGACACAAAAGATCCCAAAGGACAGAGTAGTAAGCAGCCAATAATCACTGGCCCAGGCCACCTCTGGGTGGACATTTGTGCTTGCAGCTCGAGGCTGAAAAATACTCTTCAACAACTCTTTGCATGGTGGGGTCCTTCTCATTAATTGGTCTCAGTTCACATGCTACCTCTTAAGAGAGCCTATTTCTACGCATCCTAGCTACGTAGCTCTCCAACCAATGAAGCCATTCTCTGGCACATTCAGTGCTTACTATCACTGAAATTATTTTTAATTGATACTTTTTCTTGTTAAATGTCTACATCCGTCCCTAGAATATAAGTTATACAAGAGCAGAGATTTTTGTCTGCAACATTCTCCACTGTATACACAGCATTTACAACAGCACCTGGAACCCAGTAGTTACTTACAAAATATTTTGAATGAATGAATGCATTGAACCAAATTAATTGTCAGATATTTTCATCTGTGATTTTTGAATGTATACTTTCCAGATGTGTGTAGCTCATTATAAATATTTGAGGAGTTGCCAGACCCACCAAAATCTCTGATGGAAATGTTTCTAAAACTTATAATTGTTGCTATATTTCTGCTCTGTCATTTTTCACAGGTTTCAAATGTGTCATAAAATTTTATTGGGTCAGGGACCAAACAGACCACCAGATGGCTGAAGATGATTTATTTCCTTGATTTCAGACTACTGAAGAAAGGCTGCAGGAAGAAAGCCAGTTCTTATCTCTAAGCTTACAGAATATAAAAGATAAAAGGGACCTTGAAGTACATCTGGTCCAGATTCACTCTTAATTTAAAAACCCATTCTACCCACCAATGACATGGTTATCTGACCTTGACTTTAATATTTTTAGAGATGAGACACTCACTATTTTACAAGAGAACCTGTGTCACAATTGGACGGATTTTGATGAGTAAGATTTTCCTTCTATTGATTCAACATTTCCTTCCTGTGACTTCTGCCCTTTGGAGCAACAATGGGTAAGTCTAGTTCCTGCTCTGAATGATGAACTTTGAAATATTTGAAGATGTCTGAAATATCTCCCCTTATTACTGGATATCTCCAGCTGCCCAACACTTGCTCCTCTATCTAGACCCCTAATCTTCCAGGTGGATGCTCTCTGGGCACACTGCAATTAGGAAACATGTTTTCCAGGGCAAAGTGGAATGAAATCTTATTTTTAATGATAGATTTAATTATACTTGTGCCATAAAGCTACTAAATGATCCACTTTTGTAAGTCAACTATGCATATAATTATGCACTATAACATTACTAATATTAACATCTGTTATTAATTATAAAATGCAAAAGCAGATTACTCTGATATAATGAACCTCCATCTCTGCTGGAATTCTGTCTAAAGAAACACTGTATAATTGAAAATACCAACTTACTACTGAAAATCTTTTGAAGAAATACATTTAAAAAACTTTAAAATAATCTAGGCCATCAATTTGCACATGTAGAACAGTGTGGCTTCTTTCAATCTTAAAATTCATGGAACTATTATCAATGTACTAAAAGTAAAGCATCCCATTATGAATATTACTAGTAGAAATACTCTAAGAAATACTCTAAGACAAATGAATTGCATTTTTACAACAAGAAAATGTTATTAAATGTTTAACTGAATGCTGTTCAACTAAATACAGTAAAATTGAAGTGAAGACTTTGTGAGAAGATCTGGTAAACTGATTCGTTTTGCCATTCTTATAATTAATATTGGTTATAGTCAAACTATCAGTACTAACCACTAAAGAAGGTAGACATTATAATATATGTTGCTGTAGCCCAATTATTTCCCATATTGACTTGCCACTCCTTGGCAAGTTGACAGATTTCATTTCACATATTTATATCTATACTGCAATCATCTGCTTCTTCTAAACCTAGTGGTGAGTTATATTTCAATATCCACAATTGTGTCTGCATTTAATGTTATCTTAGAAATATTAACCACTGTTTTTGTTTTATAGGATGATAGGACTTTAACTGTTGCACTTGTTAGCTGGCCATTCCCACTACAGATGCCAGCCAATACTTAGCTTTCATCCAGAAAACAAGATATAGCACGATCACTGAGGAACAGAGACACTGATCCAACAATGCTTGTTTAGTATACACTATCTTGTATATTCCTTTTCATTCAAAGCCAAATGTTACTAAACAGAATGTTTAAAATGATAATAACCAAACACAATACTTTGACTAAAATATTTTGATTATCTGTTAAAACAAATAACCTGAGTGACTCAGTTTTTATGAGTTGAACTGTGCCCCCTCCAAATGCACATGTTGTGGTCCTAATCCCACTACGCCAGAATCAGATCTCATTTAGAGAGTTGTTGCAGCTGTAATCAGTTAAGATGAGGTTATGCTGGAGAAGAGTGGGTCCCTGATCCAGTATGTCTAGTGTCCTTATAAAAAAAAAAAAAAAAAAGAGGAGGTGGGGAATTTGGTGACACATGCATACAAAAAGAAAGCTATGGGAAGATGAAGGCATAGATAAGAGTGATGCTTCTATAAGCCAAGGAATGCCAGTGATTGCCAGAGAAGACCAGAAGCTGAAGGAGAGGCATAAAACAGGTTCTTCTTCATACCCCTCAGAAAGAACCAACTTTGCTGACATCTTGATCTCAGATTATAGCCTTCAGAAGTGTGTGGCAATAAATATCTTTTTTTGAGCCACTTACTTTGTGGTACTTGTTACAGCAGTCCTAGGAAACACTACAATTCTGAATCTCTTACAAAACAAAACAACACAACTTTGCATTCTTTCTTGTGGCATGCCTTCAGAGTCCAAAGTACTTAATTTGGAAATCCTAAATGTGTCAAAGGCTGGTCCTCTGAGATGAATTTTTTTAAGTCAAAAGTTACTTGTATGTAAGACATGAATATGCTGAGTCGTTTGTGTAAATAATCCATCACCTTTTTCAAATTAATAAATTAATGAAGCTGATTCTTGTACATATCTACAATTGGTTTTGGCAGAATGCCTGAAAGATATTTTGAATAATAACAATATATCTAGAGGAAAATGTATAACTTCCTAAGGTAACCATCTTGAAATATGTAAAAATTTAAGTTTCATAATACTGATGCGTTTTATTTTAAAGTTTCATTTTAAACCTATACTGTGTGAGTGTGTGTGTGTGAGAGAGAAAGAGTGTGTGTGTGTGTGCATGTGTGTGTGTGTGTGTGTGTTATATTATGAATGTGTCTGTTAATCCAGAAGTTTTCAACAGTGCTTTGTGGTACCCAGGTTCTTGACTGGAGATGTACTTAGAAATGATTCCAGCCTCCCAGCCTGAGCAGCTTCTCTTCCATCTGATTTATACTTTGAGCTTCCATTCTAATTCAAGACTATAATAAAACTTTCTGTAATAATGAAACTCTTGTATTTGCATTATTCAGTACAGAAGTAGCCAGTCCTGAGAGGCTGTTGACCATCTGAAATGTGGCTAGTGTGACTGAGGAATTTAAAATTTAATTCTATTTAATTTTAATTTAAGTAGTCACATTAATCAATGGTTACTATACTTAATGGTGTACTAGTTCCAGATTTTAATTTGAAAACAGAATTCTGCTGCTAAAAATATTTGAAAATGACCACTAACATGGATGAATAGAAAAACTGCTAAGAAAGAAATAACTGATGACTCTGATAAATTCTCCCAGAAAACACAAAAATTCAAGTTTCTTGGGCACATGACAATTGATTTTAATGCGTGAGCTTTTTAAAATCTGCTTATTATTAGTTTCCAGTATACAGTCCATTGGCTAGACATTTATATGGCTTATAAAACAATCCCTTTGATTATTCTTTCTCTCCCAGCGAGCTTTTAACTTCATTAAACCTGTGAACTAAACCAACATCACTAATCATTAACCAGCAGGGGGAACTGAAGAGTAGAGGCCAGTATTTTCTCTGGGATTTTTTTCCCTACATCTGTTTCAATGTATGTGAAGGCCTTAAAATACATATTCTTCTCAGGAACTCCACACTATGTCTACCCTAATATCCAGAGTTAGCTACACACTCTGCACATGTCGTATTTCAAAGGTCTCCTAGGAGGGGGCAATAGAACTGCATTCTAAAAAACACAATTAAAAATCCGATTAATTCTAAAATCTAGTTTTTTCCAATTTTGTTTGTTAAAATGTCATTAGTATCAGATTTTTTATTAATTTTTAACTGTATCCTGTTTCTCCACATATCAGAGAAAAAATTAAGGGCCCTTACATTTAGACAGAATTGGAAATTTTGACATGCTGTTGATTCTTATGTCATTATAAGAAAACTTTTATCCATAATAAGTTAACTACATATGGCCTCACCTCTTGATAAAGGTCACTCAGATCCTCCTGGTGGGCCTGTTGGGAACATCCTGGGAATTCCCTAACACAACAGGAATCTGGTGGCCAGTCCATCTCTGTCATCTCCAACCAGTCAGTGAAGTATACCACTCCACAGCACTTGAACTGCAAGAAAATGACTAGTCAGTCTCAGAAACTACAAAAATATTTTCTTAATTTTGGGAGATTAAACATCAGATTTCTAAAATTTTTGTGCCCAGAGATAAACACTTCTGTCATCACATAATGATATGTGTACATTCCACGCTGATGACAGAAATGGAGTAACAACGCCCATAATGGAACCATTCTGACAATAATGGCCATAACACATGAAAACAGACCACTCATGACTGAGTCTCACTCCCCAACTGTAAGATCCTCTACAAGTGATCATGTAGCAACAGAGTTAATATATATAACTAACAAAACAAATAGCTGAGATCTTATAGTTATCATTAAGTCATTAAGCCTCTAGGCACTAAAGAGTAGTTAATCCATATGTATATGCCTAGTTACCAGTTTAATTGCTGAATGAAATTCAATTACCATATTAAAACTTTCTGTAATCTCAATAGAAAGATTTGTTGACCAAAGATTACCAGAGTTGAATTCATTGACCAGTAACATTTCCAAAAATTCTTGAGATGTAAACACAGGTTTGGCCAACAAAATTTTATTCCACCAAATGAGATTCTTGAAATAAATTATCACATTCTATCACCTTAATCTCAAGAAATGATGTTCCTTTTGAATAAAGTTAGACTTAAGAAACATAGTTTTGTCTTCTTTTTGTCTCATTTCACCAAGAATTAGCAATACCTTTCTCTGGTCAAGGTTAGATACACTGTTTACAGACATATGTAGATTAGGTTCAGAATAATTAACCATGATAATTTTCTGCCCTTGTGTAGAGGTGGGTTACTCTTCCACATAGTAAAAAACAAGGATGAAGGGCAGTCACTGTGAAGACTCTGCCAAGAGTGACTGGCTCTGTGAATTATGTCGCCCAGTACATCAATCCATGCCGGGATTGACACTTTCATAATATATCAAGATCCACCATTTCAAAATTCAACTGAAATCATCTTCAAAGACTTCAAAACTTATCATATAAAATTTATCACAGAAAATTCTAAAAATAATTAAAAATTTTTCATTTATGTAAAATATTTAATTTTAAAAAAGAAAAAAATCACCTTAAGAATATTACTGGACACTGAGTAGTACTAAAATTTTCCCAAAAACTTTAAAAATGTTTTGGTATTTTCCTTTTATAAACTTGTTCTAAAAGCCATGAATATACCACAAACATCACAAATTAACTTGAACATAATTTGATATCACATATTTTATGTAAGTCCTTTGGTATCCATAAAAAACATAGGTAGTAAAATATGTTGCTTTGTAAACACCATAAACCACTACATTTCCAAGTCAGTCTATTTAAAATTCTCAAAGAAAACCTACTTTTCTCATTTCCAAAGGACATGTGTGTTTCCATGTTGGTGACAGAGCAGCTTTTGGAACCCTCTAACCCCATCCAACACAGAACAGTTCATTTATCTGGCCCTGTCAGGAAATGAGGTGTTCCATAGAAACAGCTTTTCCAAACGACTTAACTATATCACGTTCAGTGCCAAACACTTTTTTTATTTTAATAAATCACTGAAATTATTTTTTCTTTTCACACAGTTGTTTTCCTTCATCAGCAGAAGATACAGAATTGAAACTTTTCCTGAAAACTCCCTTAAGCAAACCCATTACCGAGCCACACGTGACTGTGGTCTACATTTCCTTGTAGTTTTCCTGCCTCCTTTAAAATCACTTTGTTGATGACGTCAGACTCAGAACATGTGTCTTGCTAACATTGTGTCAGACTCAGAACTTGCCATCACCACTTTACATATAAAGAAACTGAGGCTCTCACAGGTCAAGTAACTTGCCAAGGTCATAGATCAGTGTGTGGCAGAGCCTATCCATTCCAAAGCCTATGCTCCAACCACTGTTTTAAAATAAAGAAATACGTTTTTTAAAAGACAGTTAAATAAACATAACTAGGGCTTAAGTGAGAGTCTGCTAAGTTGACAGATATGCACAGAACGGCACTGAATGAGGAGTCAGGAAAACTGGGGCCTGACAAGGTCACTCTCAGCTAAACCATTTATTTTGTGAGAGTGTCACGGCTGAATCGTATGTCACCCAAAATTCATGATGATATTCTCATATTTGAAGACAAGGCATTTACAGAGATAATTCAATTAAGGTCATTACAGTGGGCCCTAAGCCCATATGACTGATGTCCTTATAAGGAGAGGACATTTAAACACAAACACATATGAAGGGAAGCCAACATGAAGACACAGGGAGAAGATGGCCATCTATAAGCCCAAGAGAGAGGACTCCAAAGAAACCAACCCTGCAAGCCCTGACCTCAGATTTCTAGACTCAGAACTATGAGAAAATAGATTTCTGTTGTTTAAGCCACCTAGTTTGCGGTACTTTGATAGGGCCACATCCCACACAAACCAGTACAAGGGGCTTTAAAAAACTCTTTCAGGATGCCCTGAGGTCTGCACCACCTCCTCTGTGGTGAAACCAGCCTACGATACAGAGGAGGGCACTTATGCAACAAATCTAAAAATATGTGTGCTACCCGTTGCAGGGCTTGTACATTGTCTATCTAGGTGGAGTCCCTCTTCCTACCATTACAGAAAACTCTTTTTTTTTTTTCTTTTTATCCTGGATTGTCATAGTCTACATCACAAATCCTAGAAAATAAAGAGCTCTGGGCAACTTCTACCCAGAGCAGTAGCTGAACATATCTTTCTGCAAACTTCCTAACGCTTTACTTATTTTCCCTGCATGTTGCTTTTACTACAAATGAACAGTAAACAAATAAAGTCAGGAAGCATTTAAATAAACAGGAAATCTGTGTTACAATGATAATTTTTACAATCTCAACAACTCTAACACAAAGGGCCAGATTTGGAGATTATCCTAGACTTGAACCTCTGCCGGGACCTAATAGAGAGTAACATAGCAGACAGCTAAATATCCATCGTGTGAGACACTGATTCTCAAGTGCTTTGTGGCCCAGATCGAAATAAAATTAAAGGAAACGGATATACTTGGTCATCTGAAAATGTCACTCCAATCACAAGAAAACTGCTTGGGAGAAAAGCATAGTTTGAAGCAAGATCAATGATTAATTTCAAGTCACCAGATTTTAAACATCTAAATATAGTCTCCATTTGAGAAGACGATTGGACACAATGATATATGGAAGTTAGGTAAAAATGCTAAAACTATCTATTCTTTCTAATGTTATTTTTAATAACCATAAGCTAAATAAGATCAACTTATCTCATTTAATCTTCTCAAGAACTCAAGGAGATAGGTATTTTATAATCCCTATTTTACAGGTGAGGAGACTAAGGCTTAAGAAAGTTAAATAAATTTTGGAAGTTCATGGAAAGTAAGCAGTAGAGCCAAGGTCTTTCTGACTAGAAAGGTCATGCCTCTAACAATACACTGATTCTTAATTCTCAAGTAAGAATAATCACTTAAAATTTTTAAATGATCTTTAAAATATAAGTAGTCATTAAAATTATTCAAATAGAACTTGGGTATTTATTGAGCAAGTCTCATAAAAGGAAACTTCATAGTAGTTTAGTAAAGAGAATTTTAAGAAATTCTAAAATATGTGTGAAGTATGTGAAATGAAGAGGAAATGGTATGCATAGGAAGAAAAGCAGAGCCTGGAATTCCTTAAAGTATTTCTCAATAAAGAATTATACCAGTGGTAACTGAATCTCAGGCTTAACTTTTTAGCACAGAGAAAGTGACCAAAGCCAAAGTTTTCAACATTTGTTTTGAAAGTGTGTCATTTATTCCATACCCTCTGCCTCGTAAATTGTAGCATTTACCTCTCTCTGAAAAAAATTCCAAGCGTGAGTAAGCCATCGGTATCTAGGTAAGCCGTAATTTGTCATCCTGGCTTTCAAAGTGACCATGTCTGACCACTGAACTGGAACCTGGAGATAAGAAAACAAAATATCAACAGCTGTACCACATAAAGACACACATACATTCACGTATTCACAAACTCTGCCACTTGTGGTCTCATACGCATACTCAAACATATCTGGAATGTATTATAATTGACAAATACTATCTTAAACATATTTGTTCGTGGTCCAAGTTAACTCAGAGTTACTAAATACTAATGGAACAAACTCTACATGTGAATTTTTGTACTAAATGATGAGGTACTGCATGTTAAATAAAATAACGCAAAAGCATTTAATGCCAACATCAAGCTCAAGGAAATTACAAAATAAACAAACTATATATCCTACAGATATGCCAGAAGAGCTCCTTATAATGAATGACCACTGCAGATAAAAGCCCTTTGACCTTATGTAATAAAGTTGTTGTTCTTTGCAGTAACTGCAAACTATGGTACTAACTAAAATGAAGGGAGAAGAATTAAGAAGAGAGAGTTTAGCTCAAGTCGAGCCTCTGAATAAGACTCTGCAATAAATTTGTAAACACCTTTCAAAAACTGGATTTTAGAGATTTTCTATAATTCCAGAGAGACTGTTTTTCAAATTAAATCATTTTTTGTTTCTATTTTCAAGTCCTTAAAAGAGTGTTTAATCATGACAGAGCTTCAGGTACACAACACAACAGCTGGCCAGAAACCTAGCCAGCCTATCATTCTATATTGTATCCACAGTGCCAGAGGAGAAAACGAGGCATACAAATCCTAGCCTCACCACATGTGCAGTATTAAAGTGACTCTTGGGAAGCTGGACAAACATCCACATCTGACATATAGAGTAACACAGCCCAGGCTTAGACAAGCAAGCTCGATGCGAACTCAAGAACTAGATCATTTGGAAGTTTTATTTTGAAAAAGAGTAATAACGATATGAGTCCTTTAAAAATTCTTGACCACAGAAATGCTTCATTTTTCTTCAGTGAATTTTTTGATTATTTGGAAATGCACAGTACAAATACTTGGGTACACAATTTTATTCTCTAAATAACAGACTAACTGGGTAGACTTAGTGTTCATGTAGTTTCAACAGTATTCAAGGAACTACCCAAAGTTCAAGCTACTCACTTTAAATTATTATTATTTCATATCCTCTTGAGCATAAAATAAATAAAGGTGAAATAAATTCTCTAGAAATGTATAATCTATAACAATATTATTGTCACTTTTTTGAGAGAAGGAATATTAGGAGGTGACTATAACAAACAACAAAAACAACAGGGAAACAGACTGGTGCAAAATCTCTTAATTAGGTTATTAGAACCATCTTATTTCTAATTTCATTTTCCAAAATAAATACAAGTTGTTTCCCTCATGTGACCACAATCAATCTGAGACCAAATGTGGCAAGAAACAGAGAAGATCATTGAGGTTCTGGCTAAAAAAGCACTGTGACCTGGCCATAAAAGAAAACACACATTTATTGGCTCCTTGCAAGGAACAGCTAAGAGCACAGAGCCCATTCTATGCAAAGGCTGGGTTCTGCAAAATTTGGCAGCTAATAAACTTTAACGGCACCTTTCACTCGCACTGCTATTAATGCAAAAGCAATAAAAAAAAAAAGAATCTGACAACCTTTTTTCTAACAAACTACTTTCCACATTTTAAACAGCCCTTGCTCTATTGTGGAAGATTTGCACAAACAAAACGGTGACGTACACCCTCGACTGAAATGGTGGTATGCTCCCATCTTGTACCGCTCTCATACTTAGATTTGTGGATGGCCCCTTAGCAGAAGGGAAGAAAGCACTGTAAGTATAAACTCCTTTCAATTATCTCAGTTTCTTGGAATTATATTAGAATCCAAACATTTCCATGCAAATAGCTTAAATTAATTCATTTCAAAAATGTTTTCACTTAGGAGATTTATCAAACATTAGTATGACATACAAACCTTTTTCAAATCCACAGAAAGTAAACTCATTTCTAAAAAGCTTTTAGGTGATAGGAGAAAAACATTAAATCATTTATTCAATTAAATATAAATAAAAATAGGAAAAAACAATAAATAAACAAACAAACAAACAAACAAACAAATAAATAAATAAATACCTTTAACTATCAAAAAGGACACAACCAAAAGCTGAGGTGAGGGAATCAAAAATTAATTATACTATTTACTACTTATTACTTGAATGTCAAGGAGATGCATTTATTTTTTAAAAACAGAAAGAAATTAAGAGAGACTATCCCTTTACCAATAAAACACAGAAACTGAGTCCCTGGAAACAACTAATTTTTCACTCCTCCAAATATATACTTTCTAGGGTATGGAATAAAAACCTGATTCTCTAAGACAGCAAGAACATTCTTATTTGAATAGATTGAATTTGAAAGAAAATTCTTAAGTTTATATTAAACCAGTTAGAACCTACCCTGAGTTTTCCATTTTTAACATGGGAATATATAATTATAAATTCTCTCTCCTTACTGAGCGTTGTCATACACTGGAAGCATACTCTTGGGGGTGTATGCTTCAGAGGGTTTTCCAGAGGGGCTGGGTGTGCGGCAGTGCCAGAGCATCGTTAACATATAAATTGAAGCTCGGAGAGCACCCACTTGTCTGCAATTCCCACTTAGTATTCAGAACAATGCTGCAGTACAGTAGCAGATTCACCATAAAATCTTTAATAACTGCCTCAGTACCGCAAACAACGTCAATTTTCTTACACAGCTGCTGAAATACCTCTCTGAAACAAATACGAAATGATCTCCCTTTCTGCTTAAGAGCTCTCACATTTTAAAAAAGTTGAAGATTCACCTGGGGAATCTGTCACAAATGCAAAGGCCCAGTTCTTCTGCCCTTCTTGGCTCTGCCTTTTCCTCTGTTCTGATTCAGCAGATCTGGCCTAGAGTGCTTTAATGCACGTTTTAAAGAATCACTCCAGCTCCTGCTGTGGACAATCCTAGGACTACATGTGGGAAAGCATCATCTTACTGAAATGAATGACTCTAAGATATTCATTCACACTGGGAAAATCTGGCCTGTCACCGTGAAATCAGCCAGCAATCTCAGACATGAAAAGGTGCGTGACTTCATGGTGACAAACCCACCGATTTTCACCAACGAAGTGAACAAACATTAAATAGTACTAAAGCCCACTGCAAGCCAGGGTGAAATGCAAACAGCAACCCAAACACGACTGCTGAAATCTTAAGATGAGAAACGCTTATCCTCATCCATTCCAACGTAACTATGAAAGTTGGGCCAGTGGTTTCACTTGCTGAAAGAAAAGAAAAAAGGAAGCTGAAGAGGTGGCAAACTGTGATAGCGCTTCTAAACTGGAGTAAACACACAGCAACTCCTCCAACACGCTTCTTAAAGTGGAAGACAGCTCAGCTTGTTGCAAACAGGAGGCGAGTGCTTACTACCTACGGGTGTACAGCTTTTTACCACCCTTTCGTGCAGATTTTCAAGCTTTCTCGAAACTTGCTGCAAATGTGAACCTTTTCTATTACATAGCCATAAATTGGTAAAGTTATTTGAGAACATGTATTATTTTTAGTCTATTATATCCACGTTTAAGCAATCTGTGAAATTAAAGACAAGTATCATACTATATCAAACAAAATATTATAAATTATGGTTTGGAACCATGCTTTAGGCACATAAAAAATGTTACTTTTCAGAAGTGCTGAGACTATACATTGTTATCATATAGCGTAAGCATTCAAATGAATAACTGTATGCCTAAAGCACTCCAAAGTATCTGACATATACGGCTGAACTGGATATAGCTTCAGATTGTGATCTTACGCTTTGAACTTACCATAATTTCTTGCTCATATGTCCAAACACCACAAGCCAGTTCTACACAGAAAATGACAAGCAAACTTCCAAAGTACTGTGGAAAAATAGAAAATTGATGCTGTTAGGACAGAATCAAAGTAAAACATGGTCATAACTACTTTATTCAAGAACCTTGTGAGATGGATAGGACTACCTCATTTTACAAACGAGAAAATTAATGAGAAAAGTAGATAATGTGACTTGCTCCAGAAAGTGCATAGTCAACTTTGGAGGACTTGATCGCTGTGGCCTTGTTCTTTATGCTATCACTTGCCATCTCTCCAGGTGCAGAGCTAACTTTCCAGAAGTTAAGTAGAACAACTGAGACAGAATGGGCTCTCTGAAAGTTCTCTTCACTAATTCCAGCAGAAAGAAAACAGTGTCCTTGCCCTGAGGAATCGTCCACTCCGTTCACGGTGTGGGGTCAGGACGGGAAACCAGGTAGCAAAGGTCACTGACTGTTCCCCTTCACTGGAACAACAGCTCCACTAAGGGTAAGGGTTCCACTGTGCTCCTTATCGCAACGCAGGTGTTTCACGAACATTTGTTACGTACAAAAACTGAAAACAAAACAGAGCCCTACGATAGTAAGAGACTAGCAACTTCCTTGGACTGGATGATCAGGAAAGGCTTCGTTATAAAGGTCATTTTTAAGATGAGTCAGTCATGACAAGAAGGTGAAGATCTGTGGAAAAGCAATCCATGAAGGGAAATATGAAGAGCAAGACTCCCTTTCAGGAAGAGCTAGTTAGTAAAAACTCAGTGGTACCTGGAAGAGTAGAGGGAGTACAAGCAGATGATGTCAAGAAGTACAACGAGCCAGATCCTTGTGGACTGCAGAAAGGACTGTGCATTCTATTCTACGTGTAACTGAAATCTATTAGCAGGTGACATGATCCGATGCGCACTATAAAAATATAATTCCGGCTGTTTTGTGAAAAGTGACCTGCAGAAAAGTCAGGGTGTGATCAGAGCAACTAAGTGAAAGATTGGTGAATTCCGGTCAAGAAGGCAGACTAGGTAAGAGCAGGGTTTGTCTCCTTCCACAGCCACATTAAAATTATAACCAAATCACAATACAAACAACTTGAAGCATCACCTGAAGCCTTGCTGATCATAACACACATATACCTGAGGTTATAAAGAAAAAGCAACATTGAGAGCAGTAGGAGGGCCAGAGAAGAGAAGTGGGCTGGTCTCGCACCTACAGGTGATGGTTGAGCACTAGGAGGGAGAACGCAACTGCAGAGGCCCACCTGAAGGAAGGAAGGGCCCTATCCCCACACAGGGGCCCCTATGCCTAGGCTTCCAGTCCTAGGAAGACGAGTTCCCACAAAATCTGACTATAAAACTCAGTGGGGAGTGTGGCTGTCTGGGAGAGAAAGAAGAAACCTGAAAACCCAGATGGCTGCCTTAAAGGGCCCACACAGAGCCTCACTTACTCGCAGACACTCTCACTGGGCTCCAGCAGAGGGTCAGCAGCACAAGAGGTGCAAGGGACATACAGGGAGGAGCTGAGCTGTGTGGCACTGGAGTGAAGTCCTTAAGGAAAGCCACCATTGCTCCTTTGTCAGTACCCCGCCAGGGCAGTCTGCTGATGGGTGCTATCATCCCTTTGTTGACCCCTCCCCTGCACAGCCAATACTGAAGCCGTGCTGGCCGGGTGTGATTGGCCTGCTCCACTCAACCTACAAATTGCCCCCGGTGGGCCCATTACCAGGCAGCCAGCCCCAGCCTGCACCTTCCCTAGGCCAAGCATTCAGGGGCAGGCAGCAGACCTCGGCTCACACAGGCTACCCGTGCATGGCCTGCACATTACAAGGAAGACTTCTGTTGGCAGGCCACTTGTGCCAGCCCAAACTGCAGTGTCTCTTGGGCAGACTGCTGGGGTCCGCAGGCGCAAGGAGGATGGTGTCTGGCCTCGTTGTGATCTGTGACTTTTGAGGGAGCCTGCAGGCTCAGTACTAGCAGCAATGTGCATTGGCCTGACGAGATCAGCTTGCTCTACTGCACTGGCCAGGTGAAATCCGCATGCTTTACACTGGTGACTCTCTGGGTCCCTGCCCACACAGCTTTCCTACCCACCAACAGCTCTCACAGCTGCAGAGACACACAGGCAAATGGCAAACAGCCTCAGGCCTTGAGGTGCACTGGTTCTCTTACGGATGCACCCGAGAGCCAGTACTGAGGGTATCTGACCTTGGCTCCCAGTGTGGTCTCTCTCCCTTGCCTAAAGATCCAGCATAGACAGCACCCATTCACGGATTGCTTTGTAGCTCCTACCAGGTAGCCCCAACAATAGAAGGCAGCAGCTACTCCCAAGAGGCCCCAGAAACAACACACCCAAAGACTGGTGTCATGTCACAACATTGCACCTCCTGACTAGCCCCAAAAGTGACATATCCTAAAGGTGGTCTCAACAGGAACATGAGCCTGCCGGTACAAATCCTACTCCATGGGGTCAGCCCCCACACAGCAGTTCATACTATATGGGCAGGGCCAATCTCCACAGACAGTCACTCCAGAAGTCAGTCCCAACCACTGACATGCCAGCAGCAGTCAAGGATTAGCTACAGCAAAAGAACACACGCAACCCACAAGGAAGCCCCTGGCACAGGTGATCAGAAAGACGGCATCACTAGGCCACACAGAACACCTACCACATAAGGCAACCTGACCAAGGCTGAGAGACACAACTCTCTTCCTACTACATAGAAATCAACACAGAGAGGAAGCTAAAATGAGAAAACAAAGAAACATGCCACAAATGAAACAACAGGAGAAAACTCCAGAAAAAAAGCTAAATGAAATGGAAGCAAGCACCCTCCAGAGAGAGATTTCAAAACTGGTTGTAAGGATGTTCAATGAAATTAGAGGGGGAAATAGAGGAGCTCAGTGAGGACTTCTACAGAGAGATACTAAGTATAAAAAAGGAAACTCAAAAAAGAAATCATCAGAAATGAAGAACAGGATAACTGAAATGAAGAATACACTAGAAGGAATCGTGAGTAAACTAAATGAAGCCCAGGATTGAATTGGTGAATTAGCAGACAAGATAGCAGAAAACACCCAAATGGAACAGCAACAAGAAAAAAGAATCAAACAAAATGAGGGAAGTTTCGAGACCTCTAGGACAATGTTAAACATACTAACATTCACATCATAGGGATATCAGAACGAGAAGAGAGAGAGCAAGGGACTGAGAACCTATCTGAAGAAATAATGACAGAAAACTTCCCTCACCTAGCTAAGGAAGCAGACGTACAAGTCCAGGGAGCACAGTCTCAAACAGGAGGAACCCAAATGACACACACCAAGACACATCATCATTAAAATGCCAAAGGTCAAAGACAGAGAGAGAATCTTAAATGCAGCAAGAGAAAAGGAATTTACACTTAAGAAATTTCCTTTCATTCTGCTAGGGGGCCATCTGTAAATCTTAGTGTCACAAGCCTTAAGATGACGATTAGAAGAAATTTTGTGAACACAGTACTTCAAGTCAGTTTTTCATTATACTCTCTTTAATGTTTTATGTCGGAATTCTAGACACGAACAATACTATATTTGCACCTTATGTTACAAAAAAATGTTCAATAACTATATGCTGGATCAGTTTTCTTATCTTTGAAAACCTTGGAAAAGAGTGAGACCCCAGAGAAAAATTACACTACAGGATACGGTAGTCTCCCCTTATCTGCAGCTTCATTTCCTGCAGTTTCAGCTACCCATAATCAACTGTGGTCTGAAAATAGTAAATGGAAAATTCCAGAAGTAAACAATTCACAGGGTTAAATCACGTTCCATTCTGAAATCTTGTGCTGTCCCACTCCCTCTCACCCAAACATGAACCATCCCTGTGTCCAGTATTTCCAGGCTGAATACACTCCCTACCCATTCGTCACTCAGTAGCTGCTTTTCAGATGGACTCTTGTGGCATCACAGTGCTTGTGTTCAAGTAACCTTTATTTTACTTAAAAATAGCCCCAAAGTATAAGACTATTGATGCTGGCAATCCACCTGTGCCAAAGAGAAATGGTGAAGCACTCTCTTTAGTGAAAAGATAAAAGTTCTCAACTTAATTGCTCTATTTTATTGGTTGTTGCTGTTAATCTCTTACTGTGCCTAATCTATAAGTTAAACTTTATCATGAGTATGTATGTATAGAAAAAAACATAAAATATACAAGGTTCAATACTATCAGGGGTTTCAGGTATCCACTGAGGGGCTGGGAACGTATCTCCCATGGATAAGGGGGACTACTCTACTTTTGCTTTCTCGGTTCCCTAACCCAGATTCTTTTCAAAATTGATGTCTAGTTACAATGAAAGCCAGAGCAGCCCTGAAAAGGTAAGAAAAATCTAAAGATAAAAAGTGGACATGGTCCAGAATCACGCATGCTGTGGGCAGAGAGTAGCATATACCTGGACGTTGCATTGGGGAGCACCATGATGATTTCTGGATCAACTTTATATGCTTTAAATCCCATCTGAGTTACCTGTCTCTTGTTTCTTGCCTTCTGGAGTCACTGACCAGCTTACAACGTCCGCGCTAAACCAGCGGGAAGGCCCCCAGCACAAGGCCTAGAGTCAGCGCCCAGAGGTATGTAATACAAGCAATATCTGAGTAGCTCAGGCCTCTGGATCCAAACAACAGTGTCATAACTATGGGCATGACACACGTCAAAAAGTAGTCATTATTAACCAACTTTGACTTCTTAAGTGAGCTTTACAATGGGCTAGTAAAACCATAATGTGTGTTGTATACGTCAAACATATACATCTAATACAACCTCCCTACAAGCTCAAAACTGGCATTATCCATCGTGACAGTGAGGACGTAAGGTCTACATGAGTTGAATAATCTTTTACCTCTGGGATAACTCTACAATGATGGTATCTTTATGATTTCCAGAGTTCTCATATGATGCGAGCTCTCTTATAAAATAATTCCCCTGTCTTTATTCCGCTCACACTCAGGGGCACTGATTGATTTCACCTTGAGATTGAAAGTACGAGTTTCATAGGCACTATAAAACTCTCTTAAAACAAATCAAATGGAAAATTTATACATATATGTTTTGTGTGTGTGTATACACACACACATATATTTGTTTATATATTACAAATAATGCTGCAGCTTCCTGGTCAGCTGCCTCTGCTTTGTTGTCATTGCGTTATCCTCAAACATCTACTCCTTAATTCCAAGGAAAATTTTAAATGCCAAATTCATTCTTACTACAACATACATAGATCACCTGCTTTTACACCTACATTTTCTTTTTCAGTGAGCTCTGAATCCTAGATAAAGTTATCCTCATATTGATTATTGCACCAAAAAAATCACTCTGCCACTGTTTAGCTTAAGGGCTGGATCTAAGTGAGGCATCTATAAAACATGGTGTTAATCCACAGTTTCAATAGAACAAAACTAGCAGAGAATTAAGCACCAGCTCCCACTGAGCTGTTACGGCTGGAAGTGTACATAAATACCACATTTCACTACAGAACCATCTGTTGTCCTCAACGGAACTGGGAACACGTGTATATCTCTCCTGTAATGGTGTTGGCGTGTGTCTCTCATGCTTCTTACTTTCCTAGTGCATAAGGTTTGATGAGATGCTCTGTCCCAATCTAGTTCACAGAACCACCCTCTCTTCTCTTTGAGGGCTGTCTTACTGGGATGGTGGGAATCATGTGACTGCAGTCTACACCCAGCTCTGAGATATACTCTTGTGATCTTTTGGTAAAAATCCCTAAACTGCCCTGGTAGCAGATTGCCCATCAGTATAATGAAGATGAAAATAAAGTCTTCTTCAATGTTACCATCAAGGTTGATTTGATACATGCATGGGAAAGAAGTATGACATTTTTTTAATTTGTAAAGCATTATACAAATGCCATTCCGAACTAGTTTGTGAAATACAACCCCATTCTGGCTTATCCTCTCCTCCTAGACACAGCCTTCATTCCCCTGCAGCATGCTGCAGCTTCTTCCTCATCGTTTTCCAGTATTTCAGCCCTTGTTCGCTATCATCTTACTTTTTTCCTACCCTCCATGTATCAGGGTTTCCCTGTCTGCTGTCCATCAATCCTCAGAAGCTTCGGCTTTTAAACCAGTTGGCTGCCTCACCCTCAGGTAACAGAGCTCACTTAACTGCCAGACCATGGGTTCCGACTGGCAGGGATCTTGTTCTTAAACATTATTTCATTCCCAGTGCCTAAGTGGGACCTGTCACACAGCAGGTATCCAGCAAATATCAGTGAAAATAATGATCATCAGCTTGCCAACCGAAAAAGACAATTCCAGATTTCCTTGAGTTTCTCTGAACCCTGAGTTTCTTGTTATCATTTGACTCCCCTGACTTCTGTTTACACATTTCTATTTTAAATATCACTTCTATGTTCTCCTGCGTCTTTATTTATTTATTTTTTTGGATTATACTATGATAATTTAGTGTGTCTTTGAACATTTAAGGCAATTTACATAGCTAAAGAAAAGAATAGAACTCTCCCCATCTTTCTTGAATTACTATCAACTAAACATTTTAAACAGATGAAGACTGGGAAAGTGTGTTTATACGAGAGAATTAGTATGCAATTATTTGCATTACAAACTGTTTCATTTGCTTTAAAAAGTATTCAGTACAGAATTCCTTAAAATCGCTGAGTTCTCCTATTGTAATTAAACTAAAATTTGTGTTCTACAAATAAGTTTTATCCCTAAGCACATGCTCATGAAGAAAAATTCATCAAATAAGACCAACTGATAATAGGACACATGCCCAGAATGATGCAATTAATGAGCAATGTCTTTCACCAAATCTCTCAAACTGAAAATAATCACCTTTAGTTAAAAAACGAGCGCCCCCATTGGGTTAGACAACAGAAGATTAGATAAAATACTGTATATAAAATTGTTTTACTGACTTTTTTTTAACTATCCAAATGGAATAATGTGGGCTCTGAAATGGATCTGGCTTCAGATTCTGGTTCTGTTCCATGACAACTGGATAACCTTGAGCAAACCTCTAAGCCTCATTTTCCCCACTTATGAGAGAATGTTAAAAGCAACTTGTAGTCTTGTGCTAAGAAGCTGATAAAGTGTCATCTCATGGTAAGCATAAATGGTGGCCACTGTTAAGAGTACCTGTTAGAATATAAACTCCATGAAGACAAGGGGTATCACAGTGTTCTGAATACTTAACATACTGCCTGACATTGAATGTGCACTCAGTGCATATTCCTGGAACAAATAACTATGATTGGAGGATGATGGTGAACAAAACTTTATCTCCTAAGACGATCAGTCTCACTCCCACTAACGAATATCTAATTCCACAAGGAAAACCCCTGACCCATGCGAATATAGCTGCTATTTTTTTCAAACATTTTTATTAGGAAACGAAAGCAGGAAGGGTGTTGAGGGTGGAGAACTTCTTCTTTAAAAATGCTGAAATCAATTCGTCTGTTATTTTAAACTAAGGTTGACCACAGAATGGCAAGAATGGCATAGGTTACCAGTTCCTGCATCCACTGGAAGTATTTGAGGAGGAAGGGAGAAACATGAACTCCCACCTTGCTGTTTAAGCCGCTGGTGACTTATAGGTAAATGTGTCCCCCAATAGAAATAAAGGAAATGTATTCCCCCTATTAAATGTTTTATATCATTGTATGCACAGACAAAATAGTAAAATCTCAAAGAGGTATTTTATTAAAGAAAGATTTATTAATAAACATGAGCTGGTTCCCTGACACTCTCAATCCCCAGGATTCTCCCTAAATAAAGTAGATTAAACATATGCCCTTATCACTTCCCCTCTTGAAATGTCATGAAAGCAACAATTAGAGGATATTTTAAAAGGTATAAACCCAGAGAGGGGGGGGAAGAAAAAGAAAACAGCAGCAAGTATATTTTGGAAGGTGCGAAGAAGACAAAAGAGTAGCAAATTTTCCAGCAACCCTTCAAAAGCTGAACATGAAACCAGTATTGGGGAGAGTTGGAAACAACCTGATTCACATTACAGGGCCCCCCAAATGCTCACGCCTTGGCAGCCGCAGACATTCCTGGAAGCGGATGAAGGTGGGTCTAAAAAGAGGATGACTCCTTGAAAACCTATTTAGGAAGAAGTTAGACTCTCAGGTGCCTTCCCTAGACTGTGTAGCTGGGTGACTACTCACCTCACCAGTACAGAAGTTGGGGGGTCATTATTCTGTGGAAACAACAAAACAGAGTCCCAGGACTGGGGGCAGTAGATGCAGTAGAGTATAAATACAGTACTGAAAACAGAACTGAAGTCAAAATTTACATATAGTTTCAACAAAACTCAAATCAAATCAAATCAAAATAGCACTGGCTTTCTCAATGAAATATTGGCAGCTAGAGGACAGTGGAAGAGATACTTCAAATTTCTGAAGAAAAAATGATTTCTAACCCACTGAGGGCCTGTTGCACAACTTTTTTCTATACAAAATCCTTCAGCTACCAACCTTCTCTTTGGTGTGAAGGCTTTAATTCTGTTTTTACTTTTATCAGAGTGCTTCATACACATAATTTATAGAAAAAGTTACGCAACATGGCTGAAAATTGTAAGCAGCCCAATTATACTTCACGGTGATTGGGACTAAAGGTGGGTGTGGCAAATGGAAACTCTACGCTCAGATACCATCATCTTTCTGCTAAATGTTCCTTCAACTGCTCAAAATAGGAGTGCTATGACAATATTTAATAAGTGTGGGTTTAAATGTAATTTAGAGGTCTCTTTCACTAGACCCTGTATAGAAATTTGGAGAAGTATAGAAATACTTCTCCTGAAGTATTACTCATTAAAACCACACATATAGTCAGCTCAGATCAGTGTTAGATGGATTATTTTTCAGGATAGTCCACAAAGCTAAGAATTTTATGTTATGGACAATTTCATTCAACGACAGAGGCCTGGATTTAGTTTATTTGCAGAAGAAAGACATATATGTGTGAATATATAATCAAGTATCATAACTATATAAAATTAAACATCAATAAAAGTATAATAAAAATATAAAAATCCAGTATACTTATATGTACATATGTGCATATGCAAATGTGTGAATGTACAATTAATTTATTGTGCCAGAGATTTATATATATTATATAATTTACTCCTCAAAAAAATATTACAAAAAAATCACAATTTCTATTTTTAAAAAAGAGAAAATGGAGCTAAACACATTTATCCATGACTGAAAGGCAATGGAACGCTAAGTTTTTCAGAGCACATCAGTTCTGGAGCCAAGCATCTGGGATTTGGAGTCCAATTATATTATTTAATAGTTGAACAAGCCACTTACCTTTTCTGTGTCTCATCCGTAAAATGGGGATAACAGTAGGGCTAACCTTATTTCGTCGGGAGAATTTAATAAGTCAATACACGTAAAGTACACATAACGGTGTCTGTCTAGCACACAGTATATATTATGTTAGGGATGCTGGTGGTGATGTTAGCAATATCTCTCAATCCATCACCTATACACCCCGACTTCTGGGCATGCATGCACACAGGCACATGTTCACACAGGTATATACAAAACCTTTCCTGCGTTTGAACTAAGGAAGAATGACCTAAAACTCCTATGTTTTTTGACAATTTCCAGTAGAAAAAAAAATACCAATAATATCAAAAGTTTAAGGATGGCCAAAAGGAATTATTTCCTTTTCCCTTCCACCTAACGTAGCTAGTTAAAGGCACAAATGCTGCTTAATTGCTATGTCAAAATCCTTGACAAATTACATCAAGAATTTCATTTTTCTTTGTTTTCAACTTAAATTAAAGTCAGTCTGATCAGCTTCTTTTAAGATTGGTTATAAAATTAATTTTTGTTCCAATCCACATTTTACAACTTGTATAATAAAGTATGGTGCTATGTAGCCAAGGAGTGCTTAACAGTTCGTTAAACAGTTCATAAAAGCACTGATAAATAAAAGTGATTTATTTTATTTTTATATCTTTACCTCTTTACTGTTAATAATTGATATGAATGACATTTTTAAGAAAGTAATAATCATTGCTTTTATATAAAGTATCTCAAATAATTTTCACTTTTGGGAAAATAGATTCTTTTGAAATTTTCATTTCTAATTTGTATCAGTCTAATGAAAACAAATAAAGCAATCTGCCCTTACAAAGCCAATTGATTTACTAAGTGCTTATATTTACTGAGAATATTAAACTTAGTAAATAGTTGAGAAATATAGAAAAAGACAGTTTTGATTACTAAGATCTTTCCTATAGAAAATACATTCTATTAATATAAAACTTATTCTCATCCTACCCAGCTTTATAGGGAACTGTGAGACACATAATATCTAAGGGAAACAAAAAATTCTGTATTCAATCTACCACGAGTAAACAAAGCACTTATTTTCCAAACTGCTTTTCTATATAAATTCCAACTGTAAAAGAATGTTTATATTAAAACAAAATTGGAATGTCTTCCTTGAACACTTTTACATAAGTTTCTTTGCGTAAGCAAGCAATTAACTAAGGATACTTCCTCAGTAAGAATATATTTCACTGAGAGAAAAATAAAAATTATAAACACTAAAGAAGTTATTTTAACCTGCTACTCTTAATTTATAACTAAAAACTCAGACTGTTTTTTCATAAATAACATTCAACATATTTTGAAACTGCAAAAGTCATATTTTCTTATCCTAGAAAATTAAGACAACTTGAGATTCACTTCGCCCAAATAAAAACTATTTCAAAATATACTTCACTGGACATTTTAGTATTTCAAAAACACAGGGCCTTTTGACTCCTGTCTACATGCTACATAACCAACACTTTTAATAAACAAAAGTTTGATTAAAGGCCTGCATTCACTAAATGATAAATGATAAACTCCAGCCTCTACCCTGTCAAATACTAAACTCTGCAAACTTTCAGGGCTAAGTATGTCTATGTCAGTTGTTTATTTTTCCTTTCCCAGTGATTGGAGATTTAAAAATATTATATTACTTATGGTTAGTAAATAAGAGAATTCCAGTGCCAAATATTTGTACAAGATAATGGAACAGCCGACATTCTGTTAAGAATCCACTGAGACTAGACTACTAACAGTCCCAAAGTGCCTGCTGTTTAAAACACACAGCCACACAAAGCCTCTGTTTTAGCCTCATTTTAAAATGATGTCGTAGCCGACACAGTCTTGGTACTGTCTGAAAGCCAATCATTTACCATGTCCTATGTCCATCTACAAATTTTTCCAAAAAAAGAGTCAACACTAAATATACTTCCTTTCAAGAATCACAAATAAAATGAGATCCACCTAATTTAGAAAAAACTAGAACAATAAACCAGTTTTCAAAGAAACAAAGTCTTGTAACTCCAGAGCCCATGGAAATATTCAAGCTAAAGTAAGAAAGTCTTGGCATGCTGTGGTCCTGTGTACATGCTTATATTTGAATAAATATAGAAGATGGCTAATAATGTATCTTAACTTACACCCTTTTTCAATTTTATTTACACTGGTCATTGCTATCTTTATCAAAGGTGTTGGTGAAGTTCAAATTAGCATGTGTTTGCTTCATGTGTTGTTCAAACTTTTTAACAGAAAAATGTGTTTTACCAGGATCTCTGAAGGGCTTAAGTAAAGGGCTCTGAGTTTCCAAGGTCATGATCTATATCATTAGCAGTAAAGCATTAAGACTAAGGCAATAAAGTAGGGGGACAGTCCAGACAGGTCCCCACACACATACATAGTTTCTACGGCTTTGTAAACTCGGTCTGCATGCGCAGTCCCATCTCTAAAGATTTACAGGGTGTCACTGGTCTTTGAAGAGGTTGTCTCTCCATAGTATTGGGCCATTCCTCAGAATGCAGGACAGAGAGCCCCATCACCAGAACAAGGACAGGAAAGAGCCAAAAGTAAGGAGTTTTTGAAATATCCTAAGAAACGCAGCCAAATAACACCAGACTCAATTCTGATGCAGATCACGCCTCTCACTCAGACCCAGCCAAATGTGGCCGAATCCCTTCCAAACACAAGTGGGCCTGAGCTCATTATCTCAGGCACCTTTATGACACCTTTTATAAAACAACGGGTTTGGAAATTGGCAATTAAAAGAGAACTCATACTTTAATACCTACCAATAACTTTTGAAGCTATCTATAGCTCTATGTCTGTGAAATTTCTTCTAAATCACATTCTTTTCATTGCTGTGCCTTATTTTCAGACAAGATATAATTTGAACTTATTTTTGTATATTCTCCAGAATCACCACAAACCTATCTGTTAAAAGAGCATTAAAAGTATTAGAGTAAAAATGTTTCCCTTAAATTTTAAAAATCCATGCATACAAATGTTTATTACAAGTGGAGAGATTTGTTTCTTTCTTTCCTAGATAAATCGATTCAAGCAGAAACACTTTCTCTCTGAACCAAAAATATATTTTCTTCCTTATTAGAAGAAAGTATAAGAACATGGCATGAGTCACAGTCACGCTTCATGTTCAGGAGAAAAAGCCATGTGTGAACAATGATAAATGCATTAAATTCTCACCAAAGTTGCCCAAACATCAGTAATCAGGCTAATTGATAGAAAAAAACACTTTGAATTAAATAGGATGAATTGCAGAATGGCTTTAAAGAAAAACACTTTGGTTATAAATATTTGAGCTATAACAATGTTGAAAAGTAGAGGCCCTTAAAGACCTGCTTTCATAAACAGATCAATGATGATCTGAAGGGAGCACATCAATTACCTGTAGGCAGATGCTTCTAATGTGCTGGAAAAGTTTGTCCTCACACAAGTCAAAGCAGTTCTACAACACTCTCCTTATACTAGTGAATTGTTCACGAAACTTTTTCCCCCCGAGACTGAAAACTTGCTGTAGCATTCCAAAGAGTTACTGTTCCCACCCTTCCACAAGGGACCTTGACTCCGACTCGTTTCCCTAAGGGCATCTTAGCCTGGCACCCAGTGCATAACTACATTTTGCTATGACATCTGAACTCCAGGATTAACATATGGAAAAAAATTCTAAACCATTAGACTTTCCCACCTGAGCACCTTTATTCTGTCATCAGAAAAAGGCACATTGTTAAAATAAAAGTGTGTCTTCCATTCTCTTGGCAATCATTTCAAAAAGGTTCTCTAAATGTGAAGCTATGTTGGCCTAGGAGTGTCAAGACCAGGTAACTATTTTCTCGCAGATAAACGAGCAAAAGGCCCAGAAGAAAGCAAGAACGGACACTGTCACTAGCTTATGTAGCAAAAGATAGATCAGTTCACATCACTCTTCAGGTCATAAAACTTCAAACTGCAGAACACACAAGCACAATATTAAGAATCTCCATGATCTGGCCCTAGGTCACACAGCCAACTTGCCCTGCATACTTGAGTTCTTTTAATGTATATACACCGTAGAGTTCTTTTAAAAGTAACTTTAATAACACACAAAAAGAACTTTTTAAATTAAAATATTTTGATTATAAAAGGCAAACTTCATGATGTTCCATTTAAAGGTCATTAGTCCCTGTCTTCATCTAGCTATGCAAACCCTGCCCAGAACTTAACATTTTAAAATATTTTAAATACTTGTTTCATAGAAGAAACACCAAAAAATTCATATTTTTACTTAATTAAAAATAATTCTTACATTGGCAAGTATCACCTAATAAAATCCCTATATTCTCAAAGGCAATGTTTCTAAAATGTCTTCCTAGTTGTAATCATTTTGAAGAAATTTGTAGTTTTCAAATTTTAAGTTTTAAAACTAAAATAATGGTAATCTAAAAAATATTCTGAGATAAACACTTTAAGATAATTCACATGTACTGTGTAACAGGAATACCAAGTGATGCAACTATAGTGTATATACTTTTTTTTTTTAATTTAGAGTTTCTGTCATATGGGTCACAAAGGTTCACCTTAATCTCAGCACATAACCAGGGCCTGTTACCTGAAAAATGGGAAAGATGTACGAATGACAATTCTGAAAATGTAAGTTATTTAAATTTATGAAATTTCATGAAAAAGGTCTAACTTTAATTCATAAGCTATTATTAGTTATCAGCTCCATTAGATACTGCACATTAAGTAAATATTAAACATAATTTTCTTAAACATTATCTGAAAGCTACTTTCCTCACCGGGCTTAAATAACTTAATTCTCTCTTTTCCATGTGTTATATGCCCTCTTATTTTAACTCTGTGCACTTAGGCATACTGTTTCCTGAGTCATCTAGACAGTGATATGATTTTAAATGAATGTCCATGTTTCATGTTTGCCAAAGGAAGTCAATAGACCAGCAAAGTCAAAGCAGATGAGAAAGCACAAACACTGCACAATTGCTAAATTAGCCGCAAGGTAGCATTTGCTGAACTGGCCACCAGCATTCACATCTGGAACAAGCCTTTCAACAGCACGTGCTGCTGCCAGAGAAATACTTGGCTTTGAACTCTGCTCACTCTAAGGACATTCACTAATTCAATAAATGTAGATTTATACGGCTGCTGTGTAATGAAAGTTATCTTGAATGTACATATTAAGAAACAGTGTGTAAGAAAGCTCTCAGTGTTTACTACGCCAGAGAACACCTGAATTATTCAAGGGCAGAAACACAAATACATGAAACCAGTCATGCTTCAAACTCTGAAGTAAGCAAAAAGTCCAAGGAGCACTCAAAATCCTATCACAAATACCCAATAAACAAGGCCCTGAATTTCACACAATTGTCCTAGGCCCCAGTCCCTGACACAACATTTACTGTTAAAGACATCTGCTCACATGGTTTTCTGAGGCATAATGAGAAGTGGTCATACCCATGTCACTTATGAAACAGAAGAGGTCACAGAGCTCTGTCGTAGGTTCTTAAGCAAACAAAAACGAGATGCTGCAAACTGAGCCACCAGATCCAAAAGTGTCTCAATCGTCTTCAGTTTCCTCTGCTTGAGAATTTTTTGAGTTTGACAGCTAAGTTTAGTAACTACAGCTTTCAAAGAATTCTAGTTAACGTGTAAAATAAAATGCATACATTGAAGGGAAATATTTCAGTTATGTGAAAACATGCATAAACATTGAATAATGCTTTATTTCTTGATGTCAAATAATGCAAACATTACTACTGTGTGCGATTCTTTATTCATAATTCTATCTCAGCAAGGTCTACGGAACTCAGCCACTGTCCACCAGTCCCCAAAGTCTTAGTCCAGACTCCAACCGTGGCTTCCAAAAGCAATAGTGTAACCACTAACAGGGCTCCCAGTGCCTCCAGCCCTAAATGTTATCATTTCATCCCATGCTGGAAAACCCAATGGTTTTCAATAGCCCCAGAGAGAACGTCAGACTCCCCCACAAAGACCTTCACAATGGAACCACATGCTTCTCACTGAGCACCGATGCCACATCCACACTGAATTTCTAAGTTCCGCCTAAGTTTTCCGTGTTTCTTTGCTCCTCGATGTCTTTGCACACACTCTTCATGTTGCCATATAGTCCCTTCCCTTCCCTTCTCCCCAGAAAGCTCTGACACATTTTAATATCCAGGTTAAGTAGAGATTCTCCTGCAACCTGCCAGAAGTCTCCAATCATGCCTTGTTCTGTGTTCCCACAGTAATTTATTTACAACTTTAATGTCGTGTTTTCCTTTGTTATTTTCTTTGTATTCTCCCCTTTCATCTTTGTACTTCAAGGGTCTGACACAGACTGGGTAGTCAATATATGTTACTGGAGGGAAAAAGGAAAGAAAAGGGGAATGGCCAGAGGCAGGGAGAAAGGAAAGGAGAAATGGTTTCCTCTTTTGACAGGATGAGAGAGAACTATGGCAGGGTTCTGCAGGCCTTTTAGAAAAATGACATTAAAGATTATATTTTTAAAAGTTAAATGACTACTTAATGCCTTGGAATTACAAATAAAGTTTATTTAGGTCTTACGGAAATAGTGCCAGTAATTAATTAAACGTATGATAATGGTAGCTTAGTGGAATAAACGTGCATGGGCTTCGAGCAGACTGCATTTGAATGTTCCTGACAGAAACCAGCAACTGTGCAACTCTGAGCGTCCTATCTTCACTCATCTGTAAAATAAGTCTGGCCACACATGGCTGTTATAAGTATTCTCTCAGAAAACAAGGGTAAACACTGGGCAGATGTTTAATATACAGTCAATGAAGTGATGGACCTTGATCTAGAAATAAAGTTTCAAAGCTATCAGCCAAAACAAACCAAACAAGATATTAAATTTAATCATTTAATTTTAGCTTAATGACTTATGACTAGCTATATAACTCTAAAATTTGTAACTACTTAAGAGAAGGCCTCAGAGTTTATAGAAAATTAATAACTTTTTAAAGACATTCCAATTTCATGCTGTGATGTGAAACACAAAAAACTGAGAATGGTTAATTTCTCCATGACCATTATAAATTGATTTGATTTCCATTATGAGAATCATTTCAAATCTGGTTCAATTACTGTCTATGTTAAGAAAGCTTTAAAAACGTATCCACACAATCAATGGCCACATGAAAAATCTCTGGAATAATAAAATTGAAAAAAAAAAAAAGGAGACTTTCCCTTTTTAACAACCCAAAGTACTGCTCTAAAACATGTGACATGCGTCCAACTTAATTTCTGACCAGCACTTGACTAGTGGTTTTCTGGCAGTTGAGCATATATTAGCATCACATTCTGACAAATGATGAGCTCCTGATGGTGACATTCAGCTGTCGTCAACATGGTAAACATGTCTGTTAAATCTGTTTACATTCCCTCTGAGCTGGCACAGCTTTCCTAATGCCTACATTAATAGCAAGGTAGAATTGCAATAACAAATGAATTTCATTTAGTCTATGGCTAAAAGCCTTGAGAAGTACCCATCTAGGCTTAAAACCAATTTCCATTTAGCTTCAATTTCTCTTTTAAAGAGAAATTTCTGCTACTTAAATTACTTTGAAAATCACGGCATATTCAAGTTTATTTTCCTAGTCATTTTTGGCTTGTTTTCCCAATTAGAATTTAATTATTCCTAATCTCCTCTAGTAAATGTATAAAAAGTTTCTGTCCTATGACAATTTCACATTTATTAAAAACAAATCTAGTCAGGGCCGGGGAGGGAGGGTGCAATTGAGGGGATTATTTTATGAACTATATAGATGTCTAACCAATGTACTGTATACTTCAAACTAATTTAAATAAATAAATAAAAATAAAAATAAAATAAATAATCTCAAGATGAAGAAAAGAAAACAACCTCAGGATAAAGGAAAAAAAAAAAAAGAACAAATCTAGTCAGAGTAGGATCACCAGATTCAGCAAAGAAAAATACAGGATGTCCATTTAATTTTGAGTTTCAGATAAACAACAAATAATGCTTTAGTACATGTGTATCTCAATATTGTATGGAACATATTTATACTAAAATATTATTCATCGTTTTCCTGAAATCTAAATTTAATTGGATGTCCTGTATGTTATTCGAGAACCTTAACTTAGGGTATTTTAACAACTTGCATCTATAATAGGTGGGTCAAATTTATGACCCAGTTTCACCAGGAATGTTTTCCTGTGGGTGGTCTCTTAGCCTGCAGAGTTGTTCTTTGGGAGGTGTGAGTGGGGTGGGAGGGCAGGTTGGTTATAAAGATCTATTTTGAAGCTCTCCCACTTTTTCTTGATCATTCTAATGAAAAATGGCATTTTGACATCAGCTTGAGCAGCACCGTAGCGAAGTTGCTAATTCTTTCTCAGTAATCACTCACAAGATATGAGAGCTCTCAGAGATACTGGTTGTCTTAAAAAAAGAAAAAAAGGCTTCCTCCTGCAAATCTAGTTTACAGGTTTAAGAAAGAAGACTTTGAAAACAGAAAAATGGAAAAGTTGGATTGAATGCATTCTGCTTGTTTAAATATTTACATCCAAAATAAAAGTAAAAAACTTCTTTAATTTTTTTATTTTTATGTAGGATAAAGAACTAAAGGGCATAAAGAAAGAAAACATAAGGGCTGTCATTCAAATATTTGCCAAAGATCTATTGAATCATGTCATATTTGCATTCGTTTTCTTCCGTTTAACAAGCCGTTCTCCTTGTAGTCTAAACCTATATAACATCCAGGCTTCTTCTTTAAAATCTCATTCTCTTCACTGCCTTCCAGGCACCATCCTCCATCAGAGGTGCTGGCTACCACTCCTCACACTGTTCTGATTTCCTGTCTATTATTCAATTTAATAAACACTTATTAAAGCAATAAGCAAGGTGAATGGTTCACATTATCAAGTTGTTTGTAGTATGGTTATAAAAAGAGGAATTTACAATAAGGGAAAATGTTGGACATATATATATAAGAACTCAGGAGAGCCTGAACCTGGGGCATTCTAATAAGGGTAGGAAAGAGGAGACAGGTTCCTGAGACTGTAGAATTAGAACTTACAGGACTAGGCAACTGTTTAGAAGAGGAAAGGAAGCCAGAGAAGAAACTACCTGAAAAGAAAATCAGATGTGATGGGTAGACTGGCAGGTAAATGGGAGTTGAGAACACAGATCATTCCTAAGGAAGGGGAAAACTGCACTGAGCCTAGACAGAGTAAGGTCTAGAAACATGCCATGAGGAGACAGCAGCCCATGAGAATGGGAATAACTGCCACAGTCAATGGGAAGGAGCAACCGAGACAGACACCCTGAACAGCAATTCCCCAAAAGCTGCTTTGTGAAAAGTGTATCCAACAAGCAAAGGAGGGTGGGGATAAAGCTGAATCAATCTACACTGGTCATAGTCCTAGAGAAGGTGCCAACCCTTTGGAGCTGAGCTTACAGCTCCTGCTCTTTGCTCAGAGCATCCAAAGGAAACCGTATGAGAGGTATCAGAGCAGTGGAATTGCCTGTCATACACACGAGTCTCTTGGCAAAAATTAGCAGTGCCCATATTCTCAATAAGCATTTGAAGAATGAATGAATGAATGAATGAATGAACAAATTAGTGGCCCTTAGAACCTCAGTCCTCCATGTCACCTTTATATGATAATGTTCTTTCTAGCCTCACAAACTAGCTTCTCATGCACAAGTCTTTATAACTCATCCTGCCTCAGGCAGAGACCAAATTACTTTGCTCTTCATTGATTTGTGTTACCAGCATTCAAACAGCCTAATAAAATCCATAAATTTCCTTCAAAATGTATTCCTAAAAGCCTTTGGGTTCCATGAAACATGCTGTCTGTCCCACCAAAACCCCATCTCTTAGTGCAGGGACTATCCAGAGTCATACATGTTTGGGGTGGGGGGAAGAATAGCAGTTATACTTAAATTGGTTGTATAAATGAAACATTATTTAAGACAGTGGATTTTAAAAATGACTGAGGTTTTTTTAGTTTAAAATAAATTATCCATCCTTTAAACTCTAAGTTTCATGTAAGGTCCACGTCCTTTAGTTTATGTTTAAATTACTGCCCAAATATCTTAAATGGCAAAATATGATTCAAAACCCTTCCCTCATTCAGGTAAAATTTTTTATGTTCCTACAAGTATTATCGGCACAGAGTTAAACTTTTTTATGCTCCCTACAAGAAATTAATGCACAACTAGACTTGAGAACTACTGACAAGGAATACACTCAATGAATTAAGTTTGAGGGCTTCTGATATGTCTGCAATTACATGTTGGCAGCCTCACTACCTAGTGCCAGTAACATGCAATATTTTATATACTCGAGGTGCTTCAAAAATCTATATATAATCTGTATTTTTAATTGACTCAAATTTTTAATGTTAAAAGAAAGTTTGCTAATTTTTAATTAAAGGTTTAATCATAAATTTTGAAATCACAGAATCTGAATGCTGGAGGGGATTTAAGAAGTGATCTAGTCCAACTCTTTCAGAAATTTTTTAAAAAGCACTAAGATCATATAAATTGAGATTGACTGATATGCACTAACCTATTGTAAAGGCAGCACCAGAATTGCAATGTGTACCTGAATTTCTATGTGAGTTTATATGGTGGATTTGTCTTCAAAGAGAGGAGAGAGAAAGAAACAGACTTCCATCATGACTGCTCAGTTCTAGTCCTGAGGGACCTGTTTAAGAGCATGACGACAGAAACAAACTCATACTTCCAAATGAAAATGTCAACACGTAGCCTGAGTAAAATAATTAAATAGAGCACACATTTCCATACTCCATCATTCGAGTAAAGCAAATACTCGTATTCATATCATCTCTCAAGGAAAGATTTCCCTTCTCACAGGATGGTGAACAATTACCACAGACTGGAACATGGCTATCACAGTTGCCTAAGCACATAATGGTGTGCTCTGGGGGAAAAATAAGACACTACTGGTTAGTTTTTTTAAGTAGAATGAAGAGAAGAGGGAAACATCATACCCATGCAAGAAGCAACAGATTTCTTTTCACTGTTCCACAGTATCCTAACATCCCCACAATGATCAAGAAACAGCAAACAGCAATCATGACCGGATGAACTACAGGAAAGTAAGTCAAGATGACAGCCTCCTCTACCCTGAAAGAAGAAGAACAATGTCACATTATAAATACAATACGATTAAAAGACACTCAAAACATAGTACAAGACACAACTGTTGTTTGTGTTGACAATCCTATAAATCAACAAGCCTCGAAAGAATGTATTGCTATTTTTAACATCATTGAGCTATTGCTAATTTGCCTGTTTGCTTTATTTTTATGCAAGTGGTACATTCCTACTTCAACTCATTTAAAATATATGATCAGATACAACTCATTTATAAGAAGTTGACCTACTATTAGCTTGGAAGCGTCAACCTGAGGGAACCACACTGGACCCTTTGTTATTTCCCAACTGAGAAGAATCTCCTCCCTCCTCTCCTTCCTGATCTCGGGCTCCATGTACAGCATTTTATTTCTCTCTGATAACTGATCCTTCCTAAAGAGGTGAAAAATTTCTATATAAAGAAAAACTGTAATATTTCTATATTAAAACAAAGAGGAAGGAAGAGGGATGATTTTTGCTAGAAAACTATTAAAAAATTATTAACCAGAATAGTTAAGAGTTATAATAATGATAATAAAACTACCATTACTAAGCTTCACTGTTAAGGACTTTACAAAAAATGGATCTCAGTTAATCCTTAGGACATTTCAGAGTGCTATACATTGCATTCTCTGTTCAGAGGTGAAAAAATGGAGGCTGAGTGATGTTTGGGGATCAACCTTTGACATTTGAAAAGAAAATGGCACTACTAGGTTTGGTTTCATTTTCTCAGGCATATAAAAGTAAGAAAGCTAGCAGTGATTTTCATAGAGACAAGTAGCTCTGTTGTCCTTTAGATGCACATATGACATCGCCAACAGGAGGACAGGTGACTGTTAATTTCATACCCATAGATGTTCTCTAGGATCGGTGGCACGCCTTAAGGACAGTGCTAGGAAATGCAAGCTCCGTAACAAAGGTAGCCATTGGCAGGGACAACTTTCTGAATGATTGTGGAAGAGCACTGCCATCTACACAGCTGCTGGCAAAGTTACCTAGAAACTAGCGCCTGAGGAAACCGAATGAAAGACATCAATTGTTAACTGGAAAGCCTACCTTGTTTCTGCAGTTAAAGTCAGAACGTTATTTAGGTAGTCCCTCATCCAAGCAGAAACTGCCAACACGCTGATGGACATTAACTGGCAAGAAAAAAATAGAAACTGGTTACCAAAGACTTATGCATTCTATGCCAGATGAATAGTAAAAAAAAAAAAAATTAAGGACTTTTGTTATATAATCATTATGCTTTTACCCAATTACCCCTTCTACCCATTGAAATTTATTGTTATTATTAATATCTGCCATTCCATTTTGGAATCATGTCACAGCCACTAAATAGAATGTCACCAAATAAGATACGGATAAATATACTATTAAATTGCTGATGCCAGGTTCAAGACGAGAATTGCACAAGATGAAGACCCCACAGAACTGAATTATCAAATCTACAAGATGAGCTTAAACCTGTCATATGTAAAAGCAAGGAAGCAATCAAAAATTACTGATGTTGTCAAAAAAGTCACAGGCCAAAGTTCAAACAATTTGAATATCAAAATAATAATCATAATAATCATAATAATAATAATAATAACAACAACAACAACAAATGCAATGGTTTCAAGAATCGAGTCTGCTAAAATATTTCAATTCATAATAATACTTAAAAAATCTCACTGGTCACCTTTGAAGGATGCTGGATACTCAACTCATTATTCAGAAAACTAATATGAATTCAATATTTACCCTCTTTCCTATACAAACCAAAGACATAAACACTTAATGAAGATTTTTATAGATTAATTTCTGCTAATATGTAAAGGAAGCATAACAGAGTACCACTGTTTAACAATGTCTTCTGGAATAATGAATTTCTAGGCAAAGATCCTTCACGGCTGCCAAAATTAGGTCAGTAGTTCTCAGTCCTGTCTGTACATCAAAATCATCTAGGACTCAAATTACTGAACCCAGAACCACCTTGCATCAATTCTTGGGGCCTGAGCATAAGAAATGTGTAAAGCATCCACAGATGTTCTAATGTGTAGTCAGGCCTGAGAACTGCTGTGTCACAGGAAAGGCTGATGGGAACTTTTAGAATGGAGAGATCAGGGTGGCTTAAAATACCAGATCCCCACTGACCAATCTTAGTATCACAAAAAGGAACAACCAAATGTAACATCTCCCAAGGTGATGTAATCAGATGCACACCTTTGAAATGTTTTTACCAAAAAGTCAAACTTGAATTTAATCAAGCTTCCAGCTATCACTTTATAGGGATTACAGGGAATAGATTTAAACTTGTTAAATACCACCATGGAAATGCAATCAGCAAAATCAAGAACGTAAGAAATTTTATGGGACAAATGATATAATTTCTTCAATTAAAAAAACTGGCAAGTGGAAAAAAGGAAGGAAAAATTGTTTTAAATTAAGAGACCTAAGAGATTACCTAATGCAATATGTTGACCTGGATTGAATTCTGATTCGAACAAACCAATCACGAATAGACATTTATGAGATGACTAGGAATATTTTAACATGACTGGATATTGAAAAATATTAAGAAATTATTTATTATTTTAGATATGGCAATAGTATATTAAGGTTTTTATAAAAAAAATGATTTCTTTTTTAAAAAAAATCCTTATCTTTCAGAGATACATGCTGAATGGTTTGATAAATAATCATGATGTATGGGAGTTAGTGGGAAGTTTATAATTATTAAAACTGGATAATGAGTAAGCGGAGATGAATTATACTGTGCTTTCTGCTTTTGTATATGTTTTAAATTGTTCATAATTCAAGTTTTTTCAAACAACTGTCTAGAATGGATTCAAAATGAGTCTTCCTGGGAAGCTTTTCCAAAAGCTGAAAGTCAAACCCTAAGTTCTGAAGGTCTGTCCTACTTTGATGGAAGTTTTTCTAAAACGTGCCTTATATTTATCTCCTTAAGCACGATACAGAGCAATTCTACTTAACTTGATTCTTAATAATTTCTGAAACATTAATGAATATCAGTTACCATTATATGTTACAGATTTATCTTTAAATGATGAAGTAATGAATATATAAGATTGGAATGTGTCTGTACTGACGCAAGCAGTAGCCATGAAACATGCTTTCTGGATAAAGGCTCCAAGGGAAGCAAAACATGTAGATCTCGGACCCCTTGTGCAGTGAAGTATGCGACCTGCTTAGAAGGTCAGCTGGTGAATTCCCTGGTCCTTCATTCAGCTTCAAATATTTACTCCACACCTACTACCTGCCTTGTATTGTCAGTGCCAGGTTGGGAGACTCAACAATAAATAAGAGAAGCAAGAGCCCAGTCTGGAGCCTCTCGTGGGACATAAGAAATAAATATATAAACCAGATAATTGCAGACTGTAAAAAGTACCATGAAGCAAAAGCACAGAAGAAAGAGGTAACCTGTTCAAGGTCTTACAGACTCTAAGTGACTGAGCGAGGATTCAGATTCAGGCCTTTGGTCTTTGGGGCTTCAGGCTCAGTCACTCACTGCTTTCCAAGCTTAGAGACGAGCACAAGTTGCAGAGACAGTGAGGAGACCAACCTGCACAGCATGCAGGCTTCCTTAAAAAAAAAAAAAAAGGTGCATGTGTGGGTGGGGGTTGCAGGGTAGTCTCAGTGATTAGACTCAGTCTGAATGTTTGAACCATAATCGTTGGTGAATGGGACTCAGGAATCCTTGGCCTAAAACATGTTAGGAGCCTTGAGACCACAATTCAGAGAATTAGGCCAGTTATCATGATCCTCAATTCCACTGGGAATGAAGGACAGATTGCAAACCTAATAAAACTACCCAGTGTATTAACCTTGCTTCCAGCTTCCACAAACTTAATGCTTTAACATCTGTTCTACATGCTTATGCTGGACACACGTTGGCCTGGACAAACTGATAACATGCCTGAGACACCTCGCCTTGGCTGCCTGCCCTTCACCTACCTACCCTTCGGAGGAGTCCTTCTCCCAAGCATGCACTTTCATTTTCAAATACAAACCAACCAGTCCAGTGTCCACACAGCCAACCACCTTCCTTACCGAGTTCTCTCGCTCTCAGTCACTCTACACCTGTCCTAATCACTGACAAGTCCAGGTGCCAGAGGCTGCTAAAATTATTCAAACTAGACAATACAATAACCCCCTTACCCTGCCTTACTTGTTCCTTCTTTAAAATGCAACGATAAAAGTACTTGCCCAGTTTCCCCACCTCTCTGCCTTGTGATGGACCCCAGTGCTTCCCCTCTCGGCCCAATTGTAATGAGATATCTACTCCCTTGGTATCTGCGAGTATAATAAACTGGCTTTTTAATGGAAGTTGTCTCCTGATGTGTTGCCCTTGCCATACCTCAATAATAACAGAACCCACTGAAACACACATGGCTAGCAGGGAACCATGGACCACTTAGCTAAGTCAGAGGCTACATGTTCCCCCTGTTTGGTTATTTATGGATCTTTAAATACCTTGTAAGTTTCATAGAGACAGGAAAGTCTATTAATGTGCGATTTTATTTAATTACATCAAATTATCTTGCAGTTTTAAATAATTCTCTCCTCTTTTATTACTCTTCAAAGTAGTAATTGACCTTGGTTTCTCCATTCTCAATTTTTTTACTGTTTAACCAATTTTCAGTATCATAGCCCAGGTGCCAGTAAATTACTATATTCTTCATTTTGTATAATGTAGTCTTTATACACAGTTCTTCTGTGTATAACGAAAAGTGTATGTCTTTTAAAGGGCAGAATCCAAAACATTTCCAGTATGATATAATGGTTAAGAGCATGGGTGTCGATGTCATTCTTCCATCTAAAAAACATGTGTTGATTGATCAGCTGCGCTTTGTCAGGTACTATGTGATGTGATGGAGATGCACTGATGGGCAATAACAGACATCATCTCTGATTTATGGTGAAATTTACTAAGTGATGAGGACACACATTAGTCAGCTCACCTGAGATATAAATGCATAACTACAAACTGTAATAAGTATCGGAAAGGAATAATACAAGTCACTATAAGAACTCCTTTTGAGGTGACTGACCTATTTCATAGGGTCACAGGAACTTCTCTAAGACAGCTGAGATCTGAATATTTGTACGTGTTTATTTACTTTATCTCAAGTCACTTTGACCTCAGGGCTTTCTCTTAATCTTTCTTAGTCGGCTTAAGAGATACGACAACTCCAAAATCAGTCTGGAAATGAAATCTTCACATACCTGATGGTCTAACAAATGGGTCAGCGCAAACGTGCTGTGATATAACTACCTACCGGACTTCCATGGCTTTCTCAATTTTAACATCTCAAAAACTGAATTCATCTCCTTTCCTCTGGAAACCTGTGTACCCCTCCTACCTCAATAAATGGTATAATCAATGCCTCAATCACATAACTGGCAACTTGGCAGCCAGCCAATCCTCTCCCTCTTCCTCAGTCCTACATCTAATCATTTTCAAGTCCTACAGATTGTTCCTGCAACTCGCCTAGTGAATCCCTCCCCCTTTCCTGCCACTTCTGGGTAGTTCAGGTCCTCAATCTCTTGTCAGGTAATTCCAATCGCCTTAAAACAGAACTCTCCGGCTCACAGATTCCACCTCATATTCGCCCTTCAGTTAGCTTTATAACAAAGATCAAGTTCTTCTGCTTATAAAGTTCTACCAGCTGACCCTGATGGCTCCTCCCCAACTCTACTTCCACTTTTCCCCAACTCTCTCGTAGAGAAAGTAGTTTAAAGTCTAGCAGGGCACACAGACCCTCTGAAGTCACCCTTTAACCTATATCTTCAACTTGTTTCCTGCCAGCTCCTTCCCACACATATTCTGTGCTTGGATGGAAAAAAAAAAAAAAAACCCGCTTGCACTTCTCCATTATGTACCATGCAGAGCTCCTAAAGCCTCTATGTCTTTGCCCATGCAGTCCCTTCTGCCTGAAATGCTTTTCTGCCCTAGGCCTTCTGTCCTCATGGGTAGAAAAACCTCATACTGAAAGACCAGCTCAGATATCAGCTGGAGTGTGAAGATGTTCTCTGAACTCCCTTGTTACCCTAGTCTATGATCTCGTACAGATTTCATAGAGCAGTTTTCTCCAGCTTCCTATTTTACCCACCCATCTCCCTTCTCTACAGCAGAGGTCCCCAACCCCAGGGCTGCAGACTGGTCCTGGTCTGTGGCCTGTTAGGAGCCAGGTCACACAGCAGCAAGTGAGTAGCGAGCTAGCAAGAGTGAAGCTCCATCTGCAGCACCAGCATCACAGCCTCAGCTCCTCCTCAGGCATTAGATTCTCATAGGAGCAGTGGTCCCTAGCATTAAAAAGGTTGGGGACCACTGCTGTAGAGAACATAGCCCCATCACACAGCAGAATACCAAGCTCAATCATGAGACCTAATATATAGTCAATGAAAAAATGAGAAAATCATTAAAGGGAGATGATTCCAACTTGCAAGATAAGCTATTAGAGATCTTCAGCAAAACTGAGAGAGACTTTAAGAAGAACGAAGTTCTCTATATCGTTGGAAGTTTTCCAGTAGAGAGGTGCCTGCTGAATTACCAGATCAGAGATTTCCATATCACATTTAAATGTTCTCAAAGGTCTTTTAAACTACAAACTTTGCATCCTACTTGGCCCTACTCTTTTTTCACGGTAGTTATCCAAGCGTCGTAGCTGTATACCGAACATTAGTCAAAATGAATAATATCAACCCAAAGCCCTATCTTATATAAACAAACAACTCTGAGAATGAACTGATTTTTATTAAGACATTATTCCCAGCTACATTAAATGCCTAAAAACAGCTCCATTCTCAGAGAAGGATTTTATATAGTGAGGTTGGGAAAATAATAACGGTAACAACAAATATAGTGCAACGTATAGCAAAAAACTAAGTTAAAATGAGACTAGTTCACCTCAATAACTAGTCCTGATGTCATTAAATCTAAAAGCACTAATTATGCAAGTAATTTCAAACTCCTTACTAATAATGGTATCTTCTACTAATTTTCCATATTAATTCAACTGTCATTCATGATATTAAATTACTAGGAATAATGTAGTTACCATATGTAACTAGTTTTATAACTTCTTATATTTTCTCCCACATTGCAAAATATTATTTGTAGTTCAAGGAAATATTTAGAAAATAATACAATATCACCTTAGAATAGATTTAATATCTGCTTAGCCAGATATTTGCTGCATTCATCTGTGTAAAACATTTAGAAAATGCTAGCTCTCAAGAAATATTTATAAATATGAAATCTGCTGTGTTGGAGATACATTCTGGTTTGGCTTGCATATAATTATGTAAAAATAAGTATTGAATCAAGTTGTTTTCTAAATCAGAATTTTATGTGTATGCACATTCCCTAAATTTGTTATGAAATGTATACCTACAGTTTCTACCAAATGGTAAAGTCAGGGTCAAAAAACAGATTTCTAAATCCTTCACCTGTCTGCCACACATGACACACAGTCTCACACAAGGTGACAGGGACACCAATAATTTCTGTTCAGGGTTGACAGCTATCTAAAACTACCTACCTGAACTTTTCCTTTTGTGTCATATCTATTAGAAAAGAGCAAACTCAGAAGAAAACCAGGGACTTACAGTCGTGTCTCTAGATAATTTGGAGAAGCCATTCAGACTTTCAAGACCTCTGTTTGTTCATCTTAAAAATGGAAAAATTGGACTAGATGCTTTTAAAATGCTCATTTTTTCTTAAAAATGAAAGGATTTAATTGTTATTTATTGAAAGGTAAGGTCAATCAATTCTTGAGCATTCAGAGGCTGGCAGCCCAACGTCAGCTCTTCCTGGTAGCATGTCTGCTTCATGCCCCTATGCCCGCTCCCCTCTGCCTTTGGTCAGTCGATGCCTCACCAGTTTCCCTTCTAACCAGGAGATGAGCAGCAAGAAAGAGAACAAACAGTTCACACTGTTTGAGGATGCTGGGGAAAAACAGGCCATGTAAATGATGGCTGAAATGAGTTCTGGGGATTACTTGTGGGTATTATTTAAACATCAAATCTATTAATTAAAGCTAAATAAGTCAATAGCATCCTGGAGCTGTTCTGACTAATAGTTTTTATAGATCATCATTCTGCCTGTAGATAGGAAGTCCATATGTCCTGCTCTGACCAGATTTTAAGCCGCTGTTGTCATGGCATAATTATCAGTAGCAACACCCCCTTCACTTTACTCTCAAAATTGTCCTGTTTCCATGACAAATTATCCTACATAGATGGCAGGTAAGAGAAGAGTAAAATGTCTCCTGCACTGCAGTTTCTCTGCAGTCCAATGGCAGTAAATGTCCCCAAAGACCCCACTCATGATTGTTCTCAGTGGGGACAGATGAGTGAGGGGCTACTGCTCCAGTCTGCAGTGGGGCGTGCATCAAAAAACCCTCTGTGCTTTTCTCTTCAAAAGGTGCTCCTTAAGAAGCATGTGGTTCACCTACCCATCTTTGCCCAGCTGAGCCACACTGTGAGAAAAGGCATATCAGCTTTGTCCCCGACACTAAAGTTCATTTTTAAAAAACACTAACATTTTTTGGAGGGCTCTCCATGATTCCTTAGAAAGAGTTAAAGAAAACTGGAATAATTTTCATAGTATAAAGTTGGGGGCTCGGATTTAACAACTAGCATTTAATGTGACTCTATGAATGCCATGGGAATGCCAGTGTCCACTTGCCAAGAACACCTGCAGGGTCTGCATGGGTCAAACACATGAGGTTTACTGCAGACGGCCAGCCAAAAAGCAACAGAACACCAAGCCTCCCGCTATTTCATCTACCTCGCCTATATCCCAAAAGCATGAACTAGATTTCTTGACCACTTATTAATCTTTCTTTACAAGTTTCTTTTCCTATTGCATCAGGGTAGTTCCTCTCTACTGGTATCTTTAGTAATTGTAAGTAAAAAACAGTGACTCTGATCTGCTGGTGAGAAATGAGAGGTTAAAACTACAAATGTGATATTATACTCTCAGAAAATAATAAACATATTTGATGAATGTTAAATGTTCTCCAATTTCAGAAATTTCCAAAGAGAACCACAGTTATCCATATACTTCTAACAGGAGAAAACTCCCATCTAAGAACAGAAAGCACTCACAAAGCCACAGAAGTTGTCATTAAAATGGAGGAAAGCGTTCATTTATTTAGACAATACACCATCTAAATAGTAAAAGCGTGATAAATTTAAAATAGACATAACCACGTCCCTTGCTCCTTTGTGGCCAGAATGTGAATCGCAGTCTCAAAAGAGTTCTAAAAGCAGCTTACTCATGGGCACCACATCCCATGTGCCTATACGCATTACAAGCCCATCACACTCATGACAAACCCAGGAGGTTCGGTATCTGTCTGCCGATCCCAGTACACCTCTGCTGGGGTTGTGCTTCTTTATAACATGGAAGAGCCACTCGATGGATAGCAAATCAAGGTGACAAGATGTATAGCAATGAGGGGATGCAGTGCATTCATGATATGGAATGGGCTATGGATTGTTTCCTCTTAGACATACCTATACCTCACACTTAAAAGACTCTTCATTGTAATCATCATCATTTGATTTCCAGCTTCCAGAACAGTGAAACAAAACTGTATAGGTGCCCCAGTGTTTTCCTAATTAAGATTTATTTTCCTTTTCCCCAAAATCCTTGTTGGGTAGAGAAGGGCAAAGGGTACCAAGATAGTAGACAGGAAAAAGTCTATTTAAAATGCCAAGCAAGGAGTAAAAGGCTACAGCTCTTGATCTCACAGGTAATGAGGACAGACTACTCAACCATGCGAAACTGGAGGCAAGAGTAATCACCCTCTCCACACTTAGCACGTGAAGTCCAGTTTAAGAAGTGGCATTCATACGCCATGCTGGTTTATTCTGCTTCTAATTCCAATGAAAATGAAAACTGAGGATGAATGAGTTGTTCCTTGAGGTGTGACACTCACACCAGTAGCAGCATCACAGAGATACTTTTCAGAAATTCAGACTTTCGGAGCGAACCCCAAACTGAATCAGAATCTGCATTTAACAAGATGCACAGGCGACATGTCTGTCCATGGAGGTTTGAGAAGTGCTGCTCCAGAGGACTTGGAGCCAGTGAGCAGTGAACAGCTAATCCCTTCCTATGGAGGATGTTTACTTAGCTGCAAACAAATTCTCCACTGTGTCCAGGAGGACAACTCCTCCTGTACTTGGAGAAAGAAAAAAAAAGACTTTGCAAGTTACTGAACTTCTCTGAGTAACTTCTATTTACCTAAAAAAAAATAAAATAAAATAAAGAAAAAAAGAAAAATTTTCCAGGGCTGTTATGAGAACTACATGAGACAGTAAGGACATGTAAGGATGGCCAGGCAAGTACCTGGCACAGGCAGGAAACTGCTTCTGATTCAGCAGCATAGGACATGAAGGATCTGCAAACACTGTTTTAACACTGAAAGAATAATGCCAATTTCCCCAAAGCTAGTATATACATTTTGATAATTCCACAAATATATTTAGTTGTATAAAATAATCTTAAAGTCAGTATGAAAAAAGACACCTTTAACCAAGACAAGAAGGGCACATGCTTTAAAAGAACAGAAAATAAAAGAATATATCAAATTCTAGAGAAAAGGTCTATTAAAAACAACATAGAAAAATTTGTTTCTTACATACCAATAGACAACAAAAATGAAAGCAATGAACAATAAGGCAAACCTAAATGTGGTAAATATTAAATATTTAATAAACATGAATTATGAAATGAAATTATACACACACACATATTTGTATATACAAAATGAGGCTTACGCTCACTGGTAGTAGAGGAAGTAAAACACAAAGTAACAGTGAGACAACACTTTAAATCTCTCAGATTTGCAAAACTTAAAAAGTATTATAACACCAGTAAAATGGCAACAAATATTTGTGTACATATAACGGGGTGTGATGGTACCCTTATTTCTGGGGACTGGATTCCCAAGACAGGATTGCTGGGTCAAAGGCATGTAATAGAAACTACCATTCCTATTTTACAGATTAGGAAACTGAGGCACTAAATGTGCCTGGCAAACAGAAGAGCTACCATATCAATGTTAGATATTTTGCTATCGTTATTACATATCCTCTGATAGCAATTCCACTCCTGCAGTCACAACCCAAATAAGAAAAACAATTTAATTAAAAAAATCATGAATGTACATCCGAATGTACATGAATGGATAGGTATACGTAAATAGATCATTGTATGAAATCAAAAACACACACACACACAGAAGAACGGATACTAGGCAGTAGCACATGGATTATTTTGTTGGAGGGAAGGTGATATAGGGAGTAGAACGGGGCTAGAGAAAGGAAGGAGCAATCTCAATAATTAGAACACACACAGAAAGAGAGAAAGCTGAAGTACATTTTTCCTTCTTTGGCGACACAAGGGACCCAGGAGGAGCTAAAAGAGTAGGTGTTTTTAAGAAAAGTTTATTACTCAGAAGAGCAATGTTTTTGATAAATAATTTGGGTTTTCCTTCCCCTATACAATGCAAATTAAGAAAATTTCCAAAGCATTATTCTTTGCTGAACAAAAACAAGTCCTAGTAATTCCAAGGTTGAATTGTCCATGTAAAGGCACTAAGATCACAAAAGAGTCATTATCTGATTATTTGACCTTGTCAAGTCACTAAGCCACACTTAGTTTTCTCATCCACAAAGTAAGGATGTTCGACCAGGTCATCTTTAAATCCCCTTTTAGGTATAAAAATGTGATGATTCTATAATTAATAAACATAAAGTAGGAAAGTGAAGAACTAGGAAATAGAGTGATAATTATTATGTATTTTAAAGAAACAAAGTTAAAAATCTTAATAGCTTATAGCTAAGCAGGTAATTTAATGACCCACTTAAAAAGGTACATTTTTAGAATTAAAAACTACAATAAGATCAATTAGTGATTTTACATTTTCAAGTGGTGAATTTAATTACTCAAATACTTTAATTTTCATGTTGAGAAGAAAATGTTGCCAGTTTAGATATCTTTTGGACTACTCACTGAAGACTTAATTTGTCACCTTAAAATGGAGCCATCCATAGGGAGTTCAACCAAAATGTCATCCTCTAAAGAGGACATGTAATAGACTTGTTAAAAAAGCTGGTCAATGCCAGGCAGTCAGCCAAATAAATAAATTGCACATTAAAATTTCTAACAGGAAAGTTTGAATATAAGTTACTAATAGAATACAAAAATTGTCAAAAAAAAAAAACATTATCTACTTAATCATGAAAGCTTCCTGAAGCAACAAAGTTTTAATTTTTATATTTCCTCACATGTTTTAGAAATAATAATGTGATTATTAATAACACTTAATGAAAATGTATGTCTGGATGCAAAGCATAATAAGTCACTAACTCATAGGGCATAAAGATTTCCATGAGCTTGTTAAATTTAATGTATTTTATTGCCTTAAATGGTTATGGGATTTTCCAAGAGCATACAAAAAATTCCTTAAAACTCCGCCAACTTAGAAATAGTTACGTGAAACCCACCTTTTCTAGAAAAATCTATCCAGTCTTTTGATAGGCTATCTTACGAATTCCCACAAAAACAGCAAGGCTGCTCTCCACAACCAGGTTCTAGAAGCTAGTGTGACAGAGGGAAACCATTAACGGCTTGCACAGTTATCTGAAATTCCTGAAAACAAGCAGTTCCCTAAGTAGTATGGCATAATTCTCTTATCTACAAGCACAAGCACGTGCATTTATTTATATCCCTAGATTAACTTCGAGTCTAATTTTACTGCTACTAGTATCCAGGGGTGGATTTCTTTTTCCAGATGGAACTTGAGCTACATCAAAGGCATTTTAAGGTCAAAATTTACTTCTCTGAAAAGCAGAGGGTGTGATCCCCTGCAACTCACTAGGACTTAGCCAGGCCCTTTGGCGCGTTGCGTGGAGGCTGTAGGAAACCCCATCCAGCGGTCCCCACCTGTTGGTGCAGGGGAACGGTTGGACTTACCCAAAAAAGCAGATTGAGGGCGTACAGCAGGCAGCGAAGGCACTTCACGGAATCTTCTCTGGCCATTGTGAGCCCCGGAAGGGAGAAGCCCCATCTTCTCACCACATCCTACCTCCCGGGGCGAAGCAGCAGTGATCTGCAGAGGGCAGGGCAGAACAGGGCCCTGTCGCCTCCGCCTCCGCACCCCCAGCCCATCCCTCCTCTGCCGGTCCTCAGTTCATTCTAGAAACCGCGCCACCGAAAATCCCCTGGTAAAGCGATCCCAGTAATCGAATTCCCCAGAGAGCCGGACCGGCTGCAAAGAACACCTGCCGGGAAGGGAAACTGACGCGCTCGGGTGAATGAAGGCGCTCGGCCACCTCCAGGTCCCGAGGGCCACGCGGAGGTGTCCCCTGCACTCGGACGACTCGCTCTTTAAAACCGCCCTGCATCCGCGCCCCGGCTCGGGGCAGCTCGGCTCGGAACTGCCCCGAAGGTCAGAAACCCACCTGCCCCCGGGGACGGCACAGGCGCCGCCGGCGGGTCTGGGTGAGAACGTCCCTCTCTCTCGTTCGGGTAGTTTCTGCCCTGCCCCCCGCCCCCCGCAACACCACCCCCCCACACACTGCATCCCGCAGCTCGGGTGCGAAGGCGGGGCCCTGGGAGGGGGACGCGGGGGGGGGGGGACGCAGCACGGAGCTGGGACTCCGCCCCGCGCCTAGGGTTTCCCTGCGAAAACGTGAGAAATGGGGTTTCGGCCCCGGAATGATGGCTTAGCCTGGGGCCGGGGGCAGGGAGGAGCGGGGGGAAGCGGGGCCGGCGCAGCCGGGCGGACGCCGGCTGGGTGCTCCCCGGCCCCTCCCCGGCCGCCGCCGCGACCCCGGCCCCCGCGGCCGGAGGAGCACAAAGCCCGGCGCGGTCGGGCCCCCGGCAGGGCGCGGGGGGGCACCCCGCACCCCGCACCCCGGGCCGCGGGCAGGACGGGCACTCACCGTGGGCGCGCGGCTCCGGCCCCGCTCCCGCCGGGTCACGCCGCGGAGCCCGAGGGCGGCATCGGCCCCAGCGGGACGCGCTTCCTCCTGCTCCTCTCCCGCCCGCGCCGCCGCCGCCGCCGCCTGGGAAAAGGGGGAAAAGAGAGAGAGCCGGGCAGCAGCTGCTGGAAAGTCGCCGCCGGGCCACCTCCCAGCGCGGCGGTCCCTCCCGGGTCCCCGCCGAGTCCGGACGAGGCCGCTCGCGCTCCGGGCGCATGCTCCGGCCGCCCTGCCCGGGGGAGCCCTGGCCGCGGCTGGTCCCCGCGCCGACGGGACCCGCGAGGAGACTCCTTACCTCCACGAGACAGGGTCCAGAGACCAGATGAAGTCTGGGGACGGGGGGGGGCACTCCGAGCCGAAAAGCCTTCGAAACGGTGCTGTCGTCGGGGGCGGGAGGCTGGGTTATGACCACAGGGAAACGGGCTTTGATTATATAAAAATATTTGTGTTTGAGAAGGGGGGCGCAGGGGTGGCCCGACCCAGTTCCTGCTGCAATGAGGAGCCAGTTTTCACAACCTTTCGGGAACCTCCTCCTGTGATTTGTCACCAACCTGATGCCCTGTGAACCCTCTGAATGCTTTGCTGCCCTCCCTGATTAAGACAAAACGAAACAAAACAGTTCTGGCCCACTTCCACGGAGCACGCGTTGCATTTACCTAAACCCCCGAGTGACGTTCCATGTCCGCTGACATCCAGAATGGGAGGAGAGAATCTGTTTAACTTTCACAAGTCATCCAAAGTTTGCAAAGTTTTCTCCCAACAAGATTGCTTTAAGTGGGCCATTTATCTTGAATTCTGCACATAGTAATGGGAATTTGATTTTTTTTTTCAACTAGGAATTCAGGAAATATTAAAGTAATGAGACTATTCTTCCAAAAATATCTTCCCTTTGGGAAAGAAGTTTCACACTTAAAAATTACTCCATCATCTTCTCCATATAAAATATTTATATTTTATGCCCTGTAGTAGGCCACATTTTTATGATTATTTTTGTGCCTACTGTGTGGCAAATAAATCTTCATAACAAATCTGAATTCCCTGAAATACAAGCAACATCTCTGAGGAAACCTAATAATGGGAGTCCTCTTTATTTTCTTTCAAGAGAAAAAGAAAATTGGAGTCCCATGTCCATCACTGCCTGTCCACGGTCAGTTGCTGCATGACCAGAATGACAATGAGATACACACTTGTTTGGGTAGAAGTAAAATGAAGACTAAAAAAGAACCTGAGTGTTTGGGGTTAGAATTAGGATAGTTGTTGGTAAGCAAGTCACTAAGCTAAATTTAAAGCAGCAAGCTCAAAAAAGCACAAAGATAGCCATTCACACAAGACCCCAAGAAAAATGTCCTGTCATCCATCAGGTAACTCTAACTCTGGCAACAAAGTATCTTCTAGAATCCTGGAGAAGAGTAAAGAAACACACTTTTATCCACTATCTCTGCTCAAGTTCAGAGAAATGCTGAAACAACCTACCATCTGAATACTACTGGCATCACGCATGTCTCTGGGAGACAGGAACACCCCACATTGAGGAAGCCTATAATAACCATTAAAACTGACAAAAAAAAATTGCAAATAATTTCTGTATCACTAAACAGAGATCTTCTTCTATTTATATAAAGCGGTTACATGTCTTCCCACAATTTATAAACTTTTACAGGCCCTAGAATAATACTATTTTAGAGGAAGGTGCTTTAGAATTATATAGGCTCCTCCACTCAATATTACAACACTAGTTAAATTCCATTCCCAGCTAAAATCCAGAATGGTGCGATCTAAATAACTTCAATGAGTCTTAAAATTGCCGTCTATTAGAATCACTTAGGAAGTTTTGAAAAAAATCCTAATGCTTAAGCCATAATTGTCACCAATTAAATCAGAATTTCTGCAGCTGTGGCCTAGGTATCCCGATTTTTCAAAGTTCCCAAGTTAATTCTAATCTGCAGCTACGTTTGAAAACCCCTGCCACTAACGCACTGCAGATGCCTGAAAACCAGCAGAGGGGTCTTTTCAGGTTTAGCTGGATCAACTCCCTCACCTATGAGTTGATAAATTAAATTTAATATCCCAGAACTGTAGTTACCTTTTTAATATCCCTGATGAACAGTCATCAGAGTCTGTGACTCAACATTTCAAGAGAGGAGACCTCGCCACATTTGAGACATTGCAAATCAGGGCAGTTTTGATTGTTTAAACCCGACTGTACTCTTTAACTTCTACCCCTCAACTCTAGTTCTCCCTTTGGGGGTCCACAGCATGAGCAATCCTCCCATCAACACCCCTTCAACTCCCTCTCCAATCTTCCTCTTTTCTATGATTACAGAAGCAGGGTAGGACTTGACATCACAGCTGTCATTTTGTGAGATCTGTGTTTTTCTCTGTGAAAATAACTTTTCTTGTGTGTGCACCAAAGGAAGATAGAAAAACCCCAAATAGGCAAGACACTTTGAATGTAGAATAACACATTAGGAAAATTGTATGGACTATTTATTGCCCACAAGGCAGAAAACTAACTCTACAGCTATGTTTGTTTCACTGAGTACTTTCTGAGCCTGTGGCACCTATTGAAGATACTAAGATGCTAAGTATAAGTATACTGAAGATACTAAGAATAAGATGGGCACCTATCCTCCAAGAAAAGGTAAACTATTCAATTTAGATGATAACAGCTGCTATTCATGAATAATTATATATATATATATATATATATATATATATATATATATATATATATATATATATATATCAGCCCCAGAGTCAGGAGTAAAACTCAGCTATGTGGTAAGGAACTATAAATTCCTCATTCCATAGGCAAGTCATTCATCCATATGTGATTCCACTCTTTCGGCTCAAGTTGCAAAGGAAAGAGCAGCATAGGTATTTTGTAGGATGAATGAGTTTCTATTGCTTCTTTGTATAAAACCCTTATGGTACACTTAAGGCACTTCTTCACAGTCAATCCTGGAAAGAGACTTATGTTTTGAACAAGTAATATGTGCCCAACATACTAGATGCTTCTCCTAATGTATCTAATTAATTCCTCATAACTGCACATTGAGATATTGAGACTCAGTTGATTTCTCCAGGGTCATACTGGTACTAAGCAAAGAAACTGAGATTTTAAGATCTGACTCTTCTGTTAACCTGAATTATAATCCTATCTCAAATCTGGGTGGGAATTCATTGACAAAACTCGAGAAGAAAAATATTCTCGTCATTTTTATTAGTTCTTAAGCTTACGAGGCTGAACTTCAAATGTATATACTCAAGCTGTGACTGGTAAATCTACTTTCACCTTTTATTTCTTAAAGAGTAGACCAAATTGGACCTGAGAAGAGCCTTTCATCACAGAATTTTGTTTGAATTGTGGGTGTAAAAAGTAATGGATGCTACCATCCTCTTTCCTGCTTACTGCTAAACAATCCAGCCCTCAGCCAACTACTCCTGTAGCACTACTCAGCAAATGCCCTTAGTTACGAAGAGAATCTCTACAGCAGAAACCTACTGGCAACAACCAAGGAGCCTAAGAAAACTCATATCACCTCATTTCCATCCTATGCCGTGAGCTTACATCCTGCACTACATTTATATTTGTATGCTGTACTACTGATCGCCTAAATCAGCATCCTCATAGAAAAACCCTAAAAGAATCTCTTGTTACAGTTTATCCAAACTCAGCCTCTGTACAAAACTCAGAGATTTGGACTCATCTCATCAACTGACATTGGTGCAAATAATCCAGTCTCATTCGATAAATATTTATTGAACTGTACTATAAACTCAGTTTTGACTCTTAATGAATTTATAACTTCATTAGCATACTACCTCTCCAGAAAGCAAAACTTACAGACTTTAAGAACTGTTTCTCTTCCTAGGAAGAGAATTTACAGTTCTTTGAAACAAACCATAAAGAAAAAGAAGGAATTCAAGCTTTATTTACAAATAGCTGTCAATCCCTACTTTCCTTAGAAAGACCTCCCGGGAATCATTCCATCATACCACTCCATCATTTTCTTTTCATGCCCACAATACAACTAGGAGAAAGATAAACGGTTACTGTGAATATTAATCATTTGTCTTTGCTCTTCTTGCAATTCACTTGCTACATTTTAAAACTTTCAGGTTATTCCAACAGCTCATTAATATAACGTTTATTTGCTTACACCAGATAGAATGTTTAGTTTTAAATTTTTTTTCTATTAGTTATTCCAAGCTCACAGTTTTCTTCATCCTACCATATATAAACCAACCATTTTATGTAACAAAAACAATTGTGAATTTGTGACTGTAATTCCGCCTTTACAAAGTTCCATCATTGAAGCTTAGATTTTTTTTTCTGTTATTATTTGTGTGTATGTGTATTAGCTATAACCATGTATGGCAAAGTAGAGACCCAGTTCATTTTCATTTCATTTTCATGGTCTGAATGTATAAATGATTGACAGATGAATAAGAAAAAAAGCCAGTGTTTCTCCTTCCTTTTCGTGATAATGCAATATTTTTTTCATTGCAAAGAACTGACAATTACCATTAAGTTCACTATCTTTGCATTGTCAATATTAGAAAGCAGTATTAAATGATTGTTGTTCACAGAAATAAAGGAAGAGCAATCATGGCATGGACATCCATGTATAACTCATAGAATTAGTTTAAAAAATTAACAAGCATTTCTGTTATTTGAATACATTTTTTAGCTTTATCAATAATATTATTCAGTGTAAATGACTAGAAAAAAGATTGGGGATATAATATGTCTAGGTTAGAAAACTTATTCATATTTTCCAAAACGTGTTAAATTATGGAATTAAATTTTATGTTTTCTGGTGGGTCACACAGAGCAGTCTTTCTAAGTCTGCCGACATGGGGATGAGTGAGTTTTCACTTCATAGAAGGTGGCCTAAAATATGGCAGCAGCCAGCTTGGGCTGCAAGGCCGACCATATGTACCATATGTTAACTTAATTAACTAGGTCCCAGCAGCCACTTCTTAGATCAGACATGAAAACAGAGAATATAACAACCCAAAATTTATGTTACTTTAGTTTTGTTTTTTTTTAACTATCCCCTACTTGCACTGTACTAAGGATATTATAAATCATTTCCTTTCTTCCCTCCCTTCCACAACCTTCACTCTGCTCAGGCCCGTGTTGCCAAGTGTTCCATGAACTTATCACATTTGCTGTACATCCAGAGTTTCCCCAAAGTGCCTCCTTCAGTTATGGGAGCAGACAGGGATGGCCAGAACTTAAAAACTAGACCAATCAATTAGGGTGTGACTGGAATTGACTGAAGACCCATCAAAAGGCGATGTAAATTTAGGCAGTCGAGCGGAACCAAGTATGAGGGGAATGTGTTGGCAAGTATGAGGTGGAAATCTCAGCAGGAAGACAGATGGCAGCATCAGTGAGGCCCGGCAAATTGTGACAGGCAGGTGTCCTGGCAGACAGACAGGATTCGACGGCACAGGAATTGGTCTGATAAAACATCTGAAAAGCAAGAAAAGACCACCTCCACGTCAAGGTGATTCAGTCACTCTCTCCAAGGCCTAGTCGGTGAGGCTGGTCCAGGAAAATGAAGGCAGGTCCCTAGGGAAGCACGATTCCAGAACAAGAAGGACAGTCCTAGATAAATTCCTCTAATCCCTAGTTACAAGAATCATAATGCAAAAATTAGAAGCATTTGTGGTTTCCAGGTTAAGAAAGATCTCAAATGCTGGGCCGAGGAGTTTAACTTTATTCAGAAGCAATGGTTCCCACTGCTGGGGTTTGGCGTGAGCAGAAGAACAGCATAAGAAACAACAGCAGGACTTTAGAAAGTCAGACCTGTGTTTGAATGCCTGCGTCCTTGCTAACAGTGTGAGTATGAGCAAATGACCTCACCTCCTCACCTCTGTTAGCCTCAGTTTCCTTGTCAGCATCCCTAACTCCTCACGTGGTCATAAGTAGTGTATATAGTATGTGAGTGGCCTGAATTTAGCTGGGGTCACCCAACCCTTTGAGTTTAAATAGAATAGACTGAGCCTCTTTTCCCCAAAGCGGTAGATAAACTTGTTTTCCCCCTTGTAATCCTTCTGGGGATGCTTGGGATGGAGAGAGGAGGGAAACACTTCTTCCAGAGTTTGGAGACAGCTTATGGATCATCTTGTCATCCCATGCATGCTAGTCTTTTCTCTGAAGGGTGACAGCCTTCAGAGAAACATTCCTTCCCTCTCAAAGTATCAAGCCTGCGTTTGCAGCCGCCTTCCTCTAAAGGCTCAGAGCATCTGGAGGGATTTCCATAGCAGCAGCACATATAAATATTATATGTGGTGCTGCTACGGAACAAATAGTATAAATCAATATTATAAATCCTCTGGCCACTCTAGCACTGCTTATTTCTTCCTGCTTGTCTTTCCCTGAATTTCCCATATTGACTGCCCCTCCCCCACCACCCCTTCTCTGTTCTTCTCTCTCACTGCTTGCAAGCCATTCCCAAATTCCTGGTAACTTCTCAGGCACAGATAGAGCTATCTTTTTTTGTTGTTGTTGTTTTATGGTCTTCTCTCAGACTATGCCCCAGAGGTCGCGGCTTTCACACAATTCTGTCCCTAAGAGAAATTCTGGTGCAAGGCAATTGGGAAGAGATTCATAGATCTAATGAAGATGCAGCCTAGACTATAGATGGCTAGGTTTTCAGAAGAGAAACTGGAATTAAGACAGCTGGGAAGAGTCATTGTGGGATCTGAACAAATATCAAACACTGACCTCAGAAACTATTTATTTTGCTTTGAAGCCACATTTTGATTGGATTAGTTTATAGAGGAATTGTTGAAAATGCCCAGGGGAATTGTTGAAAATAATACAAGAATCAGCAGGCAATTATTGGAGTTCACCAGCTGGCTGTGGTCAGGGAAAGGGTAGAAAAGAGCCCTCCCAGGACCTGATACCATCACTGAAGGTACTGGTGGCATACCCAAAGCTGTGCTTCCTTGAAGAACCATGTCACAACACCATGGGGGAAATACTCTTCACTGAAATAATCCGTCCAATCACGAAACAAGCAAGTAACAAAATACAAATCCCAAAGAAGGATGGGATGACCAGTACCTAAAATTGCTACAATATATTATCTAAAGCAGGGGTCCCCAACCCCCAGGCCATAGACAGTACCAATCCATGGCCTGTCAGGAACCAAGCTGCACATAATAATGACATATATACACAATTTATTGTGGGCATATGTCATATAGAAATGCAGTGTAATTGTAATATATTTGCCGATAAAGCACCAAGAGTGAATGGGAGCAAGGCCGTAATGGGCTAAAGAAATGATTATAGGTGATAAAGTAATAATTACGTAAGAGAGAGAGAGAGAGAGAGAGAGAAGGGAGAGAGGGAGGGAGGGAAGGAATAAGGGAGAAGACCACAGGCAAGGGAAGGAGGATGCCACATGTCTGTCTCATCAGAGATGATACCAGACCAGACACTGAATTCCTCATGGCCTCTTAAGCACGCTCAACCCCTTTCTGGTGCTGAAACAATCCTGCTGCTGCAGGGCAGATGGTATAACAGGAAGGACAAGCTATTGGCTGCCAGGGCTTCAGAGAATCCCTTTGCCCGCATTTGCATCTCGTCCCTATAGGCCCCACTCTATTTGTCCAGCTAATCATGGTGTCCTGCCTCTGCTTTCCTTACCGGAGATTTTAAGTTAAAATTCTGTTTAGAATCAAAAATCCTTCCTCATGCCCCATCTTCTGGCAATGTCCTAGCACTGTTCTCAGTTTCTCCCTCCAGAAGCTGGATCTTGCTCCTTTGTATTTTATTTGCTTCCTTGCTTTTCTGGGACCTGTGAGAACTGCACACTTAAACCACAGCAAGGTGCAACCTGCTTAATTCAGAATTTTCTTCTTGTTGTGGACCATCACCCTGTCCCCAACACACACATGCACACACACACATAGAGAGAGAGAGAGAGAGAGAGAGAGAGAGAGAGAGAGAGAGAGCGAGCTTTGGACCTCTTTGGATATGAAAACTCGCAAGAAGCAGGTCTGGGTCTGCCTTGACCATTCGGACATGTACCTGAAGCCCTAGAGCCAGGACACAGTCACAGTCCCTGGCCCTTTTCTGTACCAGCCTGTAGAAATGTGTATGGTTTTCATGTCTTTGCTTTTGTTTTGCCTGAGATACTTAAATTTTAACAGCAAATGCATTAAAAGTTCCCAGGGTTGACCTCACAGCTTACAGAGGCAAGCAGGTCATCAGCGTCCCCACTGAGCAAGTTTGTGACATCACATTCTGTCTCCTCAGTGTCAGGCTGGATTTTCCTGGTGTGTTATTTTGGCTGCTCATAGTGTGCTGGCAACCTGCTTCACAGTTTTCACCTTCCCTAGTGCCTGCTCTCTTTTCTGTCAAAAGCAAAGGAAGAGATTATCTAATCTACTCCGGTTGGAAAATCGGGAGAACCGAAATGATAGAAGAGAATGCCTAGTCGGAGAACATATACCCTGAGAGTCTAGAAAAATCCGTGAGCATTAGAGTAAAGAGTTTGTGATGTCTGCTTTTGAACAAGGACTTAATGTAAGGAGCGTGTGTGTGTGTGTGTGTGTGTGTGTGTGTGTGTGTGTGTTCATGTGTGTGCTCGCGGGTACGTACGTATGTTTTTTCACTCATCTAGGTTCAGTGTAGTTAAGGTTCTAAGATCAGTGGCTTCTGGTCATGAAAGAATTACTGAACTAAACTTTTGGGGGGAAAAAAAAGACTGAATAAATATTTGAAGGAAATTTTACTTTTAGCAAATCATAATATTTCCAAATCTCATTTTGTACCTGAGCTCCTTCAAGCCCACATAGTAAGAAAAACGGCCAGTGAACTGAGCAGCAGAGACTGGGGTTCTAATCCAGAATTTTTCTGAGCCAGAAAATCCAAAATTGTTTAATGGCTCTCCATCTGGAGGGATGGAAAAGAAAGTATTATCTCTAGCATTTTATTAACTTCTTTAATTTTAATATTATAATTTTAACTTTGTGCAATTTGATCATACTTAAAAATCTGTTCTTTCTAGTTCTGACAGAAATTACTACCCACAGTAATATTTTTAGAGGCAAAATATTCATGATCTAACATCCTTTTCTTTAAACGGTAAGTACTGTTATGGGGAATGTCCTTCATTTCTATTGATGACAATGGCTCAGTGTTTTGGTATTATTATGACAAGTCACATCTCAGTTGTTAAGGTTCACAGCTGGGTTTACAATACTAGTTAACATATTAGCTTTGATTTTTAAAAAATCTCTTTTTTCTAAGAGAGCTTTAGAAATGGTCCCATGTTATGTAAATCAAATACTCATGTCTCCTCTTGGTCTAAGCATCACATTTGCTCTCTTTCTTATTCTTCTTTTGTCTTTCAACTCTGAAGATGGCCATGATTAAAACATACAATTGTATTATGCTTCCAAATTTATACTTAGTCTTGTAATATTTTGTATATTGGACATTCATAGTAGGCATAATTGACTCTATAAAATCATGCTAATTGATTTCTTCTGTTAGCTCAGATTCAAGACCATAAATCATAATGTACTCATCCTATTATTCTCTCATTTACAGGATAAAAATGACAATATTACATAATTTTATATATTGACAGTCTTCACAAAATAATTAGTACATCAGTAATCAAAGCTCAGTGCAAGTTCATGTGAGATTTCCAATTGAATAGAAAGAATTAGAAAAAGGTGTGATTTTCAAAAGACATCTTTTCTGCTAAAACTAACAGGAGTGTAATGTTTTAGTAATTTTTCAATGCAAATAATAAAGCTGAATCAGACTAGAAATGTCAAGCTCATTTGAAATAACTGGCTCATTTTTAAGTCACTTTGCAGTATGCATTCTCTACGTAAATACTGAAAAAGAAACACTTAATACACCCTGATGAATACAACTATTGTAACAAAAGAGATCATTAATGCATCAGAACGGAAGAGTACGGTCTGTTAGCATCTAATTAAGCTTTTGCTGTAATTATACTCCATTTGAGAAATTTTCTTATGTAAAAATAGTGAAACAAATTATGAGTATTCACTTAATTTAATTAGTTAGCAGGACTCAGGCAGTTAGCTTAAACTGTACCCTTTTACACACTTTGTTTTAATGATCTTAGCTATAGAAAAGCTTTTTACCACTTTATACCTTTTACAATACCTATATCTTAAAATCTTTCTCGTAACACCCTTGTCTCCTATCCCCACAAATTTCCCCCAAATTTCCAGCACTGTACTTGTTTATATGTGCTGGAGCTTTAAAAGAGGTAGGAATTTACCCCAAAGACTTGAAAACCCGTATCCAAAAAGATTTTCACACTGATATTGATAGCAACATTATTCCCAGTGGCCAGGACATGGAAGCAACCAAAGACTCCTATGATAGGAGATTGGCTAAAGAAGCTGTGGCACATAAATACAATGGCATATTACTCAGCCATAAGAAGAGATAAAATACTGCCATTTGCAACAACACGGATGGACCTTGAGAGAATCATGCTAAGTGAAATAAACCAGAAAGAAAAGTTGGAAGTCACATGATATCACTTATATGTGGGATGTAAACTTAAAAGCAACAAATGAACAGGACAAACAGAGACTCATGGACATGGACTATAGACTAGTGGCTACCAGAGGGTAAGGGGTGCAGGAAAGGGGAGGTAGACAAGGGTCAAATATATGGCGCCAAAAAAATCTAATTGTGGGAGGTGAACACACAGTGTAAATATATATATAATCTTATTGTTAAAGTGTACAGCTGAAACTTATTAGATTTTATTAATCAATCTCACCATAACAAAATAAATAATTAATTTAAAAAATTTTTAAAGAGGTGGGAAAAGATTAAAGAGGTGTGTGTAACTGGAGTTAGAGCAGGAAGGGAATGAGGGAACTAAAGAAGTAATAAGGGAAGGGGACCAAGGGATGGGGAGGGAGAGGGGGAGAAGAGCTATGGAGAAAGGAAGGGAGGAAAGTGGAGGGGAGAAGAGGGGAGGTGAGGAAAGAAATTGAAATAAAGAAAAAAATCAGAAAAAGAAAAATTAATGAAATAGTTGAAAAACAGAGAAGCAAGAACATAGAGATTAAATCACATTATTCATTGGTAATTTAAGCCTGATTTTAAAAAATTGTTTATCAATCTATCCACCTACCTACCTACCTACCTACTTATCTATGTAACTGACAACAGATGTTTTAAATCATCCTTATTTCTCTGAGGGGAAAAAAAAGCCCATAAAGAGAAGACTAAATTCTGTGAATAATTCTTGAAAACAGAAAATTCTCCAAGTTCCCTAAGAATTTTTTTTTCCATTTTTTCATAGCCAAGAAAACTCTGAGAGACCCAATTGGACAGAGTTAGTCTTGCTTTTGAGGATAACAAGTTCTTACTGCCCCCTGGAAAATGTGGCCTTTCATCAGCAGAGGACACTGAGGAGGATCAGAGCAAACTCCACCTCAGTGCTAGGAAGCAACTTAATGAGGATGCCCTATTGCGTGGCTGGGACACTTACTGCAGTTAGGATGGTCAGGACATTTAGATGTCCGGCGAATTTAGTTGTATCCAAGTCGGTTCTTCTAGAGTTTTCATCCTTGGAAGAAAAAACTCGGTCTTTCCTGTTAGTAATTTTCTGTAATTTATGATCAGCTCAGTTTATTTGCTGTTCTGCTCACCTTTTCAAAACCATGCTTGAGAAGTCTGGATTAAGTGGGTTCTTCCCAAATCTTTGCGTATAATAGCCCTGAGATATTTCAAATGCATGTATGCACTAAAATATTGTTTCCATACAGGAATGAAATTGTGACAATTTTTTACAGTCAGGCTTAAGTCACCCATTGATTTTGACATATAAAAGCCATTTGATAACTCAATTTTGATATCCGATTTGAGGCATAAAGAAAGTTTCAAAATAAATAGTTCTAAAGTCTTTTTGGCATCAAAATTAATGTTTAGTAAAAGATATACTTGATGAATGATCAAGGAATCATGTTCAGACTCATGAAACTAAAACAAAATATACCCTGTACACTATTTATTCAAGTTTTCAAGAGGGAGGGAACTGTCCTTTGGGAACTGTCATCTACTTTCATCAGAATTTATATTTATCTGGCAAATAACATAGCCATACTGGTCATTAAAATATTAAATGCTTCTGAACGACTTGGTAAATAGCTGCTGCTTTGAGCCCTTGGCTCCTCAGCCACCCTGTCCACTCCCCCCAGATGTTTGCACTATCTAGAAAATAAAGCATTAAAGTTGGGGCAGCATGTGCTCGCTAGTGACTGTTCCAATGCTTTGGAACAGCCACCCTTATCTGGTGTCTGGACCATAATGGTATTCAATATTTACATATAAACTCTGAATAGAATATGTGCTGCTAGTTTTCACCAACATGAGAGAATACATTTGCAAGGGGAAGGGGTGATATCATAACCACCGTTTTTCGTTTGCTTGTTTTTAAACTGCAAGTTTGTATACCCTTCTTCCCCTTGACAAAGTGTAGCCTCTCTCACCCAGTCTCTGGATATCATTTGAACTTGGTTCCATAGACCCAGGTGCCAATAGACTGACTCAACTTTCATTGCCACCGTTGAGCTCCAATTCAAGACTCTTGTTGCTCCTGGAGATGTGGGCAGATCATGGTATGACTGCATTGCCTCCTTCCTTTTCATGGTTGGTTTCACTCCTCCCTGGGTTGAAGAGGAAGGATATGTATGTGAGGGTGGAGGGTGAGCTAGTCCTGGTCCAGCCAGTATAAGAACAGTTCTTTTCATAGGTTCATGATCAGAGAGGTTTGGGATCTCATTATTTTCCTATACAACTTTTCCTTTGAGTTCTTGATTAGCTTCCCAAGGCAAACTTCTTTTGGAGCAAGATTGAAGGTGCCACAACCAATAGAAATTAATTCTCTTTATGAGTAATTACAGAGTAATTACGTGCAAAGCCCTCAAATTGAAACACCTTTCTTTATTATTCTCCCCTTTTCTAGTTGAATTCATGGGACTAGGACCACTTGAGAGAAATTCCTCTCTGCTCCCAAAGCCCCGTTTCAGTTTCAGCCTGTCTAGAAATCACTTGTCTTCCAGCAGGTAAAGAAAGCCTTTGGGGCACTATCTAGGTGTGAGATGATATCAGGAGACAAAAAGCTGTTTGATCGCCAGTGAACACGATGGGATGGGCTACACAGTGCGCAAGGTCCATTCCCAATTTTCCTTATGACATTTAGCAGCTTCTTTTTTGTTATTATCCTTAATTGTTCCATCTAGTCAAAAACATATCCAAAATAATTGTGTGAGTTGCTTTTAACATGAAAAAGTACAGAGGTGCTGAATTAAATACCACCATTTCTTCTTTCTGCGTGTTGTGAGAAAAACAAATATTTTGCTGATTTAAACTCCCCTCAATTCAAATTCATTATTTTGTTTTCTCCCTCTTCTCTGAGTTAAAAGGGTTTGGAATGAGAAGTGATAGAACACTGATGTGTCACATGAAACTTTCCCTTTTCCACTCAGCACGAATGAAAATATTTGCCTTCTACTTGACTAACAGGTCTTTTCTTTAAAACTTGCTGAACTCGTTTTTAACTTAGTAACGTTAGTGCAGACCATAATAGGGATGCTTTAGACTTTCATCTCTTTCATTCCTTAGGGACAAAAAGAAAAAAGTACCCAAGCTTACAGACTAAAAAAAGAGAATGGCAAAAGCTTCTTAGTTCATAAAGTAATCATTTTTAAACTCTCATTAGCTTATTATATTATTGCTTTCCATTAAATACCAACCAAAAAATTTCTCATTATCACAGACATGAGTAAATTGTTAATATGATTTTATATTATTTAATAACAATGTGGAAAGTACAGATAGAAATGAGCACTCATCATTAACAGTTGTGTAGTGCTTTAGACTTTTAACAGTAACGTTTGCTCATTGGGCTAACTTTCACAAGTCTTTAATAACCTAAAAAACCTCAATTCTACCTGTAAATGTCCTTCTGTAAATCTACCCAAGCAATTAAAAAAAAAGTAAGACATAAAAGTATATACACTCAGCATAAGAATATTTTAAATTATTATATCTACTCAACAAAATTATTCCACTGTTACTAAATAAATAGTCATCAAATTACTACCCAGAAGAGTCAACAGCTGCTTCTATTTAAGGCTTTTATATATGTCTGTCCCCTCCCTACTTCATCAGTTAACCCAGGAAAATAGACCGTGGGATTAATTTCAAGAGCTCTTTCTCCCTACAGGGCACTGGGAAATGATAGAATGGGGAGCAGCTGCATTTCCTGAGCCATTCTGTCTCTTCTGGTTATTTTTCTTCCTTGTCTTTCACTCCAACAATCTCTCCCTTCCCTTCTACAATCTCAATTAGTTCTCGGGCTTTAAATTACATTTATATCTTGATTCCTACAAGTTCATCTCTAGCCCAGACTCCCCTCTACTGGGAACTCCAAATTCTAGCATCCAGCCTACAGGTTATCTCAAGCTTCATGTATGCAAAATGGAACTCTCTGTATGGAAGACCACACCATTTCTCAGTTAGTAAGTGAACTCACATTTCTCTCATTTTCCAACCAGAAACCTAGATTTTATGTTTGAGTCATCCTTTCTCTTATGTCTACATTGCATTCAGTCTAATGGAAAGTTCTAAAAATTCTACTGAAATATACACATCAAATCCATCCCTTTCTCTGTCTCCATTATCACCAACCTAAGTCAAAAAATTAGTCTCTCAGTTGGACTCATACTTTCATGAACGAATTTTTATTCCTCTCATAATTTTTATAACAACTGGTTTTACTGATTTTGTAGATTGTGTTACAGGGTTTAATCCGAAGGATTTTTGCAACGGAAATCAGAAATTATGCTCTTCTGAGACTGCTTTCTCTCTGTTTTTCTGACCAAATCTATCATCAAAAGACTTTTTGGTTAATTCCTAAGCCATCCTAAATAATGTTGATATTTAAACTACATTTTTATGTGCACTTGAAATTAATCATAAGGAATAGTGCAGCGTTTATACAAAAATAGCACATGCTTCTCAGAGGAATTTGATGTCCCTCATAATTGTGAGTAGTTCTTAGAGTTCCATCTATAGCTTTTACTTGCTCCAAAATTGCATACCATGCATCCAGCTTCTATTGACAATTCACTGGAATTTTCAACCCAGTAGGCCTAAAACTAAACTCTTTGACAGCCCCAGGCTGAATTAAGTGCCTCTTATTGATGCTACCACAACCCTTTATGTAACCTCTTTTAACACATAAATTGTGTATCATAATTATTTGTTTGTCTCCATTAGACTGTAACCTTCTTAAAAATAGTCTCTAATGTTCATATCCTCAGTGTCTAAAAATGTTCTATAAGCATTTTGTAAACATATTTTTCAAATTAAAAAAGAAATACTCTAAGGCTACAGCCATGCCACCCTGAACAAGCCTGATCCTGTCTGATCTTGGAAGCTAAGCAGGGTCTGGCCTGGTTAGTACTTGGAGGGGAGACCACCTAGGAAGACCAGGTGGTGTAGGCATAAAAATTTTTTTAAAATAAGGGATTGTAAGCTGACAAGTTTCTTGCAATCTGTGAGGTCCACCAAGGGTGGCCTCACCTAAAAAATTTTTTAATTGTTCTAAAATAACACAAAAATAAGTTTCACCCAATTGATCTGCATGATGATAAAAAGTGTAACTCACTATTGAAGGCAATTTAAAGTTAATCATTATATATTTTACTGCCTAAGGGATTCTATCTCCTCTAGGATAGATTAGAAAGAGTTCAATGGCACAGTTTGTCAACTGGGCAATTTTGACTTTTGGCACACCTAACAGAAGACATCAACAAAGTGTATTTGGGATGATAGTAAAGTATTTGATTTCTATGTTCTTTACTTCATGGAATTTGTCATCAGTTTACTTTTGTTGTTCATTAGATCCAATCTTGCTATTCTATTTAAAAGGTGTCTTTAGATGTACAAAGACTTCATTGAAAAATAGTGAAATTCAGTAAGGCTGTCAATGGAGGAGATCTTTTTCCTTTCATACAACTCTCTAAAAAATCCTCACTCTTTTTGCATCCAAATATTGTTAGCATTTTCCTCTCTCTCCCACTCTCTCTCCTGTACACCATCCTATTTGAATCTTTTAGTATTGTGTAGAATTGGAGCCTGATATAAAATGCCGCTGTCAGAATTTCATCAACAATAGTATGTAGAATGCAACCTTTTTTTCCCCATAATTCCCACAAGTATTTCCAAGTCTGATATTTTACTTCGGTTAATCATGCGGGGAGGGGAAACATCCACTGGCTATATGAGCAAAACTAACACTTGGGCATGTAGCTGGTGAATGAAGGAGACCTTTAGGAATTAAGTAGGCAGCCCAAATTGTTGGGCTTAAGGATTTTCCTCACTCTAATGGGGTATAGGATCTGTGATCTCTAGGAGATTGTATGAGGCCGGAGTTTCAACCCAAGAAGTCTGAAGAGTTCCTGCAGGGTATCATTTACACTATGCAGATCAGCGCCTAACATTGCACAAGGGTCTTTGGAGCCTTCATCTGGCAGCCAGCCATGATTCACTGTAGCAGCATATTGTCAAGGCAGCTGCTCCTTTAACCACACATATATACTCAATTCACTGAAGAAATTAACCCTTTCTCACCTGCCAGCACTTATGCAGCCTTAAGACTGTGCTACCGATAAGACATGCTACCCACAAGAATCACATCTGAGTCATTGAAAGTCCGTTGTATGCCAGCTCCCTTTAGATGATATCTCCAAGCTTTACAGCAACCCTATAGGGTAAATATTCTGATCTCCAATTTACAGATAAGAAAATTAAAAGATTGAATGTCTTGCTCAAGGACTCAGACTTGTATAAGCCTGAACCGTAGTTCTAACCAAGATCTTTCTGTTTCCCACACCCTCGTGCCATGATAAATAGTAATCTGTTTGTACATCGCTATTTATGCTACGGCCTACAGAAGGGGCAAAAGCTCTTTTGAAAAGCAAACTCATGAAGTTATTAAGAATGCAGGTAAATTCTATTATCAAAGTTACAAGCCTTGATTATGTCTTCATTTTATAACCAGAGATGATTTGCTTGAGAACCATGAAAACCTGTAATTACTTAAAGTATGTGCCTCAATCTCAATGATTTGTTATGTTTTAAGTATTCAACATTTTAGGAAATCATTTATTGTAATAAAGCACTAAAAAAGTTGTAGAAGTACCAAAAAAGGAAAGAAATTTCTAATAATGGGGTCAGAATGTAGTAGATTAAAAGTCAGTTTTCCATCTCCCAAAGGGCCATCATCCTAGGTTGGTGTTCTCTGGGGAACTTACTATGGCCTAACCTAGACAATGGCCACAACTTTTTGATATCAGAAGCTTGATTTATGCCTGATACTAAGAGTGATTCCTGTTAAATGAGAGTTTTGTTTTCTCCAGACTGGAGAAAACATGGGGGAAAAATTCAATAGATTGTTAGTTTTTAAAATATTTAATTTATAGTTATAAGTAAAAAGGGATTACTTCTTTATAGTTTTCAGTTCTTTTTATTAACCTTTTTATGCCATGTAAAAAACTAGCAAATTTTCAGTCACTTTAAAAGTGGCCTTCAATTGCTGTCTGGAACCAGTTATAAACCTTGTTAATTAATTTTTTTTAACATTTTAAATTTCACTGATACATTCAATTATACTCAGTTATTTTGTATGCACATGTAAATTTTCTAACAAATTTTTCTCAAGTATTTAAACAATACTTATAAAATTAATAAATGAAACAAAATGGTTTTATTTTCTTCAATCTTATAATATTATATATAAAATCATATTCAGTCTACACACACAATCCTAAATCAGTTCTCAATGAGACATTTTAAAATGGTGTTACAAGGTTAACCTTTTATTTTAACAGGTTAACCACTCTTATGTATTATAGATACTTAATACACCAAGATGCACACATTAATTAATGTCAAAATGTTATTACATTTTGGTTCTCCTAAACATTTTTACAATTAATTCTAATCTCCCCAGGTATGAAAAATATCTCTTCCACAAAGGAAACTACCATCTCACAAAACTGTAAAGGTTACATCTCCATATAATTTTTGGAGCTGCTTCTCAGTTTCTCAGCGCCCTGCGACTAGTCCTGGGATGAGGCTGGGCCCTGTCTGTGACAGGGATGGAACCTCCTGACCCCTGTAGATTATAACAGACTGTATGAAAGACTTCAAAAGTGAAAGGAAAGACTTCACATGGCTCCTATCCATTAGAAGGGAATCACATCAGTACCTAATATTTAAGTGAGGTTAGAATCTGTAACTCCCACCCAGGCGGCCATAAATATTTCTTAATTGGATTTTACTTTCCTTGATTTTGTTTTCCTTAGTTCTTAAGACAAGTAAATGTATTTCTATATAAATCTAAAGACATTTGAATATAAGGCAATGTTGTATTTTCTCACATTAACCAAACTACCCAACTCTTTTAAAATATCGTATTGAATTCTGAAATGTCTTGGAGCTTTGTCTGACTATTTTGCTCACAACTTCCAAGGTCATTCTATTGACAGACTCATTTCTTAAGGGCAGATGAGCATTAATAACCAGGCTTACAAAAGCAAAGTATCAAAACAGAATGTCCATATATTAATTTACAAAAAGAAATACAACTGGTAAGGAAGCCAGGCACTAAAAATTTTTTGGTACACACGTTATTTTTATACCAACAGGCTTCTCCATGAAGAGGCAAGTTGTCATCTGAAAGCTACTTGGTGAGTATAGAATCAGAACAAGAGGAATTAAATATATGATTTGAATAATTAATGGCATCAGCATGAGACACTCTGATATACCTGCCGGGGTTTAGAAGAGCCTAAGAGATAACGTCCCTTTGACTGAAAATTGGGTACTAACTAAAGGCAAATATGGAGTCAAACAGAAGGAGCTGAAAATGTCAGCTTTATTACTGACAAAGGCTAGATTAGAGACACAGCTTGCAACTTGTGCACTTAATATTTTTTCATTGAATAAGACCAACTGACATTGTCACTGGTACAGCTGCTCAATCCCAGTTATCCCCACTGCCAGGCTGACTACAGGGAAGTAGAGAGTCCGGAATGCGTGTATCCTGTGGAAGGGCTAGTTTCCAAAGAGAGGAGAGAGACAGACAGAGGCAGAGACAGAGATGAGAGAGACAGAGACAGAGACAGAGAGAAGGGAAAAGAGTGACATCTTTCTCTTCCAAATTTCACTTATAAGACATTTCTCCTTCTGTAGGAAGGAGTAAATAGGAGAAAGAAAGGTTAGGATAATGATCTGGTTGAAAAATAGATATTTCTTTTTAATTGTTAAAGAAAGATACAGTCACATAAATACGGAAAGGCCAAACTTATGGGTAATTTGGGGATTTAAAAAAATAAGGTTTCTTCAACAAACTTAAAGGAACAATGAAATGAAACTGCCACAAAGCAGGAATAGGAATTATTGTACATGTTACTAATGTTCCTTAACTAGCATCAGCTTTCCAAACAGGTGACAGGAATGCCAGCTGCCCACTATTCAGGCCACTTTTTATACCCCGTGTACGACCTGTGTCAAAAATTCCTCCAATAAGGATTCATTCTTTTGGGTTCAAAACCTCTATTAAATTGCCAGCTCTCCGAATAGAAGCTAAATATTAGCAAATGCCTTGGCCTGAATTTGCTAAAAACTAAGATAAAACTTGATATTTGAGGCGAGAAGTCCACCAGAAGAAATCTACCAGAAACCAGAAGTATGTCATTCAAATGGAAAATACAACAATATAACTTTCTTATTTTCTGTTTTTTAATGCGCCATCCTCTACCAATGTTAAGACAAGTCACACCAACTAGCTAGGAGATAAAAATGTAAGGATACAGAGGCATTTCGAATAAATTTTAAAAATGTAATTACCTGATCAGGGAAGAGAGTAACAAGGGATTCTCAACATAATAATATGTGAAAGCTAGATGTAACTTTCAATGAATAGGAACAAATATATGCAACTTATCATAAATTATTGATCATATTTATGCCTAAAGTTTTATAACGTTTTCCCTGGGGTGCCTATTGTTTATTCATGTTAATCAAAAATAACCTAAATTAATGCAGAATACCCTGTGAAAATACTACAAAGCAGGGACATTACTTACCAGATGACTTCTGCTTCTGCTCAAGAGTTTGAAAGCTTTATATCTCTCAGTGGCATATTTCATTTGAAGCGGCCTCATCTACTTTCATCTCTGTGCTATGTATAGCAAGCTGAACTATCTTCATAAGATCAAAGGGAAACTCACTGTACTTTATTTACAAAGGCAAATTTAGTGGGTAACCAAGGTATTTGTTTTACTAAACCAGCTAGTCCCTTTGAACTACTATCTTCACTGATCCGTAGACCATGCTCAAATGTGGAGAAGGCTTCCTTGAATCTGGAAAATGTTCTTGGCCTAATTGCTGCACTTTCTTTGAACTACATGCCATGGATTTCACTATGCTCCAAGAGCACAACAGAGGTTTCTTCAGGACACATGAAAGCTAAAATCCCCTGGAAAACAAAAACCAAACCAAATGAAAGCTACACCAACACTGCACAATTGAAAACACTTTATCTCCATATCAACAGGTAAGAATAACTCAACCCACAGTACATGATTATATTAGTATTTTTTAACACGGATTGACCCACCTACCTGTGTTTATCTGACTACAGAATGACTGATAATGTTTACTTGTGCATTGATTTAAATGGAAAATGAGTTGTCCTGTGTGTTCTGTTCATATAAATGTGAAAGTGCACATATATGAAGCGAAGCAAAGTAATGGAAAGGATATAGACTTAGGAGTTTTGCATTCCAGAGCACCATATAGGGACAGGATGATTTTGCCAAAGATGTCAATGTCTCTGAATCTCAGATTCCTCATCTTCAAACTAAGTCTCCTTTTGTGATAGGCATCAGTACTACTCACTTGAATTTCTGGTTCTCATGCTTTGAGGCAGATGAGGAACTGCATTCTCCTGCCCATTAATGTTCCTCATGGTGCTGTAACTTGCTTTGACCAATGAAATGTGCCTGGAAGTAATATGTCACTTCTTGTAAGAAGCATTGATTGGCATTATGAAATTTACAGAAGTATCTTCTTTTTCTGGGACAGTCTTGGATGCAATGTTGATGTGATGTGGAGCTACAAGTCTGAGCTACCACATGGACAAGTGCTGCCTTTAAGAGCTACCTGGATCTAAAATCTTGCTGTTTTAAGCCACTGAGAGTTGATACCACAAGGTAATATACGTTCTCCCAACAGAGCATCCTTGTGGGATTAGTGAAAGGATTAAGTGGAATAATATAAATAAAACACTGAGCTGAGTGCTTAGAACATATTGATTAATACATACAGGTCCTTTTTCTTCTCTTTCTCTCTAACTCGTGAATTTACGAAAAAAGTGAGTCTGCTGTTACAAGCTTATAAGAATACGAAGTCAATAAAGTTTTCCCCACACCTCTTCCATTCTTTCCTACTACCTTGGCACCTCTCCTGCCTCTTTCTCGGGCTCCTAAAAAAAACAGCTATCATTAAAAAAGACATTTAAAAATACTTTATAACCACTTCCTCATTCTTTACAGTGGCAGTCTCAAGAAAGAGAATTTAAAGATTGTTTTAAATTACCTGGCATTGCTTTTTTAGTCCCCCTGAAGCTGCAAAGATAGTCTTTTCTGTATCACCTTCTTTTGATGCCATCAGCTTTGCCTATTTCCTAAGAATCATGGCAGTTCTGAAGAGTATTTTTTGTTCTATTTACTTCAGGGTCACTATTTCCCTTCGTCTAATTGGCCTGAGAATTACCGAATTTCTGTTTAACTTATCTTGGTCTTAAATTGTTTTTCTTAAATTTACTACCAAACCTAGCAAATGGAAATATGCAGAAATAGAACAAAACAATTTTTCCAGTTCAGTGGATGCAAGAAATGGCACTGAATATATTTAATGTCATTAATGGCTAATGTATATAGACTGATTTTGTGCCACACACTTTGCTAAGTACTTTGCAAACAACCCTTTAATGACCTTCACAGTCCTACAAAGTAATCAATCAAATCAAGAATGTTGAAGCTAACGAGTTTAGAGAAACTAACTCACCAACATCTCCAGCTAGTAATGAGTGGAGCAGAGACAACTGCACAAGCAGTTTGACTGCAAAGTCCACATTCTTAACTAATTTCCAATACTTTTACTATGTTATTTATAGTCTTCCCTCAGATCAGTTACCAAGTCACATGGCCATAGAGCAGATCATTTCAAATTGGTTTCTTATATACTAAGCTCCATTTTCAATCCCCACTGGATAACTCAATTGTATCACATATTCCTCCATAATAAATAGGATGCCTACATCTGCATAGAGGGATATCACATACAGGGAATAGTCGTATTTGTAAATTCTCTGGAAATAAGAGGGAGGAAAAAGAAGGGGTGTTTTGATTTTCTCTTTGTCATCCAGGGCTCAACCAGCAATTATTTGTTTATTCTACTCTCAGGTTATTTACCAAAAACATTTATAAGGAGATATTTTTACTCCATATTTATTGAATTATTGAATATATTTGTATAGAAGATGCCATAGCGAGGATATGTATGAAACACAGAGGCCTGATCCTTGCCTCCACAACTCAATCTCAGAAGGGGAAATAGTTGAAATGTACGTCAGATTTTTGTTGTTGCTGTGGTCTCCTGTAGTGACGTGGAAGAGAATAATATTATTCTAGTTTTTTCCCCCCCAAGTACTTCAGTTTCATTCCATATTTAAGTTAATTAAAACTGCCCTGGAAAATGATCTTTAGTGCCTTCTGTTCTCATCTTTTCTAAAAAGGAAAAAAAAAGAGAAGACATATATTACTTGTTAATCTCACCATTAATTTGTTTAGAGTAAGGAAACTGCTTAGAATGCCTCTGCAGTTCTGAGGTAGAAAGGATATATTACATGTAACGCACTGAGAGTGGAGGGATAAACTTGAGGAGTAATCGGATGGTTAGAAGTGTGATTTTCCAGGTTAACAAACAATACTGCTTTAAAATGGCAACTAGCTTCACATGTGTGTGAGAAATAAAGGATTCTCAATTTTTACACATATGTATTTATGGGAATTTTCTAGAACAAAATTTCTTGAAAGTCTGTCATTCACTTGACTTCATTGTAAAATACTGTCTAATTCTATAAACAGATTATGAAAGAAAAATATTTGGGGCTAAAATGTGCTAAATAGTTTCATGTAATTTAATATGGAGGCATGCATGCTCATCCAGATGTAAGTAGACATGCAGTCAACAAGAATTTGAGGAGACATCTAGTTTACACCAGGCCTCTAGGTAGGGGAGTCCTTAAATCATCAAAAGCTGATAGTTATTAAAACCTTTTTCTTGATTAATCTTGTGAATTGCTGCAGAAAGAAGAGCTAGAGATGGAGTGGTGAGTAAGCTGATGTTTTCTCAGACAGCAATTTTAAATTTGATTAAATATAAATTATAACATTGCTAATTATAACACTAATATATCAACTGAACCATGCAAAAGTTATAGAAAGATAAAAGAAGCTACATTACCCCATATTTTAAATACCCTTCTGCATACCTAACAGAGGTGTCCTGCATTTCCACATGGTCATGGTCAAATAAACCAGCGCATACACTTATTATCTCTCTCCCTCCCTCTCTCTCTCTCTCTCTCTCTCTCTCTCTCTCTTTCACATTCTTCCTCTCTCACAGTTTTTGTTTATTGTTATACAAAACTAAAGATATATCACATGCATTCTTCTGAGTCAACAAATATAAATCAAATTCATACTTTTGAAGAGCTGCGTTGTGTGGATGTATTAAAATTTATTTACCCATTCTTTCTAATGCCACTCAACATTTTTAGAATTTTTACCATTAAAAATGTTTTAATAAATATTCTTATGTGCAAATATTTATAAACTTTATTTCTGTATAATAAATTTCTTGAGGTGATTCCAGTATAATAACTATTTTGTGTAATATATACTCCCAATGGTAATTTTAGCTCTGTGGACTTTGTGCAGCTCTAAATAATTCACCTTAGCTAGTTTGCCTGTAAGTTATTTCTTTTAATGATCAATTTGTCTAAAACAGTCAGATTGAGGCACACAGGCCCTTTAAATATTTGTTCAATATTAATTTTATGGAAGAAAATAATTTTTGACTAATGATAATTAAATACCGCCTTTAGTTTCTAAACAAAGATGTCTTATATATCCTAAATATTACAAAATATCTTAATTTTTTTGTGCCTCTCTTTCCTTTCTAAATTTTTTTGCCATCTCTTTTTTCCCCCATCATTCTTTTAGTTGTATTTTTCTTTCACTGTGAAAGAATTTCTCCAATGTAATCAACTTATCAAGAGGCATTTTAAAGGTTTTAAGCTTAGGTAATAAAATAAATAACTTTTTCCTGGATATAGTATGTGTCTGAAGAATTAGAGAATAGAGTATTAAAATGAAAAAAAGAAAAATATTTAGTAAGTAAAAGATGTGACTTATTGATGTAGGAAATGAAGTAGGGTGAAGTATAATAGGTACACTCATGCTTCTTCCTTGGGGTCTTGCTGTGTACATGCTTATAAGCATACTGACATTATTTCTTTAGAAAACCATTTATTGAAACCATTATGCACAAAGCACTATGCTAGATAACATGGAGTACCACATAGCTTAGAAGACATAGACTTGGTGCCATATTTGTGTTACACACATCTAGGCAAATGTCTCTTTCAGATCCTCACGTGATTTATTTTAGTCTTGGTTAGCTGTTCTTAGAAAAAGAATGCACTATCCTTCTCTGATTTTATGCGTCTCTGATTACTTACATAATCTGAAGACAAGTGAATCGCAAATGGATGCTCTAGGCCTAAACCACAATGGTAAAGTTAAAAAATATCTGACAAGAATGTACCTGTACCTTGATCATAGGTAATATATTGCTTTGTCAGGAAAATATCTCCAAAAAGTTATGTTGTGATGCTTTGATAGGAGTGAAATGTTATACTATTACCATTTCTATCAATTCATTCTCACTCTAAAAGGAAAGTTAAGAATGCTGCTAAAAAAAAAAAACACAACAACACTAAATGTTTACAGCAGTTTTATATATCTGCCCAAAATTGGAAACCAGCAACATGACATTTAGCTGATGAATGGATTAACCACCTATGGAGCATTCATCAGTGTAATACTACTCAGCTATTCAAAGAAATGCAGTCTGGTACACATAAAAACATTGATTAATTTCAAATGCATATGTTAAGTAAAAAAATTTGACTCAAAAAGTTACATGGTATCTGATTCTATTTATAAGGCATTCTGAAAATGGCAAAACTGTAGGGACAAAAAAACAAATTAGTCAGGGGTTTTGTATAGCAGGGACTATGGGGAGAGAGGACAATGATAAAAAGGATATAAGTAAAATTCGGAGAATGATGGAACTGTTATATCTTGATTGTGATGCAGTTTTCAAAATGCAAAATGGATGGCTTTCATTGTATGTAAATTATATTTCTAAAAAAAACAAATACCACCACCAACAAAAAGTATTTTCTGATAACTACAGAATATACTCTGATTAAGTAGAATACATTAACTCTACCAAAACCTAATGAACTTTTATGAATTTTCTTAAGGTGAAAGATGCAACTATAGTTTGGGACAGAACATATTTTTGTTATTTAATTCACAAATGCCTACATAAACATGATATAAAGCCCATATGTCTGTCTTAAAAATGTGTGCTTTGTGTGGCATAACTAGAAATTGGATGGGCTGGCAGCTGTTAGCATTTGTTCAGTTTTTATTATTTGATGTACGTGGGAAACAAATCTATTCTTTTGTCAGAAGTAGCAAAAAGCTTTCAGTTTTATTAAATAATTTGTTTTAGAAATACCTTCCAAACTGGAAAAATCAGCAAAGTTGTGTCATGTTTTTTTAAATGAAGGAATTAACAACAAATTGTATTTAAATTAAGCACACATGATGATTTTAATGACATAAAATTTGACTCAATCAGGAGAAACTAATATTAAATACAAGCAATTGCTATAAGATGCAAAAGACATATAAAAAAGGCACTTGTTTTATAAATCTGTTGTCACTTTAGAAAGAAGCGAGAACATGAAATGACATCAAGAGTAGACAATCATAAGAATCTTAGGATTTTTAACACTTTTTTTTCCTTTTCAAATTTTTTTACAGCTTTATTGAAATACAATAAACAATTAGTTGCTTATATTTACATTTTACAGTTCGTTGAGTTTTTTCAGTTATAGTTGGCATACAATCACATATTAGTTTCAGTTGTGTAGCATAGTGATTAGAGGTCTAATAAGTGATCATCCCAATAAATCTAGGCCCCTTCCCCCTATATATTCATTAAAACATTGTTAACTATTTTCCTTATGCTACACTTTATATTTCCATGTCTGTTTTTTAACTATCCATTTGTACTTCTTAATCCCTTTGCCCCTTTTCCCTGTCCTCCCCAACTTCCCAACCCTTCTCATGAGTTTATTTTCATTTTTGTTGTTGTTATTTAGTTCTTTAGATTCCACATGTATGTGGAATCATGTGATATTTGTCTTTTTCTGACTTACTTCATTTAACACAATATCCTTTAGGTTCTTCAAGGTAATATCTTATTTTAATCTCTTTTCAGTCTGTGTGTGTCTTTTAATCTGAAGTGAGTCTCTTGTAGACAGTATATATAGAGGTCTTGTTTTCTTATCCATTCAGCCTTCCTATATTTTGGTTGGAGCACTTAATTCTTTTCCATTTGAGGTATTTGTTGATAGATATGTAGTTATTATCATTCCTTATTCATGTTTTTTGATACATGTTTTTTCTTCTTAAAGAAGTCCCTCCAACAATTCCTGTAATACTGGCTTAGTGATGATAGATTCCTTTAGCTTATTTTTGTCTAGGAAGCTCTTTTTCTATCCTTCAACTCTGAATGATAGCTTGGATGGATAAACTATTCTTGGTTGTAGATCCTGAGTTTTCATGACTTTGAACATTTTGTGCTAAGCCCTCTGTCCTGCAGTTTCTTTTGAGAAATCAGCTGCCAGTCTTATGGATGCTTCCTTGTAAGTCACTAATTGTTATTCTCTTGCTGCTTCTAAGATTCTCTCTTTGTATTTAATATTCGTATTTTAATTACAATGTGTCTTGGTGTAGACTTCTTTGGGTTCATCTTTTTTGAGTTCATCTCTGAGCTTCCTGGGATTGCATGTCTATTTCCTTTTCCAGATAAGGCAAGTTTTCCAACATTATTTCTTCAAATCTTCATTATCTTGCTTTCTTTCCAGTACCCCTATGACACATTTCATAGTGTCTCATAGACTCCTTAAGTTATTATTATATTCTTGGCTTCCTTTTTCTTGCCATTCTGATTATCCTTCTCTTCCCCATCCTCTATATGGCGGTTAGATCCTCTTCTCTATTCACTCTGTTGATCCCACTTCCATTTTTATGTTTTTTATCTCTCTGTTAAAGTTCTCACTGAATTTATCTACACTTCTCAAAAGTTCATTGTGCATCTTTATAACCAGTGCTTTGAACTCTGCATCTGTTAGATTGCTTGACTCCAGTATGTCTGGATCTCTGTTCTGTTCTCTCATATGGTTTCTGCTTCTTTGTCTTCCCATTATGGCTGCCTTTCTGTGTCTGTTTCTATGTACTAAGCAAAGCTCCTCAATCTCCCAGTCTTATTAGCATTGCTTTGTGTAGTAGGTGTCCAGTGGAACAAGTCCTAAAGGGGTTCAGCTGCAGGCCAAATTTAGCACCAGTCTGTGACCCTCCAGGGCCACCTGTTAAGATTCAGCTAGCAATCCACAGATGCTGTGCTTATAGTTGCCTCAAGAGGCCACACCAGAAACTGAAGCCAGCTGCCATCAGTGTGGGTCTTGGAGTTGGCTCAGCAAGGAGCACTGGACTTGCTGAGGATACAACTGGATGTAGCATGAGTAAGGCCTTGAGTTGGGGGAGGTAAAGTTTCAAGGAATCTTCTGAGTGGAGCAACCTCTGTTACCCAGTTTGATGACATTTCAGCTATGGCAGTTCAGCAACTGACACTTAGAGAGAGAAGGGCTCATCAGAGGAAGAATGGATACCACAAGCACTTCTGCTGGGGAGAAAGCCTCGCCTCTGACCCTCATTCCAACAACTCAGTGTCCCCCTGTAAGTCCCTAATACCCCGTCTCCCAGAAGCTTACTCTGCATTTTTGCTCAGAGAGAGAAAGTCTGTCACTGCAAAAGTTCCCTTGCAGACAGGGCCCCTTTAAGAGGCATCTATAGTTGCCCACTGCCATAGCTTCTGTCCTGTTCAGTCGCTGGGGACCAGGCGGCCTTGCATCTTCTCCTGCTCCTACCTCCTAACGTTGCAGGGTAATTTTTTATCCCTCTCCCTAGTTGTACCACTTCTGTTCATGTAGACCCCATGCAAGCTAATTGTTTCTGTCACAACTTTAATTTGATCGCAAGGTGAACAAAGCCTCCATCAACCTCACCATTTTCTCCTCCCCCTTTCCTTTTTAAACTGACGTGTAATCCATTGCCAGCCAGGGCCCTAATCCATACAAATACAGAGCAGATAATATTAAGTTCTTCCCTGAATAATTTGTTTTTACCAAAGCACCCTTAAAAATACTTTTATGACTCTCACATAGATATTATTAAAAATAACACTTAGGCATGCATTAATCTTTTTTTTTGAGCATGGTCTTAAGAAAAGTATCAATGGATAACTTAAATAAAATAAAATATTGCTAGCATGTAGATCTATTCATTATTTCTAGTTGTGACTTTGAAAATATTATATTATCTACTTCTAATAAAAATAGATCTAGTTAAATTATCATGAATCTGTTTTTCATTAGCAAAGTGAGTCTAAGGGAATTGCACCAAAACCTAGGATATATGACAAAATGAATATAAATTGAGCTCATTCATAGGATTTTCAATTTCTCTAAAAATAAGTTTATAAAAAATGTTAATTCTCATTTTATGACTTTTTAAGCCTACATTTAATTTTTTAGTGACAATTTTTTTAATTAAGAAAAGAGAGGATGGTATAGAAAATACTAGGGAATGATTCTTAAAGAGATAGTAAAGAATATGATAATCTAGATCTTCTGTTTTGTATAACTTTTAAGTTTAGCAAGGTAGTGAAAATAGGACATAAAATCTGTTTTTACGAATTTAACTACTGTCCAGCCTTGGTTTTTCTTTAACAGTACTAATTCTGGTAAGGCCACCTAACTAACTAATGAGGAGGCTGCATTACACTAGATGTTGTTGGAGAATAGATCTTGCAAATAACTTAGGGCTGGATCTGATCAGGCACTCCTCCGAGTAGTTGCTTCCCCCAACAGGGCTCAACCGATGCTAATTCAATGCTGTGGTTCCCTGTAGTGTTTTGTGGCATGGAGTCTTTATGTATTTGAGATCCGAGTAGTCATAAATACAGCATTTGGAAGTTAGGCTCCTTAGCTACAGCTAGATATCTCCTCAGACTTACTCAGCTCATACTACAGCAATATTCAAGTTGCATTTTGACAGGACACCTAAGCCTTCACTAATTATATTTAAACCACATGATCTTTCTCATAAGGGCTAAAACTGTGAGGCTTAACGAACTGCCATCAGCTCTTTGGCTTTGGCCAAGGGTAATATGTTATTAATATTTCTAATTACCACCTTTTTAGTTGTGCCAATAAATTAGTCGTGTGAGTGTGTGAGTGTGTGTGTGTAACAGAGAGAGGAAAACAGAGACAAAGAGATGTAGAGCGGGGAGTAAGGGACTGGGGCATGCAGGCATATCTGTATGTATATCTGGCCATTTGTATCCTAATGTGTCCATACATCTGAAATCTATGGCTAGAAGGTGAGATGCAACTCTATGGTTAAGGTTAACAATAAATGAATGAAAAAAATTTTTTGAAAAATGGTAATAGTAGCTCCCTAACTATAGAGGTCAGGTCTTGGAAAATGCCTGTGTAGGAGAATTTATAGTGAAAAAAATAGCATAGAGTGATTGAAGTCAGAAATTAACCAATTAAAACTGTTTTACTTTTACATTCACTGCACAAAGCAGAAGAAAAACTACTATCACTTAGAATAAGATAAATGATGATTAATTAAAGCAAGTAATAGTTCGTTTTGTACTATTATTTTTTGCTGATCGCCTAAATCACTATCGAGTCTCCCTCTCTTTACTGCAGCTTCAACACAATACATACACAGCTGTGGGGTCAAACTGAGAATTATGTATAAAGCTAATGCAATTTTATAGAGTCGTCATCCATGAGGTCCAGGCTGAGATGGGTAGTGCAATCAAAACACAACCAAAGAGATAATTTTAAAATAATTTAAGCTCCTCACATGTAAGTCTTTAAGTCCACAAAGGAGACAAGTTTCTACTTTAATACTTAAAATTCTCCTTCACTCACTCATTAGCTTTTCACTTCTGTGACCCTCCTTCAAAAATGTATGTGAAAAAATTCCGTGTAAGTCTTATCCTTAAATAACTCTGTTACCCAAATTGATCTCTTCCAGCCCACATTCCTTCTTCTAACAGTCCACCATAAAATCCCCAAAGATAAGTGGAACTAGAGCGGACCTTTTTTGGAAATTAGACGGGTGAAGCCAAAATTTATTTTAGTAGATAAGGGGGAGGAGAAAGGTCAGTGTCATTAATCGTTTAACACATTTTCCATCTCACATTGAGAAAACTTTTTGTTTCTTTATCCAAATGCTAATGCTTTTCTGATTTGATGACTTAGAGATGCTGACATCTACATGCCAATTCCTTCCTCCCTGCTTCCATGTTCTCTTATCTCTAGTTCATCTCCATCCGCTCTTTTTGGTACATGATGCAGCTCACTTATACCTCTACTAAGGACTAAGTTTTCTCCCTTTTAACTTTCTCTATCTTTTCCAAGTCTTAATTGCAAAAGAAAATGTTCTTTCTTCGCTATTTGGTTTTCTTTCTTTTTCTATTCCTAACCCTAGTTCTTTCTTTAATTATCAACAAGAGTGATTTGAAAAATCACATACTCTAAAATCCCAAAGTGAGTAATTAACACAAAGGTATGATAAATAAATTAACAAATTCTCAAATTTTACCAGAGAAGAATTTTTTTATTGGGAAATGCCTATTGTATTTCTAAGTCTGCCTTAGCTAATACAAGTAAACTCTTAACCAAGAACATGGTTTGTTCAAGGCATTATTGCATTACTCGAACTTGGTTTATACAATTCGCTCTGTGTTTCTGCTGCTCACTGATTGCAAATGCCCCCCTCACACTCACTGCAACAGCTGCGCCAACATCCTGTTCACAGTGGAGTTGGGTTGCATTGAAGATGACTGAAATGCCAGAAGACTGGCTGTGGTCCAGAACCTTGGCAGTGGTGATATTATCTGGTTGCTTTAGATAAAGTGGGCCCCAACTGATAGTGATGAAATATATTAAGAATAAGATACAGTAATTATGACAGATGAGGACTCGCAAACATGGAACGGGCCACAATCTGCCACTGTTCTTCAAACCTTTAGGAATCTGAAGCTAACGTCACAGACCACTCTGCCTTCCAGTCCAGCCAGCTTTGATGGACAGTTCCAGTTACTGCACAATTTCACAATGTATTCTGCCTAAGCATGTATATAGTAATACTAATCTTAATTCCAATCTGTTCATTGTTCAATACATGAAATGCGTTCATGTATCCAATGCATGCTATATTAACCCTTCAAAGTGGTCGTTTAACACTTAATGAAATAGCCCGAGCTAGTTTTTGCATGATTGTTGCCACGATTTTTTGTCCTATGCCCTGAAAACCTGGCCAAAACATATTGGATTGTGCACAGATCAGCACCTGACCCAAAGAAGAAATGCCCCAGCAATTTCTAAGAACTTTGCCAGTTAGAGAAGCTGTAGTTTGCATAGAGACTGTGATCATATGAATCCCCTTTCTTTTATTTAAGTATAGTCGGTATACAGGACTGTATGATTATATTAGTTCCAGTTGTATGATGTAATGATCCGACATTTGCATACCTTACGATGTGATCACCCCACTGATTCTAGTAATCATCTCTCATCGTGCAAACTTATCACAATACTATCAGTTATATTCCCCCTTCACTTTTTTCACCCATCCCCTCTGCAACCAGCCCTTTGGTCGCTGTTTCTGAGTCTATTCTTGTTTGTTTTTGCCTTTTGTTCATTTTGTTTTTCAGTTTCAGCATATAAATAAAACCATACAGCATCTGTCTTTCTCTGACTTATTTCACTTAGCATAATACGCTCCAGGTATTATGTTATTGTAAATGGCAAGATTACATTCTTTTTTTGTGTGCTATGTATATCTCTATCTATCTATCTATCTATCTATCATCTATCTATCATCTATCTATGCACACACACACACACACACACACACACACACACACACACACACACACACCACATCTATATGTACCACATCTTCTTTATCCATTCATCTAACAGTGGATACCTAGGTTGCTTTCATATATTGCCTATTGTAAGTAATGCTGCAGCTAACATAGGAGTGCATATATCTTTCAAAATTAGTGTTTTTGTTTTCTTCAGATAAATGCCTGTAAGTGAAATTACTAGGTCACATGGCGGATCTGGTTTTAGTTTTCTGAGGAATCTCTACACTGTTTATCATAGTGGCTGCACCAATTTGCAGTCCCACCAACAGTGCACAGGGCTTCCGTTTTCTCCACATGCTCACCAACACGTGTTATTTGTTGATGCTTTGATTATAGCCATTCTGACTTCTGTGAGGTAATATCTCACTGAGTTTTCACTTTCATTTCCCTGATGGTTAGTGATGTTGAGCATTTTTTCATGTCTCTTGGCCATCAGTATATCTTCTTTGGAGGAATGTCTTTTCACGTCCTCTGTTCATTTTTTGAATGGATTGTTCATTTTTTTTGTTACTGAGTTTATAAGTTCCTTATATGTTTTGAATATCAATCCTTTATCAATTATATCATCTGTGAATATATCCTCCATTCAGTATGTCTTTTGTGTTTTGTTTTGTTGATGGTTTCCTTGGTTGCACAGGAGATTTTTATTTTGATGAAGTCTCATTTATTTATTTTTGCTTTTGTTTCCCTTGCTCAAGGGGACATATTCAAAACAATATTACTCAGGTCCATGGCAAATAGTTGACTACCCTATGTTTTCATCCGAGAGCTTTATAGTTTCAGGCCTTAAATTTAAGTCTTCAATTCATTTTAAGTTTATTTTCATATGTGGTATAAAAGAGTGGTCTAGTTTCATTTTTTTTTTTTTTGCATGTATCTGTTCAGTTTTCCCAAGATCACTTGTTAAAGATGCTATCATTCATTATTCCATTGCATTTTCTTGCCTCCTTTGTCATAGATTAGTTGACCATGTAAGTGAGGGTTTATTGCTGGACCCTCTATTCTGTGTCATTGATCTATATGTTTGTTTTTGTCTCATTACCATGCTGCTTTTATCCGACTTTCTTTTTTTGAGAAAATGAATGCAACAAAGAGGCTGCAGTTAGTAAAAATAATAGAAGCAAATATCAGTTCAATAGAAGATGGGACCACACAATCAAAATTCAAATAAGGGCTTGTCATTTACTAAGGCTTCAGGTGGGAAGGAATAAGGAGGCAGCCATAGCTGAGGTTCTTTGATTGGCTTCCTTGTGATCAGGTTTATACTCACCAAAAAGACGTTGAATTTTACGCCACAAAGCACGTTGATCTTGGCAACATCTGTGATGTTGACATGTGAAAAGTTTTTTCCAAATAACAAAGAAGTTTTGAAAATCTTTAGAGTTTTTTAAAATGACATATTTGCATGCTATTTGTAAATTTTTTGTGTGGTAAATATACAAAATCTAAAATTTACTATTTTAACCATTTCTTTTCTTTAGGTGGAACAGATCTGGGAAGAAAGTTCAGGAATTCAATTTCATATGCATTAGTTTTTAGATATCTTTTAGCCTTTTCAGCAGAGATGTAGAGTAGTCATTGGATATACAGTTGGGTGTTTGGGAGAGACAGCTGGACAGAAGATATGAATCTAGGACAGCAGCAACTATAATGTGTGTGTGTGTGTGTGTGTGTGTGTGTGTGTGTGTGTGTGTGTGTGTAATTAAGTCCTGGGTCACACCAACCTAGAAATTAGGGAGAAAAGTTAGAATCAGTAAAATCTGAGAAGGAACATCCACTGAGGTAGGAAGAAAACCAAGAGCGAATAGAGTTTTGAAAGCTAAGCAAAGAAAAATGTTTCAAAAAGGAGGGAGTGATTCTGCTAACTAGCCAGAAAACATGAGGATTGAGAATGAGTTGTTGGTTGTAGCAACGAAAGTCATCGGTGATCTTGATGAGAGCAATTTTTGCGGAAGAATGGAAATGAAAACTCTGCGTGGCATGTGTTTAAGAAAGAATAGGAGAGGATTTGGAGACAGGATATAGACAACTCTTTCGAGAAACTTGCTGTAAAGATAGCCAATGACTTGGGGCAGGAAGGCATACCTTGAGAGCAGGGTGGAATGGAAAAGAAGTTACATTTTATTAAGATAAAAGAATAACAGTGTGTGCTGTTAGATAATACAGTAGAAACTTTTTTTTTTAATTGATGCTGTAGGAAAGAGAAAGAAATATTGCTGAAGTGAGAGAAGGTAAGGTCCAGTGCACAGCTAGAAGCTTTAGGCAGAAGCACAGCTAGTGCGTCTCTGCTTATCGAATGGGAGGGAAATCTGAGTATGTGGGTGGGTGGAGACTCTGGTGGATCTAGCATTGGGACTCCATGGAAGTCCTCCTCTGATTGTTTCAATTCTCTCTTTTTTTTTTTAAATCAGTTTACTTATTTATTTTTATTTTTTAATTTCAGTTGACATTCAACATTATATTAGTTTGAGGTGTACAGTACAGTGGTTAGACATTCACATAACTTACAAAGCGATCTCCCTAATAAGTCTAGAAATCCCCTGATGTCACAAATAGTTATTACAATATCATGGACTGTATCCCCGATGCTGTATTTTACATCCCCATGACTATTTTGTAACTGCAAATTTGTACTTCTTAATCCTTTCACCTTTTTCGCCCAGCCTCCAAACCCTCTTCCACCTGACAACCAGCAGTTTATCTGTAACTATGTTTATTTTAGTTTTCTTTGTTCATTTATTTTGTTGTTTAGATTCCATATATAAGTAAAATCATATGGTATTTATCTTTCTCTGACTGATTTCACATAGCATAATTTCCTCTACGTCATTTATTTTGTCACAAATGGTAAAATTTCATTTTTTATGGCTGAGTAATATTCCATTGCCTATAAATACCACCTCTTCTTTATCCAGTTGTCTATTGATGAATACTTAGGTCTCATTTTTTTATCCATTCAACTACCCTATGTCTTTTGTTTAGAGCATTTAATTCATTTTCATTTAAAGTGATTATGGATAGGCATGTAGTTATTGCCATTTTATTATTCATATTTATGATTTTTTTACTTCTTTTTAAAGAAGTCTCTTTAACATTTCTTGTACCACTGCTTTGGTAGTAAGGAACTCCTTTAATTTTTGTCCTGTCTGGGAAGATCTTTATTTGTCCTTTAATTCGAAATGATAACCTTGCTAGATAGAGTAATCTTAGTTCTTGGTCCTTGCTTTTCATCACTTTGAATATTTCACACAAATCCCTTCAGGGCTGCAAAGTTTCTGTTGAGAAATCAGCTGACAGTTGTGGGAGTTCCCGTGTAGAAACTCCCTTTTAAGATTCTCTCTTCATTTAACCTTTGCCATTTTGCTTATAATGTGTCTTGGTCTGTGCTTCTTTGGGTTTATCTCTTTGGGGACTCTTTGTGCTTCCTGGACTTGTTATATCTATTTCCTTCACCAATAGGGAGAAGTTTTCTATCATTTTTTCTTCAAATAGATTTTCAATCCCGTGCTCTCTCTCTTCTCCTTCTGGTACTCCTGTAATGTGATTATTGTTATGCTTGATGTTGTCCCAGAAGTCCCTTAATATATCCTCATTTTTTCTTTTCTTTTTGCTGTTTGGATTAGGTGTTTTTCACTACTTTGTCTTCCAAACATTTGGTTCATTCCTCTGTTTTATCTAAGCTGCTGTTGATTCCATCTAATATATTCTTCATTTCAGTTATTTTATTCTTCATTTCTGACTGGTTCTTTTTCATGATTTTGATGTTCTTTGTTATGTTTACTATCTCCTTGCTGAAGTTCTCACTGAGTTCATTATTCTTCTCCTAAGTTCATTAAGCTGCCTTATAACCAATGTTTTAAATTCTGTATTTGGTAGATTGCTTGTCTCCATTTCTTTTAGTTCTTTTTTTTCTTTTGTCCTGTTTGTTCATTTGTGATATGTTTGTTTCCTCAGTTTGGTTCCCTCCCTGTGTTTGTTTCTAAGTATTAGATAAATCTGTTAAGTCTCCCAGTCTTGGCGGGGTGGCCTTATGTAGGACCCAGTGGTGCAGTTTCTCTGGTTACCTGAGCTGGATGCTCCAGGGGTGTCCCTTACGTGTGTTACATGGGCCCTCTTGTTGCAGTCGAGCCTTGATTTCTGTCTGCATGTCAGTGGGTAGAATTTACCCTCAGGCTACCTGTGAAGACTGGCTGTGACTATAGCAGGCAAGCATTGTGTGGGGGCTGACCCCTCAGCATGAGCTGAGTCAGGTAACCACTTGTATCAGTCATTGAAAGAGGTTTGGGTCGGTTCACCTATTGGAGGTAAGAGGCTTCTCAGGGAATTGGTAGGGTGGGGTGAGTTTGGTAGAGACCCAGATTTGGCACCTGCCTATGCATGCAAGCTGGGTTGGGGGAGGGCTCAGCAAAGGAACATATTGGTGGAGAGAGCTGCCCCTCCAGCCTTCTTCTTAAAGCTAGACAGTTCAGTTTCTTCCCATACGTCCCTGGCACTTGTAGAGTTGCTGCCCCAGTCCTGGAGCTCAGTAAATATATCTGTCAGCAATTAAGTCTGTGCACAATCCCTTTAAGCCCTCCGTCTCACCCGGTTGGAATCCTCACTGATTTTCGCAGCCAGCTGTTGTGGGAACTTCGCTTCCTGACACTAGTGCTCTGAGCTGGGGATGCCAGTGTAAGGCTGGGACCCCTCACTCCTCACGGGGGATCCTCCACAGCTAAGATATCCCTCCCAATTTTTAACTGCAACATGTGACTGTGGGACCAGTCTATTTCTCCTCTCTGCCCCTCTTTCCAATCTCCATGTGGCTTCTTTATATTCTTAAAAGAGTTCTGTTCAGCCATTCTTCAGGTGATTTTCAAAGGTATTTGTTGTATATTTAGTTGTAACTTTGATGTGGTCATGGGAAGAGGCAAGCATAGCATTTGCCTACTCCATCACCTTGACCTTGACCAGAAGTTTCTATTTTAACCATTTTTAAGTGCATAATTCAGTAGCATTAAGTGTATTCAAAATGTTGTGCAAACTAAAGAGGAACAGGGAAGAGGGTGTAAGTTTCGTTTGTAATTTTTATTGTTTTACAAACAGGGTTTTTATTGTTAGGCAAAATTTAAAACAACCACTTGAAAAAAATACTGTGATAATTAAGCCACTTGTTACCTGGCCTATGGCCTATTTTTGTCGAACCAAAAATTAAATTTATTTTTAAACCTAAGGCTTTGCTAAAAAGTATAGTTCTAGATGAAAACTATTTAATTGATATATATCTTAACTACATACATGTAGTCATTAAGGAAAAAAATTCAAACTCAAGGTTTTTGTATTTTTACCAGTAGGTGTGTTATTTTTAAAAAAAAAAATCAAGTATTTTTTAATTGTTTGAATGAGGGGCACCTTTTCAATTAACTCAGATCATTTAAAACTTCGGAACATAGTTTTTTTAATTTTTAAAACTATGTTTTTATGACTCATAGTGCTAGGGGCCTCTTTTGAGAGAGTAAGTCCTGCATCTATAAAATAAAGATACTTTATGTGCTGAAACAGAATTGGTAATATTTATACATTCGATTTTCAGTGTCTGTTCAATACCTCTTGAACTAGGGTGGTGACACTGAAGCACATTCAGTTTTAAGGCCCCTTTAAGAAAAATAATATAAAATATAAATTCAATATAAAAATATTTGTTCAGAATGCAAAAGAACAAGCTTATATTTTTTAAAAAGCAACAAAACAAACAAATGAAATCCAAAAAGATGGGCTAATATATTTAATTGGTTAGTCTGACTCACCTATGAATTACACTTGTTAAACCATATTTTGGCTATGTATGCTTTTGATGGACTTTTTATATGATGATAATTTTGTAATACTGTTTCTATAGAAAAAATAGAAAGAATTTACTCTTCAAATGGTTGATCAAAATTTGTTTTTTACATTAATATAGGCAAGCATCTTGCAGCTTCATAATGTGAAGCTTATTGTTAATGTCATAAATGTTTGCTTTTTTATTTTAGAAAATTAAGCAATATATCCATATCCTAACTCCCCAAACCTGTGAATATGACCTTTTAAGGATCTTGATATGAGACCATCCTGGATTAGCTGGGTGGGCTCTAAATCAAATAACAAGCATTTTTATTAAAAAAAAAAAAAAAAAGGTAGAGGAGACACAAATACAGAAGACCATGTAAAGACAGAGGCAGAAACTGGAATAATATAACCACAATGAGCGTTGACAGCCACCAGAAGATTAAAGAGACAGAGAAATGTTCTCCCTTAGAGGCTCCAGAGGGATTCAGTCCTGTCAGCACCTTGATTTCAGACTTTGGCCTCCAGAACTGTGAGACAATGAATTCCTTTGGTTTTACATTACCGAGTTTTTGGTAATTTGTTATAGCACACCATATCATCACTAGAACCCTTTCCAAGGCCTAAGAAGAGGTCCATGTAAGACAACAGACTTCCTCTTCTTTAAGTAACAGCTAAACTTCTGTGTGTAGCTTTATATTTTTAAATAATTTCAAATTTATCTTTCACTAAGACTCCTCAGTAGATAGATAGATAGATAGATAGATAGATAGACAGACAGACAGACAGACAGATGATAGATAGATAGATAGATAGATAGATAGATAGATAAATAGATAGCTGATAGATAGCTGATAGATAGATATCTACAGTACAATTATAAAAATCAGAAAATTAACAATGATTGAATACTATTACCTAAAAATCTTTTTTATTTTTCCCTATTGTCTCAATAATGTCTTTTAGAAAAATAAAATAAAATCAAGTTCGTGATATAATCAAAGATCACATGTTATATGTAGTTCTCATGCTTAGTTTCCTTTAACAGTTCCTCTTCCTTTTTTTTGTCTTGCATAATTTTGACACTCTTTGAAGACTATAGGTCAGTTATTTTGTAGAATATTCTCAGTTTTGGCTTGTCTGATGTTCCCCCACAGCTAGATTTAGTCTACATTTTTGGCAAGAATACCACAGAAGTAATGTTGGGTTCTTCGAAAGTATCACGTCAGGAGGCACATGCTATTGATTTGCCCTACTCCTATTGATGTTAATTACTTGTGTTTAGATAGCATCTGCCAGATTTCTCCATTGTAAGATTACCAAATACCCCTTTTAAGTAATAAGTATTTGAAGGAGATATTTTGAGACTATTTACATATCTTATTTCTTATCAAAATTGTACTCACTTTTTTTAGCATCCTTCAATGATTCTTGTCTGAATTGACTTGCCTAAACGGGTTCTAATTCCTCCAAGTGAGCTTCTTGTCTTCTTTATCTTGACTTCTTATTGTCTACCTATTCATATGACTTTTGACTTATTTATTCCTTCCTAACCCTAAAGAATTAATGGGTAGACCAACAGGGTGCAGACTGAAAGCTATGGACTAGTGGAAGTGAAGGGGGTAGTATTTCAGTTTTTTCCTCCAGCATTCTCAACTTTTAATTCTATGAGCTTCAAGACTACTTTACTAGATACTACTAGAAGTAAACTTATATAGCTTGCCCAATGAGCTGTTTCAGGAATTTTTAATGAGAAATGCTATCTCTTGTGAATTTTACTGAGTCACTGATATATAGTTTAATAATATCTGCTTAGGATTCTAACTTTAAAGCATGAAAGTACTTTTTAAAGAAATTTGTTTTGCTATGCTTTAATGTAGAAATTACAATAAATAAAATTAATTATGAGAATCAATTAATTTATACTAGCTATTGTATATTCTAAAGTACACATTTAGAACAATTTTAGGTCATAATTATTGTTTATGCAGGTTTTGAAAATTAATATCTGCTTAATAAGTCTACAAATCTAAATTCAACATACTTTATTTACATAACCTGCCTTTCATAGTAATTGTTTTTAGAGAATTAAAAAACAATGCTGTTTTCTAAAAGTAGTACAAGAATTATCACATTCTTTGTATAAATATCTTTACTTGTAGAATTCTATGTCATTAATCAGGACATTCTGGTTAAATCAGTTGTAGAATAACCATTTTACCACTTTCTTGTATAACTACCTGGGTTTATAGAGCTATGTGCCATTAATCATGCTACTTTTAGGTGAAATTGCTTCTTATCAAGGAAAACTTATACTTGAATCAATATGAGTTCAAAAAAACTTACTTTTAACAAAAGCAACAATAACCTTCTTTATGTAAAGTTTGTCTTCAAGAGTAAAGCCAGGGTAGAGAGCCACAATCTATAACTTAAATAAATAATAATTACAATGAAAACAAATGCAGAAGGGCAGCTTAGAAAAATTAAAAGTTCCATTATTATGGCTAAATAGACAATGTATAATTCAATGAAGTTAATATCCTTTCTCCTATTCCCTTATGTATTTTGTGCAAAAGAAAGGAATCATATAAAACTCTACCCTCTCTGCAATGGCATGTACTGACTAATGTAATGCTGTTAAGCTCAAAGAAGGGGAAAGGATACTCACAGTTCACCAGCTGATGATTCACTGAGAGTTGAAACTGATTGCGAATGTCTGATGGTTTTTCTGAGAAGTGTACCTCTAGTAGGACTTGCATTTCTTGGGTCCTAGTTTAGCTGAATAGTGAAGACTAAGAGCAGCCAGAACCTGGATTTATAATAAATCGCTAAGGCCAACAAGACAGGCACAGGCTGTTCTATAGTTGTTAGAAAAGAGAAAAGCCCAATTCAGGAGAGGAAAAGTATCTAACATCAGACAATAGAACATACTCCTGTATTGTGTGGTAGGCTGCCTCTGAGATGGCTCCTAATGGTCCTCACCTTCTGGTATTCATACCCGTATATTTTCTCCTCTCATGCTGGATCAGGGCTGCTCTGTGTGACAAACAGAGAATAGTGGGAGTTAGCGTGTGTGAATTCTAACTTTAGTTCATAAATGGCCCTGTGGTTTCTGCTTTGCTCTCTTGGACTCTTGTACTGAGGGAAGCCAGCCACTATGGAGTAGGGACACTCAAGCAGTCTTATGGAAAGATCTGTGTGAAGAGAAACTGAGGCTCACTGCCAGAAGTTGGCACCAATTTGCCATCCACGTGAAAGAGCTTTCTGGGAAGCAGACCCTCCAGCCCAGTCAAGACTTCAGACATCTGTAGTCCTGGCAGACATTCCTGACTGCAATCTCACAAAGCACCTGGAGCCAGGCAAGAAGCTCCTGAATTCCTGACACCGAAATTATAAAAAGTAATAAATGTTTATTGGCATTTTAAGTCACTGAGTTTTAATTTGTTGTGAAATAATAGACAAATAATGCATATCATAATCATTATTAAGACAGTAAAAGGTAAGCCAGCAGTAACTGTAAATCAGGGACATTCAATATTCAAAGCACAAATGTCACTATGACAGTGGCTCAGATCTATGGCCCTGGGTCAGTCACATTAGCAGCAAATAGCTTTGAAAAAGAAATGCCTAAATACATCCTATGGAAAATGTTCTGCTTCAGTTGAGGTACTAGAAAAGGAGACAGAAGACAGATGAGAGATTAGTAGTCCAATTTGATAGAGTCAAAATCTAAGGCTCTGAATTAGTTATAACTTTAATAACTTGTCTAATATTGTATAGTACAAATATGAATATAAGTTATTTATCTTGCTCTTTCAGATGGAGCTTTAATGTGATTTCTGTGAGTCATGCTCCTATTTGTACTAACCTCTAGTCCTGAAATTTGGCTATTTTTTATGAGGTCATTATTAGCCAGGAAAACAGGAAATATTTTAAAACTATGATTTTTTGATCCATTAAGTTAACAAAATGTTACAATAATTCTAAAAGTGTGTTCAATTACTTTTATTCCTGCTGTTTATAAAATATACGTATTTATTACAATAAAAATTTCATTTTGTATTTTAAGTTTAAAGAAAATTACATCTAACATTGCTTTCTGAGTCTTCTTGGGCCTGCTATATGGATTGCACCTTCCAGAAATTCAACTGGACTTTTAAAATAGTCTTCATTTTGTTCTGTATTCAAAATTCACTCTGTAGTGCTCTACTCCTCACTTGTATGGTAAGAGAAATAAATCATTTCACTAAATATGTTCATTTCTGACAATCCCAAGGAACAAGCAGTTTACAAAGAGAACACTGTTAATGATGACTCATTAGTGAAGAAACCACTTTTGGAAGAAGAGCCTCCCCACATAACGTTTGCCAGCCCTGTGAGAACTCTGGCCCGGGTCTGAGGGGCAGCATGGAATCAGTGTGTGGATAAATGAGGACATTTAGACCAACTGGGCTTTGGAGTGAGGAAGAATGACACAGAGTTGTGTTGATTCAAGAGCAAGGGATTTTCATTCCTGCCTACCTCTGCAGATTGGCACTTAAGAAACCATGGAACATAAACGAACTTCCTTCATTATTTTCCTTCCTTCCTTCCTTCCTTCCTTCCTTCCTTCCTTCCTTCCTTCCTTCCTTCCTTCCTTCCTTCTTTCCTATCTTTTATCTATCTATCTATCTATCTATCTATCTATCTATCTATCTATCTATCTATCTATCTATTTTTGTATTAATTTTATTTCTCTCTTCACTTTAATATGAAAACTCGTTCTTTGGTTTCTTTCAAAAGTATTTACAAGTCTTTCTAAAACGTATTTGGAGTTTCTCAATGCCATTAGTTAAGTGCTTACTACATGTTAGGTATTATGCTAAACTTTTCTTCTAATGTAGTCAGGTATGTATTATTACCCGCACTTAGGGAAGATAGGAACTTGGAAGAGAGAGCAAATGATTGACTTGCCAGTGCCATACTGACAGTATGAGGTAGAACTGGGATTGGTACCCAGGTCTGCCCAGTGCCCATGATTTTAATTACTACACTATATCTTCAAGAAAATCATAACTAACTTGATTGTAGTATTTACAAGTATCAGGCCTTCTCTGAAGTATTTAACATATACCTACTCTTTTAGTCCTCACGACAGCCCTCTGAGACCCATGTTATACATAAGTAAACTGAGGCAAGGAGAGGTTATGTAATAGGCCAGAGAATTATGGAGAAGGCATTTGATCCCCTGCTGTCCAACTCCTAAGGGTATACTACTAATTAATACATCAACAGAAGGGTTTTTTTTTTTTAAGCACACGTATTTTGAAGACACTACAATATAAAAAGTTTTAAGAAAAATTAAAGTCAAAATTTATCTTTAATATTGCCATATTATTAAAAGCAATAAACCACATCTAATCAAGAACTTTCAATTAGAATCAGTTTTGAGAGACATTTCAATGTTTTAATGATCCAAAAGCAATCTTTCGAAATTACATCATATTTTAATTCACTTACAAACAATTGCAAAGATGAGTCTTCAAAACTTGTAGTTTTTACTGCACAGTCAAATAAAATGTTAAGTTAAAATTGACCTTTTTAACTTTCGCTTGTCTAAGAGTTAATCACTTTTAACGGTCGTTGTGCTAACAGGAGTAGATTATGTGAATGTAAATTAATTCAAACAAATTCCTGAAAAAATGGAAATTAAATGGTTAATAGTTGATGATGTTTTTGCAGAGTGTAGGAAACAAAAAGGAAATTATGACTAATTCCACTGTAAATGAAATGAACTAAATGATAGGGCGTGTATTTATCCGAATCTGGGCTAAAAGTCAAGTTTGAAGATATACGGAAATTCCATTTTCCTGTTGATGAACTTAGTAAGTAATGATTTAATCTTGAAATAGATAAGTTGCCACCCCAAACTTATTTATTCAGTTGAAAATAAACTCATATTTTAAAGTAAATTTTTTCACAAGAATGACATGTTCATGGTAAAGCACTATTTATTCAATGTTTATTATCAAATTGCTTTTATTGACATAGTTATCGCTAAGAGTTTACAATTAAGATGGATAATATGTTTACTGTTGAGGAAAAAACGTGAGATTTGTAATTCTGAAAACCAAGTTGTGTAGAATGTGTTTGTAATGTACTCTGGGAAGGGAGGGTAGGCAGAGAAAAGAGAGGTACACTTTCTATTAGAGGTAAGTTTATGTTAGTGGTAAGATTTTAAGAGAAGTTAAGATTTTCTTAATAATTCAGTGAACTTTGATTTGAAAGTCTCAGCTTAAAGGAATGAGAGGGAGTAGCCATTTGAACAAATAACTCTTAAAAACAAAAAACTAAGAAAAAATAGCTCTAAAAGTTGTGGACATACATTACGAACTCTTTTCCTTCCAGATTCTACTACAGGGTTTTAAAGGAGAAAACATTATGAACAAGAGAGAAAGAAAGCAGTTTCTTCCTCACAGAGAAGTTAGTGGGCTGTGCTCATAAGAGAAAATAAGGTATTATATTTGATAGGTCAGCAGAAAAAATATCTACAATGCTAAATTAAAAAACAGAGCTAGGAAGTCAGGAGATTACACATGAGTCTGGGGATTTGATGCTAAGAAAGGCTCAGGGTCAGTGGTCTCCGTAATGTAGAAGGGAAAGCCACAGTTAAGTAGTAATTAGTGCAATTAATAACTAGGAAGAAAACAATTTTTTTCAATATTCTATGCTTTTTAAAATTATGCTTACTTCAAAAGAGTATAGATAGAGCTTTATTGTAGCTTTGAAAATTTAGAATAACCTCCTATTTATTAAGGGAAAGAGTAAATTAAGACATTCACACGAAGTCATCAAAAAGAATGAGCGAGCACTATACTGATTTATAAAGATATTTCTGATAGATATTTAATGAAAAAACAATTTATTGATTCATATGTATGTGATCTCATTAGTCTGAACACAAATAAAATACATCTATACATACAAAAAATATTATGCTTTCAATCCTTCTTGGCAAATCACCCACACATACACACAAAACAAAACAATGGAAACATTAAAAACTGAAAATAATATGTGATCAGAACTAAATTTCAACATTTATCATATCATAAATGAAATAGAATACATTAAACTATTAGATTGTCTGTAAAATAATAACCATCCAGATCCAAGAAACATATTTACAATAAAATGATTCAAAAAGAGTTGAAAGTAAAAGACAAATGCTAGTCATATGGAAAAAAAGTAAGGTTTGCAATATTAGTGTCAGACAATTACTAACTCAAAGCAAAAGGCCTTAAAGAAAAAATGGATCCTTTAAAATAATGAAGATGCAATTTATAATTAATATTTCTTGAAGATATTTATGCACCAAATAACAGCTCCAAATTTAAAAACCAATGCTGTGGAAAATACAAGCAGACACAGAAAACAATGACACTAAATTAAATAGAGAGAAAAATAAGTGAGCATATAAAGGCCCTAAGTGACAATACTGTAGAACTTCGAGGTAGATATTAAATACAATATCCACAATGCAAAACAATTTTTCAAAAATTTCTTTAAGCACTTGCAAACATTTACCATTTGTTAAGTCACAAAAAATTTAATAAATTCTAAAATATAGAAACAACACAGAACACATCATCTGATCACAAGGCAGTAAAATTGGAAGTCAACAAAATATAGAAAACAACATGACATCCTTACAACCATCTAGAAATTCAAAACTTTCTGGTTAAACAATTTTTAGGGGTGAAAGAATACCAAAACCAAAATTTCAAATATTTGCAGTATATAGTAGTGACAATGAAAAAAGTAAAGCAATGTTTAATGGAAAATAATTTTATGTACCTATATTACTATGTGAAAATGAATAAAAATACATATTAAACTCAAGACTTTGAAAAGAAACAATCAAATAAAATGAAGAAGAAGGAATAGTTTCAGTAAAATTTTGTTGTTGAAACCAAAAGACACTAAGTCTGATAAATTTAGACAGTTATCAAATTTATCAGAGCAAGCATTAGGCAACTCACCTCTAATGGGACCCCAAAACCAGGCTTAGCTCAGCAGCAAAGAATATAAAAAAGTTATAGCACTGAACTGAACATACAGTCACCACTGCTAAGTATGGAAACTGCAGACTGTACCATCAACAGTGCACATCACAAGAACTAGATGTGGACACCACAACCCTTACCAGAAAGAATTTCTCATGGTGCAGGCTTTATCCTTAGTTTCTGATTCCTGATTTTATCTGCTGTGGCCCCATGTGATTGGCTGAGCTGAGGTTCCATGTTATAAGGTAATCTGAGAAAGCAATAATCTCCTTGGCTTTTATTCCCATAAAATACATGGTTCCCCAAATATATGCAGTGACAACTCAAATGACAACTTGGTAGTTGGAAAAATCCATCGGTTGCCATTCTCCAGTGGTCAAAGATTTGCCCTGTACTGTGTTAAATGCTCTGCAGTTCCAGGGTGTGCATGCATAGGCAGGATCACAGAGCAGAAGCAGGAAATAAGGAGCATGCAGCATGGGCTGGAGGTAAGAACTGCATGGGATAGGCAAAAGGAAAGAAGCATATTGGCGAGAGGATGCAAGCCATCAGTCTGCTTGTGCATTTGTGAAGTCAGTCAGAGTTCAGGTATCTTAGAACAAGAAAGAGGTGATGCCAGAGCCTCTGAAGAAGTTCATAAAGGGTGTCTGATACACAGGACTCTAAAATATCTGTAACAACTTGCTATTCAGGTCTTGCCAGCACAATTTCATCAATATAGTGAGCCAGCATATTGTCCTATAAGACGGTGAAATGATTGATGTCCCTGTGGATTATAGTTTCACAGAGCTGACGCATGACCATAAAGGTGCACTGCTATCCCTTGTAAATGAAAGAGTTTCTTCTGATGTTCTTGCTTATTGAAATAATGATAATTAATAATTATAATAATTAATAATAAAAACATCTCGCAGATCAATAGCTGTATACCAGGTGCAAAGGTATAGGCTGAGCTGTAACATTGGACACCAAAAGAGAAGGTTCTTTGCCTAGTTATTAAAAGTACTTTATATAGTCATAATGATGTAAATATTGCTTATTTTTAATCTTTTAGAGATATCTTATAGACGACGTAAGAAAGATTAGGCTTTGGTTGCAAGATAAGACATAATATTTACAAATAAGGCAATTGAAAAGTATAGTAGCAGAAGGTGGAAATTGAAGGGGAGGATGTAAGCTAGACAGCAAGGTACGACTCTAGCAACTTCATCTTCCAAAGGAGAAGTTAGGGGATGCTGTCTCAAGAGGAGTTAGGGTGAGGGTTATACACTTTAAGTGTATATAATTAACATTACAGATTTGACCAATGAAACAGCAATTTTATATCAAATCCTGGAAGCCAGAAGGGAGTGTAAGTGTTCTAGATCCTCATTGTTTTTGTATTGAAGAAGCAATATATCTTATCCAAAATTAATAATGTAAGAACTTTATAAACAAAAAATTTTTAGTTCTGAAGGCAACTGCTAGAATAATTAAAACAGAAACAGAAATTACCTCCAGAGAATGGAAGGGACTGAGGATGAAAAGGGAAGAAGTCAGTTGATCTGTTTTAGACTAGTAATTTGTTACCACATGCAGGTTTTACTCTGAAAAAAAAAAAAATTTCTCTATCTATCTATCTATGTATCTATCTATGTATCTATCATCTATCTATCTATCTATCTATCTATCTATCTATCTATCATCTATCTATTTAATCACTTTCATTTCTATTCATAAAATTTGGGAAAAATTGAAAGACGATTTAGAAAATAATTATTTTAGTTTACTTCTCTCATATCATAAGTCAAAATTAAATTTAGATTGTTTAAAAAGATTAGAAAGAAAGAAATCCTACAATAACTAGAAGAAAATGGAGCGAGCTATTAAAATCTTGAAATAGCAAAGGACTTTACTGCAGCATGACGTAAAATTCTGAAAATGCAATAACAATATTGAAAATTTGACAAGAATAGACAGATTCCTGATCTTACATTTTATTACAATTTTTCTTATTATTATTAACCTAATAATAATAAGTATAATTATTTTTACCAAAGGAAAGAGTAATAGTATTGAAAAATGGCCTATCTCAAGCTCTTTTGATTTCTTCTTTTTATGACTATTTAATTTGGAACAAGACAAAAATATTTCTAAAGTTCCTTGAGGATGTAGAGTCTACTATAAGAATAAATGCCTGAATTTCATTCAGTCACCTACAGAAGAAAATAAACATTTGATTTTAGTAGAGTGTTAGGTTTAGCAATTCCCCTAAATAAGTTATTAAATATAAGCATAGTCTATCAAAAAAAAAGAAGTATCATCATTTATTCATTAGGTGGTATATTTTATTTTCTTAATATTTAGATGCCATTGGTAATTTATGGGTAAAATTTGCAAATATCAGTGCTCAAGGTAGACACAAAGAGGATAAAAAGTCATGGTTCCTACATATATGAAACTTCTAAAATATTTAATATATGTTTACATAAAATGTGGTGGGTTTTTTCCCTCAAAAATAGAAAATTATCCTTTAGTTTTATTGTTCTGCTTCTGACATTTGTTTTGTTTTGTTTTCAGGATTAGAGAAATAGAAAAAAAGAAAACCGTGGGGGCAAATGATAATAGAACAAAAATTTATTTACCACTGCCCTCTACTGTACAATTTTCTCAAACCAACACTGTTTGGTTAAGGAAATGACAATGTTTTGACAGGCATGGAAACTGACCCAAGGACACCGGGTACTCTTCAACTACAATGCTCTCTGCAACAGGTTTTCTCAGTCTTGGCTCTAATGATGCTTTGGGCCAGATAACAATCTTTGCAGAGGCCTGTCATGTGAACGGCAGGATGTTTAGCAACAGTTCTGGCCTATACCCACCAGATTCCAGTAGTTCTTCCCCAAGTTGTGGCGACTAAAAATGTCTCCAGACATCAGTAAATGTCCCTTCGGAGGCAAAATCATTTCTTCTTAAGAGCCAGTGGTCTACAGGTTAGCAATCATCTATGTAACGTGGTCCTTTGTGAATCCAGGCCTTAGGCATTAAACAATGTCATCTGTTTTCAAAGATCCACTTATGATCTATGACTGGATGACATATAGAATTGTTTACTTCTTCAGTTCTGTCCCACAAACACACTCACATATTGAGCTGAATGAGAAGGTAACTCCAGTGATACCATGACAGTGAGGATGCTGTTCCTCTCAGTGTCATCCCCTCCAGCCATCGTCACACAATCATCACGGTGTGAGAACTCAATTATTAATTAGTTCCAAAATCTGCATTATATTGTTTCTGTTACCTCAGCTGACCTTAACTTAGCATTTTGCGTGTTGTCCTGTGTTCCAGGATTTAAATTGGCAAATAATTCTTTCCTTCTTGTGTTCTTGACCTCATTTCCTATTTGTGTATCTGCTTCCCCCAGATCCTGACCTTTATGTATCTGACCCAAGGCTATGGGTAATGGGACTAGGTAATAGGACTCAATCCTAAATGCTTCCTTTGCTTAATGACTTGACTTGGTATTTTGACACTTGGACTCTTTGACCCTGATAGCAATGTTATCTCAACAAAACAGGCTTTTGAGAATAAAATTGATTATTCTAAGAATAGTTGAGAGGTAGTTGCCCAGTTTTATAAAACTTGGAAAAATTGTTGGATGTAAGCACAACACACTACACAGCCTACCAATCTGACTGCTTTCATTTCTCTCTCTCTCTCTCTCTCTCTCTCTCTCTCTCTCTCTCTCTCTCTCTCCAGATGTATTTATGATTATAGTATCATTTTAAAGTTTGGAAAATACAGAAATATGTAAAGATAATACGGTCACCTATAATTCCACCATCATTCAGGAATAAGTATTGTTGTTTTTCTAATGTACTTTCAAGTCTAAATTTGAACATATTTGTATGTATGCATTTATCAACATCCACATTTTCTTTTGACAAAAGTACTATCATTTTGCACACAGTAATTGTAACTCATTTTTTACTGCATAATTTAACCAGGAGTGATAATTAACCCATAGCAAAGTCTGGCCTCACTGGAACAAGGTCCTCACGTGAAACATGGTTAGTGTGCCATGTGTTAAGTCTGTAGTAGTGGCATAATAAGAATGGCCCAGAGCATCTTCCGGTAGGAAAGGCCAGGGCAGCCAGGGTAGTATGAGACACTTTCTTAGAGCAGCTGCTTTATACTAACCACTAGAAGTATCTCGACTTTTATTTATGTTTTCTTTTTTTATCAAGACATTTGGTTAAAGCAGTTTCAGGTTCACAGCAAAATTGAGAGGAAAATACAGAGATTTCCCATATACTCCTGCCTCTAGACATGCACAGCCTCTCCCAGTATCAACAACCTCCACTGAAGTGGTACATTTGTTATAATTGATGAAACCACACTGGCATATCACAATTACCCAAAGTCCGTAGTATACCTTAGGGTTCACTCTTGATGTTGTACACTCTATGGATTTGGGCAAAAGTATAATGACATGTACTCATCATGATAGTTTCATACAGTGTATTTTCACTGCCCTAAAACTCCTCCATGCTCTGCCTACTCATGCCTCCAATCCCCCTGCTAATCCCTTGGCACCTACTGAACTTTTAACTGTTTCCATACTTTTACCTTGTGCAGACGTCACATAGTGGGCCTCATTAAGTTCCTCTGTGTCTTTATACCACTTCTTTTCAACACTGAATAATAGTCTATCGTCTGGATGTATCACAGTTGATTTATCCATTCACTTACTGAAGGACATCTTGGTTGTTTCCAAGTTTTGTCAGTTATGTACAAAGCCACTATAAAATCTGTGTGCAATTTTTTGAGTGGACGTAAGCTTGAAACTTCTTTGGGTAAATACTAAGGAGTGTGATTACTGGATTATATGGTAAAAATGTGTTTAGTTTTATAAGAAACTGTCTGTCTTCCAAAGAGGCTGTACTTATTTCGTATTTACGCCAACATGGATGAGAGTTTCTGTTGCTCCACATCCTCACCAGTGTTTGATGTTAGTGTTCTAGATTTTAGCCATTCTAATAGGTACGTAGTGGTATCTCCTTTTAATTTGCATTTTTCTGATGACATACAATGTCGAACGTCTCATCTCAACTTAGTACTTTAACAACTTGCTAGCATCCTATCAGTGTAAATCAGCTGATTAGAATTCCTGATTATATTGTATTTTAATATCTACTTAAATAATAATCAAAAACATAATATCTAATGGCTGCAAAGTACTTTAATTTGTAGATATTTTATCTACTGCATCTTTACATTGGTTCCTAGCACTTTATCTTTGTGTTGAATCTATATGTTCATTATTCATCAAAGAAACCATCATTTCTCATAGAATTTTTGTAAATTTCTCTTAACATCATCCTGAAAACTTGACCCTATAATAGTACCTACCACATTGTATTTAAATGACCTTCCTAACCATTTGCTTCACTTACCAAGTTGTGCATCCTGCAAGAACATGGACTGTTAGTCATGTTTTGTTCTGCTGGTATTTGAAGTTCAATAAATATTTACCAAAATGAACTGTGGTAATAGTCTTTCTCCTGTTCTCTAGGAGTCACATTTATTCATTCAAATTAATATTTAGAAATTAAAAAAGTTTTAAAAATATAGGGCATCATGAATTATCCTATTACTTTAATTTTTCTTCTGCCTCCTCTTTGGGGCAAGATTAATGAAGAACCTCTTTGGAAATCAATATACTACTGTATTTGAAAAATTTCCAAAGCCTTCTATTAAGAAAATCCTCAGAATTCCATTACTTGAATGACCACTGGAATCCTATTTTCTTCACAGAGCTTAGTAGTCAGTAGTCACGATAACTTCATCTTGCCCTCTCTGGTCTGAACTTGGAAACTTAGGAACTTGTGCTTGATGCTCATGCATTCATTCATTCATTCGATAATTCACTACTTCTTTATTGAACTCATATTACATGCCAGATCTGTGGCTCAACAGATGAATAAAACATGGTCTCTGCCCTTGAAGAATTCCAGATTAGTGGTGGAGGCAAGCTCTATACTACAATGCAGTGAGTCTCATAAGATATTTATGTGCAGAGTGTAAAAAAGCACTATTGGTCATATTTCTACACTCTGTATCCCCAATGATAGGAATATCATAACCAAGTTTAGAAAAATGCTCTACCCCACTAGCAAAATAAGTCTCCCTAAGCCTTTAATAATACATATTCATTAGAAAACAAGTTTTAAATAAAAATAGGAAAAGTTTGAATTTTTCAAACTTCAACTTTTGTTAATATTGTAGAGAACTCGAGTGAGAGAGAAGAAAAGTAGAATCTGAAGATTTTCCAGCAATGTTAAAAATCCTCTCAGTCACTGAAATATTTTCATATTGCAACACAGAGACTTCTCTTTGTAACAAGTAACTGCTTGGTAATTTATCTTTACATTACCAGTTTTACAAAAACAAATGTTAGAGAGCCTAAGGCTTTCAAAGTCAAACACAAGAAATAGTTATTAACAATCATACCATCGTGTATAAATAAATTTACACTTGCCTTATGTGAGAGGCCTTTAAATAAGCACACCTAGCCTATCTGACACTTAGAGCAGATCATTTTCTGAATAAAACCCTTCTTTTTACATGAAAATTATTTTCAAAAATAATCATTAAATGAAATAATGATAATGGCCAGAAAAGAAACTCAGATGGCATAAATTTTATTTTATTAAACTACATTATATAATCAAGCTTGTAATTAATAATTAATTAATTTTACAAGGAAAAGGGGGAAAGCCATGGGTTAATCACTTTTAATTATATTTAAGCATTTTTTGGAAAAAGAAAAAACATTAATTTGTTGCACTAATAAATACATTAAAATGTAATAGTGATTAAATACCAATTAAATAAGAACAATTTTAAAAGAATATGCTTTAATTTTCCAAATATTAAAATTTAGTAATCTGTTTCACATATGAACTAAAATTTGCATTTGATATGCAAAAGATTGCACCTACCAATTCATGGTCACTTTCACTGTTTTAAAATTAAAATACAAGAAAAACTTCAGGTGACCATATAGAATCATATAATTAAATAATTCAAGTCTGTGCTTTTGTCTTTACAATCACTGTGCTTTCAATGTTTATTTCCAAGCCATTATTTAACAAAAATATATAATTCCATTTACTAAAATTCAACTGTAACTTCAGAGATTATTTATAACTTAGACCAACAAAATTCTTTTCAGAGAGAACTATTTTAACACTGACATTATTTAGAATTGCTGGTACATGGTAATAATAAAAAAAGGCTGTAAAAGTCATTTTTATTATTGTTTTTAAATCCTCTAAAGACAATGCTCTCCTTATTTGCCTGTTTTGGGGTCTCTCACTGCAATGCCCTTGGAATGGCACTTCCTAGACCACTTACCTAACGGTACTGTCACTTCTACAAATACTATTCGTTCATGATTACATTTCTGTTCTGAGCACTATAGTAGGTACTCTTACACATTATCTCCCCAGAGCCTTGTCAAGTGTCCTCCTTACTCTCATTTCATGGACGAAGAAGCAATCTTAGGAACATTGAGTAACTTGGTTGAGGTCATATGAGCTAAGAACAGAGACGGTTTTCAAACACACACCTGTCTGATTCCAACGCCTTTACCTACCCAGTACTTATTCTATTTATTCACATAACACAGGAGTTGTCTTCTGCAAGCTTGTAATAGAGCAGTGTGCGTAAGAGTCCCTGCTGCAAAGGGGCCTACGACTAGTCAAGCATCCTACTTTTCCCAGAGGTGGCCATCTTCCTATGTCTATCATCATAGATTAGTTTTACCTTTTCAGAAACTTCATCCCAATGTTATACAGTATGTACTCTTTAGTGTCTCCATTTTGTTCTGTTCTCTCTTTCTGGAACTCCTATTAATGAGGTTTTGTAAGTTCAAAATCAATCCTCCTATTTTTACACCTATTCTATTTCATATCTCTTTTTCTTGTTTGTTCTCCTTTCCAGATTGATTTCATCAATAGTGATTTTCAATACTCATATTTTTAGAATTCCCCTGTTTATCTGCTAACAGCCTCTCAGAGCCTTCATTTCCTTAAGTGATTTATATTTGAATGCGAGCTCATTTCCACTTCTTTGTGATCTAGCCTGAGGAGCCACTCTAATGGGTATTCATGTATTCAACTCTCTATGGGTCCCCTCATGTTTCACTAGGCCAGATCAATGTCTACTATTAACGTAAAGGGTTGCTGCAACTTATTAGAAGTCTGAATTTGAACTCCACACCCATGCATTGTTGGGGCCACATGGTTAACCTTGTTCAGAGTGAAAACAAGGCCAAGGTCCCCCTGAGGACATGCTATATAAAGCATTTTAAAGTTCCTTTCTCTTAGACTCCTGGTAACAATCATATTTTGCATTCATTTTTGAATCTTTTCCTACATTCTAATTCCTTCTGCTTAAGCAGTAGCCTTTAGCGCAGTACTCTTACATAGCCTTCCCTGCATTAACTTCTCTGAACTTAGCATGAGAGTGGCAGTAAAACAGTTGGAGGTGAGATAACCTTCATTGAGTATTAGGTGGTGTCCAGCCTCAAAATGAGCAGGAGCACAAGGCAAAGCTAACAGTAGCATAAAGGAGCATATAAAATACAAATAACCTAGGAGGAGACTTAATGGTATTAATGATGATGGTAATAGAGGCTGACATTTATTGTATTATAACACTTACCAGGCATTAACCTAAGTGCTTTGCATAGATGACATCATTTCAATCTAACAACAACAGAAAAATATCCTATGATTTAGTTACTATTGCTATTGCCAGCTTATAGATCAGGAAACCAAGGCACAGAGTGTTAAAATAACTTTCTCAAAGAGTTACAACTAGTGTTAGAGAAACTGACCAGGAAAGGGGAAAAAAATCCAAGAAAAAAAAACTAGAGCTTCTCTGTGCATCTCAGTAGCAGAAGCTTGTAAACAATATTTAATATGCTGAAGTTAATGCAATTCTGCCAAAACGCCTTTAGTCTACAAGACTCTTCATCCCCCGTTTCAAATTGCAAAAGAGTGCATCTAATATGCCCAGCTTTGGTCTGTCTCTATTAAATTAGTGAGCTACGATCAGGGAGCACAGTAGTGTAACACAGATATGGTCACCCCTGTATTTGAGAGGCACAGCCTAGAAATTCAGCAGTGGTTGTAAGTGGCTAGCCTCTCCAAGTGGTATCTATTATATGACCTAATGATATAAGCAGCTATTGCATGCGTGTACATATACAATTTTTTTAAAGATGATACATGGTCTAAGACTAAGAGTTACATTCATTAACTAAAATATGTAGCGTTTAGCTTCATTATATTTTAGCTTCTCCAGAGTGTGTATGTATAGTCACTGATTTGGGAACCATCTATTATCTCATTTTCCTTAATATGGAAAAGTCTTTGAAGAAGTTCAGTTTACACCAAAATGATTGACTTTTATTTCTGACAGCATGCTATTTTAGCTACTCTGAATAGGCCACCTGCCGAAAACAACAAAGAAATGACGAAAACAACAAAACACATTGATGAATGGATAGGAAATGACAGAATTTTCAGAGGTGGGGGAAATAAAAGGAAGTAAAATGAGATTATTCTGAGATATAAGTGAGGGCCAATGTGGGCTTTTGCTCTGAGATTGTCAAATTCCGGACACCTACAGTTCCTGCTTTGATAGTTTTGAAGATGCCAGGGACAGGAAATAAAACCAATGGCCTATAAAAGGAGGAGTCTAATAGGGGACAAAAATCTGGTGCCCAAAGGACTACATTCTCAGCATAAGAGTGAATGAGAAAGAAACCTGATGCACAGGTCAGTAAGGAAACATGCCTGACTTGACCTTGGAACCCAAAAAAGGAAGAAAAAGTCTCCCCTGACAATCCATAAAAAGCTAGTTGGATTTGAGGTCCAAATTCAATCTATCTGTGCAATCCAATAAACCTCAAGTGGGGAATTTAATCTGATCCTAGAGTTGATGGCTCCTCCAAGCAATTTATAGAAGCAAGTTCTAATACTCTCTATGAAAACACTTTTAACTTGGGCCTCTAAGAATTCCCATAGCTACAACCCCAGAAACATGAGTGCAGAGTCCAAAATCACAGCCCACAAGGAAACAGAGGCACCATAAGCAAAAGCTAGAAGAAACAACAGACAGCATGAAAGACATAATTTTCAGCATTGGAGTTAACAGACACAGAGAGTATAGACTATAATTTGTATAAGAAATTAGGAAATGACTAGAAAAAAAACCCTTCTAAAAATGAAAAATATTTGAAAATTTTAAGGTGGACCACATGAAAAAAAAGATTGAGAGAAATGTAGGCTAAAGTAAGATATCTGTCTTAGACATGTCCTATAAATAATAACAGTTGAGAATTTTCTACAATTGTTGCAGGATGCTAATCCTGAGATTCAGGAATCTGCTCAAATCCTAAGCATGCTTTAAAAGTTGTTTTTTCAAGGAAAGTAAGAGAGGAAGGAAGGAAGGAAGGAAGGAAGGAAGGAAGGAAGGAAGGAAGGAAGGAAGGCAGGCAGGCAGGCAGGCAGGCAGGCAGGCAGGCAGGCAGGCTGTAAATGGAGGGAAAAAGGGAAGGAAGGAAGGAAGGAAGGAAGGAAGGAAGGAAGGAAGGAAGGAAGGAAGGAAGGAAGGAAGGAAGGAAACTTAGATTCATGGTTATGAAACTGAAAATACCAAAGAGATCTTAAAAGCAGCCAGAGGAAGGAAGAGGGTCAGGAAGAAAGGAAGACTGTAGGCACCAGATTTTTGATAAAATACAGAAAATAAGTCAGATCACTGTTATGAGGATTGAGTTAAATTTCCTTCGGGGTTCATTAATGACAGGTAAGTATCCTGATTAAGAGCTGTTAAGTCTTGAATACGAGAAAGGTGGGGGAAAGTAGGACACACAAATGGCATAGTGTTTCAACTCTAATGAAAGAATATAAATAACGCATCCCATTATTAACTCAGACGAACTTCCCCGAAACACGGAGAATTAAGGCGGGTGAAAAACAGCGATATCCAACCTTTATTGAGTGCAACCGTTTTAAAGACAAACGCCAGAGAAGGACTAACTACCTACACGGGTGAACATTAGCGGGGAGGAGTCAAAGGTAGAAGACGACAACGCGCAGGAGGTCCAAGGTCCGGGGTGGGCTATCCAGGCAACAGAATCTAAAGTTATTGCTAGCGCAACCCCTTAGACATTAAGGTTCTATCCGTCACTGCTGCTTGCCATTTTTTTTTTTTTTTGCGGGTGCAGGTTTTATGTATAAATTAATGCCTTTAGAATGACGAAGTCGAACACATGAGACTACAGACGCCTATTTTTGCATCTTTGAATACGGGCAATCCACATGCACACCATATTTAACATAAACTATTCGCTACATGGAAGCCCACCAGACGTCCCACTTATGTTTTTAGGAGTGGACGCTGAGCAGAAATTCCAGCAGCGAGTTCTGTTGAAAACGATCCCAACTGCCCGAATTTTGGTGGCGGTTCGAGCGCTAGAACGTTTGCCGTTTTCCTGGCACTCCTTGACCCCGTGACTCACAAACACCGGGGCGCGGAATCGCAGCAGGAAAGAACAGGTGAAAAGTTGTTCCTAGTTGTGGCACGCAGGAGCATACAACTCCCATCATCCCCCCCGTGCAAAATATCAACAAATAAACAGAAGCACCGCATTTCAGACTCGGTTGCGCAGCGTCCGCCGTGGCGCCTGGTTGTTGTAGTTTCCACTGGAACAACGGCCGGCGCGTTGACTCCCGCTGCGGAGGGACGAAAACTACACTTCCCACAACGGCGCGGGGGCGGACTCCGGGCGGCTGACGTCACCTTCCCAGCCGACCAATGAGAGCTCGGGGCGGCAGTGAGGCGAGCACCGTCAGGCGCCAAAGTGGTTTTTTTTTTTCCCTCTTTGCTTTTTTTTTTTTTTTCCGCCGAAGCCGAGCGGGCGCTGCTAGCGGAGGCGCCATATTGGAAGGGACAAAACTCCGGCGACAGCGAGTGACACAAATAAACCCTTGGACCCCCCTCGTTCCCCCAGCTCTAAAGGCCGCGATGTTGTACCTAGAGGACTATCTGGAGAGTGAGTGGGCGGCGCTGGCGGGGGCCGCGTCCCTGGGACCTGCGGGCGGGCGAGAGCGCGAGTGGCCGGGCGGGCGGGACGGCGGGAGGGAGGGGGAGGCGGGGGATGTTTCTTTCTCACGGTAACTGGCAGCCTCGCTGTGGGCTGCCGGCCCCGCCGCCCCCCCCGACGCACGCACGCACGCACGCGCGCAGTGACGTAGGCGCGTCCTCTCGCCGTTGGCCTCGCCCCCTGACGAGCTCTTCCCCTCGACAGTGATTGAGCAGCTGCCCATGGACCTGCGGGACCGCTTCACCGAGATGCGCGAGATGGACCTGCAGGTGCAGAGTAAGTCCGTGCCGCGTAGGCCCCTCCCTCGCCTCGGGTGCTGACTGCTCTCGGGCTCGCTGGCTGGCACACGGGAGCGGTGCGAAAGAACTCGCAGCGCGGGATCTCGCCGCTTCTTGCTCCCCGCAGCGCCTTTCCCTCTTGGCTTTTGCGCGAGAAGACATTGGAGTGCGCGCGTGTGTGTGCCTTTCCCTCCGGTTTGGGAGTGAGCAGTCCAAGTCCCTGTGCTTTCGCTCCGAGAATGTCGCTGCGTGGTAGAATGAATGCGCCGCGGCGCGCGTGTTGAAATTTTGACGTTGAGCCTTGACGCGTGGAACATGGATTTTAGCATTTATACACATAACTTTCGTTAAAGTTCTGCTCACACATTTTCAGGAGCAGAGGCTGACTCTCAGTTGTCAGCAGCGCGGTACTTTGTCAATCTGAATGAGTGAGGGAAACAAGGTTTAACTGCAAAGCTTCTTCTCTGCGGTTGTGAACGTTTTGATTTTTTTCTTCTGTCCCGGATCGCTTAGTAGAGTGGTAACTTTCCCCCCCAAATTAACCTTGCTCTATCTTAGAGTAGTTATTGTTTTTTATGGTCATTTTTTTTTCTCTCTGAAGTTTTTAAGAAGGATTTATGATTCAGAGAAAGCAGAAAAATCAGCCTTTGCAGGGAATACTTGTAGAGGTACTGTCCTAAAAATCATGAAAAAAACTGAATTATACGTTTTTGGCTGTACGTCACTCCCTTTGGAGAAGCGTAGGTACTCCTTGATTAAATAATTTAAATGATGCTGACGGCTGGCTTTCATAGAGTACCTCTGCAGAAGATCTCTTTCTTGAGCCAGTTTATTCCAGCTGTGTTTAGGTTGTACATAAAGTTTCTCATGCTGTCCGGTTTTCTCTTAGAAAAGTAGGGGTGGAGGAATAGCTGGGTTTGGGGAATGTGATAGGGTGGAAAGGAGTATCATGAAAGGAGATCGGGAGAACCATACATCCTAGAGTGAGGGAGTCTTGACATAGCTAAGAACCTGTTCTTGTCTCCCCCTTGCTTCCCTGGCCCCCGCCCCACACACACCTCCACACCAGTTGTTCACGTGTATAGTTTTCTCAGCCCCTTGACAGTTTCATGTGCCACATATCACAAGGTGATATGATTTGAAAATCACCTTTTATTTAGTGGATTCTGGTTCGGAAGTCTGAATTTTGTGTTTCTCCAGCTTGCTTTTTACAAAATTCATTTTAAATTTAGTGAAATGCTAAGCATTCGCTGAAGGAGTAATGTTATCTATAGGTTTCAGCACAGATTTTGATGTCAGATCTGTGTTCACTTTAGGGCCTTGCTTACTTACTCATGGACCTTGTCCACATTACCACGTCTGAGGGGTTTTAATAATTTCTAAAATGAGAATCATCTGAAGATTGAAAAATAATGTAGATAAATTAGAACCTGATACAAAGTAGGCATTCAATAAAGGGTAACTATTACTTTACCTTTTTTCGTTATTGTTACAAATTTTAGATTTCTTATAATTTGGATTTAGGTTATATAATTAGTTTTTTTAAACTCGTGTTTTTCATACAATTAGAATTTTCTAAAGTTAATAGTCATGTATTAACAAAAGAAATTTATTTGTCAAATAAGTTAGAAAATGTTTATTTAAACGAAGGAAAATTCTTTTAAAAAATTGACCATGAGACTTCTGAGAATCTTTAGAAAGCTGTTTTTGAATGAAAATCTCCCATAGGAGGATATAGTAAAAAGGTTTTCCCCAATATACATAGCAACAGAATCCTTTTTATTTATTTTTTCCTTTTGTAGCAGACATGGAAAGAGATGAGTGTTCTTGGCACATATTTAGGGAAAAACTATATAGAATAAATATTTTAGTGTATTAAATAAATGATTGTACCTACTACTCTCAGTCATGATATGAGATGATGGGGTGTTTAAGGCCAAATAGCAAGAGGTTTAAATCGTTTATCACTTTTTCTCATTTAAAGAAATGTGATGATGTAGTGATGCTTTCAGTAAGAAATTATGTTTGTCACATTTGGCTGATTTAATACCATTAACTTTTGACCCCAAGGCTGTACTATTCAGAAACTATAGTATAGATCCTATTTACGTTATTGACTACTTTGATTATTGGGAGAAGTTTTGAAATAACAAAATAAGTTGTCAGTAGAGAAATTGTAACTTTTTTTAAACTAACGTAATTAAGGCATTACATATTTTCATATTTAAAACTTGACACATTTATAAGTTAGTGGCCAAGTCAAAGAATTTATGTTGTCAGATATTTGTTTTTTCCCGAAGTCAAAGCACATATATTGAGTATATGAATTTGGTTATCTAAATATGAAATGTTTTTATTATACCATAGATGCAATGGACCAACTAGAACAAAGAGTCAGTGAATTTTTTATGAATGCAAAGAAAAATAAACCAGAGTGGAGAGAAGAACAAATGGCATCCATCAAAAAAGTATGTTCAATCCTGGATGATTTATCAGTTAATACCTAGACCCTCTGAGAAAGATATTTTAAAATCAAATAGTTTTCTGGATATCAAAATGGGGGAAAGTTATCAATGGCTCTTCAGAATATAACCACTTCATTGTGTTTTAGAGCTTCGGGGTGGGAATATTTAATCATTGAAGCATTTTGGTAATTTAAAAAATTGTTTTAATAACTAGTGACTTTTATTAGACAGTTGTAGAACCGTTACAAAGTACACTTTTTGTTTTCATTTGTTTTATTCTAGATAGGTAATTAAATATACTGTCTTGCAATTCAAACTGAGGTGAAAATGAGCAGACTATGAATCATATTTTATATATTGCTAGGTACCTAAGTTGGTGGAATAACAAAAGAACAGAAACTTAAGAGTTAAAAGAATCCTTAAAACATCTTTTAATTTAAAAGTAAATTTGTACTTAAATTTGGCCTGGAAATACAGAACTCTGAGTTTTTAATTGTCTAATTAAACTTATAGCTGTCTTTCAGGTTAGAATGGGTATCAGCTCTCCCTTTAAGGTTTGCTTTAAAGGTATGATCGAGTTTATTCAGGTTACATTGGAAGAAGTATTTTAAAAACTTGGATTTGACCATGACTGTCATTTAGCTCTGTGACATTGATATCTCTGAGTAATAATGGCTTCTCCACCCCCAGCCTTCATAGAATTGTTCAAGGATTGACTGATAAAAAAATTTGAAAACTACAAATTTAGAGTAGTATGTCATTTATTTTACCATATGGGGGGAAGGTTATTTCTGGTAAGAGAAAAAAATTTAATAATCTGTAAGAGAATTGGCCCTGGCTTGGAGGATACCTTGGAGGCCCCGGTATAGTTGAATATAGACTTGGGATATATCTATCTATCTATCTATCTATCTATCTATCTATCTATCTTAAGGTCATTCACCATTTCTTAAACCTATTACATTTTTGATGTAGTGCAGCTTGGATATACTTTGAAAAGTCCGGTACTCCATATAATTAATAGAATCCATTAAAAAATAATAATTTGCTTTATACGGAGAAATTTAAAGTGTAGGTTGAGTTGTATGACTTAATACCTAATTTAAATTGAGAGTTATAGAACAATTAGAAAATAGGAATATGCAGGTCAGAATTTTTCAATAGTTGTACTTTTATAAAATGTTTTTTAAAATGGAGACCGTAAATGTCCTTTATAAATTAGATAACTTTTTAAAAATTTTTTAAAGAAAAACATCTATTCATTAGGTCATATAACTTATCAGTTAGTATAGAGGCTAGACTTGGAATGGTATTTACTTATATTTTATCTTTTCTGGGAATTTTGAACATTTTCCTTTAATTGTTGGCCATTGTCGATAGCTTCTAATCTTGCCTCATCTCCACCCTTTCCTTAACTGGGTTTTTACTGTTGTTTAGGATAGTTTGACAGTGACAATAAGGTATGATCAAGAAAATCCAGTTATATGTCCTGAACACACTTATTTTAAAATGGTTAATTAGTGAAATGAAATGTTTTTATTTAGGATTACTATAAAGCTTTGGAAGATGCAGATGAGAAGGTACAGTTGGCAAACCAGATATATGACTTGGTAAGTAAAATTAATGTGGGTGTTAATGCCATAAATACTTGAATTATGGATTATTTTAAAAAAATTTTTGGCTTAAATGTCATAGCAAAAACAGACTGAAAACAAAGTATTGCTTGTTTGATCCTATTTAATTTGAGAATTTAGTGTCTGGAAAAGAGTCATAGTGAGTCCACAGTGTTAGTTAATAGGTCAAGAACATTATATTTTAGACAAATCTACATTGCTATAAAATTGTATCTGATGTTAGATTTTTTTTTAAGCAAGAATTGATGTTTTTTTTTTAGTAATCCTATTCTTCTTAAGGTAGTGTATTTACTTTCCTCAAATCACCTTGAGATTGTTTCTGTAGTAAAATACACATAAGACTACTGTGTTGTCAAGACTTCTTGGTAGTCTGATTAAAATAAAAAGGAGAATCATTTAAATTAGTGTTAATAGATAGTACTTAACTATTTATTAAGTGATGTCAATAGACAGCACACAACTGGCTCAAATGGCAAAAATGGGAAACGGGATTAAATAAAATTTTTAAAAAGATTCTTTTTGCAGCAGCTGCACTTATAAAAGATTGAAATCACTAAGAAGGAAGATATGTGCAATATTTCTCAAACTGATATAAATATGATATTCTTTTTTATGTAAAGCATCCTCTCAAATACATACTTTAGGTAATATTTATTTCTGGTTTTGTCTCAGAGTAAGTTAAAATTGAAAACAAATGCTTACTCTCTGTTAACTTTAGCATATTGATTTTTTTATCTTATTTTTGTAGTCTTGTCTGGACACTATCTTATTACCGAATAAATACATGTAAATATAAATGTCATTGGTGAGCAAGACACAAGGTGCATACCACCAACGGTGTACATTGTAAATGTGTCTACAGAATTAAAAAACATTTGTTATGTAAAGCCATAGAAAATGTTTAGTTGTTTTTATATAGTGAAAATATTTTAATGGCTATGGTAACCTAGGCTCATTTCTTCATATAGTTATTCTGAAAATAATTTCATAAAAGATAATGCCTATAGAAAGATAGAAGGGACTATAGCTTGATTTATTGTGGAATGAAAAAAGCTCTCAATTGTTTCGGTCTTGAATTATGTTTATAAATGGAAAAAGACATTCATATTGGAACCCAAGTCTAATTTTTTTAGTAACATTATTCCTTATATTTAACAACTGTATGTGTCAGTTTTTATTTGGAGACTGCCTTCTTTTTAAATGATATAACTCTTTGGTTCTACTCTTTGTTTTCTTTATATTTTGTTATTTGCTATTTTTTATACCTTTATTAAAAATACTTATTGCATTTGCAAAAAATATATTTGTGTGTAACAAATACATGCTTTTTCTGTTGCTTTTTTAATTATTATTTTTAATTAAACTTGCTTGGGTGACATTGGTTAATAAAACTATATAGGTTTTAAGTGTACAATTCTATAATACATTATCTGTATATTGCACTGTGTGTTTACCACCCAAAGTTAAATTTCTGTCACCATATGTTTGACTTTCTTTACCCTAATCTACCTACCTTCCCCTTCCCTCTGGTAACCACTAAACTGTTGTCCGTGTTCTTGAGTCTGTCTGTCTGTATTGTTCGTTTGTTGCTTTCAGATTTATATCCCATGTATAGCAAAATCATGTGGTTCTCAATTTTTTCTATCTGACTTATTTTGTTTGGCATGATAATGTCAAGATTCAACCATGTTGTTGCAAATGGCGGTATTTTATCTTTTCTTATGGCAGAATAATATTTCATTGTGTGTATGTATCACACCTTCTTTATCCAGTTATCTACCAAAGGACACTTTGATGATTTCCGTGTCTTGACCATCATAAATAATGCTGCAATGAACATGGGGGTGCATGTATCTTTTTAGATAAAAGTTTTCAAATTTTTCTGGTAGGTACCCAGAAGAGGGATTGCAGGATCATGTGGTCATTATTTTTATTCTTTCGAGGACCCTCCATACTGTTTCTTATAGTGGCTGTACTAATTTTTATTCTTTCGAGGACCCTCCATACTGTTTCTTATAGTGGCTGTACTAATTTTCATTCCCACAAGCAGTGGATAAGAGTTCCTTTTTCCCTCACATCCTCTCCAACGCGTGTTATTACGTGTCCTTTTGAGGACAACCATTCCAGCAGGTGTGAGGTGGTGTCTCATTGTGGTTTTGATTTGCATTTTCCTAATAGCTAGTGATGTTGAGCATCTTTTCATATATTTTTTGGCCATTCCTCTGTCTTTTAGGGAGAAGTGTCTGTTCAGGTCCTCTGCCCATTTTTTTGATTGTATCGTTTGTTTTTTTGGTTTTGAGTTGTGTGAGTTCTTTATATGTTTTTGATATTAGCTCCGTATTGGAGGTATTGTTTGCAAATATCTTCTCCCATTCAGTTCATTGCCTCTCTATCTTGTTGGTGTTTTCTTTTTCTATGTCGAAGCTTTTTAGTTTGATATAATCCTATTCGTTTATTTTTGGTTCTACTTCCTTCCCCTTTGATGTCAAACTCATAAAATCCTCTCTAAATCCAAGGTCCATGAGTTTAGTACCTCTATTCTATCCACTTTATTGTTTCAGGTCTGATATTTAGATCTTTGATCCATTTTGAGTTCATTTTGGTGTATAGTGACAGATAGCAGTCTGGTTTCATTCTTTTTCATGTGGCTTTCCAGTTTTTCCAGCACCATTTATTAAAGAGGCTTTCCTTTTTCCATTGTAATTTTTTTATTCCTTGATCAAAAATTATTTGCCTGAATATACAGGAATTTATTTCTGGACTCTCAGTTCTGTTCCATTGGTCTCTGTGTCTCTTTTTCTGCTAATATTATAATATCATGCTGTTTTGATTAGTCATTTTGTAGTATAATTTAAAGTCAGGCAGAGTGATATCTCCGGCCTTATGCTTTTTTCTCAGGATTGCTTTGGGTATTCAGGGTTTTTATAGGACTCCATATAAATCTCATATTTTTTGTCCTATTTCTTTAAAAAATGGTGCTGGGATTTTGATGGGGATTGCATTAAATCTGTATAGTGCTTTAGGTGATAAAGTCACTTTAACTATATTAATTCTTCCAATCCATGGACATGGAATATCTTTCCATTTCTTTGTGAAGTATATGCTTTTTAAAATTGTGTGTGTGTGTGTGTGTGTGTGTTTCTCCATTTGTTACTTACAAACCACACTGTTCATCCAGTCTGCTTAATATAGTGGAGTTTACCTGGGTATAATGGAGGTATAAAGAAGAAATAATACAAATGGCTCATGTCTTCAAGGTGTCTATAAACTAGTTGGGAAGACATGCTCACAGAGCAAAGTGAAGAGTCTATACAGAAACACATAACAAATAAAGATTACTGCAGATGAATTTTAAGGGATATTTGCTAAAAGACTGAACTAAGTCATTTGGAGTTATTGTTGATTTCTTAGAGAATATGAAATGTGTTTTGAATAGAATTTATTCAGTCTCAGGGGTCTGAATTAAGTGCTATACTCAGATAATGGATAAACATAGAATGAAAATAAATTATTTGAGAGGGATAGACTAGTGAGTGAGGTAATAAAAGATGATATAATAAAAATAAAATGTAATGAAAAGCTAATGTCCATAACAATCTATATAGAAATGAGTTCAGCTACTTCACTGATAGCAGTTCTTTGGAAAAATTATTTAATTCCAGAACCTACGTTTCCTTATCTGTAAAATAGCGGTATTAATTTGTACCTCACAGGAGGATTTGCCACACACACATGTAATGCTTCTAGCTTAGCAAATAGTAGGCACTGAGTCTCCTTCATTAAAGCCTCACTCCATCTCATTTCTCTTACTAGAATTTCCTACTTTCCTGAAGCCACTGCTTATCTTTCAGCTGTGCCAGATTGAATTTGTTTTTTATTCCCATTCAACCAGTATTTCTAGGCCTGTCTTTTGTCTTCTCTTTACTCTTTTTCTCTTTCTACTCCTTCTTTCCTTTTTCCTCCACTCTTTTTTTTTCGTTGTTACTTTTTTCTCTTCTCTCCTTCTCTTTCTTTTTTAATGCTTCATTGCTATTTCAGGTGACCATCATATTCATAATGTAAAAATCCATTCTTCTTTGAGACTTAAGTCATCTGTGCTATCCTCTCACTAATGTGGCCTTTCTCAATCTCATTGAGTATCGTTCATAATGGTAGCTGTTTCTGAGTTCTGTCCTTGATCTATGTTCAAGTGGTTCTCACATAGAGGTAACTCTCTTCCTGTCTTCTGCCCCAACTCCAGAGGGCAGGAAGACCAAATGCCCCATGGTGAAGAATTGTTTTGTCAAATGCCAGTTTTATCTCCCCCAACCCATATCCCTTAAGTTGAGAAACATTCCTTCACTACTTTTCCATATGTTCTCTTAGTTTTAACAATTATTTATAAATTATTCCTCAAGCCCAGACTTCTCTTCTGAATCTGTTAATCTTACCTGAGAATTCCTAGGTCCTAGAACTCTGTATTAAAACTCTTAGCTTCCCCTTTTTCTTTTCCCTCCCCCACAACAGTACACACACACTCACTTTTTATTTCTTAATTCCAAGAGAACCACTGACCTCCTAGTCATTCACATTGGAATATTGAAAGTCATCCTAGACACCTCTTTGCCCTTAACTTCTCTACAATTGGTTAATTAACAGGTCTTATTTCTTTTACCTTCTTAGTATGTACCTCTCATTATCCCTTCCTCTCTACTTCAGCCTGCCATAGTGCAAGTACTTTAAAAAAAAAATGAAAAATAAAATGACTAGAATGCCTTTCCTTTTCATCTTTGCTTGATACCTTTCTCCGTGTTTCATAATCCTGCACAAGCATTGCTGTTTTGTTAAAGTCATTTTAGTAATCTTGATATTTGTGTCATTCATATCTAGAAGAGACTTGGCAGCACATAACAGAAAAGCCACACAAGAGTGATTTAAACAAAAGGTTTCTTTCCCTCTCATTGAAATAACTGTTAGAGGAGACAGACCAGGGCATGTATGACAACTCTAAGGTCGTCAGTGTCACAGACTGCTTTCTAATCAATTCCTCTTGGATAGGTAGAAGAATTACTATAGGGGATCCTCAGAAGGTGATATTTTACAATTCAGTCAGCTCCTTTAAAGTGCCTTCTTGGAAGCCTCACCTGCTGACTTCCAACTTCAAGGAAAGCTGAGAATTGTTGAGTAACATGACACATTGCCACCCCAGGTATGTGAGGTTCCAGCTGTAAGGAAAAAGGAGAGAATGCATATTGAATAGGTGATTAGCAATTTGTGCTTTACCCCTCCCTTTAACAAAATCATGCTAGCTTCCAGATCATTATTATTCACATGAATTTATTATTATTGCTTGAATTGTAATTATGTATTTACCTTTTATTTGTGTATTTGTGTCTTCCCTACTGTAAATGTCAGGAGCTATGTCGTGTGTGTGTGTGTGTTCAGAGTCTAGCATAGTTGTTCCTCAATAAATATTTATTGAGCAAAATCATCTAAATAAGTTAATGGAGAATAGGAGCACTATCATGACTCCTAAGTTATGAGTCTTATGGATAGAGTTTAATGGTGTCATTGACAGCATCAGATATAGTTTAGGTGGATGGCAATTTCTCAAAAAGTTATAGTCACATTTTAGTATGCTGAGATTGGTTCAGTAGACTGCAGTGAAAATAGCCACTTCTTTTCAAGGTATGACTTTAAACCAGGAAAAGTGAAAGTAATGTAATTTGGGTGAGTTTAATTTCCTTTACCGAATCAATGTAGGAAACCACTCAATTGTGTGCTCCATTTGACCATATAGGTACAGGTTTATTTCTGGGCTCTTTATTCTCTTCCATTGATCTATGCCGGTATCATGTTATTTTGATTAGGATAGCCTTGTAGTATTGTTTAGTATCAGATAGCATGATACCACCAACTTTGTTCTTTCTTGATTGCTGTGGCTATTTGTGGTGTTTTGTGCTCCCATACAAGTTGTAGAATTATTTGTTCTAGTTTTGTGAAAAAATGTCATTGGTGTTTTGATAGGGGTGGATGCATTAAATCTATAAATTGCTTGGGGTAGTATGCTCATTTTAACGATGTTAATTCTCCCTGTCCATGGAAATGGTATGTCCTTCCATTTATTTGTATCTTTTTAAATTTCTTCAGTGTCTTATAATTTTCCAAGTACAAGTTTTTTCTTCTCCTTGGTTAAATTTATTCGTAGGTATATTTTTAATGCTATTGTAAGTGGGACTGTTTCCTCACTTTCTCTTTCCGATAGCATGTTATTAGTGTGTAAAAATGCAGCTGATTTCTAAATATTAATTGTGTATTCTGCTACTTTACTGAATTCATTTATTGGTCCTAATAAATTTTTGGTGGAATCTTTAGGTTCTCTATAGTATCATGACATCTGCAAATAATAGTTTCATTTCTTCTTTTCCAGTTTGTATGCCTTTTCTTTCTCTTGTCTAATTGCTGTGGCTAGGACTTCTAATATTATATAGAATAAATATGGTGAAAGTGGACATCCTTGTCACGTCACGTTCCTGATCATAAGCAAAACACATTTAGCTTTCTTCATTGAGGATGATGTTAGCTGTGGGTTTACTATATATGGCCTTTATTAAATTGAGGTATGTTCCCTTTATTCCCATTTTGCTGAGATTTTTATCGGAAGTGGATGCTGGATTTTGTCAAATCCTGTGGAATTTTTTTAAAACGTACATATATTTTTGGGTCCATCAGTGACACACATTAAAATTTGAATATTAGAACACTGGGAGAGTCAAAAACAATAAAGGATTACAACTCTATGCAAAAATATTAAAGAACGAGGATTTTTTTTTGTTCAATTCAGAGAGGCTAATTTTGACAAATATATTTATGATAATGAATATGTTAAATAATGTTGATAGTTTCTGTTGTCTCTGAAGAAGTCAGGAAAATGATGATAGGTTTAAACTTAAAGCACTTATGATTTGGGGTTATAGGATATGATTTTTGGAACCTTGTGGCTGATGTTTATTGACATTAAGTGGGGAACAAATCAACAGTTAGACTCTATTTTCAGCTTTCTGTTAGAAATATATGGTTTATGGAAAATCTCTCAATTGGGTCAATACTCTTTTACCACTCACTATATAACTCAGTCTTATGGGGTCAGGTAACTTAGATTCTTGCTTTGTGATCAGCTAGAATAGGTGCTTTACTCATTCAGAATCATGTAGGAGGAGGCAGTGCACTTCACAGGTTTCAGTCAAGTTCAGTTAAGCTCTTGCTATGGCCGCTTAATACTGTTTTAGATATCCTGATTATAGCTTAAGTTAAATATTGTGGCCAACTTACTTTGCAACTTCTGATTTGATTAGTACAGCAACATTGAATCTCAGAAAATCTCTTGCCTAGTAATTGCTTATTATCAGTTCATAATCTTTTTTACATACCAGGACCTGCCCACCACAGTGATCAAGGCTTTTCTTTGATTATTTTAATTATGAATTTGGTTTTTAGGGTTATTAATTCTTTGGACTCCATTGCTTTTTCTGAGCTATTTAGTATTGGAAATTCTCATCATGTTTTCCATGCTTTCAGATGTAATAAATCTTATCAGTACTATCTTTAATACAGTGAAACAATTCTTAGATGTAAGGGTGGAATGAGTTAGGGGGTGTGTATAGTGTCTTCATCTCACCCTAACCCCACCCTCCCAACTGTGATTTTAACACATTTTCTTCTCTATACTGTACCTACTACAGGTCACACCATACTTTCCTTTCCTCTGGGAATACTGTTTGTCTTCCTGTCTCTTTACATTCTTTAATTGTTACTTCTTTTTTTCCCATCTATTTGTATACAGTCCATTCTTCACTAATGCATTTATACTTCCTTTGTGTCTATACAGCCCAATGTTCTGTTTTTTCAAGTGCTAGCTACTTCTGACCCACTTTCAACTGTTGCTTATTTGTTAATCTAGTATACATACACACATACTTTAAACCTTCATTATATTAGAAATCTTATATAAATCTTGATATGTTAACTAAATTCTAATTACTATGAAGACAGATGTTCTCTCTCATACTTCGTATATCCTAATAGGAACTCAGTATTTATTAGTAGTATAATTGTAAGTAAGAAAGGTGGTATTTTTATTGCATTCATTTGTCTTGGAGTTTGAAAATGAGTATTTTTTCTGATTTCCCTTGATATTAAATTTTGACAATGTGAAAGATATTCTTAAATAACTGAGGTTTGTGTTCACACTTTATTTTTGGAAGGGAGGTTCCATTAAAGAATGCTCAGTTAGTTACTTGCAGGTTCTTTGATTTAGAAACAAATGTCCATAATGGACCCTATAGGATTTTAAATACTGTAATTACAACTTCTACCAAGCTCTGAAAAGTATCTGTGTGTGAAGATGAAGGGAAAATTTGGCTTTAAATTATTGAAAAAATCATAAACCAACGCCTCAATGGTTGCTGTTAATATATAAAATGTAGATAATAAGACAATATTTCTATTTTATTTTTTCAATTTGAATTCTGTTACTCTGAGTTAAGAAACAATTGACTTCCACATGTACAAATTCAGAGGACAACGTTAGATATAAATGGTGAAACACAACTTATTACAAATAGATCAGGGTTAAATCTCTTCTGCAGTGTAGTAGCTACTGATTTGGAGTATGTTACTTAACCACTATGAGCCTGAATTTCTTCTTATGAAATGAAGACAGCAATAACCTATCTCAGAAGATTAGAAGCAAGGCTAGAAAAGATAGACCATCTAATGCATCAAGCACATTACCTCACATCTGACACACACAGATTGTCTTTTGCTACTTTTCCTCCCTTCCCCCTTATTTTAGATATACATTATTTAATTGAAAGCCTTATTTAAAATATTTACCCTTGTAGTAATGTATCATAGACATATGATAATTGTAAAAAAGTTACTCCTAATTATAATAGTGATCCAGGGGGGAACTAGAGTTGGAAAAAAAGATGTCAATAATGTAACATGAATATTTTTCAAAGATTTCATGACTTTGGTTTCACTTCAAAGTAGTAAATTTGAAAAAATATTAAAAAATAATAAGCTTAAAAATACAATAAGACTTGTTGCTAGTTTGAGGTGTCATTATCATTTTCTGACATCAGTCAGAATATCTCTAGGTGAGTGAGAAAACAAAATTTGCCACCTTTACCAGGGCAGTAGTTTTATAATAAAACTATTTTAACCAGGCTTTTGGGGGGAATGGAGTTTTCTAGCTAAAAACGCCTTTTGTTCCAGCCCTTTACATAAATGTTTACAAGTATAATGGTCCACTTTTCTGCCTTAGAGAAATGTATGTATAGGATACAGTAGCTTCTTTGTTTGTAGACTAAGGATCTTTCATTCCTCATTCTAAGTATCAGTGATTATGGTAAAGCAGTGTGGATGACCTCGTTATAAGAGGAGATTAGGCTGAAAGTAATCATAGGGCATAGTGTGAAATTTCCAGCCCCCGTATGCACCTTTAAATCCTTAATATCAGTTTTGTTTTAGTTTTATATCCTACTTCTTCTGAACATTTTCTAATGAATTGCAATTGTTTTCTTAAAACTTAAAATTTATAAAAGGGGACGTAAGAGATTATTTAGCCTAGAATCTTCATTTTATAGGTTTAACAATCAGCGATGTGGGTTTATTGACTTCCTCAAGTAACCAAAACAGATTCACTAACAGAAACAAAAGATTTAGGTTCCCTCATTAAACTGACAATTTAATAGTGTCCCAAATTTTGTTGGTTATCTTTGATCTTCTTTGAAACAGGTAGATCGACACTTGAGAAAGCTGGATCAGGAGCTGGCTAAGTTTAAAATGGAGCTGGAAGCAGATAATGCTGGAATTACAGAAATATTAGAGAGGCGTAAGTAAAATCTACAGTTTTCCATCAATGTTGGACAGTATGTGTGCAAACCATTGAAGAGACACTTGTCCCTCAGAGACTTCTCAGATCCAGAGCTTTGATGAATGGTGGCAACCAGGTCAGGGAGTTTGGACCCTGGCAGTGAAATTGTTTGGATCATGGAGTCTGAGAGCGATAATATAGGATATTATCCACTCACTCCTCATGAGGATAACATATTAAGCCTTTCCATTTTTTAATATGCTAGTAAAATGAGTGGTAAGAGAAAGACTTACAGAAATAGAACTATCTAGAAATAAGTCAGCCATCTATCACTGAATGTATTGTCTTTGCCCTGCCTCTTTATGCACTTAAGCTTTGAGGGAGGTTAATATTTATTTTTAAAAACTGTCTTAAGGCTTTTCCTCAGCTTTACTAAGAAAGATTTTAATGGATTCCATAACACTTTCTCTTTTTCTCAGGAAAGTCTTTCTAAGCTTTCTCATATCAGCAAAAAGCCATTTTAATGCTTTTTTGTAAGGCTTGACTTGATCCCTTGCAGGTGTTTACCCTTATTACTTCTTGGATTTAACTCAGAAGACTTTCCAACAATGGAGACATGAACTGTTTCCTTATCTAATTTAGCATTTCTTTGAACCGAAATAGGTAATATTCATAAAAACACATAGTATTGTGCTAAGCCCAGAGTCAGCACTCACTAAATGTTAGTTAAATCAAAATAGTGTTATGACCGAGTTATACTTGAATTATTTAAAAGGTTCAAACATTTTTTTCTTGGTGCATTTCAACAGCAAGAGCATGTACATATTTTTTCTACCCACAGATGAAAGGTTTCTTTACAGTGTTAGGTTATGTATCTCTATATACTTACTAAAGTAGAGAAGCAGGCACAAATCCATCTTGGTATCCGTAGTTACATTTTGTATTCAAAAGTAGATCCGTCACTTTAGATGATTATCTAATTTATTTGTGGAACTTCTATTCCAGGGGAACCCTATCTGGATAATCAGTATTAGGAGAAAAATAAAATATCCTATAGCCGCTTTGATTTCTTTTGAAATGCTGATCATAGTTTTGAGTAATGATAATTCATACCTTTGAAGACTGCAGGAAGGTTCATGAAGAATCATCTGTAAGGACACAGACATGTGAAACTAAATCGGATCAAGTTATAAAAACTGCTCCACCCTATGCCCTGCCATAAGATCCTCTCAAGAGATCAAGAAATTTATTTGAAAGTATTTTAAAGCTTGGCAGTAGAGATTCACTGTTTCATTTTTTACAAGTAAAATCCCTAACTTCTTTTAGGAAGTTTTTACAACTTTATGCCATTTTAATGGTCAAAGAATTTTCCATCATATGGTAATGCCCCATCACTTTAGGATCTCCTGTAGAAAGTTTTTAACTCACTAAGTCTAGGTCGAGTTTTTCTTATCAGTAATGAGGTTTTAATATCCATTCATTCATTTATGTGATACCCCCTGTTGTGAATTCCCTTATTAGACATTAGCATGCCTTGAGTTGTTTTGTATGTAAGGTAAGTATAGAGAAATGGATTATTTATTGTTCAGAGAGAGAATGAAATTGGTTCAGGGTGAAGTTGACAGTGTTGACCCTCTAATGTGTTTGACTAAAACGACACCGACACATGCATCAGTTTGCTAGTCTTCTGCTGGGAAAAGGTACATAGTGCCTATAGTTGATTGACGTGTAAAGTTTCTATAAAGTTGTATCTTTGTTCTTCTCTCTCTCTTTTTAGGATCGTTGGAATTAGATACTCCTTCACAACCAGTGAACAATCACCATGCTCATTCACATACACCAGTGGAAAGTAAGTTTGGTTCAGTACAGCTAAAATTTTAAATACAATTAAAAACTCATCATATATTACTGTATATTCTCTTATTAGATCTGTACAATTGATTGAAATCAGAAACAAAAGTCTTTTCCTTTTATTTTGAAAGATGTAGTTTTCATTGACCTTAATGGCAGACTTCTCTTCTTCATTTGGGAAAAACATATTTGACTTAAGAATAGGGAGTCTGTTTCCCCCAGAATTCATAGAGGAAGAATGTATGGTGTTAATAGCAGCCTATACTTCCAACATACTGACACCTGATTCTCTCTTGAGGCAGTTACAACTGAACCAAACAATGAACTACCTGATGGTTGGCTCTTTGTCTTTTTTCTTCTTGCTTCTTCAGTACTTAGCTACTGTTTCATATATAATAAATTTGGTGAGTTAGTGACTAAATGAATGGTTAGTCAGGCAGCTAGCTGGCTCCTTGACTTTATCTGTGATTTTTTTCGACCATTCAATTTGATAAGAAAGAAAAGTTGGTTGAAAACTTATCTAAATTGTAGGTAATGTTTTCAAAAGAGGATTTCCATCATGTTACAAGTGGAACCATGGTGCATCCTGGGTTAGCTTCAGTACTTTACTACTGAAGTTTTTTAAAATGAGCAGTCTTCCAAAATATGTGACACAAAGTTCCATCTTCTAAGAAAATGTATTTGATGAGGAACTCAGTTCATAACTGTACCAGTTTATAACCAGATGGAAGTATTATACCTTGTCCATAGTTCTCTAAAGTTTAAAAAACACATGGATTCTTTATTTATATTCAGAAAGGAAATATAATCCAACTTCTCACCATACGACAACAGATCATATTCCTGAAAAGAAGTTTAAATCTGAAGCTCTTCTATCTACCTTAACATCAGATGCCTCTAAGGAAAATACACTAGGTAAGTTTATTATCATAAATATGATTGGTTGCTTTTTTTATTCTGTTAAAGAGGAAACGAAAGCATTCAGAATGGATGAATTATATAAATTCTTTACCTGGTTCAAATCTACATATGGAGAAAAAAGAAAAAGAAAAAATGTGACACGAAGCTTAAATTTAATGATTATATCCCCACTGAGAGAGAATGTATTTTAAACTCATTAATGTTATGTTTTCTTCTAACCATTTTTATTTATTCTTTAATTTTACACAGGTTGTCGAAATAATAATTCTACGGCCTCTTCCAACAGTGCTTACAGTGTGAATTCCTCCCAACCTCTGGCGTCCTATAACATTGGCTCATTATCTTCAGGAACTGGTGCAGGGGCAATTACCATGGCCGCAGCGCAAGCAGTTCAAGCTACAGCTCAGGTAAAAAGGAAAAGGCTTTTTAGAAACAGAATGTTTCATTTTGTCTGTCATTGGCAAACTCCAGTAGAAACAACTAGACTTTTTTTAATTGTATAGTTTAAAAATTAAAAAGTTTTTTTTAATTGTATGGTTTTGTTTTTAAATCATAGTTTTATGATATCTGACACTTTATTGAAATTAGGATGCAGAAATCACCCATTTGATAGGAAAAGTAAAAAATAGGTTCATATAATCTCATACAGATTGCTTCTCCCAAAAATTTGCTTATGATACCCATGTTCTTGACCTGACCCACTGTTCAAGATCAAATTCTAGGCAGACTCTGCCCCAGGTCTGTGCTATTAATCACATCAATCATTCTGCTTCACATTTAGAACCGTGAAGTATCTACCATCCTGGCACCTGTTAGGACTGTGCTTTCTCCTCCCTGGTGGTAGGGCTTCCTCTATAGCCTCAGAACTTAGGTTGCCTTATATTTACTCATTTCCATACAGTTCGCCTCTATTCCACATTTAGTTACCCATCTTGTAGTTACTTCATAACTCTGTAAAACTGATTCTTTGCATAAAATAGCTTAAATTACAATGATGGAAATAATGTTTAAACAAAGTAAAGGAATATTGGTTAAAAATAATACTATAAATAGAAGACTTGAAAATCTACATATTCGTGTATTAATACTATTGACGAATGTCTATTCAAGATGAAAGAGGGACGAAGAACATCAAGTTTAAAAGCCAGTTATGAAGCATTTAAAAATAATGACTTTCAGCTGGGAAAGGAATTTTCGATGCCCAGGGAAACATCTAGCTATTCGTCATCTTCAGCACTCATGACAACACTGACACAGAATGCCAGCTCATCAGCAGCGGACTCACGGAGTGGGAGAAAGAGCAAGTAAGTTTTATCGCGACAGAAGCCCTGTACTTTCACTGAGATGCAGTATCCATGACATCCAGCTGTGCTTTCATGTGTTCAACAAAGGCAGCTTGTAATGGATCAGGATGAACTTCAGAGAGGTGGAAGATAGACATTTTTATTCACACTGCTGTACTTTGAAGGGGTAAAATCTTAAATTTTTCTGGAGCCTTAAGTTGGGATTGTTAATAAATTACTTCTGCTTACTTTCTTTTGTCCATGAGGATAAACCATTTTATGAAACATTCTTCATATATAACCCCTGTTTTTTATGTGTTTAAAGGCAAATTAATGCATAAGTTATATCCTGGGAATTTTTATGAGTTATATCCTGGGCATTTTTTAAAATAAGATTCTTCATTTTGGTTAAGAACAAGATGTCTTAATTCTTGGGCTTATATCTCCAAAACTAAAATTATGAAAATATCTTTAGAATTTGTATGACACTCTTAGAATGAGTATAACAGTTTTAAGTATGAAAACTTAACAGAATTTGAAACCATTTGTCCTAAGTGCCTGCATATCCTAGGTGTTCACACATAATGATATTTAAATGCTAGGCCAAAAGAATTAGTTACCTAATAATTATATTATACCTTTTTAAATATATTCTATTTTTATGAATAAATTCCTAAAAGAACAATCAAGGTAGAACTACCACTAAAGAGCTAAAAAGTATCTTATAAATTCATCTTAATGACCCAAATTTTTTATAACTGCAAATGATAAATTTCTGTATTTTTAAAATTTAATTACTATTCAGATAATAGTAAAATACATGTGAATTTTAAAACCTTTTGTTTCCTGTTCTACACAGGTAAGTATTCACACATTGGTTGATGGTCATCATCATTTTCACCAAATGTTGTATGCGTGTTTTTGTATTTTAGGTTTTATGAAAAGTATTCAGTTTGCTTAAAAATACAGTTATGTAAGGTAGCCATAACTAATATTAATTCTAAAAGGTATAAACTACAGTTTAAGTCAATGGTAAGTAGTAACTGATTAAAAAATTATTTTAAAAATTCTGAAATATTTTGAAAACAAAAAATTTTCAAAAATAAACCTTTATGAAAAATATTGCTCATTGTTGTTTTAAATAATTGTGCTTTTAATCTGTTTTTCAGATTAAGTTAGTTTTAAATGTGAGTTTATGCAGTTGGTGCCATTTCATTATATGCCATTTATTTAAGAGTTATTCTCAGGTTACTTCTGGATACTGAGTATATAAAATTGGTACTGTTTTGTTTTTTTTTTTTCAGAAATAACAACAAGTCTTCAAGCCAGCAGTCCTCATCTTCCTCCTCCTCCTCTTCCTTGTCATCATGTTCTTCATCATCAACTGTTGTACAGGAAATCGCTCAACAAACAACAGTAGTACCAGAATCTGATTCAAACAGTCAAGTTGATTGGACTTATGACCCAAATGAACCACGATATTGCATTTGTAATCAGGTAAAAGTCTGGTACATGCCTATAAAAGCGTAATCTGAATAAATTAGGAAAAAGAGGATTATTTCAACTTTTTAAGGGCTATTTTTACTCCAGTTAAAATACTTCTGCTTTTTTGGGTATATTTTTCCTCTACTTCTTATAAAAATGACATGTTTGTTGTAAATACAAAGTATAAAGAAACATGTAAGTCACCCATGATCTGTCTTATATAACCTAAAATTAAACATTTTGATATATCACTACTGTGTACCCCACATACATATTGTCTTAGTCTACTCAGGCTGTCCTAGAAAAATGCCCCAGACTGGCTGGTTTTAAGGTCAGAAATTTATTTTCTCAATAGTTCTGGAGGCCAGGTAGTCCAAGACTAAGGTGCTGACTGATTCCATTCCTGGATTAAGAAAAGAAAATTCTGTAAATATCTTGGCAATAAAAGTAGGTAACCTACAAAAGGACGAAATCAGATTCACTCAAGATTTTCCCTCCGTAACACAAAAAACCAGAAGTTGATGAAATATGTCTGTAAAGCTTTGAGGGAAAAATCTGAGTGTCCCCTCAAAATTGTTACCCAGAGAAGTTATTCATGTACATAGAACCAGATGCAGATATTCGGACTAGTGCAGAGAATCAGACAGTATGCCATCTAGTTAGCTCTGTCTGAAAAATTGTTCAGTCCATTGAGAACTTTGATGAATTCAAGAATTAGGAAGTTGTGCTATAAAGTGCTAGTAAGGAACAACAAAAGAAAATTGAGAAAGAACATATAATAGGTAATAAGTTTAGAAGTTTAAGGAAATGGACTGTTGACTGCTAAAATTATAAATGATTAACATGATCTAAGAAAAAGTAAAAACCTTAAGTAGGTAAATAACCAAGAATGAAACTTTAAATCTTTACAAGAGGAACCACCCACGTGATTTACAGAGTAAGTTCTTTCAGACTTTCAAAGAGCACATAATTTTTATGTATCTCCCCAGCACCCTGTCCCCCAAAAAAAGTGTTTTAGGAAAAAATCTATAAAATTGTGTAACTCTGTATACCCTGCCCTGTGCTTAGTGTATTTTTAGCTATTTTCTAACAGTATCAAAAATAATTAATTTGGGTTTAGATTCTTAATATATCGTCATAATAAAATATTTAATTTTTTTTTTAACTAGGTATCCTATGGTGAGATGGTGGGCTGTGATAACCAAGATGTAAGTATAAAATTTTTTTATTTAGGAATGAGAAAAGTCACATATTATTACTTGAATATTTTTATTTACTGTGTTTCTCAGTCTCAGGAAACAGTTTGCAGTTATGTTAATTATGTCATATTAATGCTAGAGTATTCCTCTTCAAAATAGGTTAGTGTCCCTTAAAGTATTTCCTATTTTAACTTGTAAAGCTAATTTTATGGGTTAACATGCAGATTATATTTCTCAAAGGTGTTAACATTAGAAACACCTACTTCCCCCTTTGCTAAAGAATATTGTGTTTACTAGAATCCAGTTCACTTATCACAGTAAAGAATTGGAACTTGCAGATGAGACATTCTTTCAAGAAACATGATGCTCAGGTGAAGGGTAGGGATGTTGAAGATGTTATATGTGATTATTTTCTTTCCATTAGTATAGTTTTGTACTTTGCAGGTGTCAGCTGATAAGAGTTCTAATATAAAAAATATAAAGATTTGAAAGAAAAGAATTCCTCTTTTTAAGAAGCTTAATTTTGGTTAGAGAGATTTTTATTAAATGCAGAGAACATTTCTGTCTAGTATTTTTCATTCCCTCCTTACTTTCATACAGCTCAGCCATCTTTTGTCCATTTATTGTTCCAGAGTAACAGAAGTCTGAATTCTATAGAAGTATTACCCAGTAATGTTAGACCTCTAAGGCTAATAATGAGAGTTTAAATTTTTTAAACAATCCGAAGATTGAGTTGAGTTGGCTTGGTCCATTAAAATTTGTCCTTTCCCTGACCTGACAGGGTCCCAGCAACATGTTCACATAGGTAGAGAAAAACCCTCCTTCCAATTCCCTCTTTAAAATTAACTTGTGGGCTGTTTGTGATTATTGCAAAGAAGTATTGCTCGACCATTTCAAGAATACTGACTGCTATGAACCGTCTTCTGGGCACTGACTGAAAACGATGAATGAGATTTCTGTGAATGCCCCATCATTCCCCAGTCCCTCATTCCCAATTACACTCTTCTGATGCTGAGATTTTCTGTGGGAGTTTGCATCTTCCTAATTAACATATCAAAGAGTAGAATATTTTTCCTCTCCATATCTAGGAGTAGATATACCCAGAAAAGAAACCTAGGGTGTCTCTTTAGTCTTTAATTACAAGTAGCTTATTCCACTCTAAGAGGGAGCGAATAAGGCTGAATGGTAAATAAAACTTTTAAAATACATTTACCTTCTACATAAAAGATCCATCTCTCTTCTCTTTGAAGGTTGGTACCAACTTACTCTCCAAGTTAACGAATATTAGTGAATTTTGGTTCATTATTTCAGATTGTGGGAATAGATTACAGAGTTAACAAAAATTCATAATATTTTTGTGCCTCTGTTTCTTCATGTTTGAAGCTTATCAGTCAGACCATATGGTTTTTAAATCATCTAGATCTAAAAATTCTGTTTTCATGAATCTAATTAATATCGTCTACTGAGCATATTTTAATATATACTCCCTAATCTTGAGAAATAGTAAAAACAATTTCTTTGTAATTTTGCTTTCTAGTGCCCTATAGAATGGTTCCATTATGGATGTGTTGGCTTGACAGAAGCACCAAAAGGAAAATGGTACTGTCCACAGTGCACGGCTGCAATGAAGAGAAGAGGCAGTCGGCACAAATAAAGGTGGTCGTTTCATTTGAGGAAGAAATAAATTTCAACTAAACATTTTATATGAGACTTTAAAAAAGAAGAAAAGAGAAAGAAGGAACAATGCATTTCCCGGCAACCACTTAAAGGATTTTCATAGACAATCCTGTAAGATCTTGAACTTGAATTTTATGGGTTGTATTTTAATAATGTAAGTAAATTATTTATGCACTTCTGGTGTGCTATGAATATTATTCCAGTTAGCCTTGGATTATTTCAGTGGCCAACATATGCAGACATTTGTACTCCTTAACCATTTTCTGAAATTAATGGGCATTCTATAATTTAGACTTCAAAGAATTCCAACGATGAAGATTTTAAGAAAAGTATTTTATATTCAACAGGTATGTTCTGCTGCATGTACTGTACTCCAGAGCTGTTATGTAACACTGTATATAAATGGTCGCAAAAAAAAAAAGTGCTTCTAAAAAGAATTTAAGATAATGGTTTTTAAAACGCCTTTATAATAAGCTTTGTTTCTTTATGAAACTAAATTCAGCAGGCTGAAGGAAATGGTTCATGTGATAAAGTGGGCTGGTGTCCTCTAGAGTACCTGGGTACATAAACAGAAACTCCTGTAGGTGAAAACGAATCTGTGCCATTAGTCTTTCTATGTTTCTGCATCCAGAGTGCAGTTCATTGAGGGCGGGAGGGGGAAGGGCTGAAGGGGAAAGGGTGTTAAAGTGATAACATTTTTATACCAAATGTGTTTATTTTTTTGTGCGAGTAATCCCTAAAATTGGATTGTATTAGGTGTTAAAATAAAGTTTTTAAAAAATTACTTGTATTTATACTTTACACACTTAATAATGGAAATTTCTTAATTCCAATTTTCATAATCTAAAAAGGACAGAGGCCCAGGACACAGAAAATTGTGTAATCTGTATTATTTCTTTAATAATACTTGGAATTTGTGATGTGAAAATAAGGGAAGGACATTTTTCATGTAAATCTGAAATGCAAATGTATTTTTCTAGAACATTTCTCTGGCTTTTCCTTCAGATAAAGGGACATGAAAGAAGTCTAATTACAGCAGATAAAATAAAATAATGGTTATAGATGTTTTGACTTGAGGCAGCGTGACCAATTTAAGTGAAGAGACCCCCTGGATTTGAACTTAAAATTCAGTTCTAGTTTTGATTTTACCACATGCTGGTATGACAGTTAATTCAAATTTTGAATCACTCTGGGCCTTATTAAACCAGGGTGATGCTGGCTGCAGAAGTCTCTAAGCACTCCTAAGATTTTGTTCTATAGGTGCTCTTTAAATTATAAGTTTTGCATAGAAGAGGTTTTATTTAGGGTATACTATCGAGTCTAGTTGGTAGAAAAATTCTTAAAGCCTTTAAAATACTTCTTATTTCATATTTTATATCAAAACTTACTGGGTTCATGAGATTCCTGCTTTAATCAAAACCAGTTATGAGCCTCTTGGAACTTACTCAGAAACTGTAAAATCTATGCAATGCTACCCAAAGGATATGGGTTTAGATAGGGGATTCAGAGGTCTCTTCCAGCTTTGCCATTCCACAATTCTGAGCTGCTGCAGTCTGATTTTATAACTGGACAACCCATAAAACTAAGTTAGGTTCATTTGTGGGTACTCACGATATCATGGTTATCATGATTTCATGATACTCAACCTTTTCATGGAGATTTTATAAACCTTTAAGAAATATTTAAGAAATAATATATAACATAGTATTCACTTGCTGATTAGCATGTTGCCTGGAGATGCTTAGTGGTATTGTTTAATGTTCTAATTAAATATAATGATTTTTCCAAGCTTACTTGTATTATAGGAATTGGTCTAAGGAAAAAGCCTTACGTACAGCCTTATTTTAAGAAAAAGTTCCTTGTCAGAGTCAGGAACATCCCTATTTCCAGCTGCTACAACCCCTTCCAGTGTGTGAATTCCACTACTTAACCAAATCACTCAGAAAACATTTTGACAACTTTTAAACTCAAACATTGAATATTTTATGAAGCGTGTGTAAAGAAGTAAAGCAAGATTTTTTGCAGTTTAGTAATGGGTGGAATTAATATCTCATAAAGCCAGACATGGAACTACCTCATGAGAAAAGAAAATATGTGGCCAATTATTAATATTCTTTGTGACATATACACCAAGGGGTATAATGAACATTTTCGGTATTATAAAATTCACATTCAAAATTTTTGTTGTACAAAGCTCATGTAACAATTGGTGGTGGCACAAAAAAATCCAAATGTGGGTTCACAATTTATAGATGGTGAAAATTGAGGCCTTACTGCTGTGAAGTGTATATTAAAATGTTCATGGTGACACACTTGAAGCAATAAATGGCTTAATTAAATGCCTAAATGAAGCTGACTGTTTGATAAACATATAATCATTATTTTTAAGGGCAGTTAATCGTTTTGCTCTTTTCTTTAAAGCAAATTCCTCATATTTTAGATTTTTAACAATCTTAGGTTTGTGCAACATAGTGCCCTTTGTCCTTAGACCTCAAAAATGGTCTTCTCGATCTAATTAGTTATTTCAGTCTCATAAACATAAACATCTAATATCCTTGGGTAGGAAGATATTCTGAACGTGCAGACATTGCAATGTTTTTCTTCAACTCACATATTTAAAAAGAAATCTGTCAACAGATGGGTTTTAAGAGAAAAAAGTATCCTCAAAAATGTTTAATTTTATAATTTTACAATCATTAAGCACCTAAAGGTTGAGAGTACAGAGATCAAGGTGTGTTTGAGTCCGTGTGTGTGTGTGTTCATGGGGCAAGTGGGATGGACAAACATGTTAACGAACAATTGCTTTATTTTGATAAATGCTCTAATGGGTGTGGGTGTACAGAGCACTCTGGGGAACACTGGGTGACGTAACATGGGTTTCCTTTGAACTGATTCCTAAAAACAGATGGAGCAGGGAGGGTTTTCAAAGAAAAAAGACTGTTTAAGAGCTGCATTCTGGGAACTTGGAAGCAGTCTGGAATGAGCGGCCATGGGGCAGAGAGATGCAGGCGGTCAGGGAATGAATCCAGAAAGCGAAGCACGAGTCTGTCTGTTCAGGAAGAACATTTTACACTGTGACATGGCATTGTTTTAATGGTAGTGGTGACATTTGTGTCAATTAAATTAATGAACAGTTTGATGCAATCATAACACTAAGGTTATAAACTAAGGACCACAAAGTTAGTTTATGACTTGAAAATTGATAAACATTTTAAGGTGAATCTTTTCTCCCAGTTTTTGAAACTACATATTAGAGTTGCTTGTCAAGATTTTCAGATTTCCTTTTAGATGATAAAATTTAAATTATTCAAACAGATTGTAATTTCTGATCCAGGATCCTAGTATTCATGATTTGATTGTGCTACAGTGAAATAAAGTTTAAAGTGATTTAAAGATGAACTAACTGACTTCAGGATTGTTTTGTTTACTGAAGTTTGAACAAGGAAGAGGTGTGTCCCCTTCTTGTCATTTACATTTTAAGATAGTAAGTCATGTATACCCTGTAAGTCAATACTTTAATAAATTATTAGAGACTTCAGCATAATAAATTCTCCAAAGCCATATGATTCTGTTTTTAGTTAATCCAGAGCTGTTTTTTTACCTTCTTCACTGCTGGCAAAGGAGACATTATAATCATTCGTTTTTTTGTTGCTTATTGAAATCCAGAAGCCAGTGTGGGAAGTGAGGATGGAGAAGGTGTATGCTTGTTGTTGATGCTCCGTTTCTACTTGCCTATGTTAATGAATAAAAATGGTTTTTCTTAGGAAAGTGTGTAACTGCTAGTCCCCAGTGAGGAACTAATTTAAAACATTCCCAAGTTTAACATGACTTGTAGGGAAAAGCAAAGGCCATACTTTAATTCTTTTCGCATTGTTAAATCTACTCCAGTAGAGGGAACTGCCATGCTGATACTTTAAAATACAAACAATTGTAAAAGGTGCCAAGTTACTTTAAAAAGCTGTCTAGATCAAATATATTACAAGGGGCCAACCAGAAATATTTCGAAGCAACTCTGAACAAAAATGAATCAGTTCATTAAAATGATGTGACTAATAGTGCAACGAGTAAGTAGAGTTTTACTATGACCTCCCCGGTATGTCTCATTAGAATTTATCAAAATTTATGTTAGTATCCATAAAGTATTTATATGTGTATCTTCAATACGACAAGAACTACCTTCTTGAATGGGTTTCCCATGTGTGCCCAAAGGTGTTTTCACCAATGGTAGTCATTTACAAATGTCTGAAGAGTCCGTTTATCTAGTTGAAAACAGAAAAGGTTAAGCTTATATATCAGAGATCATATGGTTTAGATATAGGAATAACCTTTTGACTGTATGTGGTAGGTCTATGACTGACGAGTCACACTGTCAGAGTGTTTCCTTCTCTCTGCCCAGATTAGCTGAATGAATGGCGGCCTTTGTGACATCAGTTTTTTAGGTAGCAAATTTGCTGCTGTAACAATTTCAAAATACCTTTTATTTTCTGAAACTAAAAATGGATGATTGAATTGTGATTACATTTTAAAAAGTAAGAAAGATGCTAAATTAGGTGGCTTTCTCAAGAATTTTTTAAATGTATTGTTATTTCCAAGGCATGTTATATTGCACATCTACAGAAAAGACGTGTCTTCTAATGGAGTTAAACATAATTAGATCTATGATATAACAAAAAGAAACCAATTTATTCATGTTTTATATGTTGATAAAAACAAGAATTCTGGCTTCATGCCAAGGTATGAATTTGTCCTAAAGAAAACAAAACAAATGGTATAATTCATTGGCTTAAATGTTTGCATACATGCTACCTGCGTGCTCACTGACTGAAGTGGTTCTTCCTAGCTATCTTTTAGAATGTGTGTGTGAATATATGTATGTGTATATGTATACACATGTCTAGATGTGTGTATATGTATATAAATATAAAAGACTATATAGACCAAAAGTTTTTATATATAGAGAGAGAGAGGGAGGGAGGAAAGGAGGAGGAGGAAGGATGCAAATCTTAAAAGCAAATTTGAGAGACTTAAAAGATTAAACGCCCAAAGTTGCATTTATTTTGGGGGGACAGTATAGTTAAGTGATTAAAAACCCAACCTCATTGCCACAAGCTGCTCAAGTATCACTATGCTAACTTAAGTAACAGACCATCTTAGCCATGTGTAAAAATTTTGCAACAATTTCTTTGGTTAAATTTCAGTTTTCTAACTTCAGCATTTTGTTGTGGATGATTCTTTGTTGGGGAGGAGCCGTCCTGTGCATTGTAGGATGTTTTGCAGCTTCCCTCACACCTACACACTAGATGTCAGTATCACCACCCCATCCTCAGTTTGTCTCTCTGCAATGTCGAATGTCTTCTGGGGAACAAAGTTGTCCCACTGGGTTAAATGTTGCCAGGATGTGAAATATTTCTCATGGGAAAAATGGGAATAATATGGAAGGTATTTAAATTTATGATGTGTAGACCTGAACAAATAGAATTTTTAAATTGCAAGAAGGCACTTCTAGATGACAAGAGTATGGAGATGAGTAAAAGAGTTTCCATCATATAGCAGTATACACTATAAAGATATGTAAGTGCACTCATAGCTAAATACAGTACAGAAAATAAAGTAATGTTGGTGCTAGTACAAGCTAATTCGAAATGCTTATAAACAGAGAAAGTTGTGAAAAATAAGGAATGTGACCGGTTGAGAATTAAGGAGCACTGGAGCACATGCAACGTGTCCTTGAATAGCATTGTTTAGTTCAACATCATTTGGTTGTAACACAGATGAGAAAAATAAAACAAAATTGGTTCCCAGCTGTTTTCACGTGGAGTTTGCACATTCTCTCTACATCTGCATGGTTTTTCTCTCCTTCTGCTCCAGCTTCCACATCCCAGAGATGTGCAAGTGAGGTGAACTGGCGTGTCTACATGGCCCCCATCTGAGTGTAGGTGTGGGAATGAGTGTGCCCTCTGATGGAAGGGCGCCCTGGGGAGGGGGCGTGGGGGGCCCGCTTTGTACCCTGAGTGGCCAGCAAAGGCTCTGGCCACCTGAGACCCTCAGCTAGAATCAGCAGGTTGAAAAATCATTGTCTTAACTTATCTTTATTAATATTTCTTAAATGTACCTATAGTTCACATTTATTTCAGTGTTTAATATTAGAAGTGTTTGAGGTAAAATTGGTTTCATTTATTGTTGTTTACCTTAAAATTGCGGTTTCCGAGAACCTATTGACAACACCAAGGGAGGACTTACTTAGTACGTTTCATTTTAAAAGGCAGAATCCAACGTTGTTATATGGGATCTCCAGGTGATTTGTATGCTCAAAAATACTGGTCTCAGGGACAATTTAAAATGAAAAGCATGAGTTTGAAGCATTTGGTCTATCTGAACTGTTTGTCCATCTAGAAACTTAAAGAGGCTGTAGAATGTGTCTACTTAAATAAATGTCAAACATGAAAAAGAGTAAAACAATGAAGATTTTCACTGCAGCATCTTATTTCCATGTGTACATTGAACACATTCTGCACCCAAGGTAAGTCCTGCACCCTGTCCCTTTAACCCCGTGCACAGTTCCTCCGCCGAATCCTGTTTACCATTGAACAGCCTTGTGAGTTTGAGAACCACTAGAAAGGAAGAGACAAATCTTCATTTTTATTTTTTTTAAATGTGTAGAAAGCATCATAAAAATTTCAGCGGCCTTAAATTAAATTAAAACTCATAGATTTGTATAAGAAGTGACTCTACTGAAGTGCAATAATCGAGAGAAGCCACACAACCGAATTGAAAGGAAATTAAGCACGTTTAAATGTCAACCGCATTAGAAGTTGGAGGAAGTTTGCAGAACGGCTTTAAGATGCCTCTTCACTCTCCTCCAGCATCTCAGGAAGCAGACATGAGCCTGATTGCAGACTGAACCTTTGATGTGCCATTGTAATGAGAGGCATATGTCAGGTTCTGAAAATAGATGAAAGAATGCATGGTCCTAAACCTGATATAAACTAATGCTCCCTGTTTGCACAAAATATAGGACAACGCAGAATCTTGTGTATCTGCATAAAACTTAACTACACACAGCATTTCCCTCCTAAGGGACAGGGAGGGCTCCAAGGCAATAATCTGACACTTACATAGACTTTTCTATTAAATCGTGTGTGTCTGGCACCATTGACAGTACCCACGTGAATTTGACCCGTTCTTTTTTATTATTATTATTATTCTAATAAGAGATTTTGCTCTGTGAGTTTGCAATTATTGGTGATATAACAGTATTCTCAGATAACTGTAATAATGGTCACCCTATCCTCTGAGAGCTTCCATGATATCTTTATTAACAAATCTTCTGGGAAAGAAACTTGTTTATTCTACTGTCTGCAGATAAAGGAAGGGTCAACTCTTGAACTTGCAAGTATAGCCATCTTTGTTCTGGACCTAACTCTCCAGCTTTTTCCTTTGTGGCCTTCCACTAAGACAGAAACCTCTATTGAGGCAGTCAAAACCTTTGTGACTCTTCAGGGCTCAGTTAAGAAATGACCACTTTTCTGAAGCTTTCCTTATCACCTCTCAAAAGATGTGAACTCCCGATTTTGATCCTCCATGGCACTTACCTCTATCTTAGTTGTGGCTGGAACTGCTAGATGTTTATCAGCCTCATTGTCTTTTTCTCCTGGGCCTGGATCTCATCCTCATCTCCCAGCCCAATTTAAGTGAGGGAGGTCCATGCGACTGGGCTCTCTCTGGCCAATGGAATGTGAGCCAAAGAATATATGCCAATTTGAAGCTTGACCCCAAAAGACCTCCCACATAATCCTCCATGCTTTTTTCTCACTCCTCATCTGCTAATGTGATTCAGACAATCCCTGTGGGCATCCAAGATTTTAGAGTATGGAAAGTCAAAGCCCCTGGATACCAAATGTTTTAATAGAAACTGACAAACACTGGAAAATTATGAGTGCTTTCACTGTATTGATACTGAGCTTTCTAGGTTGTTTGGTACAGAAAGTTATCCTACATTGATCAATTTATCAGTGTGTTTATTATATTTAATCATTTATAGTATTTGTCATATGTCTTCTGTTTTCCACAGTGCCTAGGACGATGTTTTGACAGAGCAGAGATTCAATGTGTGATTCACAATTTAAAACATCTTATGTTGAGAGCTAATGTGGAAAGTTGTAGAGTCCGCATTAGATGAGAGGCAGGAGCTGATCAGAGGGCACTCAAATTCTCTAGGGAAGAAGTACTAGAAGGCGAGTGCCAGGGCATTGCTGATAGCACCCTTAATTCATGACACCACTACTAGTAGCTACAGATGGATTTTATATCATCATGGTCAGGAGGCTTCTTAGAAGAGGAAGCCTTTCTCCTGCAGGAAACCAAGAGGGTGGAGAATCTGAAGGCTTTGCCTTCCTGCCAGGTTGTAACAGAGAGGAAATCCACGCCAAAATGTGTCCCTGGAAGCACAACTCTGAAGCCTCAGGTGACCTTTGAGATTATCTAGTGATAACCTATCTTATGAGGAAGCTAATACTCAAAGAGGTAAATTTCCCAAAGTTCCTGATTTAACACAAATCTTCTCAATAAGATTCTTTCTCAAGATTAATTAATAAAATACATTTTTGAAAATACCTCTTCAAACAATGATTATTAAATACGTCCTCTCCCTCCATCCCCATTCTATTCCAAAACCAAACGAAACATGTGTGTGACAGAGGAGTACATTTTGTGTTGGAGGAGTCTATCACTCTCTTGCCCCAGGCTGACGCTGCGTGAATACAGGCCATGGATATGGAAGTGACTTAGGGAATCGGTACCTTATGAAACCATATACACAAAAACAGTCGATCTGAAACACTGCTTGACTCCACAGATTCTTAGTTCTACTGCCTATTTATCCTCCCTCTTCCCTCCCTGAACCAGCTTACTCTCTGTCTTCATTGCTTCCTGTTCTGATGCCTTCAGACTCTAACACATCTCCTGCTTGGCCTTCCATTACTGCTTGGGCATAAAAGCCTCCCACTTGTAGTCTCCGCCTGTGACTCACCCTCATCCCACCCAAACTAGCATCTGCCACCTACCTCCAGCTCAGAGTAAAGAGTAGAAAAATAATACTAAGTGCTCATGTTTGCTTTTGGGGTTTCTAGGTTCCAAGGGCCCATTATGTTGACAATTACCTGTTCCTACGTCTGACGACACACATTGAACTTAGTCTCAGGATGGAAAACATAACAGACATGATTCGGGATGCATTGTCCCAACAAATGTGCACAGACTGTCTAGGTGCTTCCCATACCTATTTCATTCAGTTATGCCAACAACACTTAAAAGGAGGCATTAGTATCCTCATCTGCAAATCACGTGCTTAAAAATAGTTGATAAAAAGTATCACCCAGATCATACCCAGATTGGGTTAACTACAAGGTCGTTTATTTATGGAGTTTGGTGCTTATTCTTGCTATACTGTCTTTTCTACCTCTTCTTTTCACTTTCCCACCCTAATTAATCCTTATCTCTCTTCTGCAAACATCCTTATCTGCTATCTTTTTTCATTCTCTTGGACTCAGTAGTTAAAATAAGGAATTGGGTTCTTCAGTCTGCCAGCATAATTTCTGGAACACTAACTTTCCACCTTCTTTCTGATTCCTGTTCTGAAGTCTAGCTATAAAATTATCTACGTTGTTGTCTTTCCTCTCAGCGCAAAGGCAATATGATTTTAGCATCAGATTTACTCTTTCTTTTGAATCCTGTACTCAAAAATGTAATACTGCATAAAAATGACCCGCAGGTTTCTCAAACTCGCAGTTTTTCAGATTCCTTGTCTTAAAAGAACTGCATCTCAATTCCTTTTCACCTAGTAAATAACTTTGTCACACCCTGGATCTCATCAACACAGGGGCAATTCCAACTTAAGAGATCTTGTAATTCCTACTGTCTCAAATCACATTGCATCCACCACCCAAACTCTATCTTCCAAAATACTAATTGTTTCGCTATTTTTTTTAAACTCAACTGACTTCTAAAAGTCAAACGCCACTTGATTTTTCTCTACATTTCTCATGGGTTTGAGGACTCTGACTCTAGCAATACATTAATATTAAACACACTGCTGAAAACCATGAAAGAAATTGAGATAATCGTAGGCTTAAGGTAAGTAGGTATTCTGTGAAACATTAAGTAATCTGTTCATAGGGTGTTAAAATGGTTTCGCAGAACCGTGGCACTGCTTACCAGGAGGTGCCCACTTCTGAGTCTGTAATAGCCGGACATCCGCAGGAGGCGCTCCGTCTCACAAAATATGAGCGACTGACCCGAGCCTGCCGAAAGGATGGGGTCACTCGGGGGGTGTGGCCTCACGGCAGAACAGCGCACAGGGACAAGTTTGGGTTGGAACTGGGTTACACAGCCTATTGAGATTCAGAGCCTTCGAAGACTGTCTGTGAACCCAAAGCGGTCCTGGGTGTCCAGAGGTCGCGGTCCTGGGTGTCGGGATGGCGCGGTCCTGGCTGTCCGGAGGTGGCAAAGCAAGGGCTGGGGACAGGAGCAGCGTGCGCGAGATGGGCTGCCTTTCTCCTTGGCGGTCCTTCGGCCGACCCAGCCACAGTGGACGGGGTTGGCAGCCCTGCCCCAGCAGCAGGGTCGGTGTGGAGGTCTGCGCGTGCAGCACTGATGTGGTTGAGTTCTGGACAAAGCCTGCTGCGCTTTCTTTTCGGCTGAGCACAGGTGGCCCATACCTGCTGCGACCAACGCGTCGTAGGAGCAGTGTCGGGCAGTCAGGCTTGGAAAGACCCAGCCACCGGTCCAGGAAAGGAGTGATGCGCGGGGGGGACCGGAGCAGGACGCTCGCTTCCAGTTACCCGGGGGCATACAGCAGGCTTGCAGGTTCCGAGGTCCAAACAGCAGGCGTGACCCACTTCTGCCCACTAAAGGGGCCCCGATCCCCTCTAGTGAACATCTCCCCACGACACGCGCGGAGTCTGCTTTCGAGTCACCCCCGACCTTTGTCATCAGTGGCCGAAAAGCGGTCGGTGTGGTGTTGGGGGGAAAGTTACACTAGGGAGGAAAGTTCAGCTTTGCAGCTCTGGGGCGGCAGCACATTGCGAGGGAAGGAGAGATGCGGCCCGGGCTGTGGGCGCCCAGGGTGTCCGACCCGGAGCGGACACGCCTGCGGCCCCCGGGGGACCCGGGGAGCCCGGGCCTGGCTCCGCCCCGCCCCGCGGGCAGAGGCGCGCGCGCCCGCGGGTGGGAGGCGAAGTGGCGTCTCCCACCTGGGTGTTCCCGGCCGAGTGGGCTGACCAGCAGTCCACGAGGGCATCATGGACACTTTTTCTGGATAAAACGATGAAAACCGGGTAAGGACACAGAACTTGGACCTTGAAACGGAATGCAAAGCCCGACGGGACCCGCGTCCGTTCCAACCGCTTTTACCCCCTTCCATGCCAGAGGCCGCGAAGGCTCACAGGGCGGGGGCGGTTGAAAGCGAGTGCAGGGAGGCAGGTGAGACACTGGAAAGGCTGAGAGCGGGGCTGGGAGCCGCTAAAGGGAAACCGGGGAGCTGCCCAGGCCGCTGGCTTGCGTCCCGCTGGGCCACAGGCACTGTGGGTTCAGCCTCCTGCGAGCTTCCAAGCCGTCTTCAGTGCAGCTCTGCTGTGCTGTTGTCCTCTCTCTCCCTGTCAAGCCTTTCCTGTGAGCTCAGGGATGGGGTGGAAATAAGGCATCGCCGGAAGCACAGTGTGGTGCGCCCAGCTTATTAGTTGCAACTGTTTTTGATTTCTTTCTTTCTTTTTTTAAACCAGGCCAGCCACTTTTTCCTGTCACCCATGGAAGGGCTTTTATTAACCGTCTCAGACCTTTGGGACCTATGATTCTTTGGCATGATTCTTCGGAAAGTTCTTCCGCAGGATGGAGCGATCTTGATTTAAGCTGTGAAAAAAGAAGACGGATTTGGAGTGTGCATGCTGATGAAAAATAGCTGCTATGACTTCTCCGGCCATGTGGACGGGGGCCAAGTGAAGCTGAACTGGTCATGGTCTGTCATCTAGGGTTCCTTCGTCGCCGGCGATTTTGCCCCCGGCCTTTCTTGGTGGGCTTGGTGGTGGCAGTCTGTCTCTTCTACCAGACCCTGACACTCCGAGGGACGAAGAAACTCACAGCCACCGACCCTGGGGCTGCCCCAGACATACCCACTGAAACCCAGACAAGAAGATGCAAGAAGGGGTTCTCTCAGGACAAGGAGTGCTTCCTTCTCTCGGATAATGCTCAGGAAATTAGAAAGGTAAGATGGTCATAAGCTTAACCTTGACATCTGAAAAGAGAGCCGTCTGCCTCTCTCTCTCCTTTCTCTAAAACTAAAATTAACTTCCATGAGATCTGAAAGGGATCCAGCGTATTCGCAGCCCAGAGAGTGACCTTATGACAGTGAAACACATGTTAACTTCAACTTCTTATTTTACTTCCAGCAAGTCCTGGCCATTATTTTATTTCTTGGAATTGCACTTCATTACAATGGGGTGAATTAGACAATTTGGAGGAAATGAGAGTGACGTGAATGTTTTCTAAAATATTAGGATTCTAAGAGATCTGAAGATTTACAGTTCAGGAACATAAATCAAAGATTCTGAAACTTTGATAAACATTGAGTGTCTCTTTCCTCAAAGCAGTCAGTGAGAGTGTCCAGACCGTTCCAGACTTAAAGATACTCCAAAAATTTATTTTGTAATTGATTAAATCAATTTTCATTGGCAAACATATTTCTAGAGTAAATATTTATTTCTGAAGGATTTAAAAATAATAGGTCTCTTTAAAAGAACTGACACACTGAATTTTATTGTTTATAGAATTAGGAAAATGGAGATTATTCTATACTTATCCCATACTCATTAACTTTAAGAATCTCACTTGTCAAATGTTTGAGAAAATACGAAGCATATAAACACACTCAGAATTTCTACTTTAATATACTCTGTTTTTGCTTTTTGGTGAAATGATGGCATTTAAAATGGTCCAGCCTTAAAAAAAAAAAAAAGAAAAAAGAAAGAAACAAATATACAATATCCATGGTAGCAAAGCTAATGATATTTATGCTACAGCAAGAAATCTAACAAGTAAATTTAGGAATCTATAAAGTACTCCCTTATACCTATGGTAAACCCTATTATTATGGTTATTGTTTGGAGCAGAATTTCTGATTGAATGCCACCAGCAGCACTGCTGCCATTATTACTAACACTTCCAGCACCACTACCATTTTGTTTTAAAACTCTTTTAGGTATTTCATGTCAGCCTCATAACCCTGTGAGATAAGTAAGATCAGTGTGAGTGTCATCATTTTACAGATAAGATGACTGACACTCAGAGATGTTTAGGTGGGCCCCAGGCCGGTATTATGACACGGTACATCTACCTGATTCCTCCTGTAGGACTGATGTTCTAAATAAAAGTAAATTTGAAGCTCTAATAAATAATAATTTATGAAATAATGACTCCAAGAACTTATTTAAATACAATATATTAGTAGGTTATAATAAAGACAATTTGAAGACTTTTAATTGAGTGACTTATTTTATCAGTAATGTCAAGAAACATCTTGAACAAGAAGTATCTTCTGCAGAAAATAGCAGATAATATGTATAATTAGAAACACTTCTAGATGAAACTTTAACTGCAAGTATGAATCAATTATTAAATGCTCTAAAGGAATCAAAGAATGTGTATTTATTATTCATTTATGCTAGCATAAACTCTTATTTGCATTTTTTGTGGTTTTTTGTGAGTAAATCAAATTTATGATGGGTGTAAACTGTGACTTTGAAAGTCATTTCTTGTTTGTCTCTAATAATAAATACATTCTTTAAAAACAGTTGAGGAGACTTTGCTCTTTAAGTATCTAAAATTTTTGCTAAGGATTTTGAATAAAAAGGTTTTTATTCATTAACTTACAGTTCTTATTCCCTACTTGACTTTACGTGACTCCTGCTTTTGTCTTTAACTTAGGCATATGTTAACTGTTATTTGTAGGCTGTCACAGAAAATTCCATTTTAGCTTTGGATCTTCTGCTACTTATAAACCATCTGAAACTTATTGGCTGCTTGTGTAAAACATTTACTCTTCACAAAAAATGCCAAACACATGATGCTTTTTTTCAAATTGTTCAGTCTTATATATTTTAACCATAAACAAGATTCTAAACTCACAATTATAGTCCAGAAGCCCAGTATATATGAAAACTGAATTTCCAAACACTTGCCATGTGCCTCTATTTTTAACTTACCTTGTGCCAGCTATTGGTTTAGAGCCAGTTTTTATTAGAGATAGAAAGGAAACTAGAAGGAAAGTGTCATGCAGAAGTTAGTTAAAATCAGAAGTATATGATCCAACAAGAATTGAATAATCAGTTTTGAAGATTAAATATTTTTTCAGATAGCTTAAGTGTAGGAAGAAGTGCCTTCAGGATTAAAACATAGATTATTATTAAAAACAACTACTTACAAAGTCATTTAAAAAATAACTGTTGAGATACTACATAGATTTTCCTCAAGACTTAAAATATAACTTTCAGGCATTTTATAGAAGAAACATTTTTTCTATATATAAATTTTGTGTTTTGTTAATATTTTTATTGGCATATCAAAACATTCATGTTATTGGTCTTTCCTTTGTGTCCATTCATCTTCAGTGATTTATAAAGTTTCTTGAAACAGCTGGTTTTGACCTAAGGTTCATAGATTCCAGAAAGTATTTGGATGTATAAGATGTCTACCAAACCCAAGCATCTTATGCAAAATACTGTGTGTGTGTGTGTGTGTGTGTGTGTGTGTGTGTGTGTGTGTGTGAAGTTCTTTGGGGAAAAATCATGCTTCCCTTCAGATATTCAGACCTAAAGAAATACCAAGAAACATGAAAAATGTGTAAAAAGCAATATATTTAAACTTTAAACAAACTTCCCCTCCAAGAAGTAGAAGTAGTAGCTGGATTTATAAATCTGAAAGAGAAAAAAAAATTAAATATCTACCCAAGGACATTTTAAAAAGTGATTTAATGAATGCTGTAGAATTTGCAGGAATAAATATTCAGAAACCAAATTATACTCACAGAGTGTTTGTATCATACCATGGTTTCCATACTTTCATGAATGAGCAATAAGTATGTCCCAATTGTTTTCCAAGAGAAGACCTTTTGCACTGTATCAGCCTAGCCACAGAGAGCTCTGTCGTAGCAAATGTTTAAAGGTGTGTGGCTGACTGTGCCCTTTACACCTTTACAGCTGGGGTCTGGTTCAATGTCTAAAACTGTTTTCAGTATAGTTTGAGATCATTGTACAGTATATGCCAACTTTCCATAGTGAGGAAGTTCTCTCCCTCTTTTTGGCCAAATTTGAATTCTTTTTTTCCATTTTAGCTTTCCAAAGAGCCTTACTAAGCAGATGTACTTTGTCATTTCTTTTGTTTTTCTTTTTTTCTCAACATTAGTTGCTCGATTTTTGGCTGATGATTTGTCCTGTCTTAAAATTATTTCGATTTAATATGTAAACTGAAGACAATTTCGGTTGTCTTCACTGAAGTAGGTCACTCAGTAGATTTGCTTATTTTTCTGGAATCTAACATTTTAATGTTTCATAACATAGGAATACATTAAATTATAAACAAACACAGTGGGAGAAAAACCTTAGTATATATTTCTTTAATGGAAAATTTGCTGTTCAGGGACTACATTTATACTCACCATAGCCATGTGTTTCTGATTATCCCCTGTTGATTCTTTACAAGAATTACTGCTTCTTTGTTGCTTGACTATTCATTCTCTTTCAGTGACTTTTCTTTACGACTACTCTACCCAGCATCCAACCATACCCCAATGCAAACTAATGAATGTTTTAATTTCAGATAGGTTTCATTTAATTTGTTGTGTTTCTAAAAATGCATGCCATATTTCACACCAAAAAATTTTTAAAAATTACTTGTTTAGCGCAGGTTTTCTACAAAAAGAACCCAAGGCAAACACTTAATATTGACACTTTATTGGATGGTACAATCCACAAGAGTTGAGGAGAAAAAAAGAAAGGAGAGCAAACGAATGGGTGCTTTATTGGGAGACGCCTCCCAAGAGGCTGCATTGAACTACTGGGTCCGAGCAGGCACTGCGGGAAGGGGGCAAGAAGGGCGAGCAGTTTATCTCCTGGCTTCCCCCTTCTTCTTTCTTTTCATCGGTTCGAGTTTGTCCCTTGCTACTTTCAAATCCTGTTACTTGCACTCTCTGGCTGCTACTGGGGGACTCTCTGGGCTGTCAGGGCATCAGTGGATGCAGTCCCCTCAGAGCAAAGGTGAGCTGGTGCCCCCTTTTCAATCAGTCCTGTGCCTGGGAACTCTCAGGTGTGTGGTGGCCGAGGTGCAGGTAGCTTACCCTGACAATGGCATAAATAATGCCCATTGGAGGGGCATATACGGCAAGGTAATCTGGTGTCCGATACAGTAGTTAAGCTAATGCTGCTCTCTAAAATCTACAGAAAATGTTGACATGTTCTCTAACTCTTAAATGGAATCACCTTCTTTAAGTGAAATGTTTATAATTATCTCTCCAGGAACTCTTCTCTCCAGCTGAAGAAATATTCTCACTTCATCTTTACCCATTCTCCTCCTTGTCCCTTTTGTTCATTTGTTCATTTTCTGCATTCATGAAGTAAATATTTATTGAGCAGTTTATAGGTGCCGTACAATATACTAGTTCCTGGCAATGCAGAAACAAAAGGCACCGTGAGACAGACAAGTAAATAAACACAATACTGGGGAACCCATAACTTTAAGACATTTTAAAAGATAGGAAGGCACTAGAATAGGTAGAGAAAGAAAAGTATTACAAACAGAAAATGCCACATATGCAAAGAAGAAATTAAGTAGCCTGATACATTGGAGGATTCAAAGTATTTGCTTTGTGGAGTGAGTGTCATGTGTTGAATGGAGCAGAGCAGGGAGGCAAACAGATGAGGTGGAGAGTTGAGCAGGATCTAGATGTTGGAGAGGTGGGCCTGATAAGGAGTCTGTTTTCTATTTTGAAGCCAACAGGGACCCCCTGAAGCATGGTAAGCAAAAATGGCATGAATAGGTTTTTGTTGTAGAGAGAACACTCCAGAATGCCCAGTGAAGGATGGACTGGAGAGGGTAGGACTGAATGAAGGTAGGCAGACCAGCTACAAGACAATTTCAAAATGTGTCTGTGAAGCAGATACAAATCTTACTTTCCTCTTTGTTTTTGAACCTGCCCTTTCAAACCTTTCCCAGAACTGATTCTAGAGTTACTCTCTATTCCTTTCAATATTGCCATCTCAGACCTTTCCATGGACCGTCCTCCCTGTTGGTAAACATGGCAGCCCACCACCTCCTTCTCTCTCCCCACCTGCAGAGACTCTCTAGCTGGTTCTCCTCCCGTGCCCTCCCGGCCAGCCCTGCCCTTTCTGTATACTTTTCATTCGGTCATTTCTAATGAAGCATCTCTCTTGGTGACTCCTTGGCTATCAAATAAAATGATTTATTTCAATCCCCAACTTTCTTCTCTGAAGAATTTGACACTACGGGGCAACAGCTCTTTCTTGAAATTCCCCTTTTGAATTCCATGACACAAGAGGGCTATTCCCTGATGAGCTACGTGAATGACTGGTGGTATCCTTTCAGGCTGTGTCTCCCCCAGTGCTAAAAGTAGACATCCACCAGCTCAGCTTATTGGGCCTTTAATTGTTTTATCCTGTCCCTTGGTGATTCTGTCAAGTTCGCATGTTGTTCATTTTCATCCTTTTACAGGTAACCCATTGAGTATACTGCTAGCTTGGATTTCACTCTCGAACCCCCAGACCTGCATCTCCAATTTCTTGTTACCTTGTAATGAGGAGTAACAAGAACTATGGAAACTCAAATAATTTTCCCTCACAATTTTCACACGTAAATCAAGGATTCCTCTTGACCTCTCTATTCCCATAAACAAAACTCCCCCTTCCCTATTCTCTTGGATGCATAGATTTTAAAACTTAGAGTTACATTTGATATATGTTGCCCTTTCTCCTTGCCCATAGCATAACTCTGTAGGCCTGTCTCTAAAGGCAACATTTTTCAGATTTTTTTTTCCTTAAAAATGTTATCTATTTAAAAATTTTATGTCAAGGGGAAAAACACAAGACATAAAATCTACCCTCTTTTGCCATTTTTAAAATCACAGTTCAGAAGTACTAATTATATTTACACTGTTGTGCAAAGGCCACACATTCCTGCCCTTGTTCAGAACCATTCGTTTCAGCCCGGCTCGACTTGTGTGTTACCTCCCCGCCTGTTCTCCGTGTCCCTGGCTTCTGGCCTGGCCCGAGGCTTTCTCTTTATGGTTTGGACACTGCCTTTAGACATGCCGTTCCTTTTCTAGCTCTGACTTCGAATTTCTGAGACCATGCTGTGCATTTGGCCCTTTAGCATCATGAGTAACTCTAGTCAATGTCACCTTAGCACAAGCCTGGTTTCTCTCCCTGTCCTCCAGCCTCTAAGCTGACATCTTTTCACAGGAAAATGTACTTAAGAATCAAGACAGAACTTAGGGAGGCTGGTCACTTTATTTGTAGGCAAGATCTCCAGTCTGGGCTGAATCCATTTCTTTTTTTTTTTTTTTTTTTTTGAAAGGTTGGGATTAATGGCATGCTCTATCTGGGATGTGGAGAGATAAGTTGGAGGCGAGCAGTAGGGGAAATAGGTTAAGGTTTTGAACTCTGAACAAATACACACATATTTACTGTCTGCCTCCCCACGTAAGCTCTTTAAGAACAAGGACTTTATTTCACTTACTGCTACATCCTCACTACCAAAACAGTATCTGACACATAGTGAGCACTGAATAAATATCTAGTCAATGAAATAATAAATAATTGAATTAAGAATTTAAGGATTCCAGAAGGCCTACTTTAGAGCCGAGATCAGGAAATAAAACCAGGCAAAGACCTTCCTTCTCATTTTCCTTTTTGTTGAACTCTCAGGCTCTCCACTCCATCTTCTTTCTGTGCCAGTGCGCCTTGACCTCCTCCTTTACCCCGTCTTGCACTTCTGGTTAATGCCAATTACCTTGCCATTTTGCTGTAATGAATCTGCTTCATCAATTATTGTTCAATCTCTCTCGTTCTCTTTAGCTCATTTGTCTTGTTGGGATCTTTATCCTATAAACATTGTCAAGGATCTTCCATAATATAACATTCAAACAAACAAACACAAAAAAAAAAAACAAAACAGCATTTTTTTCTGTATTCTAACTACTTTCCATATTTCTTGGCTTTTTTGTCCTGATCATCTATCTAACCTCTCTATCAAGCGATTTCCATTTTTTAACAGACTGATTTTACTGAAAATTGAGCTTTTCCTTTTACTTATTTTTATTTATATTTTAGCAAGATTTGAAGGTAAGGTTTTTAAATCATGTTGATAGCTTCTAAATACAGGGGGTCTATGTATAGGAGGCTCTCAGGAGATGTTGTCAGCATACTAATAGATATGCAACTTTCATGAAATTAGTTGCGCTTACTGATGAGCATTTAATGTCTGTGGATTTCTCTACATAGTTGATTAGAGCTGTGTTAAACTTTTATAATGAAATATGCACATGGGTGAAAATTAATCATACTGAGAGAATTCTAAACAAATTCAAATTTGTTTACATTAGATAAATTTTAATGAAGCCTGATGAAGCTCACATTTAAGCAAGTTATGTTAAATTTCCTTTGCATCAAGCAATTAATCAGTTTATGGGTGTCATTCTCTCTTGCTTTTTTTTTCAAAATAGCAGCAGTAGCTGCTGCTTCTTTCTTTCTCTAACCAATTCTGTTTCTTGTTCTAGTAGAATTAGAAACTCACATACGATAAACCCTCCAAAATGTAAGCCACTCAGTGCACTGACATTATAAAAAGTGCTTCCTGTTATCAACTTTGAGTGTGTGTCCTTTAGGGGTAAAAAAAAAAAAAAAGTTTTAGTTTCATTTTTCCCTTTGGTTTCCTTTGGATATTTTTTCAAGGGAGCTGTTCTAACTAGAAGGGTGAGCTCATGTTCTAAAATAGGATTTATGTCCTCAAACAGAAAGTGTACCAAAGTTGATGATTTGTAAGGTAAACAGTACTTTTGTCAACTTTTGTACTTTGCAGAGACTTCTTCAAACTTTAAACCAAAACCTCTTGACCTATCATGTACAGGGTTAAAAAAGGAATATCATGATAAAAGGTGAATTGAGATTTTTGCTATATGTAAGGATCTTGCTGAATTTTTAAAAACACAATTCACTAATGGAGGCTAAGGGTACTTAAGATCCAAAATAATAGGTGAACAAAAATAATTATGAAGGTGAATACATGGACTTGGAAGTGCACAATGGGCCTGATCACGTGTTCTGAAATGTAACTACGTTTGTTACTGCTAATCCCTCTCTGGGGACTATTGATAGTGCTGCCCACCAGTGTGCTCACAGTGCATCCCAATTGGAGCAAGTTGCAAGGGGAAGGCTTGGCAACTCTGCATATTACTGGGGAAAATAGACCTAATTATCTCCAGCAAAGTTTCTAACCTCAAACCTGTTAAGTGTATTGATTAAGAAGTTGAATGGAGCAGAGATATTTTGTAGATACAGGCTTTAATCCACGTTGGCTCAAATTTCTGCTGTGTCATTTACTAGCTAGCTATAGGACGTAGGCAACTTTAACCTGGATTTCTAAATTGTCAGTTTGATCACTGGAAAAATGGAGCTAACTGAGCCCTACTGATGAGAACTGAATGTCTGAAAATACCAAACATGGTGGCTGACTAGACGTAGCATTCAATCATGTTTGTGTCCTTTCTGCCGCTGAGAAGCAGAGTTTAAGCTCTGGCCTCAAAAACAAGTGCTAATTTAAATGGCTTATATTGCATTGGTTTCAAGAATGCACATGTATTTTTGATCCTTACCTTATATGTTTTCTTCAATATATTTTGCCCAGGCAAATATTGAAGCCAGCAGGTCCAATGCTAGCAGTCTCAGTTACTTTTCTCTTTGACATCTCTAAATGCAATCAAATGTAGGCACATTCCATGGGTTTTTCCAGGGCCGCGCATGATATTTTCTTCTTCCCTTGATCAATAAAATATTTGACTGAGAATAGTGGGAATGTGGTACCTCTTCCCTGATTTACAAGCTGTGAATTGTTTACAAGTTTTGTTATTTTAATTTTCTTCATAGCTAATTTCTTATAACTCACCTCAGAACAGACTGTTATCTGCTGCCCTAAGTATATTCTGACTGTGCCTAAGGGAGATATCTGGGGGAAAGTGGTCAGTTTGGGATGGGAGGGTCAGATAAAGGGGAAAGTCAGATGATACTGAATGACCTATGGGAGAAGATGGAATTTATTTAAATAGTAATATTGCTCCAGCGTCCTGGCGTTTCTTACTTGTTTAGCCATGAGAATAAGTGGCTGTTGTTGGGGTGTGGTGCAGAGTTTTGGAAACCTTCTAAACCACCTGTCACAGGTCCACGCAGCTGAGGCAGAGCCTCTGTGCCCGCTCCCTTTTGCCAGGTGAAAGAGGAAAAGCTCCAATGGGGACCCAGTTTCAGTGCTGAAGAGCTGAGTGACCATGGACAAGTGATTCCTTGGGGTTTCCTTTTCTGAGACTGTGGCATCGGGATGGAAAGATCTGTTACAGAGGTGCTGCAGGGTCGAGTTAGACACGGTACCTGGCTGAGTGCTTTGGAAGACACTGAGATTGTAAAAGGCAGGGGAATAAACGTTGTTACATCTGTTAAAAAATAAGCAGGCATATTAAAATTTTTAGGGGTTTATTTGAGCAAAAATCTATTCAAGTTGGGCAGCAGCACCATGATAGTGATGAGTTCTCCACTGCCAGGAGACCTGGGAGAGACTTTGATAGAGAAAAGGCAGAAGCAAAGCTAAGGAATTGTTGAGTGGCTGTAGCTTAAAGACTGGTTGACTGTTTGTGGTTGGCTGATTTTAGGTTCCTATTTCGTAACCTTGAGGCATTTATAGGCTTAGATTTTGGTTTGCTTATGTAGGTCGCCAGGGCATCAGAGCCCTGTCTAACGCATTGCTCAATTAATTTAACACATCCCAAAGGATAACATCATGAAAATAGTCTCGATGCATTTGTCACCTCCTGAGGGAAGAGAATGCATATCAGCAACATATATGTGAGCACCAGGAATCCCTGTTTCCATGAAAAAGTTATAGGATAGTGTGCTGTTCTCATGCCAAGTTCATAGTTATGTTTCAAAATGCCACTGGAGTCCTAAATCAGCCCATCACAATGGAGTTTCCTCTCAATGTTTCGCTGTGTCTTTAACCAGCAGTAAGAAGAGGACTAGCATCCTAAGAGTTTCAGCCCTCAGCTTAGTTCTTCCCCAGTGGAAAGTCTAGCTTTGATTTAGCCAAAGTGCACAAATCCTTCAGAGAAAATGGAACAGGAAGTTAACTTTTCTGGAGCCGTGCAGGAACTAACTACCTGATCTTGGGAAAATTGGTTTTCATATCGATCTGTAAACCTTCCCTACTGGACATACCCAGAGGGGAGAGTGATTTCTAGTGTGCTTTTCCTCACTCCTCTTTTTATTATTATTATTATTTTTTTCCTGAGTAAACAGTGAAAACATTAATACCACATCTGAAGCTTCCTATACATAAGCTACACATGAGATATTTAAAAAGCAGAGAGATTTGGGACAGAGTTAATTTTCCTGTTGGTGGAAGAGTAGATAAGAATAGGGGAAAAGAAGGAAAGCTGGTTATTTTTCTTTTAAAGAAGCAATGATTCAAGTAATACTATTTCTGCTGGAAACAGACCCATTTGCTAGAAAGCAGATAAGATGTATTTGTGAAAATATATTTTATCAGAAATATAAACCTCTAGAAGCTAGAATTGTCTCTTTCTTTTACTATAAAATAATGACATTTTAAATACAAGCCTGTTTTCTGTGATGTAAATGGGAGGTTATCTCCTTATCCAATGATGGGCACAGGATTTTAGGACAATTCTTAGCGAAATCCTGAACAAAGTAACCAGGCATTTGTAATAATGCAACTAACTGCTCCCTGAGAATCTAGCATTTAAAACCTAATTACTGGCAGTTGGATGAAGTGTATACACTGCTTGGCACATACCAGGTTGAAGGAATGGGTGAATGGGCTCTAGCATAAACCACGCTGCGTGTCCAGTGTACAGAACTTCCTGTGGTGGCCAGCAGTCCCTAAATCCTTCTTTTGTACTTTCCTTTGGATTCTTAAACTCTGGTTCCCCCATTCAGGGCTTCCTCCATTTATGAGATGTCCTTACCTTCTGCTTTCCTGAGAAGACCAAAACAATCTGTTATGTTAGAAGTGGTTTCTTCTTTAGGCCTGGCCTATGAGACCCTGGGCTGGACCTTCTAAGAATAAAGTGCACCTCTAGGAGAGAACCCATTTGGCTAGCCAGTCATAAAAGAAAGCCAAGCTTAATTAATTTTCTAACAGAAGGATTATAGAGTTCGAGGAGTTGCAATTTTAATAACAGCATCAAGTCATGTCTTATTCTTTCCTCTAGAGGTAGAGCTTATGTTGTGGTATTACCAGACATTGTTATCCCGACAATTTTTGATTTTTAAAGCATTGAAATCTAGAAGGATTAACTCTAGATTGAGTGTGTAATTTTGAGAACTCTAGGATAGCGTGTGAAAGGAATATGTAAAGTTGTGTTATGATGTGTTGGTGTGGTCGTGCAGCCTCTGGCAACATGAGCAGGATCAGGATAGACTGGGTGGAATCTTCTAGAAGGGAATTGTGAGAAACAGGGTTCTTAGGACTCAGCCAGGCTGGGAGAAGTATTACTGGGGTAATCACCAAGGAGAGCCAAGTTGACGTTTGTATATTAGTGCTGGCCAGTGGGCCAAGATGTGGACGCTATGGAAAGTGACCAGCCACAATGACGCTCAGAGTGGACAAGAATGCAGAATAAGTGCCGAAGAGTAACTGTGCCCTTAAGGAAACTTGGTGCACAAATTCGATATCAGGTAGGACGTTTCCTTTATGCAGAGTGCAGTGCCTGAGTATTTCACATTCGTTCTCTTGTTCTTTTGACACTGTGACCCCATGTGGGCAGGATGGGGCAGAGTTCCCCTGGGTTGGCGAGGTCTGTGTCTCTATTCTGTAGCCTTTCATTCAGCCAAGGACTGGAGCTGACCTTTGCTGCCCTGGAGATGCAAGGCCATCTCCCTGGCGTATGTTGGCTTCTACCTTTAACCTTCTGTGCAGTTCCTGGGGACCCTGGATTTCTGGAGAGAATCCAGATGAACTTGTTAGTGCAGGGATGTGGATACTGAGGGGAGAAGAAAGAAGCCAGGGATGCTGTGTGCACGGGATTAGCAATATCAGACACTTGAAGTAAGCTTAGGAACCTATCCTCTTCCCCTCTGGGCACCAATGGATAGGCAATGGATGGAAACTGTATAGGCAATGGATGGAAAATCTTAATCCTCAACTCAGTACCTGAATTCAACTCATATCTGCATTTTTTTTAATTAGGCTGGACACTGTCCTAGTAGGGCATGTTCACTATGGTGCTGAAAGGGATTCTGGGCTGGACACCACAGATTCTTCCATGATGGCCTGCTACGGAAGCCTGGCATCGTGTGTGTGTGTGTGTGTGTGTGTGTGTGTGTGTGTGTGTGCGGTGAGAAGAGTTGAAGCCTTAACCGGGCAGGAAGGGTGGTGCGAGGATAAGCAGCAAGCCTTGTGGTGTGGAGAGCAGAGAGAAGAGACTGCAGATTGCAACAGAAAAGGAAAATGGGGAGTTTAGGAATATAGTGGGTGAACACTACTGAAGGTCATGGGACTAGACAATAGCGACTATATTTTCTAAGCCAAAAGAGGCAGTGTCATGTGATAAAGGGCTTTTATACCTTCAGTGTGACTTTATTTATAGAACATTATAACACAGTATAAATTTAAATCATGTTTCATTGTGCAACTAACAGACTGTAATTTTTATCTAGCATCCAAATCTAAGAAACATGTTCGTTGTATATATAGTATCAAGGGCCGTATTTTTCTCATAATGCTATGCATGCTCCAACACTGGGGTTTTAGCAGAGAAATACAGTAGAAATAGCGACCCATTATTTTTAAAGGCTTTAACATCTCTAATACATAAATGCTACTTTTTAAACATTTCACTTATAATTTGACAGAACCCCTATAAAATCCTATGATTAAGACTTTTAACGTTTTAATTTTGTTAAATTAATTAAACAAATTAAGGAGGCCATAAGACTAAAGTGGCTCTGATGTTGTGGCGGCCTATGTAAGCAAACCCAAATCGAAGACTATAAATGCCCAAAAGGGATAGCCAATCAAATAATTTCCTTTCTTTTCTTTCATACTTTCTCTATATAAATCTTTCCCCTGGTTCCTATTGGGGGTGGTGGGGTGAGCACTCCTAACCACCTCTGGTTTGGCATCACCCCATTCAAATAGATTTTTGCTCAAATAAACTTAAAACTTTAAAAATACTTCAGTTTATATTTTAATGATTTCAACTATTTTAACTTAAGAAGTTCTTTTTTGCAATAACTTCTTTAAGAGATATTTAAATGCGCCTTACTTTTATGAGGGGCAAGATGTTTTCAAATGCTTTCATCTCCACTGTTTGAGTCTCCTTTGATCTTTACAGGAGCATGAAAAGTAAGATGGAAGGTTGGTGCTCCTTTGCACATGAGGAAAGTGAAGTACATCCAGTGAGTGAGCTTAAGTGATGTCAGCCGACAGTCAATGAGAGTGAGAAGTTGAGAGGAGACCCAGGATTCAGAAGGCCTGGGGTGCTGCTGACAACGCTTGGAATTTAGATTCAGAGTCTCTGGCACCTGTGAAGATGCTCGGTAGATTGTATGATGCTTAGGTGTTGCTATTGTAATGACTCCAGAGTTCTCTCCTCTTCGGTACATTGCCTTTGTGTGGACTTACTATTTTAAGACTGAATTGCTGAATTAACTCATTGTTGTGGTATCTGGGGACAGAGACTTGCTATTGCTTTAACATTTTTCGAAAGAACAAGGTCTCTCCTTGTGCCCTGCTTGGTTTTTCATAATTGTTAGTTGTCAATTTTATACTTTCTTCATTATAGACGTCCTTTTAACTACTGCTGGCACAGTGATAAGACGCAAGGGGCTGGAGAGCATTTACTCTAAAACAAGCAAATGCCCTCAGGGCTTGAGTATGGAAAGAAAATAACCACTTCTTCCTCTTAAGCTCTCTGTGAGTATCTGAGGGCTGAAAAGAGGGGAGAAGCAGAAAAACAGGAAGGCAGAGGAAAGGAGAAGATACAAAAGAAGGACACTTGGAGTGGTTTTTATTTGCTCCAAAATAGGAAGCAAAAGGGACTGAGCAAAGAAGAAAAGGCAATCTACATTCTGTTCTGACCTCATTTAAAGCTTTATCTTATTGGTAAAGATACCTCGAAGGAAGCTATCCTGACCACCATCTCCCAGTTATTTCCCTGTGTTTATAATCTCAGTTCAGTCTTTGTTTTGTCTGCAAAGTTAGAGCAAATAGTAAACTGATGACCCGCAGCTGTGCGTCGTGGGTGGCAGGCTCCTCAAGGAAAGTTTGTTGGAGGAAAAGCCTCCAGAGGAGAACTGGAAAAGATCCTTTTAATGACTTTCAAAACAGCTAGAGAAGAGAAAAAGAAAATGTGGGAGAAGCAGAGAAGGGAACAGAGCTTCCTCTGCACTGGAAATGGATTAACATTTCAGCGGGCACAGCAGAGGCAGCCAAGAGCTACTGCCAGGCCTGGGGAGGCGAGAAGCCGTACAGGAGGCTCTAGATAGGGACTCAGGGGAAGTCACTGTTTCTGTGCTTTTGTTTTTAATCTACCCCTGTCTCTAAGATCCCTGCCCTGTTGAGAGAGTGAGCCAGAGGAAGGAATGAGCAGTTCACAGCCGAGGCAACGCCCAGCGTGCCTGTGCGTTGGCTGGAGTCTGAAGAGCAGAGAAGCTGTTCAGTCTGCCTTTCCCCCCACCCCCTCCTGTCTTGCTACTTGCTGTCTCTTAGCCTGGCCTCTTCTCCTTCCTCTGGTTACACAGACTCTGCACTGTGTGCCCCCTTTAGAAAGGTGCAGTGTGGGTCCAGGTGGTGAGTGAGGAGAATGGGCATTGAACATAGAGACGACTTAGGAATTCTCAGGGTTTACCTCCAGGTTTCAAGCTTAATATTGACAGATGTGCTGGAAAGTCTTTTATGACAGAAATTAAAAAATTACAATATATCCCTTAAGTCTCAATATTTCAGATGTTGCCAGCGGACTGAGGCAACTTGACATCATTTACCATGAAATATTGTCTAGCTTAGATTGGCCAGGTCGGGCTCTGCGCTGCTGTCCTCGTCTGTTTTCCCATTTTGTGCTCGCCTCTTGTTCTTCCAGTCAGCTTACTGACTCGCTCTCTGTTTACTTAACATCTTCACAGCAAGTTTTTTCTCCTGGACTTTTCTCTCTGCTCCGGGAATGCTTCCATCCTCTGTCCTTAGTCTCAGTTACATACGTCATGAGTTGACCGTCCTGCTGCTGTGTCTCACTCCTACAGCAGACCAGGCCTCGCAGTGCAGTGCTTACGCGACCCCCTCCAGTGCTTTCCATTCCCACGTCCCACAGTCTGATGAGATGCCTCTTTAGGTTGGGTCTCAGGTCTCCCTCTTAGGTCTTGATCACTCAGGTCACTCAGTGCTTCCATTTTTAAAATGTTTTTAAGAACCCTCTTTTCTGTATTATGTGACTGATGCTGCATAGTTCCTAGGAAATCTTGTAAGTTAGGCTGTAAAAGCCTGGGCTTCTAGAATTCTATCATGGTACCCATCCACCTAGAAAACAAAACAAAACAAGAGAAACACCTTTCCTCTAACTGTAAGTGCAGTATTCCTCATTTGCCTCCTCTCTGTTATAGCTTTTAGTGAAAGGGATCAAAGTTCACTAAGTTGGACCTAGGTGGGGAGATCAGTGTAAATTCACCAACATTTAAATTCTCTACTACTCCCTAGGTCTCCATTTCCTACTAGCTACCTAACCAGCTAACAAATAATGTCGCTTTATCTCTACTTTTATCCTCATTGCCAGTTAATTCTTGTTGCCTACCCAACCATGTTTACCACTCACAATAGAAAGTATGTATGGTGCTGACCTATGAGGACTTTCTGTTTTAATTTCTCTTCCCATCTTCTCTCTCTCTTTGTATGTAATATTCAAAACAGGTGAGAACACCACGATGCCATCTAAAAGAGCTCCTGGGTCATTTTTTAATGCTCTACCCTGACCACAACTCTTATCTCTGTAGGAACGTACATGGCATGATTACATTAATTGTTTATTGCTCCTCCCACTACAAAAATAAGCTCAGAAAAGGACAGAACTTTGTCAGGGTTCTTCTCTGTCATGTGCCTCAGAGCCTAGAACCATGCCTTTCACATGGAAAGTGTTCAAAATTATTAAATAGGTAAATGATAGAATGAATGAACTTTGAGAAGGAGCCAGTGAGAGAGAAGAGGAGGGAACATTAAGGATCCAGAAAAAGGAGCTAAAGATGGAGGAAGGGACTTGAGTGTGGAAATAGGGAGGAGGTTTGTTGCCTCGTGGAGGGGGATTGTGGAATCTGGAGAAAAACAGAGTGATTAGTCAAAGAGAAGAGGAAGATAGGTTATTTTCTAAGAAAATCAGGAGAAAAGAGGAAATGTTAGTTGTGACAATAGCTCATAGACAAAACAGAGGCTGTGTAAGTGGCATGTTTTCTTCTAATAGGGCTAATTTCCTTTATGAATCGGGAGGCAGTTATCTGTAGAAATCAGAGGTATCCGAGAGTGAAAAAGTTTTGTCACCGTGGAGGATGTGAGAAGGAATTGACCAGAGAAGCAGAATGATCTGGGAAGCCTGGAGACTGAATTGGCTTTGCCAACAGAAGCTGTCCAGCTGGGTCCTTTTCTCCAGCAGCTCTCAGAGCCCCAGCCCAGGTGCAGGAAAAGCAGGCTGCTGAGATCTTCCTCAGGTCTTGCCGCTCAGTTTCCACAACATCTATATCTCCGGATTTACCTGACTTCTTACAACTCGTTGCTTATGTCTGCTTTCTTTGATGGGCTGTCAGCTCTGTGAGGGCAGAGACCTGCCTGTCTCGTTTGCTGCTGCATCTACAGCTCTTACGTGCTTGTAGTTTTGTCGTGTGAACATGATGGAAGGATGGTGGAGAAAGGGAATTTAATGTGATGGGTAGAGAGTTCTTGGGATGTTGGACCATGGAGTCGGAGCCACAAAGAAAGGGAGGCCAGCAGAAGTGTTTGGAGAACTGGTGTTCTGGAAATAAATAAGAAGAGCTAGAAATATATGACTGGGATGAGAGACTGGAATATCTCATTTTATCAGTTCAGAGGTAGGGCTATTGGGGAACCACAGTGTCCAAGATGTAGCCATTGGAGTGGGGAGTTGCAATGACATAGAGGAGATTGTCATTAGGGGTGAAGAGGTCATGGATATTTTATGGCTTGAGAAACAGTTGTTGAAGACTTCACTGAGATTTTCCAGTGGATTTTTTCATCTGATTAATGAGTAAAATAAGTAAAGGATATGCATGTGTTTATAAATAATGAACTCATATTTTGCATTCATGATTAATTCACTTGTTCATTCATTCATTCATTCATTTGTTCATTCATTCCCTCTTATTTGGAAATTGACAGTAAGCTATGTGTACAACAATAACCAAAACAAACAAGCCTAGGCCCTCCTGGAATATTCAGACTTGTAGGAGAGACAGACATTAAACACATTCCATATAATTACAAACTGTGATGAGTGCCAAAGGGAAAATTAGATTGAGGAATAGTTGATACTGAGTTTTGGCAATGGCTATTTAAGGGAGTGCCATTTCATCAAAACTATATTGAGGATATCTATATATCTATATATATATTTATAAGGAAACTTCATTGCATTTGTTTCTCTACTGCATTTTTATGATTTACATAGAGCCATAGATGAGCAAACTTGCTTTTTATCAGATGATGAGTATTGAGATACCCCAAAGTACAGTTATGAAGTGGTTCTGAGAAATGGGTGACCATTCCACAATGGGCTTGAGACTCAGTTCAATCAGCTGTGAGACGAAGGCAGAGGTTCACTAAAGGTTCATTTAGGTAGGGAACGTTCTCAAGAAGCTCTTTCATACCCGGGGAAACTCTAGTCCCCAAACAATTCTGCAGTTATAAATAACTTTTAAGTAATAAATGTGTAAGATATACATCCTAGCAAATTACATCCATTTTATTTCTTGAATTCTTTAAAATAAGTGTACATTTCACCATTTGGGGAAAAATATCTCTATTTTATTCTTATAGTGGGAAAATTAAAACATAATAAGCTCTGCAGTATTTCTAGAATGCCAAAAACCTAGACCAGCAATGCAATGTGATTTTTAGTTGTATGTGACACACATATGAGGTCTACTATATATTTGTATTTGAGCATCAAAATATGTCATAAATACATGGCTACTTTAATAAGTCTAGAAAACAAAAATCTGTTGTGTGAAAAAAAGTTTATTTTTCATTCCCACTATATTTTAAAAGGCTGTATTTCTCGATTTTCAGGTGAGTCTTGGTGAAGATTTTTGATAGTGTAACTCGAGAAATATAGGACTTTTATAACAGCTTTTTATTCAAAATTTTTTACTAAAATTTATTAATTTGCTCAAGTATTTAACTCTATTTTTGTCATTCTTACTATTGACAATTCTACTGAAATAAATTTTTTAGTACAATATTCCACAGTAGTATTTAAATAACAAAGACTTTTACATATTGAGGAAAAAAACAAGTTCAGTCATTTATTCAAAGAATATTTATTATGTGCCCATTATATGCCAAATACTATTCTTAGGTTGAGGAAACAGAAGTGAACAAAATGCAAAATATATGTGCTTTCATTTACCTTCTTTTATGGTGTGTGGAGACAGACAATAAACATAATAAATAAATTACATTTTTGCATTAAAAGGAAATGATTACTACAGAGAAAAACATACATAAGGGTATGTGGAAGCATATAATCTATTGTAGAAATTGTTTTACGACAGATCAAATTATGTTAAGATAACAGCTTATAGAATTCCTAAGATACAGCAGAGCTACAAATAACAGTGATTAATATTCAATTTTATTGATATATTTTAACATCATTTATTGGTAGGATACTACGCTGCACAATTTCATGTATGTAGTAAAATGTATGTAATTCCTAATACAACCTCTCAATGTAGGATTTGTTACTGCGCTTATGAAAAACCTCTGATGAGGAGAGATTCAGTAATTCACCTCCGTGGACGAAGCAAGCATTCAAACCAGCATTCAAATCTAGATTTTGATTTCCAGGCCTGCATTGCTTCATAGAACACTCCGGGTAGTTAATGACAACACTCTCTCCTTTGCTTTATCAAAGGTGGTGAAAAGGTTTTAGACTTTGAAGTCCTTCCAATAAAAATAAAAATAACAAGTATTCAATAAATGAAGCGATTTCTGAGGGAGTGTTCTACACGCCTCTGGAGAGGAGGGTGGGGAGGAGAGTGTGAGTTCAGAGTGTTCACATCCAGCAGTGCTCACTTTCTTCTAAATTCTCACCAGCAGGCTTGCAAGCATCAAGTTTCGTTGCAGTGGTGGCCAGGTTCAGTGTATCCTTCCACGAAAAATATATCTTCCAAACTGGCGGAGTAAGCAGGAGCATTTCCCAAAGTGCTCCTCCTGGCATCTGATCATCCCACATTTGCTGGTGCGGTTGGCATAACCGTTCGAGTAGCTTTTATTTCACAGGCGCACTGTGTGCACCTGTTGTCGGACCAGCTAACACTGTTCTCGCTCCTTGGTTTTGGGCCATTCTGCTGATGCAGAGTGTTATAAATATTACAAGGACAAGACAGTTCGTATGCCAAGCTAATACAACGTAATTTGACTGACAAACTCATTTCCTATTTAGTCCCTGTGGTCTGAGACAAGAGTTAAAACTTCAGACTTTATTATCAGGGTTATTACAAAAATATGGCCAGAAATTATACTTTATTTAGAATATGCTCCATATAAGGTGTACTGGTAAGAGCTACCTTTCTCTTGCTTAAACTGATCCTGGTGGAGGGGAAAGGAGAGATGGTATCTTCTGAAGTAATAGCTTATAATTTGAAAATAATTTTCTAATGTGAAATCACTGCTGTACTGGAGCCAGCTGTAATGAAGGCGCATCCTGTGATTACGTAAGAAAATATGAGAAGGGAATTCCGGGGACTGTGCGTTTTACTTGAGTGACACTGATATATTTGGAAGCATCTGTCTTCCCCTTTCACCCAGACGCATGTTTGTTTATTTTGGCCTCCTATGGACTGCTGGTCTCCATTAACTACTGTGTCAGCCTGTATTTAGGGTAAAATACTCCTTATACATTTATCGTTACAAACTCCTACCACATTTTCTGGGAAATCATGCCCCAATTTGCAGTTGAATTCTTGAGTTTAAATAGTTTGATTACCAATAAAATGCAATATCCTTCAACAAGGGAACATAGCTAATCATGTTTTGCCAAAATGCCATGTACAGAAAGTGTGATTAGCTAGTGTTCTTGTCCTTTTCATTATACCCATCACACGTGCATTAGACGCCTGTGTTAATATGTGCCAGGCAGACCTCAGAATCAGAAACAGTTTTCCTGGCTCTTTGCTCTTTACAATATATTATTATTTTAAAAACACACTTGCCAGGCACAGTTCTAAGCACTTTACAAATATTAACCCCTTCATCCTCACAGCAACCTTAGGAGATAGGTATTTTCCAGGGTCAAATCCATGGTGCTGGTGGAGCCAGGGGATTCAAACCCAGCAGCCTGGATCCAGAGTTTGTGTGCCGCTGCGCTACACTGTGCCTTGTTTATTAATTTCTAGATAGCAATTATTTGTATGCAATGAAAAATAAGATATAGTTCGCATCCTCAGAGGGTTTACAATCTAAATCTGTTCCATTATTCTTTCCATAATTATCTCCAAAGATCTAGGCAGAGCACTACAGCTCATTAATTTACTAGATGTTTTCATTTATTATTTATAATGTGTCCTGGAGACACAGACAATGCCTGTTACGGAGCTCACATCAGGGAGAGATGCGATTTCATAGGTGCTAATGAAAGGATGTATTTAAATTAAAATTTTTCAAAAGAGATGATGTTTGATTGGAGTTTGCTAGAAGGATGAACAGAGAGAGGAGGAGGGATTGCAGGTGGAAGGCACAGTGGTATGCATGTGAAGGAGTGGGGTGGGGTCAGGAATGGAGATAATTAAGAGTGTGCTATGACCAGAGACTCAGAAAATAGAGTCGAAGTTTGAATGGCCTAAGTAGTTTAAAAAAAAGGTGCATATTGTGTTTTAGATCCATAAAATGGACAGTTTGATTCAGGCTGCCACTGAAGTAATTTGGATTCCCAGTTTTGTTCATTTCTTTCTCCCCATCTTCTTCCTCCAACTCCTTTGTCCTCTCTTCTCTGACTTGTCCCATTTGTTTCCCTTAACTTTCAATCAATCTTCTCATGCCTTCCAGTAATAAAAAGTGTCCACTTTATTAAGATTTAATCTCACATATTCAGGGAAACACCCAGTATCTGCCATTAAACCTTATAATGAATGTCATTATTCTTTCTACTTGTCAATTAGAAAATTCCCTTTTGTTAATGAAATTTCAAACATTGTGAGAAAGAGGAATATTTATTTGGGAGGCAATAAACTATCGAGGGGAGAACTCAAAATTATGATACGTTGGCACCTTTTGTCTTCTCACACAGAGATCTCATCCTGTCTCAGCGAGAAGCATTCACATTTTGCTGTGTCTTAATTGAGAGAAGCAGCAGCATTGCATGTCTCCGGAGTGCTCTGAGATTGCTTTTCAGCTCTCCTTACTCCTTCCTGAACGTGTCCTTCCAGCATTAAATTCATCCTCTGAGTCAGTTTTCTCTACCATGTTTACCTAGAAGAACTGTTATAAGATAATGCAGCCTGAACTACTTTATAAAAGCGCACCGCAGATGAAAGGCATTGCTCTTAATTTATATTTTCAGTTAGAGATGACCTCTGTTTTCTGTGCTGCAGCCTTCCTCTAGGAGCTCTACATTTTAATGGCCTGAAATTTTCATCTTCCTGTGATGATGAGAAAACCTTAGTTCACCTTCAGTTCTTGCAGATGAGGTGTCTTTGTCAGCATTTCATAGAATCTGTCTTTCATGTCTACAGAAAAATTTAAAGGACAACATTCTGAATGGCCCATGATTGTATTGATGATGTCCTTCAAAACAGAAGTGCCACTTTTTCCTCTTGAGTTTTACGCCTTCTTCTTTTTTTTTTTTTTTCAGATCGAAGAATCAATTAAGACACACTTTGGCAGCCATGGCAGAAGGGCCATACTCTACAGGCCTCCTTCCTACAGCAAAGTGCAGCTTCGGCTCCACCAGCACATTCTCACCCAGTTTCACTACACTGTTGTCATGGCTGAAGAACCGTTCACTACTGACCTTGGACTGGGGCTACTAGAAAAAGGTCAGAATAAGTTGCTTGCCATATTGCAGAAAAGTTGCAAAACTCAGACTGGCGAGAAACCAAACAGCACTCAGAGAGTTAGAGAACTCAGGCTGATTATGCCAGGGGTCCCAGAGGAGCTAGGCCTCTGAAGATCTGGGTCCAGAGCTCAGTTGCAACATTCCTCATATAGAACTTGTTTGGCATGGGCTGATGCCTCAATTTGTCCTCAGATGGTTGCAAAGCAGGGTGTGTGTGTGGGTGGGGGGGTTGCTGTGGGCTGCATGCAGTTACAAAGAGTTACAAATGTGGGAACTGCTAGGGGGTACAGGTGGTTACATTTGCTCCTTAGATGGAGCAAGCAAAAGAGAAGATGAGATTTTAGTTAATTTTGAGGAGGCCTGTGAAGCAAGCACATCTGCAGAAGCAGAACCAAGAACTGATTAGCCTTTTGAGTGAAAACTCCTCTTCAGTCACCGAGTGTTAAATAGTTTCTGTACTGGGCTACCATCTTCCTCTGAAAAACACGCACACAAAAATTTTGCTTTGTAGAAAACTCGGCTTCTTTTCTACTTGCTCTCAACTTTTCTTTAATTATGTCTTTATTCCTGAAGTTATTTTGTTTATATGTTTGTTGCATTTCCGCAGTTGCATGGTTTATGTTTAAATGCTACATAAAAAATGATGTTTATGTTTATGAGCCTAAATACATGTTCTGCCCAGCACCAAGCGGCTCCATATTTTAAGAAAATTGCCACTTCATCTGACTGTAAGTAGAATGTGCTGGAAACTGTTCCAAGAAGCCAGCTTAAATGTGATTCACAGATTGTCTCTAAAGATGAAAGAACTGTGGATGTTTATTATACATACGATTACTAGTTGAGTACTCTTATTTCTGTCATCTGAAATGAAAAATAAGAGACAAGTTTTTAAGCAAGTTATTCAAAAAGAGCTGCATAGATGATGAGGGCCAAAAGGGCAATAACAGCAGCTAACATTTCCTGAACAACTAACCCTGTGACAGATACCATTTTGTAGTCTGTATTCAGGATCTCATTTAATCCTCCCTGAAGCCCTCTGAGAACCCTAAGATTAAGAAGTCCCCTCCCCAATATTCCACAAGAGGAAACTGAGGAGGTGAAGTAACTCACCTTGTGTTTTAAACCTGGGGCGAGGGGAGGGCAGGACTTGAACACCCATGTTCTAGCTCTCAATTCTGTGCTTGTCCTCTTCACTCGCTTGCTGCCTATCTCTTTTGGCCCATCATCCTGAACAACTTTATCATTATTAGATCTACAAGGAAGTGGAACACTCATTCAGCGTGAGAAAATCAGATGTTTCTCTTTACAATGATGCAATAGATCAATTTTCCTATTTATCAAAAGGGAGGGAAGAAAAAAGCCATTTGAATCAACTGCTGATCTCAGCAGTAGTTTCCTTTGAGAGAGAATAGTCATACCTTGGTGCTGCAATAATACTCATTTTTCATTTAAATGTTAACAATCTTGCCATCATCATCACACTTCTTTATTAGGTGCCCTCTTCCTCTTTATAGTGCTCGATTTACACTGGTGAATGAAAGAGGCTGGGGACAGTTAGCCATGATCATCGCTCTTTATTTACCACAGTCACCTTTTACAACATTGGCAGGGAAGTTTGCAGTAGAGTTGTAAGCTACTTAAGCTAGCAAAGCTTCCAGCTGTAGAGCCCAAAGAGATCCACTTTGATGGAAAGAAAGGTCTTTAAAGTGTGCAGAGGAGGGCCCTGAGGACAGGTCTTTGGGAAAGCCATTTGCTGGTCCCCCAGGGGTAGCATGGAAATCTGGAGTGGAGCACTGGGCCCAAGAGGCAAATGAAAAAAACAGTAGGGAAGGCGAAGCTCTGGAATATCAAGGAGGGCTGAAAACAAACTTTCCAAACTTCATCGAGGTAGATTCTATTAAGAAGGTCCAATCTAAAGTTCTAGATTATCCATAAGTGATATTGTCAGAAAACCATTTATCAGCTGGGTGTTGAGAAAAGATATAAAATGTTTTATTTCTCACCCCACAAACTGTTCTAGCCCACCACTGAACCAGGTGGGTGACGATGTGTGTAACCACTGCCCTCCCGCCCTGTGAGCTGTGCTCCCGAGGCCGGCAGAGCCCTGGCCCTGGTGACACTCCACTGCTGTGTGACGTCCTGGGTTGCTCTGGGGACACATCACTACTGTGTGAAGGCCTGGGTTCATCTGCCTCTTTGGTGCAGTTGCAGACTGTGTATGGGGGCAACATGGATTACTTGTGCATTTTAACTTCAGTTTGATTTCAATTTTCAGTTTTGTCCAGTGGCAAAACAGAAGGAATGTTCTCTCTCTCTCTCTCTCTCTCTCTCTCTCTCTCTGTCTATGTCCTTGGGTTGGTTTTACAAGAAAAAAGAGGATGACTTTGTAGCTTCTAAATACCTAGAAAGTGCAAAGATAGCCTGAAGGCAATGAGATCTGTCAGCCAAAGGAGCTCTTGGACCCAGCAGCACAAGATAACTAACTAGATAGTATCACCAGAATCTGTCAGGGTAAGTGCTGACTCATCTTCTTTTCCCCACATTCCCTCAGCTTTTAAAACATCCAGTTCCTAACTCATTCTTGGTATTCTCTTACTCTGTATAATACGATATTATTCTTGGCAAGGCCTCAAGAAAGGGCAGCAATTTCATGAGTATGAAAAGTTGCTTTTTTTCCCACTTTTATTTTGTAGTTTTCACTGAAAAAAGAATGTGTATTGAATACTTGAAATAAAAAAGTTCTGTGATGGTATCATTTCCTTGATTATCTAACATATAGAAATAAACCCAGTTTTTCATTGCAGCTTATCTGCCATGGCTACAAGTTTAATCTTCGAATTATGTTTGAATGGAGGCACTTACTAAAGAAAAATGTTTTCTAGAGATTTGATTCTGGTAAAATGTGTTTTGCTTTAGTTCCACATATTCACCGTATGCTGCTTTTATTATATTAGTGACAGCAGTAACTATGATGCTATCTTGGTCCATTTGAACTTATTTTCCTCAAATAAGTGAAGCAGTCTGCGGGGAGTGAACGATGTGGAAACCCACTCCACCTAGCTCTTACTCTACTTTCAATTTCTGCTCTTTGCTAACCTGAAATTGGAAACATGATATGAGAGACCAAAAAGGTGCCCTCATAAGAGTTCCGAGGTACCAAGGTACAGACTTGACACATTAGATACATTCTTAGTCCTAGGAAATTAAATATAACATGTATGTTCCTGTTCTGCCTCGCCATTCCACCTGCCTTCCCCTCCTGACTTGACCTCAGTCACTTCTACTGACCTCCTTTTGTACCATATTTGAAACACAGGTGGCCTCTTTCCAATTTGGGGCCACTTTAAAAAAGAAAAGCAAACAACAACAACAACAACAACAACAAAACATAACCTTTTAAGGCCAACAATGGATAAAAATTATAAAAAATGAAAGAATCATAGGCTAGGCAGGCAACATTCCACTATTAAGTAATCTGTTCTTATAGAATGACATTTGAGCTTTATATTTTATTTAGTGAACATTTCTTTAGTACACATCTATTGGAAGGAAAAGTGAGGAGTCTTAGTTTCTAAATTAGAATATGATTAATTCCATTCTGGTGACACAACAGCAGTTAGTGGCTCTATTTAGAAAGACTATAGGGCTGTGGCTGTATGACCTTAAGCAACTAAGGTTCTCTGACCCCTAGGCCTCTTAGCCCTTAGACAGTAATGGTATTTACTTGACAATAGTATGTGGTGTTTAATCACTTTGTCCATTCCCATTGGAGTTCTGCAGGAGACAGAATAAAACCCAGCCCATACAATACTTTTCTCATTCAGTAATGTGGGATTGGGGCCCAGAAATTTATACGCTAACAATGGAAAATGATTTTGTTATGCAGCCCAGTTTGGGGTCCTAAGTGATATACTATTGGTTCAAGAAATAACAATCTTTAGAGCTAATTTGGAGAATAAAATGATGTATAGTTCAGCTTGCTGTAATGCCTTTGCACATTTGAAGATTTAGCTGTATAGGTATTTACAAGCATTTTCATGTTAAGCTGATTTTGGGAACAGTAAAAGGACAATTGTCTTTAGACTTAGGCATGCAAAACTTAGTAAAATGTATTTTTATGATCTTTCATTCCCTTGCTCTGGAAAAATATATCTTATGTCTGCATTTGTAAGAGCAAATAATTCTCTAAAGGAACAGATAGAAGAACCAACCAATTATTTCCTTTCCCAGATGTAGGTGTTATTTAGTAAATCAGTGCTTTAGTATGTGGATAGTATAGTAGATGCTTTTCGAAAGTTCTTAACTTCTTCCCACGGTAACATCTAAATAGTATGTATAAGATACTGACTCAGTAGACTTGATCATTGGATAGAATTATTTATGTACACTTGAAAGGTAGTGCATATTTAGCAATTTTCTATCCACTTCTGAATGCATCTTGAACTTTTAAATCAAATATATGGTCACATGAAAAACAAATGCCAACCAATGTAGCTATCAAAGCTACAGAATTGGAGTTGCTATCATGGTTTGCAGTCGCTCCTGTTTTTGTAACTTGTGGGTTTTACGTGGAATGTTTTTTTGTAGAAATACAAAAAGTGAAAGACCATATCGATTTTATTGCCAAAGGCTGGCAGTTGATGGCCCACTGGCTAAATCCAGTGCAATGCCTGTTTTTGTAAACAGAGTTTTATTGGAACCCAGCCACACATTTGTTTTATGGCTGTCTTTGGTTGTTTTTGGTCTACTGTGACAGAGTTGAGTAGTCACCACAGAGACTGTATGGTTCCTAACACCAAAAATATTTGTCGTTGGTCCCTGCACAGAGAAAGTTTGCTGATCTTCGTATCTAGACTAATTATATGTCACTTGATCCCTTACCACGCTGATGGTTAAATTCTGGGACTGAGATAGTTTAGTTTTGTTTTCATTACACCAAACCTCATTCAAGAAGGATTTGGAGGTTTAAAAGAAAGTATAAAATTACAAAATTACTGAAATGGAGATATAAAAATAGGGCTCACACTGGAGATGGATATCTTAGTTACCACAATTTAGGCTTACTTTTGGCTTTGAGATTTGGAGAACCTAGAGTATCAGGGAAAGGATGTCAGCTTTTCTTTTAGGCGGAAGGGAACGTTGCATTTCCTTTCTCTAATCTCTCACATGCCCAGGTATACATTTAACACAACTTTCTCAAAGTGATTATTAAGTAGACAACACTAAATTACATAATGGGTCAAGGACCACAGCAACATTCGTACTGCAAGTGAATGGATGTCACATCTTGATTCATGTAGTGATTTTCCAACACAAGCTGAGAGTGTGACATCACAGCATAGCATAGTGAAAGGCATACCTAGGAAGGGCTGGAGTCAACACCATGACAAATAGCATTTATTGATATTTGTATTGACATTACATGATTATATTCCGGAGAATGGTATTTTAAATAATGTTGCTTCACAGCTTGCCCCCGCCCCGGCCCTGCCACCCAAAATAAGGACACTATCATTTGCCCAACAGTGTCCTCAGGAAATGCTATTAAAAGATAACAGAGTGAGAGATACAGATCACTACTTAACGTTGTGGAAGATATATTTTAAAAGAAAAAAACCTATTTCCTTTCCTGTTTATAATGTAATAGGTTTCTCTCCCCTTGTATTTTAATTTACATTCACCTGAATGTAAAAACTGTTCAGCACATCCATGTATCCTTTGGAATTTAGTCTAACTTCAAAGGCTTGTTGATAATGGCTACTTGCTATAAGTTGTTTCTGAGGTTTGTATGAGAAATAAGAAAAAAACACCTACTACAGGCCAATCTTAACTTTTGTAATGAAAAACCTATTTCACATTTTTCTTTAGTTTATTTGTGTTCAAAAAGAAGCTATAAGGAAGTAGGGGCTTAAATAACCAGAGGTAAGAAGAGTTTAACCACAGTATTTGCTTTTTGGGGAAAATAGCAGACTGTGGTAATTAAAAAGAAAAAACGAGTAAGATGGAACCTGGATTGGAGTCCCCAGAATTACCTTTTTTTGGTGACATAACCTCAGGCGAGCTACTTATCCTCTCAAAGCCTTCGTTTTCTCTTCTGTAAATTAATTGTTTTGGATTGTTTTGTGAGTGGCACACTGCAGGCACTCCAAAAATGGGAGATGATATTGTTACTACTGTCAAGGACTCATTACAGATGGGAGATTGTGATGACTTCTTGGCGTGGAGATACATTCAAACGGGTTCTCTGTGAAGTAAGCTAAGGATGCCGCTGCTGGGTATTTGGGATACATGAAAACTCTTGCTGTTTTCCAGGCACTCTTTCTCAGCTGGCATGTTCTCAGGGAAAGGTCTGGGTTGTAAACACTCCTGAAATACCAACACACAGTTTCCTAGATTATTCCATTTGGGGGGAAAAAAACACACTTCCCCCAAATCTATAAGCTCCTCGAGGCCAGGAACCATGTCTGCTCTGCTTATGACTTAAAACCATGACCTTTACATGGGGCACACAATCGATATCTGTATTGCAAATGAATGGATGTCATGTGAATAAATTAAGATAAAATGGGGCACCAATATTTGAGCCCCTTAGATAGTAAACTCCCTCAGAAAATTCACATTAAAACGTAATTGATAAACCATCTATTTTCACATCACTTCAGAGGAACACTAACACTCTACTCGTGCTCAGATCTGCTCTTGCAATAAAAATAATGCAGCCACAAATACAGGAATACAATAATTCTAGACTATTGAGGCTTTTAAGTGCTTGTGTTCATTTTCCAGAATTCTCTTCTTCTTTTGCTTCCATGACTTCTTGTCATACTTAGTAGTGTTACTCAGCCTGTTGTTTGGGGGACTGTGGATAAGTTTAGTTCTGTACATCTTCGGTCTCAGGTGCTGTGAGGTTTTTCGTTTGAATGTATTTAGCAGAACCTGGATTAAAAAGAGAGGCCAGGGCAGGAGATGAAGATTTGTGGGTTATCTGCTTAGAAGCGATAATTGATTAACTGAAGGTTTATGGTCCCTTAAAATAATGGAATAGCTAGCGTTATCTGAAAATACTCTCTGGTAAAATATTCGTAAAAGTCAAGCACATAGCTTTTGAACACAGAAAGCATTGAGCGCCACTCCCAATCCTCCACCGTGTCATTTAGGTCCTTCGTGTCCTCTACATTACGCTCTCTAGTTCTTTTCTTAGCATAGTGTATGTAAAACATTCACTTTTATGCTCTTCCAGTACCCTGCTTTGGAAAAATATATCCTACGATCCAGGATTTTTATAACATATACTTCCCTGAAGAAAGACAGAAACGCCACCAAATTATTGTCTTTCATGTCGTCCAAGCAAATCAATGTTTTAGATCATAGAATTGAATAGTGGACTAAGAGAATGTTCTCCAGAAGTTTTTAACTTGCTTTCAGGGTAGAGGTAAGTAATATGTAATCCAAGAGACTGTGACGTGGAGTATCTGTTGTCATTGGATCAGAATTATTTCCCTGTCCTCTCAGAGGGCATATCTCTCTAGCTGCAGCAGAAACCAGAACAGCAGCAGGAAGGAGAAAACGATTGCTCCAAACTGGAAAGAATATTTCTGGGAGACCTTGCAAGTAGGTGGACCAATATTTTTGTATTCCCTCGGTTTAATGGGATTCTTGATTCCAAAATTTATTTGTAGTAACTCCAGAAGGCATAACTAGGAGCAATGTAAGGATGAACATGGTATCAATCAGAATAATCCAGAGATGGAACAGCCCATCTCAAAACGTAGCAAGTATTGTTAGAACAGAAGCGTGTCAGGGATGCTGCTGAGTGACTTGCTTTGCTCTACTTATTACTCAGGAGAATCAGTAAACCAACCACCAAAGTCTTTCTTAAATTTGCAGTTCCGTGAGGCACTGTAATATTTATACACACAGAAGGAGGGAGAGAGAGAGCAAGACAAGACTTTAAGCCTTCATCATCCTAGGAATTTCTTTTTTTAAATCTTTGCCTTTTTCCAGTCTTGGTCCTGTGGGCAGAAAAGAGGAATGGGAAGCAAAGGAGTGGAAAAATGTGAACCTGGCGGCAAAATGGGCGGGCAGTGGCCCCCTTTGGCTGGTCGTGCACGTTTATAGCAGATGCTTCTACTGATGATTTAAAAAGAGGGCCTAAGGAACTTCTCTTCTCATTCCCTTCCTTCCTTCCACCCCCTGCCCCGCCAGCCCCGCACCACCAGCACCCCTGCTGCTTTCCTGAGTTTAAGATGCTGTGAGACTAGTCAGCAGGAAGGCAAAAGAGTAAAGGTCACGTTTAAAAGGCACAGTGTGTTTTGCCTTGTCAGTATTTTGCCTCGAACTCATTAGACACACGTTTTTTATTATGCAAGTAATAGGTTTCGGAAGGCATCTGAAGTGCTTCTGTGCCTTTAGTTAATCAAACTGGGGGAAAAAAAAGAAGAAGAAATTAAATTGAAGAAACTTATCAGCCCGCACCATTCTGCCTTATTGTGTTATGACACCCAGCCATGGTGCGTGCGGGTTTGTTGTTATTTTCCTCGGTGCTTAGAGAATTACTGATGTATTTATGGCCAAGCAGAAAGCATCCTCTAATTGGCACACTAGTGCTTAGGGAATGTTTGTTTAACCTTAACTCAGTTGAATTGTTTATACTACAGGGACCTGAGTTCAATTTACTTTAGCTTTTGGGAAAAAACCTTCTTATTTATAAAAGTTGAGCTTCTAGTGACCTCCACGTTCTGATGTTTTCTCTACCCTCCACCGTGGAAAGAGAACAAAAAGCCAGTGTCTCAGTTTTACTCCAAAGAAACTAAACTGCTTCCTTCAGTGGGTTCGCTCTTTCCATTGGAAAATGGTAACCAGATGTTTACTGAAATCCCTAGCATTTCTCCTTCCAGCCCAGCTTCTAAGCGTTTGATCTGTTTAAGTTTCATAGAAACCAGATTGGAAATGTGAATTTCTCAAAGCTGGGAAATGTGGGAAATGGGAAATGTTTAATGCAGCTTTGAAGACACTTTCTACGTACTATTTCCTGAAATTCGCTTTCTGTGACTTTTACTTTTTAAGAAGATGCAGAGTTGAAATTCTTGTAAGTAATTTATTTCAGGTCATTGTTCTGTTCGTGTTTCTTTAGAATTGAACAGCCTTTTTTAAAAAAGAAATGAGATGTTTTTGTTTAATTTCCCAAAGACTAAACTGGACTTTGAATGACAGATTTAATTTGTAGAAACAAATCATATTCATATTAAATTTCAGGGAGGAAAGACTCTAGGAAAGAATAACAAATTCCATCATAGGGGACCTTTCAAGTGACAGTGTGTGGATTAACTAAAAGGGCGTTTAGGGACTCCAGATACGGTATGTTTATTATGCTAGTTCATTTTCAGATTTAGCTGCTTGAAATTTAGACATTTTCTCCAATCGGGGAGGCATTTGGGAGCATCTAACCATATTTTCAAGACTGTCGCTTAATTTTTGTGCCGCTTTCACTTTCCACTTGCCCTGTTACAAATATTGTTGAAACCTCTTGAACCACTCCCTTTTTAGACGTGACTTTCCCCAGTTAAATAGCATTTCCCTCTGGATATCCTCTATGATTTTCTGTTTTATTTCTGGCTGAAGTCGCTTCCTCCTAACAGTATCTCTTCCTGGATGTCCAAATTACAGTTTAGGAAAAAAAAAATAAAAGGAAAAGTGGATATTTTTTCCCTAGCAATGTTTCCCTAACTAACCCTCAATGATCTGACTTTCACCCCACTCCCCTGCCACCTCCCAAAAATGTCCTTTCAAAATTTACCAAGAACTCCTTTTCGTTATGAAATACAGTCACTATATTTAAGATTGCATTATTTTTGTTACAAGAGCAGATTTGAGCATGAGTAGAATATCAGTCTTTTTCAAATTATACAAAATTGAACAAAACTATAAATTATGCTTTAATATGAATTCACTGATTTAATTTCCCAGGCTTTGATCTTACTCTAGCAGTACATCTCATACTTGGTGAAATGTGTGAAACAAACACCTGTCCTGGCAGAGAGTGGATGATGCTATGGGGTCTAGAATTTTCTCAGAAACCCTTTTCTTTCTTAACTTCTTTAATACTGCCTGTTCCTGCTTCTCCAACTTTTCCGACGCCTTCTGCTCTTCCTGCCAACACAGGTGTTCTGCAAGACGTTTATCCCGAATCATCTTTTTGCATCTTCTCTTAATACTTCATCCAGAAACTTTTCTACTCTGCAGAATTACTGGGACCTTTCCAGTGACAGTGTGTGGATTAACTAGAAGGGCATTTAGGGACTCCAGATACGGTATGTTTATTGTGCTAGTTTATTATCTTAAGGGGATATAAACTTTAAATAATGTCAAATCTTAATCTGTACCCTATAGGCAGAATTTTGAGAGAGTTCACATTTTCAGGGTACCTGTCAGATGTTTTGATTTGTGTGTCTCACTACCTCAGCATCGTCTTCCACACAGCATTTCCTGTGGTTCTTGCCATTTCTGTTAGTGCAGCATTTCTTTAGGCCCTAAAGTTCATAGCCAGTCCTCTCTCTCCTTCAACCACAACATACATTAGGCACCAAACTCCGTAAACTGTGCCCTTTTTTGGCCATGGCTCCACGTTCCTTACTAACAGTCACTGTGCCTCTCTCTTGTGCCATCATAGCAGCTATTCAGTACTTCCCCCAGCTGCTGGCCTCTTCTTCTAAAGTACACCCCACCATGAAAGCTAGTTTAATATTCCACAAGCACCACCGACTCACTTCCCCCCCTTCCTTGCACATAGATCTTCTATGGCATCTCGTTTCCTCCTGAATGGAACTCCCCGGCATGCAAAGTTTGCCATGCCATGGTGTCCGCCACCTTCGCCTCCCTGATGCAGCATGGTCTCAGGCCTCACCTCAGACAATTATACCAGAATTTTGAGGATGGAGAATGAACCTGGCCACCACTATTTCTTAAAAACAAAACAAAACAAAAAAAACCTCCCCAGGATATTAATGTGTGAGCAGGATGGAGAACTATTTCAATTGCCCTACTCACCTTTGCCTGGTCACTTTTGAAATCTTTCTCCTTTGCATAGCTACTGAAGTTTTTGTCTCCTATAATTCCCACCTTTCTGCCATTTATTAAAATCCAAATTAATATATAAATTTACCTATACATTCTCCTCAAACCAGAATTAATGAATTAATTATCAGAGACCTCATCACATATTCTTCATACATATCTGGTGCCCAGAGTATGTTTGTGCTATATTTTAAAAAAATTTTATGGGCTCATCTCATCTCCCCTTCTACATTATAAACTTGTAAAGCAGAGAGTATTTTATTCACCTGTTTATACACTATTCTGCATAGGACAGTGCTTTGCATATATCCAGTAGGTACACAACTAAATGAATTAGCAATTGAAAAATAAACCTGAAAAATGCACTAATAACATAGCTGAAACTTTCCTTCAGATATTCAAGTACCACGTGCTTCTTTTGAAGTTTAGGGGGAAAATAGTGCGCAGGATTGAAAACAGCTGTATGGTAGAAGGAAATGAAATGAGCTCCGGGCTGTGTCTGAGCAAAACCAACTGAAGAGCAGAAGCCCATCCATACCCGCTGTGTTCTCTGCAACCTTGTTTTAGTCAGTCCAATCCGTGATGTCCCTGTTTTCAAAGAAGGGAGAATTCCACCAACTAAATAAAAATAACCTTTTAATGATCATAATAACTCATTTCAACTCCTCTTCTAAGGAAAAATAGGAAAGTCATATGTGAATCTCATCTTCTATGCAACAAAATGGTCCATTTAGGACAGGGGAACTCTTGGCATCTAAAAAATCTTGTTTAGCATTCCACCTCATTATCAGAGAAACCAAACCAGTGATTAAGGGATGTAGAGGGCAGAGATGACTTTCCAGGGGCCCTGCTTTCCTAATGGCTCCCTTGACATTTTGTAATGATCAGAAAGTAAAGGAAATCCCCATCTGAATGTTTGCTTAAGGAAGATGGTTTTGGCAAAGCTCTACCACAATGCCTACTGATTTGCTAGGACCTGGATGCTCAAGCTGCGTATGCGCCAGGATTGTCTGGAAGACTTGTCAAAATCATAGATTACTGGGCCCTGTGCTCCCAGTATGTTTGGTTCAGTAACAGTGGGGAGGCTGGTTAAGAAATAAGTTTCCAGATAATTCTGTGTTGGTCACATGCCATGTGTCGAGAACTGCTGTGCTAGGTAGGTACCTCTTTGTTACAGGTTTCCAGAAGCACAGAGAACTTCTTCTATTTTCTATATAAGCAGTTAGTTGCTAAATGATTCCCTATTTGCCTCACCAGGACCCTGAATCAACCTTCCATCTTGATGGAAAGCTACGTTTCTAAATTTACAGAGATGCCAAGCCCATTAATTATGAGTTGACATGCAAAGTCTTGGTGCGTGTTAGCCTAATTCTTTACAGTCAAGGCCAGTTGTTCCATTCGAATATAGTAGCAATAAGCAGCTGAATATAAATTGTCTTTGGATGAGTTGGGCTTGCTTGAAGATAGTGGGATCAAGGTAAAAATATGGACACATGATTTATGCCAAATAACAGTTATGTATCTCCCCAAAGAGCAAGATGGAACTGTGGAAAAGAGGGATACTGGCTTGGATTATACTGTCTGTATAAAACTGTGACTAAATTACTTAATTTCTTCAGTTACCTTTCATTTTATAAAAAAAGAAGATTTTTAGATGTAGATGACCTTTAAGATCCATTCCAATTTGAAAATACATAAAAAGTATAATAAAGAATGAGGGCGAATACCTATAATGCCACTAACAAAACAATTGATTTCAAACATATTTCTTCACAATTTTTTTATACATGTTATACAATTTTCTAGCTTTTTTTTAGCATACTGTATATCAGAAATACATGCTATAAAACCTTTGTAAATATTATTTCAATAACTACATAAAATTCTACTATTGGATGTATTCAATGTTTTTTAAATTTAATTTTCTTAATCCAGATTTTTATATTTCTAATTTTATGCTGTGGCAAATGTTGCAATAGAAAAACTCACAGAAAATTTGTGTACAAATATTTTTCTAGATTTCTAAAGATTTCTTTGGACATGTATTTCTAAAATTAATATTACAGGAAAGAAGAGTAAGAATTATTTCTGAAGCTCCTTATTCTTATTGTCAAAATTCTGTCTGAGAAAGGTTAAGACATTTCCCATTAGACATGCAAGAAGTTTTCTATCTCATCGTACCTCACCAAAATCAAAATGCTGCCATTTTAAGTGAGTTTGTTTTAAGAATGAGAACTTTACCTGTTACTCTGTGGAAGTATAGGGGAAAGTACAGGGAAGTGGGAAATCCAAAGTCACAGCTATAGTATGAAACAGATCACGTTTCTGTTGGACATTGGTACTTCCATCATAGAAGGAATGCTGGGAATGCCGGATTGGCAGGCACATTCCACGTTAATCTAAAGACTCATCAGATAGCCAAGTATCAGGAGCAGTGAGTGTTTGCACTTGCACTGGTTTGTTTGCTCAAAGATTCCTATTTGGGAAATAGCATATTAAGGTTTATCAGCTAGACTTGATTTTGCGTGGGGCCTGAAATTTCTAACTTGTAACTGTAGAGCATGACTATAGTACGCTGAGACGGATTTTTATTCTTTTGGAAAGAAATTCTATTACTTTTCACATAGAGCATTTTTAAGGCACCCTCTGTTATATCAGAGACATTTTGAATTTTACTTCATTTTATTTATTTTGTTATGGTGACGTTGGTTAATGAAGCTTTAAATGATCAAAATTTTTAAATGATCAAAATCCAGGTTAATTTTCTATGCATTTTCAGTCCTATATAGGAGTTAATTGATATTTTACAGTACTTTGAAAGATACACAGTGTGTAAAACGACTCAGTTATTTTTCTCAGAGAATAATATCTCTTTACTTAGAAACATGTTCTACCCACATGTACGTACGTATGTATGTATGTATGTATGTATTTCTATAGTTACATTGGTTAACAAAATCCAATAAGTTGCAGCTGCACACTTTAACACTAAGGCATATATCTGTTTACACTGCTGTTCATCTTCCATAGTTAGATTTCTTTCTGTCACCACATATTTGACCCCCTTTACCCTGTCTACCTCCCCACACCTCCACCCCCTATCCTCTGGTAACCGCTAGTCTGTTGTCCATGACCACGACTCTCTGTTTGTCCTGTTCATTTGTTGCTTTTAGGTTTATATCCCACATATAAGAGATTTCATGTGATTTGCAATTTTTTCACTCTGGCTTATTTCACTTAGCTATTCTCGAGGTCCATTCACGTTGTTGCAAAATGGCAGTATTCCATCTCTTCTTATGGCTGAGTAATATTCCATTGTATATCGTACCACAGCTTCTTTATCCAACCGTCTATACATGCACACATGCACACACATATGCATGCTCGCACACTTGCCACCTGTACTTTTGCCTCTTGCCTCATTATACAATAGTTTATCTCACATGTTTTAACAGATGAAAATTTAAAGTTATGATAAAAGTTTTGCCATATCAACATAGTTTAAAATTTTTTAATAGCTTTTTCTATCAATAGTTTTAAGTTAGCCTTCTTTTGTTATTAACTAAATGCACTGTGCTGCCTGCCTCATATACATTAACTCATTGAATTCTCACTGCTAATCCATAAAATAGATATTTTTGTTTCACAAGTGAGGAACATCTCATAAACGGTAGAGCTGAGGTTTGTTTCAAGAACTGTCACTCTCCAAGCCTGAGCCTTTAACCACCATATCACGCTAGGGTCCTGAAAGGGTATGAAAAATATTTGCTTCTTCTTTTTACTATTTTACTATATGGCGTACCATAATTTTTAACTATGTCATTCTTGATACATAAATAGAATTTTCCACTAGTTGTTATAAAATAAAACTTTGCTATAATATTCATTTATGTTACTTTACTTTTTGGATATTTGAGTGTAATGCTGAATTACAGGGTCAGTGGAAAAAATATTAAAACTGGTTCTCCCAGCCAAATACCTCTACAAAAGGATGTTTACTTCTTTTTTTTTTACTTTCATCAATAGTACTAGTTCTCTATGGATCTTTAGTAATCAATGTTAAAATAATTTTTAATATGACAAGGTTAAAAATAATACATCAGTTTGATTTTTTTGATAGGAAGCTTTATTTGCACAGTAATTTAAAATGTTTTCATACTTTTTTTAACTAATATTTTATTTGTAAATCTTTTTTATGCTAAGAATTTAAATAAGCTGTGTATAGAAAGAAAATCTAAATGGCAAAACAAAGAAAACAAGATCATGAAATTCAGAAAAAGTTATAGAAGGACAATGATAAATGTCCTTCAGCATATCATTTTATACTCATAGGACTGGCAAAACCCCAAATTGGTGATATCTCCTATTACAGGTAGGAATCCTGGGAAGTGAAGCTCTCATATGTTTATTGCCTGTGGAAATGTGAAATATTGCCTTTTGGGGGAAAAAACAATCTTGAAAAAATACATAAAATTTAAAATACACTTTTTAAGCTAGAAATATTATTCTTGGTAATTGATTTGGTAGAAGCTAAAGCATTGAAACATAATAATAAATATATATATACACCTTAAAATTAATAACAATGTCAATGAAATAGAGAAAGTTATTTTAAGTAAGAACAATCAAAATAAGGGAAATGAAATTACTATACAAAGTTTGAGAAGTAAACAGTTAGAGAGATATAGCAAATTATGTTCCGAACATCTCTGGAGAGGTGAAAAATCAATGTTATGTAGGAGTATAGAGGAAACTATGATTTTATAGACTTCTATTAAATTGTGTGTAATATAATATGCTCTTAAATATGTAGAAACAGCACACTTTAAAAGTATGGTACACTTTAAATAGTACTTGGCACAGTTTCACATTGACCTAAATATTTTTCACCTCATGGGTAACAGAATTATTTGTCTCAGGAGACATTTCTGATTTCCCCTTGGCTCTGGGAGCAGGGCCAATTTTAAGAAAATTGTGAAATGGATGAAATTTATCTTAAGTGATAGCCCTATTTACCCACTACTCAGGTCCCTCCTTACCTAAAACACCCAGTTGAGGGTCTCCCAAGAGACCCTAGCTGGCCAGGTCCTGTCTACCACTTGGGGGCTGTTGCTATTCACTCATGAAAGTGTATATCCCTTTGTCATTAGTTTGAAGGTTTAAGATTTCACTTGCTTTAGCAAATGCACATGTAGTGCCAGTAAGAGAAAAGCGTGGAGCTAAGGTCAGGACAAAGTACGTGAATTTCACTGATACCTATTACTAATGAGGCCTTTTCTTTTCCTTAGATTGAAGCCACCAATGGGTGTTTGTTAATGTATCCTTCACTATGGTAGGGAGGCCTTTTGAAGAAACATAAGATGGTAGGACTGAGTTGGGAGAGAAGATCATTTCCTGTGTTTTCAAAATTACCTTACGTCATTCTATTTAGAAGTCTTAAATTGCAGGCTTAAAGACACATAGAAGAGGTCACACTTTTTTTTTCTTAAAAAATATTAACTCATTAATTTCTCCTAAAATCCACCTGGGAAGTCTGAGTTTTATACACATAATTGTTTTTTTTGGAATGACCTTGAATAAGTGCATTAGATTATCAATTGCTTGATTTGAAAATGGAACATAAGACTGGTTTCATAAATTTCTTATAGAAATATTGTGATTGGGTTAAATATATCTCCAAAGATTATAAAAATAATGCTTTATGAATAAGAGATGTATAATCCTAAAATACTTGTGGCATTAAGTAATAAGCCATTGAGAGAGTTGATTCTTTTTCCCATGTCAGTGAATTATATTTTCTTAAGACTTAATTCTCATCTGATTTAGTGTGGAATTATTCTTAGAATGAATTTTAAATCAATAACTCTCTCTTCCCTCTCAGATTTCTCACAGTCCCCAGTGCATTATTATACAATGTTAAACCAGATATGACTGGGTTTTATTCATTGCATTTTAAAGAAGTCATGCAAAATGACTTTTAATAAAATAGGAAGAGGGAATAATATTTAGTTAAATGAAGTATCACAATGTTAATTATATACTAAAACCTCCTGTGCCATTCTGTGGAATTTGGTATGAGAAGTGTCTGTCAAAAAATCATGTCAAGTATTTAAGTAACAAAAGAACCCAATTTAAAGCGCCAACCTCATAACAAGGATTATGAGAAGGACATTACAGCGAGGAATCAGGATATTTTATAATTCACACGAAACGTTTAAATTTTATTCAACGTGGTTCTTGAACAAGAGCTAGTTTGTGTTGGTAGGAGAGATGGTATTGCAAAGATAAGTGAGACCTTTCATGTAATTCTAGGATAGCAATATGTGTCAGTGCTTCTCAGACTTACATGCGCATGCAGATCACCTGGGGATCTTGTTTCTGAAAAATTCTAATTTTTCAGATCAAAGTTGCGGGTTGAAAATTTTCATTTCTAACAAACTTTTAGTTGATGGCAATGTTGCAGGTCCAAGAATCATTTTTGAGTAGCAAGGATGTACGTGTTTAACTGTAATATTAGATACATTAAAAAACAGCATGAAGGGCAGAAATAAAATGTCCTGGGAGAACAGGAAAGGAAGGGACCAATGCTGAATGTATCTAGGACGGTGTCACAAGGAGAATATTTGGCATATAATAATAATTTCTCACCCCAATTTTGGAAGGAAGAGCCTGCAGCAGCATAAGCTGCATGCTGGAGGCCAACAGGTCTACAAGTTGTTGGAGCTCCAGGGACCAACAAGGAGCTGGTGTGGCTGAGGAGGAAGAAGTGGGGCTGCTGTGAGAGAAACGAGACTAGATGAGAAGGCTGGAGCAGATGGGAAGGGCCTGGGTTGCTTTGGCTAAGGAATTTGATCTGGATTGTGTTGGTGATTGTAAGAGCTGTTCTCAGATGATCGACTATAGGGAGGAAGATGGATTAGAGAAGGAAAACGAATGAGAAGCGAGGAGAGTCATTCGAAGACTTTGCAGAGATGGCGAGACCTTAGATTTAGAGAATATTATAGCATTTGGAAAGGTCAGGAAGTGTTTTATAAAGTCTAATTGAGGATTGGGGAGAACTGGAAATCAGCGGGAAGCGGAATGAGGGACAACTCGAAGATGCGGTTGTGCTTTCTGGGTTGAGGGAGAGATGGCAGAAGATGACAGGTTCACATTTGTACGTGCTCAGCAGGGCAACTGTTCTAGAATGTAACTGGAAATGCTGCTCTGAAACAAGAGAGAGACTGAGACAGGTAAAATCGGGAGCCAGTGACAAAAAAGCAGTAATAGCTAAAGCAATGGATGCAAGTAAAATCAAGTTTAATTTGGAGAGAAATAATAACAAACATAAAGAGAATAAGAATATGGGGGTTGCATGTATTAAGAGGGGGGTGTCAAACTTCAAACTCAATCCTTTTCTCAGTCCTTTGTATTTTAAATACCACTGAAATTTTTATTAGCAGAAGAATGCATTTTTCATTTAAAAAAAGTTTTCTTTCATTTTTTGCATTGTAGCACTGATTGCTTTTGTAATACACGCCTACTGTGGGGAGACAATTAGTTTGTGAGAGTTTATATATTGCTACAGCCACATACTTAATCATCATCTTCTATCCTCTGGAGAATTTATTTATCCTGATTTTTAAAAATGAAAGTCTATGCTTTATTCGAGTTTTCTTAGTTTTTGCCTCACATAGTTTTTCTTTTTCAAGATCCCATCCAGGATGCCACAGTGCATTTAGTCATCATGTTTCCTTAGTCTTCTCTTGACTGTGACAGTTTCTCATATTTTTCTTGTTTTTAATAACCTTGGCAGTTTTGAGAAAAGTAGACAGGTATTTTGAATGTCCCTCAGGTGAGATTCTTAAGAAATCTCTGGTTTGGGGAAGTAAGACCACAGAGGTGCTCATCACATCATATCAAGGGTGTACACTGTCAACATGACTTATTGCCGTTGATATTGACCTTGATCACCTGGCTGAGGTAGTGTTCATCATGTTTCTCTACTGTACAGTTATCATTTTACTTCTCCTTTCAATATTGTACTCTTTGGACGAATGTCATTATGAGCAGCTTATGCTGAAGGAGTAGGAAGTTATACTCCATATATTATTTGGAATTTTTCTGAACAAAAGATTTGCCTCATATTGTCCCATGTATTTATTTATTCAATCATTTTGTATATCAGTACGGACTCAGCAGTATTTATTTTATACTTCGGGTTATAATCCAACATTACTTATTTTGTCGCTCATATTATCCCAGTTTCGACTATTGGCTCCCGTGTCCCTTTGACATAACTCCATCACTGCTTCCTTTGTCTGTTTGCTTGTTTGTTTTTGAGCTCTTCTTTACTTTCTAGCACTGTGACACTCCGGGCTCATCTTGTATATTTACTACTTCAACCCTTGAATCAGCCAATTCTCCTTTTATTGAAGAAAAGCATTTGAAACCAGTATCTGGGCATTAAGTATATAGTCTAATTTTTAAATTGCTATTGTGTTTTTTCCTTTAATCTGGTAAGAATTCCAGACATCAGATAATTGGTAAAAATACAATAATGGGAGTTTTCTCCCAGACAGACAGTAGTCTTAAAAGCACACACACAAGCGCACACACACACACACACACACACACACAGTCAGTTCACTTCAATAGAAAACAACAGAAGTGGTATAAAAATCTTTTAAAAAGTCATTGAAAAAAATCTATGGAAGGAACTTTTCGGCAAGCTTTTGAAAGTAAACATTTCTTGAGTTTCTTTCATAAGAATAAATTGATTTATTTCCTTTCATGCTCTTAATAGAAAATGTCTTCAAAGAAGGAATCTATTAAACTTTTGCAAAAGCCTAAGCATAATATTTCTTCCTTGAGTTTATTCACAGATTAGAAGAATTTCCGGAGCTCAAAACTCTCCACAGAAATGATCTCATTGACCTTCACAACTTCTCATAGATCAGAAAGAGAGTATACATTAGGACAGGAAAGCTTAATTCCTAGTGTGGATTTAGAACATCAAGGGAGAGAATGGTTTGGAATTTCTCTGTGTTAAAGTACAAAGTTTTCATCATCAGCTCTTAAAGAGTAAGAAACCAGAGGATTGAGTGCCAAGTAAAAATCTATGACCAAACTCTTATGATAATGAGCCAGTTTAATTAGATTTTGTAGCCATGTTGTATATAATTCGTTGACGATCTTGAGGTTCTGTGTATATGATTGTTCTTTAAGTGAATTCTGAAAATTGAAATATTCAATCCAATAAATATCTGCTAAGTGTCTACTATAATCAGTGTTAGATATGAGAAGGTAAATGTTTTTTGTGCTTTGTATCAAAACAGGCTAGCGGTGAAATCAAGCACAGAACCTAATCTATCATCCATAAGTTAATAATGAATTCATGAATGTAATACCATGTACTACTAATCCTGATAAAGGATATGCAGAAAAAGACTTTGTCATTCAATCAGAATCTTATAATCTAGTTGTGAAGAGAAGGGTATACAGATGAAACATGAAATAGAAAGTATATTATAAAGAAAAATTATTATTTAAAAATTAAATATCTTTAATACTGATGCTAAAAGAAACAAATTTCAGTAATTCTCCCTTGTTGTATCCTTACTGAATATAGTAGTCTAATACTGTGAATAGGTAAAAGAGACTTGAGTTTTGTAGCTATGTATATAGGAAGCTCTTGAACAAATTTATTTTCTGGGTCATCTTCTATAAATCTTTTCTGCTTCAACCTAATATGTGTGTTCACAGAAAACTTTTCAATAAGTAAAGCACTTGGAATCTGCTCTTTGTTTTTATAATTATTTCAATGAATGGGTAACTTTATTTCTTTAATATTTACTTCTCCTTCATCTTACTAAGAACCAAAATGTATCTTTATGTCCTTTTTTTTAAAAAACGACTTTAACATCTTTTCTTATTACCTTTCATTTTTAATTTTTACAAAAGCATTTTAATGTATTGGCTTTTGATTTTTATTGGTTGGCCTGCTACTCACATTCAATTATTCATTTACTTATGCATTTAACAAATATATAGCAAAGCTTCTTATATTCTAGTGGCTACTATAGGTACTGAGAATATAGCACTGAACGAAGTAGAAACAGTCCCGCCTTCATTGAGCTCACATGCAAATAGGGAAAGACAGACAATAAACAAATAGACAAAAAATATGTTAGCTGTCAGATGATGATGATAAATCCTATGGAGAAAAATAAAGATTTTATACAGTGTGCCAGAAAATTGAAGTAGTCATCCCTTGAGAATAAACAGCATTTATATGAATGCCACTATCTCTGAAATCTCTGTTGTTCTCAGGATTGTATTACTGATCAGCAACCTTATCCATGAGGGCGGTCATTTGAGAATCAGGAAATGACTGTTTAGCCTGCCTGTGCGATTCTAGAAATATTCTAAAGGCGGCTTCAGTCCTTAGGGCATATGCATGATTAAAACAAAAACAAGGGCAAAACCTTGACAAATAGTCCTTCCTTTTAACAATAAGATGTTGGGTGATTTCTGAGAATACTTAGAGATGTATAAAAGCAAAAATCAGTGCTACTTCATATTTGAATTAATAAATCCGGACCTTGAAAACTCCTAAAATTATCTGTGGAGTGTCACCACTTCCAGAGCAAACACTATGGAGACAGTGAGTGGTGTCACCAGATATTTTGTTTCACAGTTTATGGAGAGACGCCTGTAGAGTTTCATGTTTTGGTAATTTCGAGATGGAGAATGGAACATCCACATCCTGTTTTCCTAGAACGATGTCCCATGGCCTTCCTATCTGAGGGCTTGACCGACTTGATCTGGGAGCTAGTCCTGTTCTGGTTTCTTTATGATAGGGAAAGAAATCATTTTAACCATAAAAAAAAGAAAGAAATTTTTAGAGATTTCTTTTCAAAAGTAGATGTAGGTAAGTTATTATTTATAGTTCCTGAGTACAGGTACAATTTGGTACTATCTCTTTTTATGTATGAAAAGTTAGCTGTAGTATTGCTAATAATGCTTTGGGGGCTATTGCTGGGTGAGAGTCTAGGAATACCTGAGTTATCCCTGTTACAGTAATTTTTTCCTCCAAGTTCCCAAAGGAATATAAATGCACTGGACAATAGTTAGAAAAACACCAAAGCTAAATAATTCTTCTAGTTTTTCTTCCATTTCCTCTCTTGTAAAATATGTGTAATAATAGTTTCAGCCCCACCGTGTTGCTGGAAGTTACAACATAACTTGCTACATAGAAAGCATAAGAAGCTAAGTTTCTCTGTTGCCTCTTTGTTTATTTAAGGACTAATGAGTTAGATTTCCTGTATTCAAAGGCTCTTCCCCAACACTAATTAGATGGATGACCTTGATAAGTTACTTAACCTGTCTGTGACTGAAAAGAAAATGAAGAAGAATACGCAGCAGATTTCTGTGTGGAACACATGAGTTAACACAAATACTCAGAACAGAACCTGACATATGATAAGTGATCTAGAACTGCTTGTTGTTGGTATCATAGCTACTGCTACTACTTATTTATAGTGTGGCTTTGGCCCCCAAATCCGAATGCGATATTCCAAAGAGCTAGGCTGATTCACATAAAGGTCTCCTTTTTCCTGTGGCAGGAAAACTCGGAAGCCACCATAGGTCTGCTTGGCCTCTTTTTTCTCAAATCCACATCTGACTTCTCAGCTCTTATACTCTGATGTCGGTCTTCTGGGGGCAGAAGAAACACACCAAGGAAGACCAACACCAAGCATGTATGTCCCAATGCCTAGAAAGAGCCTGCCCTAGGCCACTTATAATAGATCTGAGACAGGCTGAATGTGGAAGAGTCTAGAGAGAGAGTGTGAGTGAGAAAAAGGTGAGGGAAGGCCCAGCTAGAAGTGGGATCTGGGCCGTTGAACAATCCTACTGGAGAGAAGAGACATAAATGGAAAAGATGGTCAGAGGCCACTCTGGAGGTTTGCAGGCTCCTGAGAGAAGGAATAGACTCTCAGAGGTCACGCCAGTAAATTGCAGTGACTTACTCACTTGTGGGAGAGCACGGCCCGATCTGCAAATCGAAGGGTACATTCAGACACGCTTTTAAGGCCAACCGACCAAATGTCCATTTGCCTACAGTCGTCTCATCAAAACCAACTTATGTGATGAAAAAGTCTCATTCGCTGAAAGCTAAAACATGGACCATCAGCTTGCGGAATGGGCAGTTCCTGGGCAACGGACCGGCCAGCCTTTTCCACCAGGCCCAGCAGCGAGTGCTGCTGCTGCTGCTGGAGGCAGAGCCCGGGCAGCGGGAGGAGCAGGGGGCGCCCCCGCGGTGACCCCGCCAGCGGCCGCCGTGCAGGGAGGAGGGACGGACCAGGTGTCACCAGCGCGTCCAGGTTTCCAAATGAAGGCTGAAGTCCCGAGGTTTCTGTGGATCGTGCTGCCATGAGCACTGGGTCAAACACGTACAATTAAAGACAAAATGAAAACAAACCCTGCACGGCCGGGATGCACCCCACACGGAGGCTCGGCTTGGCCGGGCCCCGAGGCCTGCAGCCGCGGCCGCGCGCCCTGCGCATGCGCGGACCCGGCTCCCTGCCTTCAGCTGGGTGCGGGGGACCCAACGCAGCATCACAGGGGGGTTGTGCTTCTGCTGAGGCTCAAGTCTGCACCCCAGATGCTCCACAGTGGCTGTCCGAATGCGATGTACGTAGCTAGTGCATGTGCTCTGTTCCCTGCCCAGAGTCTACGTTTCAATGTGGCTTTTGGGTTTTTTTTTTAAATCAAGTTTGAATACACAGTATCACTCCTGAAACAAACAAAGCGTGTTTTTTTCTTTTAAAAAGGGCTGTAGGCATCGGGAGGGGGAGTCGACTTCTAAAGCTGGAGGAAGGAATGCAGAGGAAGTTAAAAAGTTTGCTAACTACAGAGCTAGGAAATAGTTTGGGGCCGAACTCAATGAAGCTAACAGCAGGAACTGTGAGTGGAAACAGCATTTCTCAGACCGTGGTCTCAAGATTTAGGCAAGAAATATAGAGAACACTTGAAACTTTTAGTTATACTTGACTTCATTTTATGGGGAAATTTATGTGCTAGAGTATTTTTAAAATATTGATTTCAATTTTAAAATATTAAATATTTTTCAGAGATGAGGGGTAACCCTTATGAATGTCAAAAACTGTGATGCTTCATAAATAAATAACTCAATCCTTTTTAATGAGGCCAGTGACTACTCTATTATTATTATTTTTTTGCTATTTACTTTTATATTTCTAATACAATGTTCTGTCCATAGAAGTTTCTTAAATCAAATCTTTGAGAATTAATTAAATGTCTTCCAGTTTTAAACATTTGTGGCATATATATATATATGTAATTGCCATTGGGCCTGATATATTTTCTATTAAACCCAGAAATTTCATGTGTGGCTTGGATGGTGAAGGGGGCCATGCTTTAGACTTGGATAAATATAAAATGTACTTTGTTTTTTAACACCAAAACAATACTGTCCAGGAACTGAAACCCTCTCTTTGCATATTCTTATCTTCTTAAAATATTTAGTTGAATATATTATGACAGGAAGTTTCTTCTAGGGTTGTAGAGTTTCCTGTCCTAGAAATAATATTGTATGAAGCAGTCTTTGTGTTTTCCTTTTTGAATCCATACAAAAGGTTTTGGCTAAAAATGCCAGGTGCACATGTAAAATGAAGTATTTGAATCATCATAGAGCATTTGGATTGGGCTAATGGAATCTGTTTGTAGTTTCCTTCAAAGTATGGGTGTGTGGAACAGGGTAGACCTTTCATGCTGAAGGCCCAATGGCAGTTACATGGAGAGATTTTCTTCCATGCCCAAGTCGCCTGTACCATTTCTTCTTGTCCCTTTGAACTGTTGCTCTGTCTTCCAGCATCTTGGGAAACTACAACAAACCGAGAAGCTCTAGAACAGGAGCTCAGATGTTAAGTTCAACTGTCTGCATCCTTTTGTTTGGCAGAGAGGTTTCTCTCGTAGCAACAGAACAACTACAAACTGAGGAACCAATAGCTCAGACAGCACAGAGCTTGTCAAACTGTGAAGGACTTAATTAATGGAGAGTGAAATTTCATTTCTAGTTGTCACAGTTCACTCTTTCTTCTTTCTCCTCTCTCTTCTGTTAAGCCCTTCTTCGAAAGCATTATACTCTCAAGAGAGAGATGCTCCTGGGAAATTTTTAAAAGATAGGATTTGGAGATGTCAATTATTTTCTACTTTTTAGAAGCTACTAATACTTAGTGTGGAAGATGACTGTGAGGGCTGACATAAATAGTTAGTTGAAGGAACATTATCTCACCATTAATCAACAAACGATGCCATGTGTACAGCAATTACTTAATTTTTAAAAACTAGATTTTCATCCAAAATGAGGAAAGTTTTTATAGTAATATCAATTCTTTTATACATTTCTTTTTTGGGTTATTTTTGAGAAACCCATATTTATATCCTATCTGAACTCATGTGTTTACCACACTATCATGGGCTGTTTATTCATTCATTTAAAAAAAAAAAAACTTTTTAAAGCACCAATATAGAAGGCGTAATGATAAAACAATTTTTATAAATAAATCAAAGACAATAAGGGAAAATACACAAAAACCTTAACTTTTAAATGTTTGACTATTATGCAAGAGTGTATCCTGAGATTATTTTGGCAAATTTCTAGGATTTGTTGGCAAAGAGCTTTGACCTTGGTGAAACAGCTGAAATATCATTTGCTTTGGTCAATGTTATACTCTGTATTTTGAACTAACTCTGTGCTCTCTGTAACTAAACCACAAATGTTTTTTGGACAAAACCTGTTCTTTAAAATGTTATTGGATTTTATTTTCTGCCTGCTGCAACTTCTTCTTTGTAAAAAAATATTTTAAAACGATATATTTGATGTTTAAGATCTGTGAAAAGTAATGGTGATGATTTAGTCCAGAACAAATATTCAGTGTTTTGACTTTTTATCATTATTTGATTTCTGAACTATCTTCTATCTTAAAAGGCTTTATAGGAGAGTGGGGAGGTAGACTGAGTAAAGGAGGTCAACTATGTGATGACAGAAAGAAATCTAACTATGGGAGGTAAACACATGGTGTAAATCTATATATGTCTTATTGTTAAAGTGGACAGCTGAAATTTATTGGATTTTGTTAACCAATGTCACCATGAAAAATTTTAAAAAAATGAATATAATGAAAAGAGTTTTAAAAAAGGCTTTATAATCTTTCCCCATCTCCAAATAATACTTTATAAATTTATAAAATTAGTGCCTTAGTTTTTTAAAGGAATTTTATGATATTACTTCAGATAATTGAATTTTCTCTAGGGTGCAATACCAAATATAACAAATGTTGTGTCTGTTAAATTAGAAAAGTTCAGTATTTCTTATTTTGAATATTGACTTTTAAATATATGCAAAATCATTGTTGCTTCTGTTTTGATAGTGAAATAATGATGTTCTTTAACCTGAAGAAGTAAACACTGCCTTTTAAAAAATCTGATAAAAATTATTTGTTTTCAATGTTTTTTTTTGCTGTTAGGTAATTTGGGCTCTTGGGATCTGCTCATTTGCCTGCCTTCTAGGAAAGCTGGTGGAAAACCCTGCATATCAAAGGAAGACATGTGCCGGTTAGGTTTACATCAAAAGGTAATTATTTTTCAGATGTGCACATTGAATCAGCCCTATGAACATTCCTACTTGTACTTCTTATTCCATAATGTTAAAAAAAAAAAAAGACTTGAAAAATTAGATTTATTACGTCTTTGGAGAAAATTCCAACTGTGTCTTATCCACTTTACCATAAAATGGTCACTATTTTTTGTCTGATAGGATCCCCCTCAACTTCACCTATCAATAAGGACCCAGTTTTACCTAGTAGCACCCGAAACTTGATCTAGAAGTCTATTGTCTATGGAGTATTACTTACCCTGTCCACACGTTCATACAAAGTAGCAACGTCTTTATTCTACAGATCACTGTTTTGACTTTTTCTAACTAAAATTGGTGTCCCAAATTATAATAAAATTTATTCCATTTCTTCTGAACTTTCAACATTGACATCCAGGAGTCACTGTCTATCTCACGTGAACTTCTATAAATGCTTTTGTTAACTAAATATTATCAAACGCCTACAGGTGCTAGTGACTGTACTAGATAATGGACACATGCTCTGGTTTTGATACCTATAACAAATCAATGAGAAAAGTGTTGAAATCAATAACTATTTTTCAGTTTTAAAATAATACTGTAGTAGCACCCCCCCCATCACCTGATATTTCTGCAACTGACAGTATTGATTCTTCCTTCTTCCTTCTGACTCTTTACTTCCTTGACCCTTTGGGCTGAACACACTGCTTTGCTTCTTCTTGTACATTCTAGCTATTCCTTCTGTTTTTTTCTGGTTTTGTTCTGTTTTTCTTTTCTTTCTTTCTTTCTTTCTTTCTTTCTTTCTTTCTTTCTTTCTTTCTTTCTTTCTCCTTCCTTCCTTCCTTCCTTCCTTCCTTCCTTCCTTCCTTCCTTCCTTCCTTCCTTCCTTCTTTCTTTCCTACCTTTCCTCTGCCGTTCTCAAATGTCTCTGCTCCCTTATCACACTTGCAAGGTTTCAGCTACCGTTTGTCATTGATGGTTCCCAAATCTCCATCTGAAATTTAAAGCACCTTCCCCGGCTTTGGGCTTGTAGGCCAGTTGAATATCTCCACTTATATGTCACACAGACACCTCAAACACGACATGGGAACAACTAACCCATTGTTTTCGCCAGTAAATTTGCTTCTGCTCTTGCTTCTGCACAGAGTCTGGAGACTCTGTAGATCTTCTTTTCTGTTGGTTATGAGCATGATCCACCACTCTGTCACTTTCTAAGATAGAAATCTGGCCTTGACCTTTGCGCCTTTCCTCTCCTTGTCATCTGCATTCTATCAGTCACCAATACTAAGGAATTTAACTCATAAATATTTTCTAAATATCCTACAAACTACTCAAGATTTTTCAAATAACCATATTAGCTATTTATTCTGCTCAAACAATCACCATATCTTACCAAGACTATTGCTGAATTCTCCTTATTGATTTTTCTAAAATATTTTCCCCCAAAATCTATGCTGCTCCCAGTAATCATAGTGAAAAATATAAAATGCTGAATTAACCTGGCTACTTCTGTGCTTAAAGTCTTGAATGACTTCCCATCAACTATAGGATGAAGTCTATAATACTTTTTGTGTGTATCAGTCTCCCAGCAGGAGACAAATGCCATACTCAAAAGGGTTTAACTGAAGAGAAACTAATGAAGAGACTATTTACAGAGGTTCTGGCAGGATAAGAGAAACAGAAAATTGTTAGATACCCCCAGAACCAGCAACATCATAAAATTTTACCCACCTTTGATCTGAAGAAGGGTATGTAGAAGGAATCGTGTAGCAGAACCTAATGAGAGCTGGAGCAAAGAAAAGAGGTCAGTGGAAAGGAGCTTTAAAAGTCAGGAGGGTTAGTCAGCGCCAAATCCTAGCCCGGTAGAGAGGAAGCTGGGAAGATAAGCACTCAGCCTCTCTCTACTCCCCACCTCCCATCACTTACCAAGGCCTCCGGTAGGTACCAGGCACCATTCTAAGTGCTGACGTGTTTATCTACGTCCTTCTTTGCGTGGGAGGAGACTGAATCACAAAGAGGTTAAGAAAATTGCCTAAGGCCTCATAGCTAATAGATGAAGCAACCAGAATTCAAATTCAGACAGTCCAACTTCAAATTCTGTTTTCTTAACCATATTGCTATAGACCATTTCTAGATACATACTAGTCACGGAATCTACAGCCTATTCTAATGAATATTCTTAAAGAAAAGTAAATTCTAAATGATACATGTTAGATAATTGTCACTTTGGAACTTGAAGAATTTGAAGCTTCACAAGCCATGACATCATGTAAACATAAATAGTCAAATCAGAAGTTGCTTCAGATTTCTTGGGGATGTTATAGGATTGTCAAGGATTCTAGAGTAAACAAAGCAAGGACACATGCTCAAATGAACATTATTAATCATATCAGAGCTTGAGAATTTAAGTGATTAGTGAAAATGATCACAGATCTGGTGTAGGAAATGAATAGTCAGGAGTCTCCCTAATCATAGGGGAGAAACCTAAATTCAAAATTGTGATTGGCTTATGGGATGCTGAAAGTGAAGTGAGGTCCACTGTTTGGGATAGCACTAAATTTAGTAAGTGGGGCTATGTCTCACCTCTAACAGGCAGGATATAGTGTTTCAAGAGCAGAGAGATTCATTTCTAACTCTAAATGTTTGTAGGATTAACAGCCTCTACAACCCGGATGGTGTTTTAGCATTAAGGGAACTGGGAACTACTGAAATGACTCTTATTTTAAAGCATACAAGGACATTCTCAAGCAAATTTCATGGAATGATAATGGCATGTTAGACATGGAGGATAAAAAGATTTTTTTTCTTTGATTAGCTGGTCCCCTTTTGTTATTAATTCTTTTCCTTATGGACTATTCTGAATGGCTTTCAGAGGGCCTGTTTTTGATAAAATAAAAGATATGAATGCTGTACACATCTAATGAAGAAGAAAAGCAGTCCCCTAAAACACAGTGTGAAGTGTCTATCACTCTCAATGTTCGAGTGACTAAAAAAAATTTTTCCCCTCCGTTTTTTCTTATACTTTATAAATAGTCCAAATTCAAAAGTCTATTCTCCTTAAGATATTACTGAAGTTTTACTTTTTGGTTTATAAACACTTTCAAAGTGTGTTTAATTAACATCACACTGTTGCTTTTATTAACAAAACGTGTCTCAAAATAAAAGTGATTGTTTTACTTTTGCTTCGACAAAATGGAATAAAAATAATCTAGATGCAGATTACCAAAGATTAGAATTGTGGAAGGTACTTGGGATTGAAATCTTTTTATTTGATCTCAGAAATGTCCCAGGCTCAAATGTCACTATTATTTTTCATATGTGCTCTAATCTTTTCAAAGATGTAAAAGAATTTATGCCAAGAAAAACATCAGAACTGCAGTCTACAAAACACACACACGCACACACACACACACACACACACACACACACACACACGGGCGCGTGTTATAAAGCATTTAAATCCAATAAAATCAGTATAGAAATGACCATTTCAGTGATTACAATGTGTCAGGGTAGATTCATCAGCTGTAATAAATGCACCACTCTGGTGAGGGGTGTTAATAATGGGGGAGGCTGTGCATGTGTGGGGGCAATGGGTGTGTGGGGAATCTCTGCACCTTCTCAATTTTGCTGTGAACTCCAAACGAGCCCCCACAATAAAGCCTACTAAAAATGAGCATCGCAAGATTAAGCTGGAGAGTCTCATCGTATAAAAGTCCGCTAATCCAGATGAAAAGTTCTTTGATGATGTTCCACTTGATAATGATGTAAATCTTAGAAATGTTATTATGTACATAAAAATAAGAATAAAAGCCAGTGAGATATGAGAACATTATTAGGTTTAACAATTAAAAAGTTAAAATATGTGTAATTAATCATCGATTTACCACACTTGCATGACCCATAGACCCTGAATGTATTTCTTTGTGCTGAGTTATTTGGCTGAACTGCTCATTTTGGTGCTCAGCTCCAGAATAGATGAAGATGATATTTCTAGTGTCATGTGTTACTACGGTTGTGTCATCTGCTTCAACTCTGAATTCCAAAGTTTTTAGAGGAAAGCGCACAGGGAGAGGTCACTGAGTGGGGGAATGGAAAAATGAGAGGCAGAAGCTCCCCCTGGCTTTGGGTTTTTAAGTAAATGCTTCATCGACCCTGAGTCAGTTCATCCTTCGGACCTGAGGTCTCACATGAAAAGTCACCTCCCTGATAAGACATAGCAGCCTGCCCTTCTATGTGAAACCTGTACATGCCATTCACCACCTTTGCAGCATCTACACAAATTCTCCTGGCCCGTTAGTTCAGTTTGTAGTGGATGATGGGACCCGAGATGTTCTAAGCATCTACGTGTCAGCACATTTGCTCTGAGTCTTTCAAGAAGTGGGACAAGGTTTTGGGCTGGACCTGTGCCAGGGCATATAGTCTTTAATGTTACTTACCTGATGCTGCTTCTCTTTCTGGGTCTTTATAGTATTAACGATTCTATGTAAGCAATAGCAGCTGAGTGATTCTGCCTAATGTGGGAGAAAATGGTTCAAGTTTATGGACTCTTGAAGCTTCTCACAACTAATTAAAAAAAATATTCCTTATGTGTTAATTTAAGAACCCCAAACCTCTGTTATGAATTCCCCAGACTTTTGCACTGCCCTGTTCCTTCCTCCAGCCTGTCAGGAATTCTGAATGAAAAACTTCAGGACTTGATGAAAACCCTTCTTTACTTACATTTAGTCTCCGAACCTTTTTATTGTGAATTTAAGAAATGTAAACACCTCTACAATCTTATAGCATTTTTTTTTTCAATTCCCAGGGCAGTAAGAATGTATGTGACTCAGACTTTGGAATCTTTCTAGATTTTTCAAAATGAAGTATTTAGGAATGTTGCTAGTGCAGAGTCACAGAGCCTGGCTTCATTCCTTCGTGACCCCGGCTGCAGTTTACAGTTTGCTGAGTAAATAAATGAATAGTAGTTAACAGGATTGCAAGAGTTGGAGGATATTTCATTGATGCATTGTTTCAAAGCACTTTAAATAAAATGTATTTTTAAAACTGCAAGTATGATTGAATTACTGAATTGATAAAATCTTTAGTGCAGAAGTGGAACTTAGAAACCAAAGGCTCTAAATGCTTTATTTTACAAACGGAGAACCTGAGAGAGAGAAGCTGAGCTTCGTGCTGTGATATGCTCAAGGCTGCCCTTGTTAAGGGCCCAAAGGGGTCTACCACCCATGTTCCTGGTTCCCTATCTTCTCTCCAACTGCAACGGACTGCTTTTTTCTTGTCAAGTCAGCAGGACCCAGTAGAGAAATTACAAAATTTTACTGATTTCGAGTGAATTAATTTGAAAGTGATCAATAGTGGTTCAAAAGTGAATCTGATACTTAAGTTAATTTACATTGGTCTCTTTCTGTTGGTTTTAACAAGATTTTACTATATTTGGCATTATTTTTGATATGTTTTTTTGCTAATAGCTAACCGATCTGTAAGTTCAGAAGAGGAGAGAATTAACTTGCTTATACCCTTTATTTGTAAGTTAAAGTGTATATCTAAATTTACGATAATATTTATGAAGTTTTGTAAGGTCAAATTTTTGTAAAAATAGAGTTTTGTGGTGACCAGGCTTTATATTTGGAAGCAAGAATGCCCTTCAGTATGAAGTGAAGACTGAAGTTCTGAAACGGGTTTAGCACTGAATTTCCACTTAATGTCAATGATTCAGGACACTGAGGGCCATTGAAACTTGGGAGTTTAGTTGCCTTTGAGTTATGTTTGGTACTATTTTTTGCCAAAGCTAAATTTGTAATATCAAGTTATTCGTGATACTCTATTTTCCATAGAGACATAAGTATTGCCTTTTATTTTTAATGTTACGACTTTGAAATACATCCAGGTTTACAAAAGTATTCCCAAATATTTTGAAGATTTCTAAGGGCAATTTTTTTTTTTTTTTTTTGGGTTACTTACAAACCACTTTGTTATTCCAAATCTGACTTGCAGGGTAGGGTGTGGACGGTGTAGACAATACTTCACACCCACATACCCTCTGGGTTTTTGCATTTCTTTGTGTTAGCAATCATGAATGCCCAACTTACTAGCATCTTTTTCATTCTTCTCAGGTAAACATATTACCAGAAATACAGCATCAGCTTTGCAGAAAGGAAGGATTATGTCAAATAATTAGAAGATTTCCAGGTAATCTTTCCTTTGTCTCCTTATGCATAAACATGAGAGCTAGGTAGCCTTCCTTAGCAGACACCAACTGGCAAGATGAGACCTCACATCAGCATATTAAGCTCCTTTGTCTGTCAATTCCACTATCACAAATCTACCAGGATCTACAAGGTTTTGCCATTGGAAAGGACTTGATAATAAGGAAAACAAGAATAACATTAATATTATTTCTTTCAGTTTTGTCTTCCGACTTTCCAGATGACTATTCCTTTCTTTTCTATGTGTTTGCCTTTAAAATAACTCCCATTTTATTTTACAAGCAATTATTATAGTACTTCCTAATTATGTAAAGCAAAGTTTTTAAAGAACATATTTCCTCATGATCGAGTGATTCTCATTATAACAAATGTGTTTCTTCTTTCTGAAATCCTTCCGATTTGTCTGTGTGTTTAAGACAGGATACTGAATGGCTAAATTGTGATTTGACAACATTAGAAATTTGAGGTAAAAATTACCATCTTGTTTTTTCATAAATTCTTGGATTGGAAAAAAACATCAGATGTTGTATAAGTCCTCACAGATAAAATTATAGCCTCCTTTAAAACCCATCAGCGAAAAGTTTCCTCAGATTTCTAGTTTAAAACCCATGTAATGTTTAACAACAGTTATGCTCCTAAAAAGTATTTTACATAGCTTTATTACTTTTTATTAGTGTGCCAGTGAAATCAGAAAACTGATATCTTAACCCATCAGCCTTTCTGTGGGGTTTCTGCTTCCACAACAAACATTAACTGTACTCGTACATTTCATTATAAAATTACAGTCTCTACTGTTATTTATGAAGGTTTAAAATAAAATAAAAATTAATCAGCAATTCAACTTTTAAATTTAGGACGCTCATCTAAAATGACAACTGCATAAACTGGGTTCTGTAGTTACTGTTTGATATCACAATCGGAGCTGCCTCCATAATTCTAAACTTGTTTTGCTTTTGTAAATGTCAGCTGGATGGCATTATGTTTTATGAAAAATATATTTTTGTGAGGAGGAAGTAAAATAATTATTTCCATTAACACGCTACTAATACATACCTAAAAACCAGTTAAGACAATTTGAAAAAAAATTGTTTACATTTTGAAGAGTGCCTACATATTTTTAAGTTTTTTTTATTGTTGTTGCTGCCATTAACGTTTCAAATGGCTGACCCAGAACATTCAGTTTCTTTAGCACTGGAGTCAGAATAGAATCACAAGAATGAACGTCCATTTATAGCCAAAAATGGATTACCAGTTAAAAAGATTTCCCAAACAGTTCTTAAATAAGTTTGTATTTTATATTTTGCTTCCACAAAATTATGACATTTTTTCTGTTTCTTTTGCTTTAAACATTTTTTTATTCTTAGTAACATTTATAAGTTGCAAATATATGTAGTACTTTCTCCACTCTGTCTAGTATGTCATTTTCTACTTATCTCCGTGACTAACGAGATAGTTTTATAGAATATATAGCCTTTTAGATGGAATTATTGCTCCTGCGTGTTTTCTTAGATGCATGGCTTTAAAAGAATTTATCTACAGCATTATTTTATGATTTGATCTCTTTAAGTAATAACTTGTTGTAGACATTTTCTATAAATATACACGATATAATTTAAAGTCAGTATTCACAAAATTAAAAACATTTTATTTGTTATGAATACTGAATATTTCACATTGGATAGAGGTTAGTAGCGACCTGTCATTCCTCTTTGTAGCGTCAGTCGGTACTGTTGCAAAGGTAATAAATACATCGTTTTATTTAAAACCAAAATGGCCCATGCCATTTTAAACTGTATTTTATTTGAAAGTAAGCAAAACACAAATTTTGCAGCCAGAGATTTTAGTTCTGTCAACTATTAGCTATGTGACTTAATTTCAGAGTGTTGGTTTTTTTGTTTTTTTAATCTTAAAGTGAAAATAATGAGGCCATTTCATAGATTAAATTTTTTAAAAAGTAGATTCCATAGGTATGTGTATATCTGTGTGTATAATTTGATTTGAAGAATAAAGAATATTATATATTATACCTAACACATAATGCTCAAAAACTGGGAACTGAATCATCCTAGATTTGAAAAATCAAACAACAGGCCTCTCAATACTTAATATTTATTCTCTTCAAATGATTGAGGTTTACTATAAATTTATGTTTCTGTTAAAAACTCTGAAGGGTGTGAGATTTCTTCCCACTTTCAAGTTCACAAGTCAGCTTGCCATAGCTTCATGGATGCTGGCAGAAGACATGAGACTCCTGGGTCAGAGACAAATGGCTCTATCATTTACAGCAACGGTAATGGGCAGACAATCAGAATTTGCCTTGGTTCACTGCATTTCAGTTCCCACAGGGTGATGTGAAGAGGGTAGGTGACACTTGTATACTTAGCGGTTTGTGGTTCAAGAGGAGCTAAGCTTTTTAATGGGCAGGGAGCATCCTGCCTTTTGCCCCAGAGGGAGACATTATTTGTGTAACACTGGATGGAATCCCTTCCTTGCTTTGGAGTGAGACACTATCTGTATACCTCAAAGCTATCTGCTTTATAAATGTATATGAAAAAATAGTTCAGAACAAAGATTGTCAGTGCCTCTCTTTGCAAAATATGCAGAAATGTAAAAGATTCATGGAGAAACGTCTCTAAATAGTTTCAGAGAAGAATACCTCACAGGTTGTAGCTCTGAAGCTTAATCAAGGTATACTTCTGAACAAGATTTAAAACCTTATTGTGCTTCAGTTTTCTTACCTACAAAAATATAGTGTTTGGCAATGATCAACAATGCTGAGATTCCATGATTCTCTGCATTTTCTCATACAGACGTCCTATCCCAGGTTTTACCTGAAGCAGCAGGCAGAGACAGGGACGCTGAGAAGTGAGGGATGACCACACTGGTAAACGTGGTTGGGACCCTGCAAGTGTGGCGGGACAGAGTTTGGGCCGGGGAGGAGGTGTGCTTGAAGACAACACATAAGACTAACACAGTCAGTTCCACTCCCAAGCTAAACAGAGTGTACCTGCCACCAGTCCCGTGGCTCACACTGAAAGGCACAAACAAATCCAGGGAATTTTTACTGGCTTACACAAGAATTTATTTTTATCTTGCCATTTAATGCTTTGCTTTTAAAAAAAAGTTTTATAAATGTTAGTTGGCTCAAACTTTTTGCTAATGTTTTGTGTGTTTTTTTTTTTTATTAAGTCTTGTTTTTTCATGAAAAGGATATCTTTTCCATATTTGAAATATAAGTACAAAGCAAAACATCAGAGAACTGTTTTATTTGGATTATGAGTTGTTTTTGTTCCCTTTTATGCAGCATCATCATCCAAGAAGTCAGGGTTAGGAGTAAGTCAAATTTTTGGCTATTACTCATTTTTTCCGGTAGTGTTAGCTCTGAGCACTGATTTTCACAGGAAGTTTGAAATGTACCAAAAGTTGTACTCAAAGGTAGCGTTTTGAACAGTTTAGGATCTATGTCATCATTTTCTTAGTAACATCTATGTGCATATAGAAACTAGAAAACAATAAATAATACCTTTTTTTGTATCTAAACAAGACTGGACTTTAAAAAATTATAGATCTTTACTACCAAATATAAAACATATCTTTAAAATAACATAATTAAAATTATTTTTAAACATTGACCAATAATAGCTACTTATCTTACATGGCACTGATGATCGTTTTTAATATCTCAGGTCTATAAATTCCTATTTATCATATGAAAGCAGTGAAATGTCAGGGAATCAGGTGGCCTAGCTTGAATTGAAATAAAACAACATGAAAATTGTCAATGCTTAATGCTATTTGAAGATTTTTATTGCTTTAATTTTTTACCTTCCCCTTTGCTGTAACTTGGAGGTATGTCTTCCTTCAAACAAGATTATGAGAAAAAGGACATTCCTAATGCTAAAGATAGGGGACTTATTTTTACAGGGTAATCAGGGAAAACTTTCCGAGAAGGCCAAAGTTTGCTTGTTCTCTGTGTTCTCAAATGCTGCCACCTATCTTTGTCTCCTGTATGTTTCCATCTTTCCAAAGACTTCCACATCCTGCCCGACACATGATTATATCCTTTATGCAAAAAATTATTTCTCCAAGCAGAATTCATCTCTTTAGGTAATAGCAGAAAGTAAGCTGATGGAACTAATGCAGACTAAATTACACCCTCACACTTCTCATAAGCCTCTTAAATGTATTTGCATTTTTACAAAAGAAGCTTGCAAGCCCAATGAAATACTAATTGGTAGAATTCTGGAAGTGCATTCAAATTCCTGGTTAGTTCGTCACCAAGCCATCCACCCCTAAAGCTTGGTGTATCCATTGACTAGTCTCCATCGGTAGGTGACCAGCCTACTTCCAAATCTACATTATCCCATTCTCAAGGATTGACCACATACTGGGACACAGAGATAGCCTCAACAAATATAAGAGGGTTGAAATCATACCAACCATATTCTCTGATCATAATGCTCTGAAACTAGGGATAACTGCAAAAAGAAAGCAGGAAGAACAAATACATGGAGATTAAACAATATGCTACTGAAGAATAACTGGGTCACAGAAGAAATAAAATGAGAGATCAAGCGATACATAGGAACTTATGATAATGATAGTACAAAATGTCAGAAATTTTAGGACACGGCAATAGCGGTCATAAGAGGAAAGTTCATATCATTACAGGCCTATCTCTAAAAACAAGAATAAGTCCAAATAAACAACCTAACACTTCATCTTAAACTAGAAAAGAAGAACAAATAAAGCCTAAAGTCAGCAGAAGGAAAGAAATCATCAAATTTAAAAAGAAGAATCATATGATCATACCAATAGCTGCAGAAAAAGCCTTTAACCAGATACAGTACACATTTATGATCAAAACTCTTAACACAATCAATATAGACAGAAAGTAACTTCACATAATAAAGGTCATATATGATGAGCTCTTAGCCAGCATTATATTTAATGGTGAAAAACTTTCCCTCTAAGATCAGGAACAAGGCAAGGCTGTCCACTATCACCACTGTTATTCAATATAACATTGGAAGTTCTAGCGAGTGCAGTCAGGCAAGAGAAAGATATAAAAGGCATCCAAATAGGAAACAAAGAATTCAAACTGTCACTATTTGCTGATGTCATGTTTCTCTATATCGAAAACCCTAAAGACTCCACAAGAACACTGCTAGAAACAATAAGCAAATACAGTAAAGTCTCTGGATACAAAATCAATGTTCAAAAATCCATAGCGTTCCTATACTCTAATAATGAAGCATCATAAAAAGAAGTGGAAAAAATAATTCCTTTTGCAATTGCAACAACAACAAAAAATAAAATACCTAGGAATAAATCTAACAAAGCATGTGAAAGACCTATATAATGAAAACTATAAGACCCTATTAAAAGAAACTGAAGAAGATACAAAGAAATGGAAAGAAATGCCATACTCTTGGATTAGAAGAATCAACATAGTTAAAATGACCATATTACCTAAAGCATTATACAGATTTAATGCAATCTCCATCAAAATCTCATTGGCATTTTTTAAAGAAATAGAACACAAAAAAATCATCAGATTTGTATAGAAGCACAAAATACCCCAAATTGCCAAAGCCATCCTGAGGAAAAAAAAAAATGAGGGCTGGAGGCATCACTCTGCCTGACTTTAAATTATACTATAAAGCGACTGTAATCAAAACAGCATGGTATTGACAGGAAAATAGACACAGACTAGTGAAACAGAATCAAGAGTCCAGCAGTAAACCCATATTTAGATGGGCAAGTAATTTTTGACAAAAACGCCAAAAGTATACAGTGGAGAAAGGAAAGCCTCTTCAATATAAATGGTGCCAGGAAAACTGGAAAGCCACCTTCAAAAGAATGAAACTAGATTGTTGTCTATCACCACACACCAAAATGAACTCAAAATGGATTAAGGTCCTGAATATAAGACCTGAAACAATAAAATGCATAGAAGAAAACATAGGAACTAAACTCAAGGACCTTGATTTTAAAAAGGACTTTATGACTTTCACCTCAAAGGCAAGGGAAGTAAGAGCAAATGAATGGGACTACATCAAACTAAAAAGCTTCTCAGCAAAAGAAACCTTCAACAAGGTAAAGAGACAACCAACCTAATGGGAAAATATATTTGCAAGCAACACCTCTGATAAGGGCCTAACATCCAAAATATACAAAGAACTCATATGACTCAATAACAACAAAAAACAAATGATTCAATCAAAAATGGGCAAAGGACCCGAACAGACACTTCTCCCTAGAGGACATACAAATGGCCAACAAATATATGAAGAGATGCTCAACATCACTAGTTATTAGGGTAATGCCAATCAAAACCACAATGGAATATCATCTCACACCTGATAGAATAGCTATAATGAACAGGACAAGCAATAACAAATGTTGGAGAGGATGAGGAGAAATAGAAACCCTCATACACTGCTGGTGGGACTGCAAACTGGTACAGCCACTATGGAAAACAGTATGGAGGTTCCTCAAAAAACTAAGAATTGGCCTACCATATGATGCAATAATTCCTCTACTGGGTATTTGAAAACTCATATCCAAAAAGGTATTTGCACATCGATGGTCATAGCAGCATTATTCACAGTGGCCAGGACATGGGAGCAACCAAAGTGTTTTATGATAGACGATTGGATAAAGAAGCTGTGGTTCATATACACAAAGGAATATTACTCAGCCATAAGAAGAGATGAAATACTGCCACTTATAGCAACATGGATGGACTTTGAAATAATCATAGTAAGCGAAATAAGCCAAAGAGAAAAGATTAAAAAATCACATGATATCATATATGTGGGATATAAACCTAAAAGCAACAGATGAATAGGACAAACACACAGAGTCCCATGGACATAGACAATGGATTAGTGGTTACAAGAAGGGAGCAGAGAAAGGAAAGAGGGAAAACAAACAAACAAACAAATATATAAAGAAGTCAACAGTAGGGTCATACATTACCAAATATGTTTTAAAGACATATATTTACATAGATGCACATATATGTTAATTTGCTTGGTATTTATAATATCTACATGAAGAAAATATCAATGTGATTTTTATTTTACTCAGGTATAGCAGCCAAGTTAGGTGAATTTTCCAGAATCACATCTAACAAGTGGTATCTCCACATAGACAGTATGACTCTGGAGCCTACTTAACCACTTGGCACTGCCCAACTCCTCAGGGTGACATTCAAGACCTCCCACTGGCTGAGGCGGTCCACACGTCTCCCTGGCCACTCATTATTCCCTAACGTAAGCCAAGCTCCTGTCACTGTCCCTTCAGCAGCACACTTCATTGCCCTCTCCTCTTCCTGCTTTTTCCTCAATAACCTCATTTTAATCCCATTTAAAACCTGATGACTTCAAGCTCCTCATTTCTATAAAGGCCTTTTCTCCAAATGCAGTCACCTTCTGAGTTCCTGCGTAGTTAGGCCTTCAACATGTGGATTTTGAGCGGGCCTAATTCCACCCATAACAGGCTCGGGTGGGGGAGGAAGCAGGGAACTGTGATGGGCAGTTCCTTCAGACCCATATGGAGAAGGGAGAACAAATCCCCAAAAGAAGAAAAAGCTGTTGACAAACAAAAACAACAGATGTCTTATTCAGATGTTTAATAAATATTTGATTAGTTATGTGATGAAAGCCCATGGCATTCTTCAGGAAGAACTAGTCCCCCCAGAAATTTCATTTAAGTCAGAGAATATTTATCTTTCCTTCTCTTCAGCACCGAGAGCTCGACACTGTTTACTGGCGACCACAGTGCCCTTCTGTCTACATGTGGATTTGGGCCATGCTTCGTTCCTGCTTTCTGCTTTGAACTCCAGTTCTCACATGTGCTCGGAACTTGTCTCTGCACTCCAGAGCTAGCTAATCTGATCCATTAGTTAGTGCTGCTATACTTTTGTCTCTCAAATGTACATTTTTTTCCACCAAAATATATACTTAAGTGCAAATGACTAATTCTATTGGTAAGAAATTAGACACCGTTGTACACCAGTCTGAACCTCATGGAAAGTGTGGAATTCTGCAAATGCAGCTCTCACCTATACAGCCCGACCTATTCCTAAAATTCACCCTTCTGTCTGTGAACTATAAATCTCAAAGGTAATTAAGCATAACCAGAATCAAATGAAGATTTGGGGAAAATAATAGCTTTACTTCATTGCTTTGAAAATGGAAAAGTCTGCTGCCTGTTATATATGACCTGTCAATTGGAAACTACATAATTCTTTCCTGATAATTCTGAAAACTTAAGAAGCAGTCTTGTCAATGTGCCTGGGACATACACTGTGTAGTGCTTGATGGGTGGCCACTGGCAAGATGGGAGAGAATGTCAGTAATGTCTGTGGGTGAGTGTGTGAGCTTCAGGGGACTCACTTTGTATTGTCTTTGGGAGACGTTAGACCAAGCTCGCTGACCCAAAGGTGTCTCTTACTCTCGTGTTGCTCAGGACTTCCTACTTTGCATATTTGGCATCAGACCAGTTTTAAAGGGACAACATGTTCATTTTCCAGTAGACATTTGGTAGCTCGTTAATGTCTCTGAAGTTGTACTAAAGACTAACTAGCTGGGAGCTAATTCATCCATCTGTTCTCTGTAGGCCAAGTTTAAAAGGTCTTGACCCTTGAAAGTTGAACTGGTTTGATAAAAAATTTACATTTCTGGCTTATGACCTCTGTCCCTCATGCCATCATATGCCATCATATAGATATATTTATTTATTTCACTTAAAGACTTTGTCATCTTGTTCCAAACACTGTTACACACTAGGGGCAACGGAGCTCAGCAAACTTATAATAATTTGATTCTGACTATTCATTCTGATTTTCAGTAGGCCATAAAGAAAGAGTGATATTCACTTTTGTTGTCTAACTCTTTCCAGTAGGTGCTTGTTACTTATTTCAGTGATAAACATAGGCAGGTAGCACTGCATCTAAACAATGCCAAAGCAACTTGTTACAGCAGTGAAACTGGATTGCATAATAAAAACTTTCATTTGCATTACATAATAAAATTCAGTAAACTATATCTGAACTTCATGATTTGGTTATCCTGTTTACCCGGACTACATCTATTAATCAATAATTTATTTCTAGCTATGTGTAGACACACACATTTCATGACTCAGAATGTAGCCTGCTAAAATAAACTACACTATATTTGCATTTTCTTCAACAAATACATCACCCAAGCAGTGATCGTGACATTTTCCCTATACCAATTTTTCCTCAGCCACTGTTTTTACAACAGAAATATTAACAGTGAGTTTGGAGTCTTGATAAGGTGCCTAAAAAACAGAACTTGCTTCAAAACAGATGAAAAGTTCTTACGGAAGTTGCCAAACTTTTTGTATTTTTAAAGAACTTGAGGGCTGCATTACTTAAAGATTACAAGAGCTGAGTCAAGATGGGCATGGAACAAAATCAGTTTCTGGGATTTAGCTGCTGAAGTGGTGAAAACTCATCTTGACACTTACATAGTTGTTAGGTTTTGTGAGTAAACCCAATAAGCTAATGAGAACTATACTCTAATTTTGATTAGTTTGCTTATACATTTAAAAAATCTAATATTTATGTACATATGTATTATACAGAGAGAGTGCTCAGTGTTGAGGGTTACACAGTGTTGACCTTGAAGATAATTTCTATCCCAGTTTCCTTCAAGTGGTAAAGATATTGAACAACAACAACAAAAAACACTTAAAAATGTTATGACAGAGAAAGTGTTCATAAGTTTGTGGTGCTCAAGGCTTTGTTCATTCATTTACATGGAAGTTCAGGGCCATGAAACGACTTTTGACTTGCAAAGTATCATCAATATTAGAAAATAAAAGCCCGCTAGAGCGATGCATTAATTCTAACGTACACAACTTCATAAAGTGTATGTTATATAACATTATGGATGGGAAGATGATGCTTGCTATGACTAGTCTTGCTATGAACTTCTCATTGTCACTATAACAATTAATAATATAGTTTATTAAGACCAACACATTAGCTGGGTCAATTTAGTGTCTTCCGCTCTGACACATTCTGTCGAAAAATATATTGATAAAGACTCCCAATGAGAGTTGCAGCAAACTATAAACAAAGGGAAATACCTTCATTTTCCTAAATAGAATCTTGGAGTCCTTCATTTGCAGTGGAAGTTGTGATTAGAAAAGTTACACCTCTTGAATGAATAGGGCAACTTTGGAAGATGTTTTACTCTTTGATGATGAGTTGGGTGTGCTTCTGTCTGGGAAAGAAACAGACTCTTTTATAGTAAACTCCAGTCAAATCCTGTGATTCATTCCATCAATAACTTTTGAGACTGTTTTGTTTAAACTTCTCAGCACCATCTAATGGTAACATGTGGAACTTTCTCTTTTCTTAAGTCTTTTTAGTTAATGACATCATGGACTGGTAGCAGCAATGATCCCAGTGTTGATAGTCATTTCACAAGAAAATGTGTAGGATATAAAAGGGTCAGCTTACTCCCCAAAGGACAAAAGTAGGTAATTCGTCCACATTAGCTGAAAAGGCCTTTTGAAAGTCCATCTTGCCTCACTCATTTCTAAGCACCTGTAGGAAAGTATGTGCTGATAAGATTTCTAACAATAGGTTAGAAGAAATCTAACTTTTCACCTAGTGTAGGCAAGAGTGAGGAATCCTACGGTCCAAGTATGAGACCTGAATTCTAGTTCCACACAGCTACTAACTAAATTACATTATATTTAGCCCATGTGTGCCTCTTTTCAAGACTCGTAAAATAGGAACAATTGTACTGAATATTCCTTCCTCATAGGGTTGTCATAAAAATGCTTTATAAAAACATGTATTACACATCTAACAAATAAGGCATTGCTTCCATATTACTCAAGATATCCATGAATACATTTGGAGAAAAAATTAAATGAGGTTTTCTGCTTTCCACTTTGATGTAAACCTGTCACAACAATATATTGGTTTTTTTGGAGACATTCTGATATGGCAACAAATAGGAAAATATTGCTTAGAGTTAGAGGTCGAGTACAGACAGTCATCAATCAGAATTAGTATGAGTTTTGGGTTCCTTTTATAGATAATTAGAGTGAGGCTCCATGTTTTATGTCACAGGTTATTTTATAGATATTTTTCCCTAAATAATAAGAGGTAATGTTAATTTTTGCTTATTGTTTGTCAGACACTGGGTCCTGCATTTACATACTTATTCTTCAACCCTCAGTAACCATCTATGGGGCAGACACTGTCTGTCATGTCTTCTTAAATAAAGCAATGGAAGCTCTGAGAACCTCTGGGCTAAATAGCTAAACAGAAGCAGATCCATATCTCAAGTAGTATACTACACACCACTGTACTATATTTAAATCCATCTTACAATGCAAGAAAATAAGAAAGGGGCTATTTAAGAAAACCAAATAGCAAGGCCCCTGATGCGAAATGGAGCTGGTTTACTCATTTTAAATTTGTTATTGTTGTTACTGTTATTTCATCAGCTAAAGTAATTCCTCTAATTTCTTATTTATCACAATATTTACATATAAGCAGATGTTAAGTGAATTTGCTGCAGGCAGGAGATTGTTTGTCTTTGTTTTGTTTTGTTCTAGACGTTCAGGGAACTTGGTAGCAGAAGGGAAATAGCAGTCCTGGGCAGCTGGAGCTCAGGCCCTCAGTGCTCACTGGTACTCTCTCTTTCCTTCCCTCTGTTACACCTTTTCTGATGTGTCCACTTCTGCCTCTGCTCCCCAAACCATCTACGACCTCTCTAGGTGAAGTAGAAAACTCACCATGACAAACCTCATGCTGCAGGCATATGTCTGAGGTGAGGGGGACTCAGATGTGGGTGTAGCCACCGGCCTTAGGTCTGGGTGTCTGTAATGATAGTGACCACCTTGGGCCACTAGCAAGGTCCAAGAATTAGTTGTCTTGGCATTTTGAAGCTGCTCTTCTGAGCTTCATGGAGGGGTTTTACAGTTCACGGATCGTGCAGCCAAACTGGTTTATAAAGCCCCAATTTGGGGATATGGGTTAATAAATATAAATAGAATCAAGTTATGTTTTGTGGAAAACACATGATTTCTTTGGAACTAATGGTTTTCTAAATTGTTTTCGGAATGAGTAATTGCTTTGACCTGGTCGCACATCTTCTGTTGGATAGTGGCTAGGTGCAGACCAGGCCAGGCTGCGTACGTGGGAATCCCATCTTGTCCATTTAATAGCCCAGTGTCCTTGGGCAGGTTTCTTACCTTCTCTGTGCTTCAGTTTTCTGTCTGCAATTTAAGATGATAATGACTCTGTTTCCTAGGATTGCTGAGACAGTAAGTTTAATTAATACATTTAAAGTATTTGGAACAATATGTGATAATGGAAGGAAATTTAATTTTGGGTGGTGAACACACAGTGTATATACATATGACATTATTGAATTGTATACTTGAAACCTATATAATTGTATTAATCAATGTCACCCCAATAAATTTAATTTAAAAAATTTAATTAAAATAATTTTGTGATCAATTGTGTATTAAATCTATTTTAAAAATGAAAGACAACAATAATTAAAAAATAAAGTACTTGGAACAAGTGTGCAATCCACAATAAGTATTATGATTATTACTTCCATAAGTATTTCCATAAATATCAGTTGATAATTATTAACTACTATGTTTATCTAGTTTGATGAGACCCATATTTTTTAAAAATCACTACCCTAAGAATAAAACCGAGATCTTGAATGGTCACAAAAACATTTCTTTGTTTTCAGCTACACTCACTATCTTCAGATGCTTTCCTTTCCAAATCCACTTCCAAACACTTTGGAGTCATCTGTAAACAAACTTCTTATTCCTAAAAGACCCAATGGTCTCTTTTTATAACAAATATATTTATTGATCGCTGGTTGATTGGGAAAGAAATATCTATAACTTGTCTAAATACATTATTTCAACAAACTAGTATAATGCCCTAGCTCTAATATAAAGGACAGATGAAAGAAAATAATTTCATTAAAATTTGTAATTCAACATGAAAGACTTTGGACATAATGACACCATATGGGTAATTAAATAGTCAAATACTCCCTCTTATATTTAGAGTCACCACGAATGTGACACATACAAATTCAGATTGGTGCGGTTGTATTGTTAGGAAACTAAGATTCCATGGGTCTCATTGCTGTTGGCAGTGTTTCTTTCCAAAATGGGAAACAACTCTTGAAAAAGTCACAAACGAAGTATAGTGTTTCCTTGCCTAACCACGGAATTGCATTCCTGCAAAATTCAGTGTGTATTCAAACTGATTAAAATGCTTGGAGCTTATATCTAAAATGAAGTCAAGCTCTAGGTTCTAATAATCACCAACAGGCTTTTCGTTTTCATCAGTGTCCAGTGAGACATTCGAAAGTGCTGTGGGATGAGGGAGAATTTGTTGTTGTGCCCAGAATGATAGTTAGCTTAGGAACAACTGCTGCAGCATGCACGATGGACCAGTGAGAATGAGCACCCAACTAGTCAAGCAGATGCGGGACTTTCCATCTCACGAATGCATTCCAAGTTAACACCAGCTTTATACTACACAAAGCAGAGATCTGGCATTTATGACACTCATGATTAAATTTCTATAGCATTCCTAACCATAGTGATGCCCTCAAATGCCCTCTTTGTTTTAGAGGGTCTGTCCTGTTTGCTCATGGATGCAGTCCTCTCTTGATAACATGGCCAGAATTTGCTCCACTTCTGCTCTGGTGCCCTGTGGTCACCTGCTGATGTACCCCACTGGTCATGCCACTAAAGGTGCTCTGCCACAGGAGCTCCAAGTGGCAACAGCTGCTACTGCTATGCTTGGCATTGTGTGTGTGTTAAGGTGCCATGCCCGGTGTCAGAGACTAAGGTTCATGCCGTGCCTGTTTCTCCTCTGGCTGCTACTGAAACTATTGGTGCCACCATGGCCCATTGTACCAGTCACTGTCTTGTCTGTGGGCTGGAAGTCTCTTGGTGTTCTCAGAAGCCTGAATAAGTCAAAACTAAATTGATTTGGTAATAAAAGATCGGTAGTCAAAGTCCTTCTTTAGGCTATAATCTTTTTCTATTGCATGTAACTTTATACTCTCAATCTCTCACAATTTGAAAAAAATAATCTACATATACTTAGTGGTATTGTTTTAATGTCCTACCTAAAACCAAGAGTGGAAGAGAGACCGTGGAATACAGGAGCAACATACTAAAGACTGCTCTTCTCTCTCATGTCATCCTGTTAGCCATGGACTTCTCTCTCCAGTGTCTCTGTTTCCTTAGAATATACACTCCTTTCTGTTAGCCTCACCCGTAGTTCTTCTAGTCAAGGACAGACGTGGTGAACTCCTAAATGATAACAGATTAGTTTCACACTAAAACTCCATTACTCTGGTAAATCATAACCAGGTAGCATTCTTGTCCTCTATCATTGAATATAGTGTTTAAAACAACAACAGTAACAAAAAAGGAAGGTGTCTTTTTCTATTTTTTATTTTGGGGGGAGTTGTGGTGGTGGTGTTTAGTATCGTTGAGTTCAAACAATGTCATGGCTGGAACTAAAATATTTCTCTTGTACAAAGTATGAAAACAGGGCTGTATTTATCTTTAAGATATAAAGCCATAATTATTTATAACCTCGTGTTCCATATATTGCAGATGCAGAAAGTTTACTTTGAATCTAAATATGGAATGCATGGTTAACTAAACTGGTTATGCCTAATTTATTTTTTCAGTTCAGTATTTTGAAATATTTGTTTCTAGATTCCTTCTCTCAGGCCTGCGTAGTTGGTCAGTCAACAGCCAATTTTAGAAGAGCCTGTGTCATTTAAGGGAAAGAACTTTCAACTATATTCATGGCGAACTATAAAAAGCAAAGATACCACCCACAAAGTGGTATTTAACATTTTCCAGTTACATGATTTATCAGTAAATCTACACATGTGTTGTGCCGAGAGCAAAATGAGCAAGGTGCCAGGTGTACTTACTCAAAGTTTTTAATTAAGGGAAATTTTAGCTATCAGACAGATTTTAGTAGGATATTTTGCTGTTTATAAGCTATTGAAACAACATTTTTAAACTTGTGGGTGAAAAGTCCTTAATTAGATAGAATATGGTTCATGGTGGGGGATGAAGAGCAAAACTAAAAACAACAAACAACAAAAAAACACAAACAAACCCAGAAAAACTAGTTTCACATCAATTTTGAAAATATCTAGTCAGAAATATGTGCCCTAATATCAATTCAAGCTCCTGGGACTAATGGATGCTGTGAATATTTTAAGTGATTTGGTAATTGAAAGACAGAGTCGGGGATCAAAGAAAATGCGGAGTCCAGAGCAACATTCTCTGAGCAGTCAGCAGAAGTAGCCAGTTGGAGGTTAGATGAGTAGTTTCAAGTGTATTTTTGCTGAAAACCTGAATTGCAAACCATTTGATGGGTAACGGTGGTCAAGGAGTTTTGTGACTTTTCACTCCAGATCCATGAAATTGAATGAACACCCTCGAGTTTGACTCTTCTAATAAAAACTGCATGTATGTTTTTCTTTAAATCTGACTTTGTTTGACTGCCAGTGGCTCCCCCTTCCCTCACCATTAAGTGCCCCAGCTGCCAACTGAGGCAATTGGACCTGACCCCAGCTGCAGGTGATTGAGCTGGGCATGGCAGGGGACTGGGTCAAAAATGGGCCCTTTGAGAGAATGCTTTGGTATTACGCAAACACGTAAAAAAAAAATTGAAACCTCCTCCAACTACAGGTCTGACTCAAAAAGCATCGAGGAATAGTTTAAGAATCTTTTTATTTTTGAGGCAAGGCAGGTTGGAGACAAAATGTTAGCAAAGGCATAATTAGCCCTTTCAACACACAATGAAATTTCTGCCAAATTCTGTTTTTATAAACCCCTTTGCTCCTTAAGTTACTCCTTCTAGCTTACTAAAACACCATCCTGTGCAGCCTTTCTCCTCATTGGTCTCTTTATTCACTCTCTTTTCTCCAACATAATGATGTAGATTAAAAAAATAAAGTTAGACAGAAAAAGTTGAAAATCACATGATATCACTTATATGTGGGATGTCAACTTAAAAGCAACAAATGAACAGGACAAACAAACAGAGACTCATGGACACGGACAATGGACTAGTGGTAACCAGAGGGGAGGGAAGAAGGGAGAAGAGGGAGGTAGATGGGGTAAAGGGGGTCAAATATATGAAATCTAACTATGGGAGGTGAACACACAGTGTAAATATATATATATATGTGCTTTATTGTTAAAATATACAGCTGAAACTTATTGGATTTTGTTAACCAATGTTACCATAAAAAATTAACTAATAAATTTTTAAAAATCAATTTATTCCTATTATTCAAGGAACGTAACAGAGACTTGGGTCCCAAATAGGTATGTATCATTTTTTATTGGAAAAGGAACTAGCTTGAATTCTTTCCACTGCTTAGATTCTAAGCTTCTTAATTCAGTTCCTACTGGCTAGGTCTATAGAGTTAAACTGTAGCAGAGACTTTAAGCAGTTAACTCATGACTTTGAACCCCTGACAGATGCCAGAGCTCAGAGGATTATTTTGAGCGATGACTACACCTCCCTAATTAATTGGAAATGACTGGGACATTATTAGGTGCCACAAAATTGTTTTCCCTAAGACATTTGATGTATTTGGTAAGAAAGAGCAAGATATAAATGACTTGTTATCCATCATCCACCTATTTAAAGGCATTTAAAAAGTTCACTCAGGGACATGCAAATAAGTATTGTTAATTGAGATGATGTTCTGAAGTCAAAACAGTAAAGCTGGGTTATAGTATATTAAGTCCTTGAGAAATAATTTGTATACATGCATATATAATAATTTATATACATATGGCATCTTGGTCCTACAGAAGATGAGAGATATATGAAAAAAATATGAAGAATATCCTTATAGAAAACAATCATTTGAATGTAATATTCTAGTCTAAATTCTACCTGGAGAAGAGATGGATTAACTTCAGAGCTTAAAATCCAGACAAGAATAAGAAAAAAGAAATTCAAAATTTTAATAATCTAACATCTTTAAAGACTAACAATTATTTATCACTTTAGCTGTGAAGGCCTCTCCCACTCTGGCTCAACTGATTAGTTAATTCTTAAGTCATTTACAAGATATAAAACAGGCCCTGAGCAGTCCCTGAGCAGGGATTGGCTTACATGGCTAAGGTCGAAAACTGAGGCACCGTTTCAGAGACTCTTTCAGGTTCTGTCTGGCTTCTGATGTCACCCTTTGTGTCTTCATCTAGTAGAAGTGGACTCTCGTATTATACTCTCTCTCAGCCAAACCTGGCCTCCACAGCCTCCAATCACATCACTGGTCAATTGGAGAGAAAGAACGTGAAGACAGAATGGTTCCACAGCAATGTGCTTGCTCAGTGCCCTAATGAAAAATCCCTTCTAACATAGTTCCATGTTCCTGACCTATTTCTAGTATTTGGATTCTGGCCCTCATTAGATTTCATTTTGGCAATTGGCTCTGATTTTTGCATGCTCTATATTTTTGCCTCACTCTCAGGGTCAGATAGTATGAAAATCTTGATAATTTAAATATGTACTTGGTTCATTTATAATACAAATAATATCAATGTAAAGAAATGGATTGACAATAATACCATATGTACTTTATTATATCAAAAAATAGAGTAGAAACTGAAGATTGAGTTGGTTTGTGAAGTTGCTGTTGAAGAAGAGAGTTGTTAATGCATGGTTTTATTTCAGATAGGAGCAATGACCCTCGACGTTTGTGTCTTACATTTAAATTAGAATTGACTTCAATATACTTACAAAGGATTTGGAATCGCTGTTAGAATTCTACTGTCATTAATTATTCTGAAGTAATTGATACAATAATATTTCATGATTTACTCCAGAAAATGTTTCTGAGAAAGAAGTTTAATGTTAACGAAGGGATTAACTTGTTTTCATGGTGAGTGGGCTAAGACAGCTATTCTATTATCCTATTTGTGGTACTCTGTATTAATATTTGTTGGAGATTGTGTTTCAGATTGTTATTAATGATGCTCATTAATTTATACTGAATTATTCATCTATGGTTTTGCTGTAGTTAGGCTTTTTTTCCCCCCTTTTCTTTTCCTCTGGAAAATTCATGCAGAAAAACATCAAAGCAAAATTAAGCTGCCACAAAGGAATAAAACTATCTTTCATGCTGTTTGGTCATTGCAGGGAAATCATAGCGGCAAGAAAATTGAAGTAGTAGTCTAGACACAACTTTTCTTACCAAGGAAAATGAGCAGAATTCAAGCTTCTTATGTTGTCACGGTCAAAACATAGAGCAGTCCATGAGGAAAATTGTTTGTGCAGAATTGCATGACTTTGACACTTCCGCTGGAAAAGAGCAGAAGGGAGAACATTTGCGGCTCGCGTTACTGAGTGCTCAATAAGCATTTGATTGATTGATTGGTTAGTTGGTGGGAACTTCACACGGTGACTACCCGTTTAAAGAACTTTGCTCTGTGATTGATCTGGTCGTTGTTATATGTCAAATCGTGTTTCCACTTACATCAAGACATGGGCCACTTCTCATTTCCTATGAGAAAAAAGTAGAAGTTCTTCTTTTCCCCCAAAAAATACTTGATTGAAATACTGTGCTATTTTGATTTGTGGTTTGGTGTACCCTTATATGGTAACAGTATATGAAATATTTTCTGAAACTATAGATAGTAAACCATGTATTTAATAACATAATAATGTCAGGAAGGAGTTTTGAGTTCCCTGGCTTAAGACTAGAACTATGTACTAATAATGCCTTTAAACCTTTGATGTCTCCATTCCCTCAAAGATACTCTTTGGCCAATGCCACTGTATAAAATGAAAGTAAAATTTTATTAAGGAATTGATGTGTTTGGAGTATATAGATCCAAATTACATTATTTAAGTTCACGTATAGGTCTGAAATGGTTCAGAGAGTTTTGTCCACGTGTCATAAATCTGTTGACTAAGAGCTAGTTCTGTTTAAATTTGTGTTGGTTGCTTGCAAAGAAGGCTTTTCCTGAATAAAATAGAAATGAACAGACTTAAACGTTGCAGAATCTGGGTCAGTCCCAGGCTTACGCTCTCCACAGAGACTTAGCTTTAATACAGAACTTCTTTAAATAAGTGAAACAAAACAGGAAATAAATTGCTTTCCTGGGATATCACACTGCTAAACTTGAGGAAAGTCACCAAAAACGGAGTGTGTCTTTACAGACTATTTTCAGTAAAAATGTTGTCTCCACATTCATTCTTCTCCCATATACGTTCTGCCTTGTTCTTAAGAGGCTAATGGGAAATGTCAGATGTTTTCTTACATAAAAGAGGATTTAATAGATTAGACTTTATTTGATAGTCAGCAGTGGTGAGAACCCCTAAGTGTTGAAAAAACTCAAAAGGAGTAACATTTTAGTTATACTTGGCAGTTTCTAAAGTAAGAAACAGATTTTCTAGGCTATAGAAAAGGATTACTGAACTATCACTACTAGTTGCTATTTAATATTTGTTGAGTGTTTAGTATATGTCGAGTGCTGTGCAAAGCACTTAAAAAATTTCATATTTGGTTCTGTTAGAATCCATTTGAGGTAAGTTCTTATTATTACTATTATTCTCATTTTCTAGGTAAAAAATACTGAACTTAAGGAATTAGTTCATGGTCTTACCTAAGAAATCCGTTAATAGACAGGAATTAGGATTTTAAAGACAAATGTTACTTTGAAAATTATTTATAAAATATTTTTGAAGGAAAACTGATTAGTCACTATATTACATACAATGTACTAGACAAATTAGAACGTGTCTTTCTTGGTTTTACCCATGTCTTGTCAGGATCCGATTCAGTTTGCTTGGTAAAGCAAATGACACATGGGCCCCAAATCCCTTCCTTACAGCCTTTCTCTTGGCTGGCTGCTCGTGACCTTTAGGTCATTCGTAGCATATATTGAAAATTATAGCAAGACTTTTCACCTAAGATTGAAGTCATTTAATTGTAAAAGAACTTCAAAATTATTTAGTTATTCATTTGGCAAATATTTGTTTATTTTTCCTTGCTGCTATGCTTTTTTCATCAGCATGCAAAAAAGGAAACAGATTCAGGAGTGAAAGTATTTGTTCCTTTTTAGGAATTGGCAGAACGTGGGGTGTGCTTCTGTGGGGTGTGCTTCCGTGGGGTGTGCTTTTCCAAGCATTATGCTAAACACTCATTGAGTGATTTCAAGAACATCCCTTGTATTATTCAGGATTCGCCAGGGAAACAAAACAAATGATATAAATATATAGCTGTCCATATAAAGATTTATTATAAAGTATCGGCTCACACAGTGACAAAGGCTGAGAAGTCCCATGATCTGTTGTCAGCACGTCGGACCCAGGAAAGCCAGTTGTATGGTTTGAGGGCTTGAGATCCAGGGAGCCACAGTTAGAATCTGGTCTGAAGGCCTGGAAGCGAGGAGCCATGAGAAGAGATTGGAGTCTCAACTCAGTTAATCAGAAAGCAAATTTAAACTTTGTCTTTTTGTTCTATTCAGGCCCTCAAAGTGTTAGTTAATAACATTGGGATGAGCTATCTGCTTTACTCAGTCCATTAATTCACGTGCTAATCTCTTCCAGACACATTCTCACAGACACCCCAGAAGTCATGTCTAAGCAGCTCTCTAGACCTACCTTAGTCCCGTCGAGCTGACATAAAAAATTGGCCATCACACTGTGTTGTCATTTTTATTCACAGACATTCTAGCCACGGGGACCTTCTCTCACAGGTAGTATGTTTATGCACTTTCTTGCTTCCCTCCAATAATGCCATAGTGTAGTAAGGAAACCTTTATGAAGTCGACAATATTTGATCAATATTCAACCAATTTTTACCTAATAAAAGCCAATTTCATGGTTTAGTCTAAGGCATCCCCTGCTGCCATGTACAAATGCTCTTATTTGGGGTCAAAGCTGGCATTATTCCTCTCTCAGTCACTCTTTCTGTATATGCCCCTGTTACTGAGCAAGGACTCACTGCAAGATGCCCACAGGAGCCCATACCATTGCACCAGCTTGGGAGAAAAGAAAAAACAACTTTATTGCAAAGTTGACCTACAAGGAAGCAGGTGGAAGAGTGCAAGTCTGTCTCTCTGATTCAGGGTTTGGAGGGACATTTAAAATGTTGAGCTGAATAGGTTGGTATGTAGACATTGGAGGGCTTTGGAACTTGGCCATTTATGGTGAAATGTGGTAAGGGGCTTCAGCACCAAATATTCCTGGACAGTGAACCCTTCTCTTCTGAAAGAGTTCTGGCACTCAGGTTCTGGTCATGTTCCAGTCCTTTGGTTCCATGAAGAGGCAAAACTATGGTTCCGAATATTGTTGGAGGTCAAAGTTCTCTCCTCTGCACATGTTTCAGCTGCAGAACTTATGGTTTTGTTCTGTTGTCTCTGAAAAACAACTCAGTGTCTTGTCAGAAACAGGATATGGCCAGTTTGAGCTGGATGGACAGTTACACAAATACACACATATCCTATAATTGTTTCTCCAGGATATGTGACTAGTAAGGAGAAAACGAAGGCCAAACTTGAATATTCCAAGTGTAGGGCTTATGCTGGATATTCTCCATTTGCCCCTCCACATTCACTCTAGACCCCTCCCTGGGGAAGTCTCCTCCATGGACAGCATCAAGGCTCCCTTATCTCCTGACTTCTGGCAGGAGATCAGAACTCAGGGGGAGAGAACTTTGGGATCTTTATCCTCTGGTTCCTTTCCTGCTGGACTCTGGCTTGGAGTGCCTCTGCTCCTCTACCTGTGGACATAGCTTCTGCTCTCACAGCTGTGCCTTCTGTTTAGTTCTGTAATGGAACTCCTCCTGGACAAAGGGTACCTTTGGGGGCAATCTGAACTCTGGCCTTGGTACCACTGGGGACTCTCGGTTCTTTTCACCAATGTGGAAAGAGTTCTATCTCAGTGAGATTTATGAGAAGTAAAGTTTGTTAAAGGCACGTTTTGAGGTAGAAGTGGGCCACGCCTAAATAGGCAGCTAAACGTGTGATTAGAATGCACTCCAAATGAAGAGTGGGTTACAGCGAAGAGGGCTGTAACCACAGAGGATGGCCATGACCGGGTGTTTCAAAGGCTTTCCTAGGTGACTGGCATGTGAGGTCATTCTGTTTGACATTGGCTGTTACATAACTCCTGGCCTACTGTGCATGCACTTTCCCAGGTTTCAGTCTGTTATAATTAGATTCACGAACTTCTGGGCATAGGCATGCTATTAGGATGATGTTTTAACAAGACTGAGGTGAAGAGAGGGTTAGAACAGTCCTTACTGCACAGGCATCTGTGGCCAGACTAAACCAGCTATAGGTTTATGCCCTTTGTCTCCAGTCCTTTGTCTCTCAGGGTACAGGAGTGATTTTTAAATACAAAATCTGTGTTCTTTGGGTGGTCTTTGGGCTGGGCCTTCGCTCCTATTCGCCATCACTCATGTCTGTCTAACCACCTAACAGTAAGAACTTACATTTTGTCAGCCACGGGGAACTTTACTATCTATTGTTGTTTTTCCTTAACTCTGCCCTTGTGTTTGTTTGCTAACAGTCCCTTGGTTAATCGTCCCTTGGTTAATAGTCTCTTCAGTTACCCCTTTTACTCTGCCATCCATCCATTTTCACCCAGGACCCAGACAGAGACTTATTTCCTGGCTATGACTTTGGTTTATGCATATATTAATTTATATTTGCTGTACTCATAAATTCTGAGGATATATTTGCACAGAGTTTATGTTTGTAGGCTAAAAACTAAGACTTGTGGACGTCCTCAGGCAAGAACAACAATTAATACCTCTATAAATGGTATTTATTTACACTTCTAATCTCAAAAGTAATTGTTAATTATTAATTAAAGCCTTTTATCTTCACTGGAAGTTTTAAAATAAGAAAATGCTGGCTAAGTTTCGCTTCCTAAAATGAAAAGCAAGACAATATTCAAACATTTATAAAATATGCTTACAGTTTCACTATTACTTTCCTGTTAATTATTACCTATGGGGCAAAATATTAAATCAAATACGATATAAATCTGGCAATTAATCTTTGCTAGTACAAATGTTTGGTCTTTGCTTGTGATGTGTATAATTATATGCCACATAGAACAGAAAAATAAATAGCCAATAAATATTTTAAAACATTGGAATATCATTTTGTTCTAACTGCATGTTTGCTTAACCCATCTTCCTCCTTCCTCCTCCAAAAAACTAGTTTATTGCTAGAATAAACATTTGCTGAGCACTTGTTATGTGTCAGTATTGTGTTCAATGATGTGGGGCAATCAGGAAATTCATGGGGAATCACATTCTAGATTCTCGAAGACTCCTTGGCTATGTCACACAGGCATTAAGTACTGGTTGGTAAGAATTGAAATGACAATGCAGGTCTTATGGTCCTGGTTTAATCTTCTTTTTCATAAAACTGCACCATAGTCAGCAGGTACACTCAGTGTCTGGCCAACTGGTATTAGAAGAGAGCAGTCTTATGTATCCCTAAAAAATTGTTCATTTTTACCCTGGTTAAGAGGTAGCATTACAGTCATCAGAGCTCTTTAAAATAAGCTAAGAGTAGTCAGTAAATAAACATTCACACACTTTTCATCTGTATATGATATCCATTCACTCCTCTTAGTGTGGCATAGGAACACCCTACAGACATGTGCTAGGTGCCCCATGTTTGATGACTTTCTGAAAATGAATATGTGTCATCAATACGTGTTAATGAATTTCAAGGCCCTTGAAGACTGTATTATAAAAACTCATCTCTCAAGTGTTTTCCAAAAACAAAACCTAGTTTTGGCATTGTTTATAGGAGATTTTCAGGCTTTTGGGGCTCAAGAGAGAAGGGACATGGAATATTAAAACAGTGGATTAGACTGATTTATTGAGAGTCCTTGATAGATAAGCCAAATGAAAGATATCACGGAATGGTGACTGCTAACAAATCTTTGACTCAGTTAAATAAGAACCTGTAGTACTTAAAGTGTGCATAATAATGTATAAAACTCTATAAAATGCAATTGCAGCTTTTGAAAAAGTTATCAGCGGAGCTTGTTTTTAATTTTTAATCATTTTTAAATTAATTAATTATTTTAAATTTTAATTTCCCAAGCAAGGGCAATTGGAATGATTGTAGATGTCGGGAGACATGTTATTATAGAGTTTCATTTCTTGTTTATTTATAATTGTTCCAAGTAACAGCCAAACCTGGAATACTATAATGGAAAATCTAATATATGTATCATAAAGGGTAAAAATTACTTTAATCAAGTATAAATTCCATTGTTCAACCACAGTGTCAGGAGCTGATGTGGAAATCTGACGTTTTTTTTGCAACTCCTATATTGGAGTCCTTCAACTATGTAGCATAAGTTTCTCCACTTAAATTAAACCAAAAAAGTGACATAAAATTGTTTACTCTTTTGACATATTTGCTGACTACTACTTCAAAACCATTGAGCTACTACATTGGTGAAACATTTAATATGTCTAGTTTCTACAAGGTCAGCTCTCCTTGGGCTTCAAGTCAGTGCTTTGCTTCTGGGCAGCAAAGGTAAAAAGAAACTAGAGTAAATTACACTGTCCTCATCATACCAAAAAGGTTACAGATTAGCTCTACAGGAGAGAGAAAATTTTTCCTAGTAATAAATTCTGAAAATGTCTGTTTAGTAAAAAGAACAAAACAAAACATGTATTTTCTTCCTGCAAATTTCATCTACAAAAAGAAATCTAGTGAAAAAACAGAAAACTTATTTTCCTACTGCAAATTTAAAAGATTATATAAACCAACTCTTTTTAAGTTGAGATTCCTAAGAAAAGAAATAACCTAATGACTCTTTGTCGCCTCCAGAAACAGGCAGTTTGAATATTTCTTTTATTAAGATATATTAGAATGTCATTAATAAGGAAGCCTTACAAATAGGTTATAATTTTTTGAGAAAGATCACACTGTGCTAAATAATGAGGTATGGGAATACACCGAACAGCTTGACTTCTGCTGACTTTTACTTAAGAGCGTGAAGTGTTTTAAATTAGACTATGTTAGTATTGATAAAATGTGCACAGGGGGGAAATAATTTGAAGGCTTTGTTCCATTTCAAGAGCTGGATAAATTGTATAATTTAAAAATAAAGCACTGTGACCTGGCAGTAAGGAAGCAACAACTCTTGGATGCTGTAGGAGACGGTGGAAACTGGGGCAACCTTCTGGGAAGCCAATTCAGTGATGTCTATCGAATGTACCACGCATTTGACCTGGCAATTATGCATACAGATTGGAGTTGCCCCTAGATAAATGTTTAGAAGTACACACACACACACACACACACACACACACACACACACACACACACACACACACCTAAGAGCATTCACTGCAGTATTTTTGAAATAGCAAAAGAAAAACATTACAAAAATAATCCAAATGTACAACTAAAGGGTCTGGTTAAGTAAAAAGTATATTCATTTCAGGAAACACTCTAAGCCAATAAAAAGTACAAGGTAATTCTGTATATGCTACATGGAAAGGACTCCAGGATGGATAAGTAGGTAAATAAGCCCCACGTAGACAATTGTGTCTCTTTTTGATCATTTAAAAAGCAGGAATAGAGATGCTTCGTGACTTAGGATGGGGTTACCTCCTGAGAAACTCATTGTAGGTTGAAAATACATTTAATACATTCAACCTATTGAACATTGTAGTTTAGCCTACACTACCCTAAACATGCTCAAAACACTTCCTTTAGCCTACACTTGGGCAAAATCATCCAACACAATGAATACACTCTAGGGTATCAGTTGATCACTTTTGTGATCATGTGGCTGACTGGGAGCTGCGGCCAACTAGCCCTGCCCAGCATCACAAGAGCGTATCACACTGCATATCAAAATTTAAAATTCACAGTATGGTTTCTCCTTAAGGCCTGTTGATTTTGCATCATCGTAAAGTCAAAAAAATCACAAGCCGAACCATTGTAAGTTGAGGACTGTCTGTATCTACATATATAGATTTATGTAGATGTGTTGATATTTATATCAGTTTATATATTGAAGAGTCATGAGCATCTGATTGATTGTCAGCTTATCTAGACTTAAATAATGAATGCGTAAGCTTTGGCTTTGGCAGAGAGAAGTCATAGGTGGGGTGACTTGGCCGTCGCTTTCTCTTTTCATTTGATAGTTTTCTGAACAATTAGATTATTTTAGCCATGTACATACAATACATCCATTTTTTTTAAATGTCAACATGAGTGCTCTGAAGTAAGTCATTATGGTTGGTCTTTTAAATACTTAAAAAAAAAACAGTAAATAACATTTTACAAAAGAATAAAGCATGATTTTCAGGTGAGGAAGGAGAAACTCTAACACATGGAGGATTGCATTCCCAGGAACTCAGCTCAAGTTGAGTGTGTGACATTCTCATCGCAAACACGGGCAGCTCCCGCACCCACACCTTCCCCATGCTGAGCGTGTGGCTCTCAGCTGTCAGGGGATAGGCTTGGTGTGGGACATGGGGACATCAGCCTCACCTCCCCTTACAAGCAAGGGAATTTGAAATAGTTATTACAACTGTTTTTCCTAATCTATGGTAGGAGAACATATCACAAAACAAAGGCCTCGCTAAACATGCGTTCACCCGTAATGGGTCTACTCCGATGCAGAACGGGGAGAAAACTTGTTGCCTGTGGACGCTGGCGTTCAGCACCCTGACTCGATTTTGCAAACAATTCCAAAAGGGAGCAGAGGGCTGACTGTTCTCTGCTCTTGTGAATCTTTTCAGAATTCCGGGTCCTGGTGAGCCCCTCTGTGTGTCTGGACCAGAGCACACCGGTCAAGCTGAGCGCTTCGAGTCCCCTTTCTAAAGCGGTGGAGCCACCGGAGTGGAAGCCATGGGCCTGGAGACAGGAAGAGCTGTGAGCTGACTGTTTTGCACTGTTACATCCAGCGTGTGTTTTAGGAGACAGCTAACAAGAGAAAAGCACTGGAATAGATCTAGGGGGTTTGCGTGTTTAAACGATCATGTCTGTTACATACGTTTTCAGCTGTCTCTTCTTAAGGCAGAAGGCCACCAGTGGCTTTCTGCTAGACTAATTCAGACTTCTCCTGCCATAGAATAAACATTTGGGTAGGTAAGACTCTTAGGTAGGAAGTTACATTAATACAACTTGAATTTAAAACCTTCACAGTGTGAAACTATCACATTTTAATTTCCATTTTCTACTCACATGGCATTGCCTTAGCCTGTGAATATGGCTAAATGAATTTTTTTCCCTAGCTGTGACTTTCTTTATGGCTCCCGGGATCTCACCAAGCAACTGCGTGGCACCATGTTATTCGTGTCACTTCTAGGGAAATGGTTTTGTAATGTATATAAATTAAGAGATGGTAATTATCTTACCCGAAGCACAAAATAGTTTTTTTTTCATCTAATTTTATAATTATTAGGTAGTAATTGCAGAGTTAATAGTACTTATTGAAGAATTATATTTACGTTTTCCTTCCTGGACTTGAAAAGTTGAAATAGCAGGATTTTTTCTCATTGATCAAACATAGACATTTGAAATATAGAGAAACATGGTACAGAAAAGCAAATAGTTATACTTTTTAGTATCATTTAGGATGAATGTACATTTGTTTCATTATAGAACATTAAATTAGTGTTATTTTTCCTTTGTAGACTAAAGTGTTTTCCTACTACTTCATTTCTTAAATTGACTCCTCCTTATTGGTGGTGAAGAGTATTGGGTAGAATCAAACTAGAGGGGAAAGTATTTTGGCATACTTTTGGTAACTTGTCAACTGTTGTGAAACTTAATAACTTTTCTTGTGGAGGGAAAGACAGAGTAAAGCCAGGCAAGGACAGAACCAGACAATTTCAGGTGTTTCACTGTTCCCTAAACTGTAATTATATCACTTTTGTTACTATCGTACTATATGTGACTAAAGTTTTTCAATCTTTAAACCTTATTCTGGGTACTATTTTCCTACTTTTCTTTTCTTTTTTTTTTTTTTTAATATTTTGATTAAATCTGCTAGAGCGTAGAGCTGTCACTTTGATCCCTTTTCTCTGTACCTGTATGTCCCCTGGTAGTGATGCAAATAAGCAGTGAAATTGTTTCAAGAAAACCACACACCAAAGGCTGGGCTCCAGCAAAGGATAGGAGAGTACACCAAGCTGTGAGGCAGTTCACAGATTACACACTCACTCTGTATTATGGGGCATTAATGATGGTGTTTTATTTTTGTAGGAATCAAACAACAGTCCTTGCTCCGCAAGAAACCATCTTCAGGGCCGAAGATCTATCTGTGATTCTTAAAGCATATGTGTTGGTGACATCCTTAACCCCTTTGCGTGCATTTATTCACTCAACTGGCGTGGTTTTCAATCCACCAAAGAAAAAGCGCTTCACTGTCAAGGTAAAACTTCCATCGACACTGTTATTTCCCACAAAGTATGCTGCAGATACGTAAAGTGAGCTGGGCTGCCTTTCTCCCACCTTTAGGATGATCACATCCCATTGAACAAAAAAACCGCATCATTTTATTGCTGCAAGCAGAGATTTTCATTTAATAGGTGTAAGTTCAAAACTAAACTGGAAACAACTTTATTCACTAGGGATCACAAAGGCTGCATCCTTTTTGCTCAATTCATCATTTTAGTTCAATTCTTTGGCCCACTGCAAATCTCGTTCTCGGCTGTATTATGTTTTTCTTGACTTTCCATTTTTCAAGAAAAGTATAGTCAATGCAACAAATGAAAATATAATAATAACCCCTTTATGGTTTTGCTTCATTCTTAGGAAGCAGATGCCTGTTTCTTTACACAAGTAAACATGGAATATTTGCTGAGTGAAAAATAAAGCTCCTGTGTTTAGTGTATAGTACTGAGCCATGATGTGAGGGATGATTAGAAAGTTTTCAGGGAATAACTCAATAACAACCCCAAGTAGTTTAGTTATAAAAGGAAACTCAGGTTAAGTCAGTTGAAAATTAGGTCTAGTGACAACGTATTTGATAAACTTTAAGGAATTTCTAATTCTACAGAAATAATTGTTAAGAGGACAGATAAGAGGCGATTTCTCTGCTCAAAATTTTATCCCCTAAACTCTTAGGAAGAGGAGCCTGGGGAGGAGGCACTTTCCTCCATTATAACCCATCAAACTTGGGGTTTAAGAAGGAATAGGGTGGAGGAGTGAATGACAAATGTGTTATCATCACACATATCTCATCAACTCCTCACCTGAACAGGTGAACTTCACATCCTTAAGGAGGAACAGGCAGTGATTGTTCGAGGGGGTCACCAGGGAGAGGCAGGAGGAAAACAAAAATACTCTCCTCCAGCTGTCCTTTTAAAGAAGACTCCAGCAATCACCTTTCCCCACAACTCCAGTCATCCCAGTTCACGGCCACCACTAGCCAACTAGTTCGAAGCAGCTTCCAGAATCCCCTGTTCTTCTGTTAAAGTCATTCTTCAACCTCATTTCACCTACGCCAGCAACTCACTGTCTTGATAAGAAACTGAAGTTTCTAGATATTCTGCAGCTTTTTTTCTTTTTTCTTTAAACAGCGCTTGCCCTGACCACAGCAGAAATAATACACATTCTTGTGATAGTTTAATATTTTCGGGCTTTAGCCATTTCTTTGTTTCTTTGCCGTGTGGACAGGACAGATGCAAGCTGCCGTTGTAGTATGGAAAGCACGCGGTTCTTGTCTTTTTTTATCCTCTCTTTGGCATTTGTTTTCTCAAGATCTTGTCAGATTATTCTGAAGAACACTGTTACCTGCTCTCAAGAGGAGGTAGTGCAGCTTCCTGAGATGATGTACTAGGGGACAATTATTTCCTTGCAAGGCCAAGTTATACTTGATGCTATAGAGAGAGTTGGGAAAACAAGGGGATATTTATTTACCCTTCAACTGAAGTCCTCATTGCTTCAGTTAAAACAAATAGATCATACTTATCTGTGAAATCACTACTATTCTCCAAAATGCTGCTTTCTCCTGACATTTTTAGATGTGAAAACGTACACAGAAACTGTTTTAATCCTGTTGTGGAGGACAGAACCCAAACCCACATTAAAGACTAATCATGTGACCCCAAAGTTTTATGAAACACTGTTTTTAAATTCCACAAAACGCGGTGTGTGTGTGTGTGTGTGTGTGTACTGTACCCTGAGTTCAAAGGCTTAATTATTTAGTTAAATCAGCAGTGATTTATGCGCTGTGCAGTGAGGCAAGCTCACTAAACTAGTTATCAGTGGCCATTTATAGAATATTCTGGCAGCTAAAGGAGGTATGAGAGTAATAACAGATATAACTATGAGCTCATTTATTTCCAATTATGTCTGCTGCTGAGATATTTAATCTGCCAAAGCTTTGGAGAGAGTTGAGAAATATCAAGGAAAGGAATTCTGAGAAATAATGGAAAGTAGAAGTTTTGTGAACTTTTTAAAAAAATAATTTAAATGTGAGATATTTCTAAAGGATATCCAAATATAAAAGGGGGATGGAGATGGAAAAAGGGAAGGAAAATTAATAGCAAATGCAACATTTGCTTCTATATCCTTTGATCTACACTTTTTTAGATATTTAGTCTTCCCTCTTTGCTTTGGTTCTTTATCCAAGCGGTAGGTAGTAACCTATAAACACTGACCTGTGTCTTGCTTTCATCACTCACAATAGATCTTAGGTATCTTTTCATATTTACTTTTTCGTTCAATTTATTTAAATAAACAAACAAAAATTTTTTTTACCCATTTTTTCTACCCCAACTCCACCCCGTCACCCACTTCTGGAAACCACCGGTCTATTCTCTGTATCTACGAGTTTGTGTGTATGTATTTATCTTTAGATTCCACATACATGAGGGATGATATGGTATTTTTTTTGCCTGACATATTTCACTAAGCAAAATTCCCTCAAGATACAGCCATGTTTCTGCACATGGCAAGATTTCATTTTTTTTTAAGGCTGAATAATCTTCCATTATAAACATATCACAGTTTCTTTATCCATTCATTCATTCATTGATGCACACTTTAGTTGTTTCCATATCTCGGCTATTGTGATAATGCTGCAGTGAGCAATGTATGCATGGATCTTTTTGAGTTAGTGCTTTCATTTTCTTCAGATAAATACCCAGCAGTGTAATTGCTGGATGACATAGTAGTTCTGTTTTTTATTTTTTTGAGGACTCTTCATTCCATTTTCCAGTTTACCTTCTCACCAACAGGGCACAAGGATTTCCTTTTCTCCGCATCCTCGCCAACACTGATTATTTCTTGTCTTTTTGATAACGACCATCCTAACGGGTGTGAAGTGACATCTCATAGTGATTTGAATTTGCCTTTCCCAGTGAGTAGTGACGTAGAGCATCTCTTCATTTCATGCACAACCATTTTTGTTGCTAAGGCAATGCCATTTTCTGGTAAACATAATAAATCTAATTTTAAGCAATATTTAATGCAAAAATGTCTTTTTCTGAAAAGCTCTTGATTCAATTATAAAACACTCCAATTATGTCTATGAATTCAAGTGTAGAAATCTTCCGCACCGTTCTAACTATAACGTTTGGTCAAATTCATCCATGACTGTCTTTATACACAGGTCACATAGATTAATTGGAAGAAATGTCATAAATTTATATTTGTTTCTTGGAATAAAAAGGTCACAAGGTATGCCTTTATCTATCGTAAATTCATCCAGCAAGAAGAAACTCATATCTGGAACTTCTTTCTGACATCTGGAGATTCTGTATACCTGTGATCACAGCTAACTGCGAGAATGAAAATGTATTGCCAGAGTGATTTGTGACCTCTGTAAAAAAAAAAAGATCCGTGAAAAACCTTATTTTTTCTAGCTGAGATGCAACTTAAATGAGTTGCATCACTGTTTGATCAGCCATCCCACATTGAAAGTCGTTCATTTGTTGATATTCGATAGTCAAAATTACTGAAAATGATGCTCTAAATGTAATCAGCTCTCAAATGTGTCTTGGATTGAATTTAATCAAGATCATTTAAAAATTTTAACTGTGTAAAGAAATTCTCCACGACTATTTCATCTCTGTTTTAATTCAGCCTCTGTATTTTTCAATGATCTTCTAGTGGTTTTCCAGTAAATGCATTAGACAGGAGTCGTGATCTGCTTTTCTGGGCAGGGCCACCTTGCTAGAAAGGGGAAAACACAGAACCTTGCAGCTTTTTCTCAAGTCTATATCTGTGAGCATCATCTCTGGTGGAAACCCAAGTTAAAGTGAGCTCTTGCCCAGCCTGTGGCTCTAAATCGCCAGCCCTCTCCCAGCACTGCGTTGGCCTTTGGGGGACCATTCTTCCATTTCCTCTCACATCGATGCCATCAGCACATGTGCATAGAGGAGAGAGTGAACCTCAGCAAAGCAGGAATATTGTTATATACACGGACTCTTTTAAAGGAATGCATATATCTCTTATTCAGTTTTGGAAACATGACACGGTTGTAGGGAAGGGATGGAGTTAGCCTCATTTGTTGTCAATATTTATGCAGTGCTTTTCATAACAGCCGGCAAGAGAGCTCGTATATTCCCGGGTTCAAAATGAATTATGTCTTAGAAAGCAGGCATAAAGTTACGGTATGGTTTTTCAACCTTAGGAAGTTCTCCTGTCCTGACTTCCTTTTACATCCAAAACTGCAGACTGTGGAACAGACCTTATAGAAGACTTGTTCACTGAGCATCTGGCCAGAGAGATTTATTTCAGGTGTAGAAAGAGCCTGAACAAAAGTCTGCTCCTGGGAGTTTGTAAAATGAATTGATGTATTACTTAAAATACTCTTACTTGGATTAAATTTAAAAATTACATTAGGGTGTTCGTTTTGAAGTATGACTTTATATAAATAGAAATTATAGAGAACCAAGATAAAATTAAATAAATAAACATGGTACTAAAGCTGACTTACAATAAGAACCAAAATAGTAATTGCCAAAAAACAACTTATCTTATCAGCCTCCAGTGACATTAAATATTACTTCAGACATATCTTTGTTCTAGAAAAAGTGATTGTTTTGTAACTGCACATGATTTTAAAGGGCTATTCATGGTTGCTGTTTCTTATTTTGAAATTTTCATTCATTCATTCATTCATTTTATTCATTCTCAACGTTGTTCCCTAAAATGTTTTTTAGGTAATTTTGTACATTTATTAATTCTTAATACTGAACTTTAATGATCATCCTAATAGGAAGAAAACTATTCATTAATCATGGTCTTATTTATTTGATCAAAAATGATCCTTTAAAAACATGACCCTAAGCTTCAGAACAGTTGCAGGCAATGTGTCTTAGAGAGTGCCTGGCACATGGCAGGCACTCAGAAAATGTTTACCATTGAATGTTTGTCAATCTTTATAATTTTTATTAAAGGTACCTTATTAATTGGAACATAGTAAGAACTTTAATCATGAGAAAATCATTTCAGAGTAGGCTCCGCAACAAAAGATAAATATGATGAATTTACACGTAAACATCTCTCCCAGACTAATGTAGTGAATTTCTAAGTATATGTAAACGTAATTAAATGATATGTATGCATTATATATATTGTGTGTATATACACACGTATATAAAATGTGTCACAGTGACTGCATAAGACAAACTTTAACCCTAATAAATAAATTTGATCACTTTTTCCTTTAGTAGTAGAAAATGAATGGGCATCGATTAAATATCCAGAAAAATTGAGGTTGGCTAATATTTAGGGATTTCAGAAAGTGTGAAATCAGGATACATACGTGCGTTCCTCCAGAATGCGTGAAATATGGAAACAGAGAATTCCTCAGTGATGTTTTGGATGTTAGGATGTGGGTTTCTCCAGACTGGAGCCTAGCAGTCAATGGCCTGTGGATGTCATAGAAATTCTTACACATTAGTCTACGTTGGCTTTCCTCTTTCTGCCATCGTCTAGCACAGGAATGTCACTCCGATTTCTGTTACACCTTGCTAATCACAAGTTTATAAAATAAACAAGTGTTTAGAATAAAAATGACATTAAAAAGGAGATCTAGTGTAAGCAATGTTTTAAATACTTGTGTCCGTAGAAAAAAATGTCATCTTAATTTTTGAGTTTCTCATTATTTCTTTGATAGTTTTGCTTGGTAAGCCAGAAAGATGTTCAAAGACAGAGCAGCTGTAATCCCTTCTTTCACTACCCTCCATGGAGCTGTGGGTAATGGAACCATGAATCAAGGCAAAACTCCCTGCTGTCTTTCCGAATTTTTCCACTTCTGTGCAGGCACCTACAGAGTTACTGAATTTAATTTTATAAATCTTGATTCCTGGGCTTTGACAACAAGGCTCACCCACATGTTCCATCACTGTGGTAATGGTAAATACTCTCTGAGGACAGGAAAATACATTGAGATGAATATATCAGACAAAGACAGCAGAGAATCAAAAGAACAAAAACGAGGAAGAAAAATTAACTTGCCTAAATATGTTTAAACTCCTTAAAAGAAGAAATTATGTGGTTCTTTTGTATTTATAAAGGAAATAAGCCTTCAGTCTGACAAAATACCTAGGACTCAGCAGACAGAGCAGGAAAGAAGTGGCTTTGAACGGAGACTCCACACATCAAAATGCTGAAAAGAATCATTAGCAATAAAAGAACCCCTTTACAAAGTGGAATGTGAATTCTCAGTAATAACAGTGAAGACAATGGCAGGAATGTCTCCCAAAATTCATTACTTTAACACTTAAGGTAATTAAAAAATGTGTACCCAGTGGAGAAGACAGATTACATTTTTTTTTCTTTTGGTATGAAACAAAATAATTTTCCACTGGTACATTTCAAAACTTATCATATTTGTCATTTTAAACATTTTTATTAAAAAGTTTCCTTATTCTTTGATCTATTCAAAGACTGTGACAAATTCTAAACATAAAATATCTGCAAATGTGCCATCCTGGTTAAATTGATTTGTCTGCTAAAAGAAGACAAACTTTTGCTCCCTTCAGGAAGAAAAAAACTGACTTACATTTGTCTTACATGATTTATGTATTGCAAGTTTAAAATGAAATGTAGGCTTTTCCTTCCCATATATAAAACGTGTTTTCAAATTTGAAAGGAACAGCAATCTTGTCATCACCAAGGAAACCTACATCGCCAGGAGATAAAGCAAAACAAGATACTGTATTGCCCCCAGGTGGATGGTTTAAGTATTGTGAAAGGGAAAAAGAAACGTTTCAACAGCAAAGCTTTGACCTTTTTCTCTCATTGGATTATACATATTTATTTTTAAAATATTACCGGATTATTCATGCTTTGGTAGGAAGGCTATAATGCTAAGTAGAAACTCTTACTAGTGATAAATCTTCAGTGTAATTTCAATTACCTAGGCCACAAAATTATTTGAAATGTCTTCAGCATTTGCCAGTCATTGGACATTTAAGATAATTTTGTGATATATAGTTTTTTAATTACTGTAAACTTAGCACTAACATTAGACTTAGTATTTGAAAATGTATTACTTCTATCCATTATATTTTATGTGTACTGGATTTCAACTTGAACCTTAAATATGTTGTTAACTCGAATTCCTTTGATTTATGTAAATGGCTTAATATTGTGATATGGACCTGAAAAATTTTATTTTTTTTCTCTAAGTGCTACTAAGGCAGACCAACAGGGATTCTTTCTCACGATCCTGCACACATACATTGTGCTGCACTCTATGTCTGCTGTGATATACAGATCAATTTCATCGCTTTTGTTAATTCTGTCTTTATGGAGCATCTGCCTGTAAGGCTGCCATTCTCTGACTTGCTCACTTCCTGATACAGAGTATTCCCATACTCACTCCTCTGTCTGCTTTGTCTCATAACTTGTCTTCTCACCCCACTGCTACATTTTTGAAACCAGTTTTTAGAAGCTCCATGAAGCAGGTCTTTAAACTTTGGAGGAAGGACTACAAACAGGAGAGAAGTCCCAGGTCTACCTGTGTGTGTGTGTGTGTGTGGATGTGTACATATATACATATATGTATGTATATATGTATATATGTGTGTATATATGTATGTATGTATATATGTGTGTATATATATTCATATGCTGTGTGACAAACCTTTTAAATTAGCTTCTCCATGCCTAGTATCTAGTCTTGCAGAATCCAATAGTTCCAAGTAGCACAGCCTCCTCTACCAGCTTAAAAATATACTGAACCAAAATGATTTCTACCAGAAATTTTCATTCCAGAAGTATTTGAAAAGTATAAGATTTTCCCCATAAGCTTGATTACCTAAATCATTTACATAAGTAAAATATATTCAAGTCACAGAGGGTAAAATCATTACTCTAAACTCAGAGGTCACAGAAGAAAAACATTATGCTAAGGAAATACATTTCATTTTCATGCTTTCAAATAGGTAGTGTCAAAGTGAAAAGAAATGTGATTTAAAATATGAATAGGACAATGATGACATTCTCTCAGTCTGGGTGATAAGCAAATATCCAATTGTACTTTAAAAGTGAGAGAAATAAAATCACTAGAACTGGATCCATAGTGCTGGGTAAAGAAGACTACAAGGGAAAGTTCTAAGGCATGACCTCTAGGGGTCTTGGGATGGATGTGCAGTAGCAAAGTTCTTGAACCAGCTGTATAACTTTGGGCAAACCTTTCAAGCTCTCTGAACCACTTTCTCTATCTTTACGACAGTAAAATATGGTTTTTCATTCTTACAAAAATTTACTGAGTACTTCCCACACACTAGACATTGTGTTAGATTCCAGTGACAAAGTAATAAATAAAGTCCCTGCCTTTATGGATTTTATTCTCATATGAAATGGTAGATGAAATACAGATAAAGTGCACTGTGTTAATCTAAAAGGAATAGTAGAGCGAAGGTGGAGAGAAAGGTGAGAGCCAGATCACACAGGGCTGAGAGGCAAAGTAATGAATTTGGATTTTTTTTCCCCTAAGCAAAGGGACCCCACTGAAAGACAGTGAATGAGGGAATGTTATAATTTGATTGAGCTTTCTAAGCACTCTCTGCTGCTGGGCAGGGGGCATGGATCAAAGAGGATTGTGAGTGGAAGCAGAGAAATCAGTTTAGGCTATTCAGGTGTCCAGGTGAGGAGGATGGTAGCTTGGACTAGTTGGTGGGATGATGGTTTAAAGGACATGAATGTATACCTTTTGGAGGTAGAAATAAGAATTGTTGATGAGCTGAGAAGGAAGATAGCTATTTGAATGGTGGTGCCATTTCCTGAGATAGGTCAGATGGAAGGGCATGGGGCAGAGAAATGCGAAATGAGAAAGTGGAAAGAGAGACAGGCTCCTGATCTCATGGAAGCTTACCTTTATGTGATTTCTACCCATTTGCCTGGTCTTTCGACCTCCTTTGCTCCATACCCTGCCCGAGGGTCCTACATAGAAAAGTTCCACCGTGGGAACTTGGTTACCCATTCACTTTCTCTCCCTGCCTTTCCCCTTCGCATTTCCCTTTCCCTCCTGCCATTTCCAACAGAGGTTTTCTCTCACTTTAAAAACAGGAAAAGAATAACTACTTGCTCTCACTTCCCAGTGTGACAAGGCAAGGTCCATGCATCCAAGAGGACTGATATGACTTGAACTGAGCTTCATAAGTATGACTCTGGCAGGAATGAAGGAGAAAGTGCTTGGGGGGCAGGGAAATCAGAAATCAGCGGTCAGAACCACAATGAAAAAACACTGGTTTGGGCTAAATGGCATTATATTTAATTAAAATATTAAATCATGAACTTTTAAATTATGTATAACAATTAAATGTACATTTAAATTGCCCTATATAACAGAATGAGTTCTGTTCGAATACTGTAAAAGAGAGGTATGAGGTAAGCGACATGAGAGAGGTGTAGGAAAATAGCAGGAGGTTGTAATAAATCTATGGATTCAACAGACTTTACCACTACAGACCTCATAAGTTAGGACAAATTGCTGAATTTTTTTTATAGTACAACCAGAATCCATTATTTTTATAATGAATATATTTTCTCTTTTGTGATTGACCATGAAACTTAAAAAAACCTAAAATAAATACCCTGCATAAAATATGCAAAACGTAAATGAAAAATAGTTCCCCTTTTTGTTTTCTTACTCATAGGAGAGTGTTTATAGACATATGAGATAGGTATCTTCCTGCCCAAGGCATCCCTGTTTGCACATTTTTGTGCTACCTGTTATGAATATTACCTGTTAGAAATATTACCAGATTTCAGTATCATTTTCTATTCAAGGCAATAAAATATAGAAAATTCTCAAAACGAGTGGTCAGAACTTAGTATTATGTTTTTTGGAGGCTTGAAGAATGTGTTTTAACTTTAATGAAAATAGTTGTGGCCTACTTTACCAATGACATTCACGTCAAGAAAATTGGTAGACATTATGTACAGCGTCCCATGATAAAACCTTTACAACTTTAACTTTTGCTCTTTGCTGTTAAATTTCACTGCTCCTTTATAAGCCACTGAAAGATTTCAGAAGGGCAATAAAGATAACCTGCCAATTTTCTGAGAAGGTTGAATATAATACAATCAAGGCGCTACCCTTTAGAGCAAATAATTAGATTTTTATTCTATTCACAGCCTTTTGTATTCCCACACCTTGCTTCTGATCAATTTTTGATATATACAGGGAGAATTTTAAGTTTTCAACTGTAAAACTGATTAAATCACTAGAAATTTCCCAGTTTAATGTATGCTTTAAAGCTTAAGAAGTATAAATAAATAAAATTATGTCACTGGAAACATGAAACATTTAAATATTGGAGGTTTGATCTAATTCCAGAAAATGAATAAAAACTATCCTCATTTAGGTTCAGTCAATTAATTCAGTTTTTTCATGGTTTACCCTAAAGGAAGCCAATTTTCAATGAGCTAAAACAAATGATAAGAATATTTATGTTCTTAAGTCATTTGACTTAACACAGAATTTGTTCTTGATCCAGGCAATTTGATTTAAGTTACAGAGAAATATTTTTAGCTTTTGCCAAAGGTAATTAAGCTACATAAATGTTCAAGTTGTTAAATTGATATTTTAGATGTATGAGCATAAGGGCATGTGCTCAAATTGCAACAGTTTCCAACACATTTTCCATGAGAATAAAAACACGTTTAACCATTCTTCTGTGTTTCATGGTCCATCCACACTCCTAAACTAGGACAACCAAAGGCACAGTGGCAGAGGAAATGCTGGGGCCTTGCCCCTGGGTTTACTGAGTTCAACACCGATACTATTACCTCCTGGCTGTGACCTTAGGTGAATTACTTGTGCTCAGAAACCTCAGATTCTCCATCTATGAAATGGGGATAATGAGTATTGACCTTAGCATTGTTGTGAATATAAACAAAACAATGCATGAGGAAGGCACAGCATCTGTCAAGTGGTCTCAGCTTGGCTACGGTTAATGATCATCATTAAATACTACATAGAATTATATTCAAATACCACATTGTGCACTAAATGAAAAAACTTACATCAGTACCTAGGTTTGGTATCTAGTCATTTTTCTTCCTTTCTCAAGGCTTTTTTCCTCTTTCTCTTCTATTTTTAAAGATCAGATTCCCCCTAAATCAGGTCCCTTTATTTAAAACACCAAAAAACCTTCTTTCCAGCATCCACACGTTCAGTAGGGCCTCATTTGCTGCAGCCCACTCATGCGTGCTCACGGGTGTCCCTCTGGGCTGGACACACCCAGAGCTGCGATGCTCAGGCAGGTGTCATGTGCCTGCAGGGATCCACCATGACTCTCCAAAGGGTTCACAAGCAAATGGATGGTTTCCAGAATCCATATCCATCGCTTCGTCTTTTATGTGTACACCTTGCTAAAATGTGGTCTTGCTGAGAGGACACCTCTGAAGCAGGTTCTCCTTATCCCATCCCTTTCACAGACACCCTGCTGCTCTTCAAAAGACCTCGCTCTCACGCCCCCTAACATTATGATGACGATTGCTGGAGAGTGAAAAAATTCTGCAATCAAACCCCCAAATAACCTTCAAACAGACTAATTTAAATAAGGTTTTCATTAGAGAAAGTGAAGGATGCTAGTTGAAAAGTAGTAAATCCTTCACAACTCAACTTGTTTTTGGTTTTTAACAAAATTAAATATTTCATGATAAATCACCATGTGGATTTTTTTTCCTATATCTTGGAGGGAGTTCAAAGAGCTAAGTGTTGTTTTAACTAAACTGTTCCATCCACATCTATGTATTTATGTGAACAAGTTTTCTCTATGTTTACATTAAAAATATTAATATTGATACTGAACTCTTCTCATTCTAGTAAAAAGTAATATACTCTCCATAGGTATACAAACTAATTGAGTAAAAAGAAATTATATTCATCTTAGGGGGGAATATAAATTTCAAATAAAATATGAATTCAATATAAATTTACTTGTGTATTTTAGAAATTATTTCATAAGATTTGTAATATATTTCTATTGCTCTGACCAATTGAGTACAACTGGTAGCTGTGATTATGAATTTTTTGGAAGAAAAAATATTTTTTTAAACTTAGAGGCATATGGTAACTGAAATGGATAAACTTAAATTTAAAAAGACATTTTTATTGAGAATTTTAAGGTGACCAAAAAAAAAAACAAACAAACAACTTTCACATATAAAATATATTGGTATAAAATTCTGAGATATCCAGATTCCTTTGGATACTTTTAAAGAGTTTTTCAAGAGTCCTGGTGAGAGGATATAGGCCAGAGTAAGACAGAGCAATCCTTGCTGAGTCTGTAATAGGCAGAATAATATCAATAAAAACAATAGACATATATTTCAGCTATATTAAAAATAGGAAGATATAAATGCATCCTTTCACTTGGACAAAGAGCATAGAATCTTGGATTTCATTTATTTAGTTGAGCGCCTTTAGTCCTACCCATCCGTAAAACTGACTCTGAGCTCGAAAGTGATACTTCTTTGTAAGCATTGACTACAATCTGCAAAGATCCTTCTCTAGACTTTGTGTCCTACCGTTAACTCAGACTCTCTTTTGGATAATTCCTATCAGTATTCAAGCCTGCTGCGTGATATTTCTCATTCGAAACAAATGGACAAAACGTTCAAGGAGAAAAGACTGTGGATAAAAGAGTGACTAAGAGGAGAGAGAGATTATTTCCCCCGTTTGCAGGAGCTGAGAAATGGGGTGAAGGATGGTTTTTGTTTGTTTTGTAAAGAAGTGCTTTTTTTTTGTCTTTGGTGATACAAAATTAGCAAGTGTTTTACATGGTTGTTGGAGAAAGTGAGGCTGTGAAAACTGCAAAATTCCTTTTAAACATTTTAAATTGTGGATATGTATATACATATATATGTCATAAAATTTACCATCTTAACCATTTTGTAATGTACAGCTCAGCAGTATTAAATATATTTACACTGTTGTGAAAGCAATCTCCAGAACTCCTTGAAAAACTGAAATTATATATCCATTAAACAGTAACTTCCCATTTTCCTCCCACTCCAGAAACTGGCAACTACCATTCTATTTTTTGTTTCGATAAATTTGACTATTCTAGATACTTTCTGCAAATAGAAATACAGTATCTTTTTTTGAGTAAATCATTTCACTTGCATAATATCCTCTAGGTTTATTCTCAGTTTAGTATGTGTCAGAATGTCCTTCCTTTTCTTATTCATTCATTCATTCATTCATTTGTTCACTCATTCATCTATTTATGATGACATTAGTTAACGGAACCTGATAAGTTTCAGCTGTATATTTTAACATAAGGTATGTATACATTTACACTGTGTGTTCACCTCTCATAGTTAGATTTCTTTCTGTCACCACATATTTGATCCCCTTTACCCCATCTACGTTCTCCTCCCTCTTCCTCCCTACCCTCTGGTAACCACTAGTCTATTGTAAATGTCCATGACTCTCTGTTTGTTTGTCCTCTTCATTTGTTGCTTGTAGGTCTATATCCCACGTATGAATGAAATCATGTGATTTTCAACTTTTTCTGTCAGGCTTATTTCACTAGCATGATTATCTCGAGGTCCATCCAGGTGTCACAAATGGCGGTTTTCTCTCTTCTTATGGCTGAGTAATATTCCATTGTATGTATGTACCACAGCTTCTTTACCCAATTACCCATTGTAGGACGCTTTGGCTGCTTCCACGTCCTGGCCACCGTGAATAATGCTGCTATGAACAAGGCTGTGCAAATATCTTTTTGGATATGGGTTTTCAAGTCTTTGGGGGTAAATAGCCAGTCGAGGGATTGCTGGATCATATGGTAGATCAATTCTTAGTTTTCTGAGGAACCTCCATACTGTTTTCCATAGTGGCTGTACCAAGTTGCCGTCGCACAGCGGTGTTACGAGGGTCCCTATTTCTCCGCATCCTCTCCAACATTTCTTATTACTTGTCCTATTGATTATGGCTATTCTAACAGGTGTGAGATGGTATCCCATTGTGGTTTTGATTTGCATTTCTCTAATAGCTAGCAATGTTGAGCATCTTTTCATATATCTGTTGGCCTTTTGTATGTCCTCCAGGGAGAAGTGTCTGTTCAGGTCCTCTGCTCATTTTTTGATTGGATCATTTTTTGTTGTTATTGAGTTGTATGAGTTCTTTGCATATTTTGAATATCAGGCCCTTATTGGAGGCATTGCTTGCAAATATATTTTTTCATTTGGATGGTTGTCTCTTTACCTTGCTGATGATTTCTTTTGCTGAGCAGAAGCTTTTTAGTTTGGTGTAGTCCCACTCATTTATTTTAGCTTTTACTTCCCTTGCCTTTGTGGTCAAATTCATAAAATCCTCTTTAAGTTCAAGGTCCTTGAGTTTAGTTTCCATGTTTTCTTCTATGTGTTTTATTGTTTCAGGTTTTGTATTCATGTCCTTAATCCGTTTTTGAGTTAATTTTAGTGTGTGGTAATAAACAATAGTCTAGTTTCATTCTTTGGCAGGTGGCTTTCCAGTTTTCCCAGCACTATTTATTGAAGAAGTTTTCATTTCTCTGCTGTATGTTTTCTGCTATTTTGTCTAAAATTATTTGTCCATATAAATATGCATTTACTTTAAGACTCTCAATTCTGTTCCATGGTGCATGTGTCTGTTTTTCTGCCAATGCCATGCTATTTTGATTATTGTTGATTTGTAGTATAATTTGAAGTCAGGCAGAGTGATGCCTCCAGTCTCATTCTTTTTTCTCAGGATGACTTTGGCCGTTTGGGGTCTTTTGTGCTTCCATACTAATCTGATGATTTTTTGTTCTATTTCTTTAAAAAATGCCTATGAGATTTTGATAGGGATTGCATTAAATCTGTATAATGTTAGGTAGCAAGGTCATTTTAAATATATTGATTCTTCCAATCCAAGAACACAGAATATCCTTCCATTTCTTTGTATCTTCTTCAATTTATTTTAATAGAGACTTGGAGTTTTCATTACATAGGTCCTTTACATGTTTCATTAGATTTATTTCCATGTATTTGATTTTTTTTGTTGCAATTGAAAAAGGAATGATTTTTTTTCATTTCTTTTTCTGACACTTCATTCTTAGAGTACGCTATGGGTTTTAGAACATTGAATTTATATCCAGAGACTTTACAAATACAGCATATTGTTTCTAGTAATGTTCTTGTGTAGTCACTAGGGTGTTCTATATAGAGAATCATGTCATACTCAAATAATGACAGTTTGACTTTTTTGTTTCCCATTTGGATGCCTTTTATATCTTTCTCTTGCCTGATTGTACTCGCTAGGACCTCCAATGTTATATTGAATAACAGTGGTGATAGTGGGCAGCCTTGTCATGTTCCTGATCTTAGAGAGAAGGTTTTCAGTTTTTCACCATTAAGTATAATCATGGCTGAGGGCTTGTCATATATAGCCTTTATTATGTTAAAGTACTTTCCTTCTATATCGATGTTGTTAAGTGTTCTGATCATAAATGGATGGTGTATCTTGTCAAAGGTTTTCCTGCATCTATTGATGTGATTCTTATTTTTTAATTTGTTTATGTGATGTATTACATAATTGATTTGCATATGTTGAACCACCCCTGTGCCCTGAGATGAAACCCACATGACTGTGGTGTATAATCTTTTTAAGATGTTGCTGTATTCTGTTCGCTGCTATTTTATTTAGGATTTTTACATCTGTGTTCATGAGAGATATTGGTCTGTAGTTTGTGTGTGTGTGTGTGTGTGTGTGTGTGTGTGTGTGTGTGTGTGTGTGTGTTATTTTTACCAGGTTTTCATTTCAGAGTATTATTGGCCTCATAAAATTAGTTGGGAAATATTGCCTTCTCTTCCATTTTCTGTAAGAGTTTGAAGAGAATAGGTATTAAATCTTTAAATGTTTGGTAGAATTCACTGGTGAAGCCATCTGGTCCTGGACCTTTACTTTTGGGTAGGTTTTTGATGGTTGTTTCAATTTTCATACTGCTGATTGGTCTATTTAGATTTTCCAGTTCTTCTTGATTCAGTCTAGAAAGGCTGATTTTTCTAAGTCCTGGTCCATTTCTTCTAGGTTATTCAATTTGATGATATATACTTTTTCATGGTATTCTTGTATGATCCTTTGTATTTCTGCAGTCTCTGTCGTGATTTTCCCTCTTTCATCCCTGATTTTGTTTATTTGTGTCCTTTCTTTTTTCTTTAGTGAGTCTACCCAGGGGGTTGTCAATTTTATTAATCTTCTCAAAGAACAGCTCTTTGTTGCATTTAGTTTTTCTATTTCTTGTTTTGTTTTCAATTTCATTTATTTGTGCTCTAATTTTGATGATAATCTTTCCTTCTGCTGAGGAGTAAGCATTGTTGTTTATTTGAGTTTGTTCTTATTTTTAGAGATAGACCTGTAATGATATGAACTTTCCTCTTACGATCGCTTTTGTTGTGTCCCAAACGTTTTGATATGTTGTACTATCATTATCATTCATTTCTATATATCTCTTGATCTCTTTTTATATCTTCTCTGACCCAGTTATTTTTCAGTAGCATGTTGTCTAATCGCCATATGTTTGTGGTTCTTCCCTTTTTCTTTCTACGGTTGATCTCTAGTTTCAAAGTATTATGATCAGAGAATATGGTTGGTATGATTTCAACCCTCTTATATTTGTTGAGGCTATTTCTGTGTCCCAGCATGTGGTCAATCCTTGAGAACGTCCCATGTGCACTAGAGAAGAATGTATAAGCAGTTGTTTTGGGATGAAAGACTCTGTAAATGTCAATTATGTCCAGTTAGTCTATGCGTCATTTAAGAATGTTATTTTCTTATTGATTTCTGTTTGGATGATCTGTCCATATCCGACAGTGGGGTATTTAGGTTTCCTAGTATGATGGTGTTTTGGTCTGTTTCTCCCTTTAGTTCTGTTAGTAGTTGCTTTACATATTTTGAGGCTCCCAGATTGGGAGCATAGATATTAATATGTGTTATGTCTTCTTGGTGCATGATTCCTTTTATCATTATGTATTGTCTCTCAGTACCTTTTTTAACTTTTTTTAAATTTTTATTTTGTACTCTATTATGTCTGATATTAGTACTGTTACTCCTGCTTTTCTCTGAATGCCATTTGTTTGAAATATCATTGTCTACCCTTTCACTTTGAGTCTATATTTGTCTTTGGAGCTGAGATGTGTCTCCTGAAGGCAGGATATGGTTGGGTTTTGTTTTTTGATCTATTCTGCAACTTTGTGCCTTTTTATTGGTGCATTCAGTCCATTTACATTTAGGATGATTATTAAAATATGAGGTCTTCTTACAGCCATTTATCTTTTGCTTTCTGGTAGTTCAGTATTTCCGTTGCTTCCTTGTCCTTGTGTTTCTGTTTTCTTTATTTTGGTTGTCTTTTGTGGGTTTTTCCCTCTAGTTCTTCCTGTTTTAGGCTATATGCTTCAGTTCTGAATCTTTGGAATGTGGTTACCATTATGAATATGTAAAAGATAGTTTTATATGTGTATGTATTTATACACACACACGCACACATGTATACAGTCATCCATTTCCTCTGCATGTGCCTTGTCTTCATTTCTCTTTGTGAATTTGGATCTTTCTTTAAATCCTTCCCTTTTTAGTCGTTGTTGTCTCAGTTTGTCCCTATGTATGCTAAACATTCATTACTATCTTGCTATCTCAAATCTCTTCTTATTTTTAAGCTCATAATGCTCTTTTCCTAGTAAGGGCTGCACTCCCCTGCTTCTATCAGTCTGCTAGTCACTCTGCTCCTAATTATATATTTTGGTCTCTGTTTTCAGTGAGCTGACCCCTTTTCCTGTAATGCAGGCCTTACAGTAGAGAATTCTCTCAATCTTTGTATGTCTGGAAAGGTATTTATTTCTCCTTCATATCTAAAGGAGAGCTTAGCTAGATACATTATTCAAGGCTGGTTCCTTTACTTAATATTTTGAATATTTGATTGCACTCTTTTCTGGCTTGTAAGGTTTGTGCTAAGGAGTCCAATGATAATCTAGTGGGTTTTATGGGTTTTTCTTTATAGGCTACCATCTTCTTTTCCATGGGAACACTGAGAATTCTGTCTTTGTCCCTAATTTTTTACAATTTTAATGCAATGTGTCTTGGGGAAGGCTTTTTTGGGTTGAGATAATTGGGTGTTTTGTTGATTTGCTGAATTCCAAGCTCCAGCTCATTCCTTAGATTTGGGAAATTCTTGTTAACAATTTGTCTGAAAATGCTTTATAATCTCTGCTCCTTTTCCTCACCTTCAATAATGCCCATTATTCTTATGTTTCCTCTCTGATGGTATCAGCTAGTTCTTGCATTTCTCTTTCATTCTTTAGTTTTTCTCTTCTCCCTTCTGATTTATTTATAGATTTCTGTCTTTGATATCACTGATCCTTTCCTCTATTTGGTTGACTCTATTTCCCAAGCTTGCTATTTAATTTTTCATCTCTTGAAGTGTTTTATTTTTAATTTCCAGAAGTTCTCTTTAGTTCTTTTTCAGGGTTTCAATCTCCTTGCTAAAGAACCCATTCTGCTCATCTATTTGTTTTTCTAATTCCTGAAATTACTGATATGAATTGTTTTGGATCTCATCGAATTTTTTCAGACATACCATTCTGAATTCTCTGTTGTTTAAGTTGCATATTTCTATGTCTGTAAGCTGATTTTCTGGAGATTTTTCTCTTTTTTTCTGAGATGCCTTGTCACCTTGGTTGTTCATGGTGTTTAATGTACTATTTATCAGCCTGGACATTAATGGAAGTGTATATTGCATTTTTTTCCAGAAAGAAGATTTAGTACATAAAGATTTCTCTTTAGCCTGTTGTAAAGAAAGCATTTTTCTCTTAGTTTCCAGTATGTGGCATCTAAGCCTCTTGGATCCCTGCTTTATATAAAACCTTATTAATGCCCTTTTTTCCTTATAGATATTCAATCATGCTTGCTACCCACAGGTTCAGTTCCTGTCAGTGTTAGTGACAGTTTTGGTAGCATTTGCTCAGATTCGGTCTTGGATGCTAAGGTGGGAGGGGCCCTCTGGCTTGAGGGCTGAGGGCTGCAGCTCAGCCTTGGTTTTGCACCTGCGGCTGGTAAAAATCAGCAGTTGTTTCTCTGGCGTCCCTGCTTCTCTGTTGTTCCTGCTTCTCTGCTTTCTGCCCTAAAGAGGTGGCCCTGCTGCTGGCCACATGGAGCTCACTGTTCTCCCAGGAAGGGCTGTTCAGTGAACTTGCCACACCTTCTTTCCTCCCTTCCTCCTACAGGGAGTTCTGGTGTCTGTGAGAGGCAGCTTCTTTATTTCTCCCAGTCCACCACCTGACACCTAGGGTTCTGACCAGGTCTCATGCTCATATGTGCTGGTATGCAGTTTGAGTGTTTTGTTTGTTTGGTTGTTTTTTAGATGTTCAGCTTATTGTTGTTTTAAGAGGAGAGATCTAGGGACATCTCTCACTCTGCCATGTTTCTAACCTCATTCCACATCCTTCCTTTTCAAGGCTGAATAATATCTTATTGTACGTATGTACCACATTTTATTTGTCCACTCAGCCACAGATGATACTTGAGTTGTTTGTACCTTTTGCCTATTGTGAATAATGCTTCAATGAACATGGGTGTGTAAATATCTCTTTGAAATCTCGTTTTCAATTCTTTTGCCTATATACTAGAAGTTAAATTACTGGACCACATGGTAATTCTAATTTTGATTTTTTTGAGGGGCCTCTCTACTGTTTTGGATAGCAACTGAACCATTTAACATTTCCACCAATAGTGCCCAAGTGTTTCAATTTCTTCACATCCTTGTTAATTCTTAATATTTTATGGAATTAACATTGAATAATTTCAAATTTGACAGTGTCTGATGAGATCATTGAGCACAGTTCTCTCTATATCTGAGCACAATGAGATGCACAGAACTCAGGTAATTGACCAAGGAAATACAAATTCATGCAACAAATTGTAATACTCAAAGAAGTCTTCCACTTAGCCTAAATGGGTTAATTATAAAAACTAACAGAAACATTGTGCACTCTCTGAGTGACCTATTGAAAGTGATCATTTTTTTACAAACACCTATTAAACCCTTGCCTGGTTCTGCTTTCATTTCTGGCATAGGTAGTTCTGCTTGCCACTTATACTATATGACTTAAATAGAAGAGATCACTCATCTAGAACTTTCTTTGAATTCAAGGGCTTAAATAAATTAAAATCCAAGCAATGAGATAGAGAATATACACAGAGACAGAAATGGGGAAGAGAACTAACACAGAAATAAAACAAGTTGCTCCATTTTGAGTCATGCCTTTTCAGTGCCACTTGTCTTTTCTGTCTTCACACTTCTCTTTCTAAAGACAGTGTCGTTCTGGTCCCTGTTTTCATAGTTGTCGGCTGATGTTTGCTCGTCTCTTAGCAGGCTGAGTTCTTACGGCAATGGGAGAAAAATCAGTTAGTTATTTGGGTCCTTCAGTTCTGCTCTTTCATTTATGTTGGGGGGCAACAAACTAGAGGGGTCCATTCAACCATTGTGCCTCTTTATTCTCTCTTTTTTAATCTATTTTTTTATTTATGTATAGTTGGTATACAATCTTATTGTGGTTATATTAGTTTCAGTTGTACAATGTGGGGGGCACTGCAAACTGGTACAGCCTCTATAGAAAACTGTATGGAGATTCTTCAAAAAAATGAAAATAGACCTACTATATGACCCAGCAGTTCTGCTTCTGAGCATTTATCCAAAGAAAATGAGAACTCTGATTCTAAAAGATATATGCACCCCTATGTCCACTGCAGCATTATTCTTTCTTTTTTAAACAGAATCTATTGAAGGCTTAACATAAACTTTTTAAGTGTTCTTCCTTGGTTGGTGTCCCAAATGTTTGAATTCTCAGAGGCAATTCGATTTTCTCAAATCATGCATTAAAATCACTTTTAATTGAAATTCCCTTTAAATGGCTCTATGGACTTGTCTTGTTTTAATTAATAAAAGGAGCTAGTATGCACTGAGTATTGACCTGGGACTTTTTGCCTCTAGAGTCTAAAGTATTAGCACTGTGCTATGTACTTATTCCCCAAAGCTCAAAGCACAATGCTTTCCGTGTGGTAAAATTCTCATGAAAGTTGGTTTGAATGGAACTGAATTCATGTACTGGCAGCCCATGGTCAAAGCTCACTGGTACAGTCAGGAATTTAGAAAATCATTACCACAGTAGAAGAATAACTATAAGCCTAAGACATTAATTTGCTTATTATTTTTTCCTTGGAGAATATAATCTTATAACCAATCTTACACATTTATATGCTATGCAAACACTCCCAACTTTTTAAATTATTAACCTTGACCTCTGTAATATTCAGGAAACATTCAAATGGGAAAATACAATAACATCATCCATAACTCCTTTTACATAATGTCGTGAACTGAGTGAAATATGATGAGTTACTTTTATTTGAAAAAACATATTGTTACTCTGTTTTGACTCAAGGGTGTTAACAGCTTCAGTGTTAGCCTTAATTAGTTTTCTTTTGATTGTATAATTATTGCATTCATTTTCCTTAGAGAAATTGAAAAACATCCCAATTGCCAAAGCTAATGACCTGTTCATAGGGTCTTAAAGTGCATGTCTCATTAGGTTTCTGTTTTTCCGTTGGTAAAAGTTTATGAAGTCAATGTTTATTCTCTTAGATGAAGTGTGTGTGTGTGTGTGTGTGTGTGTGTGTGTGTGTGTGTGTGGGTGTGTGTATTTAAAGGATACATTTACCGCTTCCCTCAGGTGGTTTGTGCCAAAATCTCTTCTTCATTATCATAGCAACAAAAGTTTTTCCCTTTGCAATCTTAAGCAGTTCAGATAGATTCAGTCTGTTCTTCCAAAACATGAATAGAATACCTGCTTTATGTTTTCTCAAAAAATATTTTTTGTTCTTCATCTTTGAAAGAGTGTTTATCCAAAGTCTATGTATCAATATGAGATTTTTTTTAATATACTTAAATTTTTTAAGTTGAACTTTTATGCTAAGTATCCTGAAGTAGTTTTGTTGTTGCAATTGTTTTAATATTTAATGTTAACTTCATTGTTTAGTTTAATGTGTTATGACTATATTTAGTATTTAATAGCCATTTACGATGCTAACTGTAGTGTTTCCAAGAAGCCTGAGCTTCATTCCCCTCTTGCAATATTGCCTTATCCTCTCTCTCTATGTGAAACCTGTAATTACAATATTAGGAGGACGTAGAGAATCTGTTAGATTCTTCAGTAGTTGACTAGATCCCCCATAGCAGAATGCTGTGAAGAAGCAACTTTGATGTAATTATTTTGTTCTGATATGTGCAGAAAAGTGATAATAATGTATTTCATACATTTCAGTGGTTTTCAAATCATTTTTTTCTAATCTAGTTTCACAACACTCTTGTTGGTAGGTGTTAACCCATTTTAAAGGAGACACAAAAATTTGGAGAATTGAGTTGCCAGTCCAAATTCACCTGGTTAGTCGAGTCACATATGAACTTGGGAGTTCAAATCACAAGCGCTGTTACAATTCCACTTCACTTTTCTTGGTTAGATGCCATGAAAAGAGAAAAGAATGAAGGAAGCACCTCTAAAGTAATTGAAATTACAAGATATAGTGGCACCCCATATTCTATTGAAAAGCTTGTAATATATTTTATAATGTATATAATATATACATATAATACATTATGTATATAATCTATATTAATTATATAGTATATATTCAGTATATTATATACTCTTTCTGTATATAATATATGATATACACATATATGTATGATATATATATATATTTTTTTTTAAGTTATCAAAATTTCCTACTTAAGGAGATTTTTTTTGGAGCGTGATAAAGAGAGGTAACCCAAAGGAATCCTTCAAATTTGTTGCCTTGGAAATGGTAGAGAGACAAATTGAGATGTTGTTTTAACATATAAATTCTTTATTTTGTTCACAGCTTCAAACCTTTTTTGATACATTCCTGAGAGCTGGTTCTCCTCTTCAGACTTTTGATAATATGAAGGAAGCAATTAGCAAACTTCTGCTAGCAGCTGAAGTGTTCAGTGAAACATCTACTTTGAGACCAAAGGCTTTTGATAGGTAAAAAATAAATTTTAATGATAAAAAAAGAAAAACACTACCTTCTAAAAATTAATTGTTAGTGACAATATATCTTAATTATCATACGTAGGTGCTGCTTGGAAAATGTTATGTCAGTATACAAATATGAACTTCCAAACATGTTTCCTAATTTATAGATCCTAAAACTTCAGAGCACATTACAGACATGTTAGTATCTAAATAATAGTGACAAGTAATAAAGCAGTTATTTAAATTAATTTTTAATTGCAACTCCTTTTAAGCTCAGCTATTTCTATTATATACATTTACCATTGACTAGGTATGTTTTTATTTATAGACTTTATTAACAAAATTCAATTACTCCTCTTCATCTGAATATTATCTAATGTCCCCCCCGCCTCAGGCTAGTATATCAAAAAAGGGAGGCGACTTGATTAAGCTTTATCATGCTTTCTATGTGACCAAGAATGTCTGTCGTTTAGGAGAGTTTTCTTCTCCATATTTAGATTTTCATAGAGTAACTTCATAGTTTAGTTTAATGTGTTATGAATACTTGTATTTGTATTTTCCATAGGAACAAAACAGATTCCAAATCCCAAAATAAACTGCTTGTGATTTTAGATTATCCAAGCCACTGCTCTTTATAATTAGTACAGATCTTGAGATTTAACTATAACTATTAATAATATAACAGCAAATAATAGAGTAAATGTAGCAAAAAGAATATATTTTTATGCTACCTCATGTTTTTATTTCAGATGCAGATTATGTTTTCAACTTTTAACTTTTGATATTGGTTACGGCAGTTTCAGATCCCCTGTCGTGCTCCAGGTGAGTGTGCCAAAGGCCTCAGGTGAGCTTCCACCTTTTACTGAGGACTTGTGTGTACATGTATGTTCTTTTTATTCAGAGAAACCAATCAGTAAGTAGCAATTTACATTAAGGTCACTGCAGGTCACTATTTATGGTGGTTCAGAGAATTAACCAGTATGTGGATAATCTACGATTTGAGCCCCAATCCCTATGATGGGTTTTTTTCTATGGTACAGCCACTGTTTATGAAATAAATGTGGCATAAATCTAAGTATGTGTTAATTAGAAAAACAGACCGTTAGATAATAGAAAATAGATTACCCAGCTTATTCACATGAGTTTATAAAAATATAACTCTTATTCTTTGTATATACATATTTAGTTTAAAATTGGCCTATATTTTAATTTAAAAGACCACAAGGCTTTTTGAAATATATAATTATCTAGTATAACTATGTGTAAGCTGAAGAGTATATTTTGTACATTCTGATTCTTTTACTTCCTCTCAAATCAGTTTATTCATTTAAAACATCTCCAACATTTTTAATCTAAAAAACCTAAAATAATCCTTAGTGGCAAGAAGATTAAAAATTAGTCTATAGAAAGCTTTATTTTGGGATATGGAGTGGGAAGAAGGGAAGATAAACAATAAAATTATGTGCAACCAGAATTCAACTTCATATGGCATTTTTCAAACTTTTATACAAGGAGATGATTACATTATGTGTGACTCAGACATTTGGTTGAATAGTTCAAAGATTTATTCATAAAATTTTGAAACTTTATGACTATATCTTTTAATGGTCATTTATTTGTCTTCTGCACATCCAATAGTTTGTGTTATGCTCTCCAAAATGTATTGTTCAGAGAATGTTACATATTATCTTACGTGAACATGAATTCTTTAACAACAGTTTCAAGCTAAATGTGACTTTATAATTCATTAGTGAATTTTCTTATAAAGAATCGCATATGCAAAAGAACATTACTTACATTTCATAAAACTGTTGACCTCCAAAAAGACCACTAGATGTCAGTTCTGATCTACGGTACAACAGAAAATGAATCATGCTTTAGAAGTGATACCATCTTATTAAAAGCAAGTCGATAAAAACATTTGCTGAGCTTTTGCTTTTTCACAGGTGCATGAGCACTTAAATTTTCAAGATGATGATCACATGGATTTTGAGGACCAAAACACAGAAGAATTCCTTTTAAAAGACGCTTTCAGTTTTCTCTCCTCCAATGAATCTTCTCTTTCCATATTCTCTGAGATAGTTCAGAGACTTTATAGGTCAGATGTATTTAAGGTAAGTGCATATTTTTGTACTGATGAGCTTCTTTTTTTTCAAGTCGTTCTTTACAAGGCTCCATTTCCTTTATTGTGTAGTTAAGCAACTTAATAATTTATTTAAAATTAATTTATATTGATTATATTACACCTCTGAAGATTTTTCTGACCTGAGGACCAACATTATTTTTGTGTCAACTAAGTATATGAGTGACTGATTATGATAAAATTATGGGTTGAAAATGAAATAAAGCATTTTCTAATTTTTAAGGAATGTTTGTAGATATTACATTTTATAGAATGCTTTAAAAGGAATGCTAGGACCTTTTGGAGGCAGTCTAGAATAGCAGTGAGTGTTCCAGATTGACTTCAAGAGGCTTACGTTATAATACCCAAATTTTTAAGTATTCACATCTGGTTAGCATCTTTGGTTACACGTTTATGATTAGGGTGCAGTGCTTCAGAGACGCACTGGTTAATTTTATGGTATATTAATACATGTTTTCTTAGTGCCTCAAAAAATCTGTACAGATTACTAGTGCAGGAATGTTCTCTGTACATCTGCTCCAACCTCTAGCACCTGAAGGCTAAAGGGGACTCTGCATACCCAAACTGTCACACACACTCTGCCCTCATGGGCTCATCTCTCTAGCCTTACTAGAGAAGCACTGTTGAGTGATTTCATTCGGCTCTTCTTTGTCAGATAAGAAGTTTTCTTATATTCAGATATCTCTGTTACAAATTGAAGTTACTATGTATTATTTAGCATTAATTAGCTCAGTTGTTTATTTAGAGAGTTTAAAACTTGATTGGTTTATGAATTAGGCAGCAACTGGGCTAAAATGTGCTTTGATTTTGCAGCAATTGCTTAAAAGTTGTTCTTCGTTTCCTCTCTTATTAAAGGGTGAAAACTATCAAAAGGAAGTAAATCAATGCCTGTCTCTAGAGGAGATTAACTCAATTATGACGTTCATAAAGGAACTTGGGAGTTTGGGACAATTCCAATTGGTAAAACAAAAGTGACATTTGATTCCTCTTGACACTGTGATTATAGTAGATAGCCATAAATTACTTGATTTTGACTTTAACCTAAGTGAAGGTACTTTAAGAAACAGAAATCTTTGTAAGCTCCCTTCCTCTTTTCAGACGTCTAATTAAAATGAACAGAATCTGTAGTCTTTAAGAGTTTGCAAATAATGTGACTTATTAAAAGTAAAAGAATATGGGGTTAGTATAGCTGCCAAGATTTGACAATTTTTATGAAGAAAATGTTCAAATATTTCTAAAGAAGTTTTGCTTTTAGCTTTGAAATATTTACATGTAACCAAAATTTCTTTCTACTTATTATACATTTTTTGTTTGTATAAAATCAAATATTATTAAACATAGCAACAATATTTTGGAAAACTACTAAATCTTGATTTGCTGTAACTCTATAGCAAACTAAGAAATGTAAATATAGAAAAAATGTAAATAATTTCAATATTAGTGGTTTCAGCCTTTTATAAAATGGCATTTATTTTTTCTTTGTGTATTTTGGGGGGTTTTGTTCATTTATTGGTCAATATCAAAGGATAATTTATACCTAAATGTGCATTCTTAGTAGTTGCTTTGTTTCTAGTTCTGCCACTTATATAGATAGAATCAAATGAATTTGTACATTCCTCTTAAATGTTTATACAAAATACCTTAAAATAGCATTTAAAAACCCCATTGATAATTTATTATTAATATGTTTGGATCCAATATTTACTTTTTACTTAAAAAAATCTATGTATCTGTATGCTACTTGTATGAGTTATAGCTAATTTGCAAAGTTAATTCATGAATGTTTGACACTTGTTTTTACAAGTTAGCCCCATATTTTGGAAGGTTCAAAGTAAGCTTATTGCTCCAGAGATAATTTAGTGAATGGATTATCATTTTAATTAATTGAAATATAGTGAGTATGACATGACAGTTTGACTCAATACTAAAAGAAGATAATGAAAGAGAACTGACCTCATTCTTTGGAAATTCATAATTCAAGATATTGTGAATGACAATAACATCTCATGGCACAATGTGAGGAAGAACTGATGTTATTTTGTAGGAGAAAGGGCAAACCCCAATTTCCTGACTCTCAGAGTTGAAAAAATAACCATAGATATTATTTGGTAAGATTAATATCTCTCCCATTGATGAAGTTCACTTATAAACCAAGGGTATTTCTCATCATTTTTCCCACTGCCTGACTCACTCTGTCATTCAGCTGTTTTCAGTTATCGATAGGTAAGAGAATCCACTTATAGTCAACGAAAAAAGAACAGAAATCACCCCATTTGGAAATATGATCATCAACAAAATTATTACCTTAATAAAAATGGCATTTACCTTCACAACTGCATAGGAAATTAAATAATGGTATAGGAAATTGATATTTAATAAATGTCTGATTTTTAAAGTATCTGAATAAATATAAAGCTTTTCCTAGGAATACTATATTTTAACTTATTGTCCACTTTTTCTGTTATTCTGTCTTTGTATGTTTGTTCTCAGCTCTTCCCATCAATTACTCCTGGGACTCAATCATTGATGAGTGAATTTTATGATATGGCAAATCCTACAGGAAAACCTCATTCAGTCCTGAACCGATACTGGTCTCTTTTAAATGTGTTTAAGCAATTTCAGCTCCTGAATAAAAAGGCACAGCTACATCCACTGGAATGGTAAGACAGCCACAAATTTGAATTGTGCAATCCAAAAAAAATCTCTAGTCTAAAGATTGATTTCAGCAGGCTTTGCCTACATTAAAGAAAGCAACAAAAACAAATGTGTCCAAAATTCATGCTCTGGAAAATAAGCTTCTTAGAAACATTGAAACCATAATGATTCCAGTGGTCTTCAAACACTAACAAAAATATATCCAACAGTTTTCAAACCAACAGGACTTGACTCCACTAAAAAACAATCCTTAAAATTAAGTTTCAGTCTAGTTTCATTCTATGACATCTATCCTTGAATTATGGGAACATCAGACAGAAAGAATTAGGTGAGATTTGTTTTATGAGCCATCAGTCAGAATGGAGCCCAAGTCGGTATAAGCAATTTTACTAAAAAAAAAAAATTGAATCTCAGAGGGAAAAAGCTAGAGAAAAATGTCTTGGCCTCCCATCTCCACTTTCATTCTAAAGAGAGGTAGTGATGAGGAAATGAGAGGGAAGACAGGCCAGGTGAACATATTCATACCTCCTGTTGGTGAAAAGGGCAGTACCGAAGGCTTTAGCTAAGTCTGCTTCTCTCTTGTATGGCAAAATCAAGGGAATATTTGACTTTGCTACTGTCAGGAAAATGGAGGTAAATCTGAATCTCCTAGGGAGATGAAAAGACTCAATGGCCATGCTATCGTCATTTGTCTCTTGCAGTCACCCTTAGGAATGGCTTCGATTCTATTGACTCGCCTGTCATTTCTTTCTGCCTCAGGAAATAGTGAAAGCAGTTCTGTAGAAAAGCCTTTTCCCTTGCAATTCAAAAATACAAATAATCATATATTTGAAGAATTCTTAAGACATCTCCCCGGGATAAGAACTCACTTTAACTGCCACAGCTCTATGAAGCTGGCCTTATTTCCTCAGAAGTAGTAGGCCTGACATAAGATTTCGTTTGTTTGAAAATTAGGTTTTAAATAATATGGCTCAATGCCTCCTTTTTTTGTTCCTTATACTCACTGAAATAATCCCAAACTGTCTCATTTGTCATTATCAATGGAGGAAGAGCAGACTTGATTTACTTGGGAGCCTATTTAAGTGCTTCTCTTAACTTTAAGTTCCCTCGAGATATGCCAACTTTGGAAAGTTTGTTCCCCAATAAGTTTTTTCCCCAAGCTTCACGTATACTGTAAAGTTAACCAATTAAGTTACATTATATTCAGAATACTGAATTTAACCCCAACCCTAACTGATTCCCTTCCAATAAGGGATTTAATAATGGTCAGAATTCAGTGTTGAAAAGATCAAGACATTTTTGAATCAGACAGCCTTGGATTCAAAAATCCCAACTTTAGAGTTTATAAGTTATGACAGGTAAAGTTTTGACCCTTCTGAGGTTTAGTTTCTACATCTTTAAAATACAGATTATACTACCTACCATGTATTATTTCAGGAGGATTATATAAGATAACTTCTAGGCACTACATGGTATCTGGTATCCTGTAGCACAAGTAGGTAGTAAATATTGGTATATTTGCCTTTTAATTTGCCTTTTCTGTACCATCCAAAGATCACTTCAGCATCAACAGTGGGGGAAATATTTTCTTTCTTGTACAGGAAAAGCAAGATAAGTTTGAAAGGTTTATTGAAGTTATCACTGAGGCAAGTAAACTTCAGATCTTTATCAGGAAGCAGTTAGGTAAATTGCTCTTAGAACATTTTAAGAAAGAATTCTCAATTCTAATTATTTTCAATTTCACCTGTGAGCATGTGGACATTTAATTATCACCCATGCTGTATTGCAAGGAGGATGCATATCACCACACACATTTTCCAGACGAGGAAACAGGTGGTGACTCAAGCCACACAGCTAATAGAAATAGAGGTGGCTTTCTCCTTCATGGCTCAGTATAGCTTGCAGTCAGAGAGGTCATTCGTTATTGCCCTTATCTTCACAATGGTCGCCTCTAGTTTTTATTTTTATTTTTCTACAGAAAAAGCCAGTTTCAAAAATGTATTCTACCTGTGGGGATTAATGACTCATTCTTCCTTTTAAATAAAGATGATCTGCCTATAGCAACAAGATGAAGAGAGAGAAATTCAGAAAAGCGACAGTTAGAGGTGATAGTTATGTCTGTGCTCCTGGGACTCAGAATCCAGAGGTGCCAACAGAGTCAGTACAAATCGGAACAGAATGAAAATCTTAAAATCACTGTTTGTGCACCCTCTACTAATGTTCACGTTCCTGGAAATAAAGTTGCAAGTATACTTCGCTTTCAGTGCTTTTCATGAAAACCCACATTTTCAGAAGATGATTAATTCACAAAATTAAACAAGAAATTATGCAAAATGCCTTAACATAGAGAGCATCTCATTCCATTAAGACAGTAACATTTCCAAAATTCAGTTCATGTACATTTAAGGGTTGTATCTTTTATAAGCTTCACTTAGAGTTTTGCTTCACATAATTTCAGTGTTTTTTGTTTTTTTGGGGGTTATTTTTGTAAATTTGGCCTGATAGCCAGTGAAACTTCAATTAAACATCTCTCAATCCACGCTTAATTTATCTGTTTCTTCATTTCTTGGGAGGAGGGAAGAACAGTTGACCCTTAAACAATGCTGAAGTGCATGGCGTCACTTTCAGTGGATATTTTTCAATAAATACACTCTCAGCTATTAGTATCCTTGGGTTTCTCATCTGCAGATTCAACCTTCCATGTATAGAAAGTAGTATTTTCCCATTTCCAACAGCAGCTTCCTAACTGCAGATTCCCAGCTGCAAATGGAAAAGGCTGTTTTCAGTCAGTGGTTGGTCAAATCCTAAAGGCCGACTGTAGTTAAGTTTCTTAGGAGTTGAAAATCATACATAGATTTTCAACTGTTCGGGGCTCTCTGATTCTAACCCACATATTATTCAAGGGTCAACTATATTTTAAAGTCAGTCCTAGACATTATTATTTTTTACTCTTAATTGCATCATTATGTGTGTGTACACACACACACATCACAAAAATAAAACTGCAATACAACTATCACACCTCCCAGCATTAGCAATATTTGTAATTTTGTGATTCTTCTTAATTTCTCATCTGATGCTTATATTTTGAAGGAATTGAATATAGCTTATTTATTTCTTCTCTACCACAGTGCCCAGCACATAATCTGGGACAAAAATATTTATAAGATGTAATAAAGCACAGAGCATTAGATTTAATTCTTACAGCGTCCCTGTGAAGCTAGGCCAATACTATTATCTCTGTTTTGCTGGAGTAGAAACAAAGATTCACAACAGCCTAAGAAAGTCAAGTCACATCCTGCCCAATGTTCTCTGTTATCAGGACAAACAATTTTTCTGTCTGCAATCTAGATTATTTTGGTCCCAAATTTGAGGATTTAAAAGGCAATGTGGGCAAGCATTTAGTTATACAAGAGACATATGAGGGAAACACACCAAGACATAACTAACTCTTACCATTCACGACAGTTAATCAGAGTTCAAGGATAGAAGCCTTGGCAATCCTTTCGCCTGGTACACTTAAATTTCTTAGATTATAAGTATGTTCTCAGTCTGTTCCTCAGAGTTTCCAAGGCTTTTTGCTTCAAGACTGTGTTACTTTAGCCAAACAGATTCCAATTAGAATGTGTGTTCCCGAATCCCTTCTGTTGGACCCAGGCTATCAGAGATTGCTTACTTTTGGCCTGAAGAGTTGCGTTTTGCCCTGGTTTTCTTCAAATGTGCTTCTGCTGATTAGAGATGATGAGATTTCCACCCACCTCACTTGAGGCGAGATTGCCAGTTTTGAGAAATGAAATCCAGAAAGTGTTTCTTTGTGTTCATCAAAATAACTGTGCCCACACATAAAAAAAAGATAGTGTGTTAGATGTAATTTCCCTGAATTTTGTTCATGTCATTGATCCAGAGTCATTTGGCTTTGCATTTGCAGGAATTCTTTCGCAGAGGATGGGAACTTTGAAAAACCTCAAGTGCCATTTGACGCAACTAAACATAAAAAAGGTAAAAGAACAGTCCCACTTAGTTCAACATGAAAATAAGTATCACATGGGTGAAAAATATATAAAAATTGTTTACTTTCATTAGCAATCAGAAATGAAAATTAAATAAGGAAACAGTGTTTTCCTCAGATTTAAAAAGATGTTTCTTCTAAAAGATAATAAAGTTGGGGAAACTAGAGAAATAAGAATTCTCACGCTGGTAGATATATAAATTAGAACAACCTTTCTTAAAGGGCCATTTACTGACATAAGAAAACCTTTAAAATTATTCTTATATATCAAAAGGGAATAATTTAAAATGTATGCAAAATTTAATTACATAAATTATTAATAAATAAAAAATAAAAACCACCACTATTGCAATAATAGTGGATAGGATAAATTAAGCTATAGCCATCTAATAAAATACTATAAAGGCATTTTAATATTATAGAAGAATATTTATAACATCACAGATGTTTATGATATATTGTTGAATGAAACAATTGGCTACAAGCAACGTGAATGTCAAGAAAAATTAACGGTGATTTTAATTTTACCTCTTTTATCTCTAATTTGTAATTTTTTTTCTTGGGTTTTAGTCTCTTTTCTAATTTTTTTCTAAAGAATAGCTGAGATTTTTGATGTGAGAAAATATTTCTAATTTTAAAAAGAAAAAATAAAAAGTACTATTTTAAAAAAATCACTTTTCTATTACAAATTGAGGTCTAATTTAGTACAGTGGTCCTCAGTGTGTGGCCCCCAAACCAGCAGCATTAGTCTCACCTGGGAAACTTGGACAATCAGATCTACTGGCTCAGAACCTGTGGTGCAAGGCCCAGCATTCTGTGTTTTAACAAGCCCTTCAGATGGTTTTGAGGCACACAGAAGTCTGAAAATCACTGATTCAATAAAATTAATCAGTTTGCCCAGTGAAGAGCTGGTGATGAACTAACGTTCTGACTGTCTTTCTCTCTCTCACCATTTTTGCCCTTTGCAAGGAATTATTTAAGCATCCTGGGTGCTTTTATCCACTTATTTGTACCATAATTATTTATTAAAGAGTATTTTAGATAGGTGTTTGGTTGAATTCATAAATTTAGAGTAAATATCAATTGAACTATTGGATGGAATTTCTGTAATTCTGATAATTTGGGAAATTATAGTCATAGAACTACAGACCTGGAAGGAATCTTGAGGGATCACCTTCAGGTAGTGAATGGCATTCAGACTATTCATTTTTCTCCCTTAAAATTTTCCTATTTAAAATAATCATTCTTTTGATGTTTGAACCAAATAACACCTTTTGTCTTAGTATAGCTTCAGTTTAGCATAAAAACAGTTTCTAGTGTAATGAAGTTAAACAGTAAAATACGTGTTACTCAATTATGCTGTTTGAGATTACTATGTATTTTTTAAATTTTGATTAACAGTTTTCAATTTAAATTGACATTTTCTTTTTTAGTTGCGGTTCCACGGATTGTAAATGAAACCAAAGAAGTACATTGCAGCAATGGTGAGTTCCAGTGCAAGCGTTTCAGCAGCCTTATCAACAGGCATAGCCCTGCTTTGAATACATCATCATTTGGGTATTTTTAGACTACTAATGTATTTAAAGTACATTTTCAGAAATGAGGTTTATGAATGAGTCAATATGTATTTTGCATAAGATTTTTTTAAATTTAGTTTCAAGTATACATTGGTTAGACATCTATATAGTTCGTAAAACGGTCACCCCAATTGCTCCCTTCCTCCCTTGACTCTCCAACTAGCTAACGTATTAATGCTAACTGCATTCACTATGCCACTCTCCCCATCCCTGTGACCACCCATCACTACTCATTTGTTCTTAGTTAGACCTTCACCCCATTCTCCCAGCCCCCCAAACTCCCCTTCCCTCTGCCTGACACCAAATTGTCCACTATAGTTGTGATTAGTTCGTTCTTTTTTATTCCTTAGATTCCACATATAAGTGAAATCATATAGTGTTTATCTTTCTCTGACTTAAATATTTTCTAGGTCCATCAAAGCAGTATCTTTTTCCATCTCCTTCCTTTTCATATGTAGAGGTCTTGTTTTCTTATCTTTTTGGCCACTCTCTCTTTTAATGGGAGCACTTAATTCTTTTCCATTTGAGGTACTTATTGATAGGAACTTAGTTGTCACTATTCTTCATTTCTGTTGTTGATACATGTTTTTTCTCCTTAAAGAAGTCCCTTCAACATTTCCTGTAATGCTGGCTTAGTGGTGATAAATTCCTTTAGTTTATTTATGTCCAGGAAGCTCTTTCTCTGTCCTTCAACCTTAAATGATAGTTTTGCTGGATAAATTATTCTTGGTTATAGATCCTAGGTCTTCATCCTGTAGAAGATTTTTTACCAAACTCTTCTGTCCTGCATATTTCTTTTGAGAAATTAGCTCCCAGTCTTATGGGTGTTCCCTTGGAGGTAATTATCTGCTGTTCTCTTGCTACTTTTAATATTCTTTCATTGTATTTAACCTTTAGCATTTTAATTATGATGTGTCTTGGTGAGGGCCTGTTTGGATCACTGATTTTTGGAATTCTCTGAGCTTCCTGAGGTTTCACCAGGTTAGGGAAGTTTTCCATCATTATTTCTTCAAACAGTTGTTCAACATCTTGATTTTCTTCAGTTATGCCAGTCAGATGAATATTTGGAACTTTAATAGTGTCCCATATCCTCCTTAAATTATTTTTAGTCTTGACATCTTTTTTCTTGCCATTTTGATTGAGTCTCCTGACTGGCTTTCCTGTCCTCTAGATAGGGCATTTGATCCTCTTCTTTATTCACTTTGTTTATTTTATTTAATATACTTCTCATGTCAGATAAAATGTTCTTCATTTATGACTGGTTTCTTTTTATAATTTCCATTTCCATTTCTTTGTTGAAGTTCTCACTGAATTTATCTACATTTACTTCCCAAAAGTTCATTGAGCATCTTTATAACCAGCGTTTTGAACTCTGCATCTGTTAGATTACTTGATTCCAGTATGTCTGCATCTCTGTTCTGTTCTCTCATATGGTTTCTGCTTTTTTGTCTTCCCATTTTGGCTGCCTTTCTGTGTCTGTTTCTATGTACCAAGCAAAGCTCTAAGTCTCCCGGTTTTTATAGTGTGGATTTGTAAAGTAGGTGTCCAGTGGCACAGTCCTGAGATATTGCTTATGCTGTTCCCTCCCTGCAATTTCCATTCAATATCTTAATCCTAGAAAGATCCACGCTACTCATTGTCTTTGGAGACTGGTGTCTAGTATGTAGTAGGAAAAGGTCTAGTGGGAAAACTAGGAGCCAGATTAGAATGAACATTTGTCAGGAGTCTACTGTATGTTAGGCTCTGGATTGATGCAGCCTCAGGAAAGCCACTTTGCTCTTCAGTCTTCTCTTTTCTTATTTATAAAATGAAGAGATTACATGAGTTGATCTTTTTTTTTTTTTTTTAAGTTTCCAGGCAACGTGACATAGAGATGACATAGAGGATATGCACAGGTTAGATAAGTTCTTCAATCTTGTTCATATTTTTATGTTGATAAAAACTAGTCCAACCTGCACTTTCAAAACCAGTCTTCCTGGGTGTAAGATTTTAAAAATAATTTAATGATGCTTCAGAACAAGTGGGATTATCTTTTAGAGTCTAGGCTGTTCTGATGTTTAATGTGAGTATGATCATACCTAAAGAGGGCAATAAAATCCCGAGGTTAAGAGAAATACATTAATAGCAACCAAATTTTTAAAGTTTTTCCTTATATATTTGCCAAGTAAGGTACTGTTAGTACCACAGCGCCTGCCGGGTTCTCTGTAGGCCAAAGGTGAGCTGGTAAGAGACAAGCTGAGACTGGGTTTGGAAGGATGCCAAGGAAACACAGGTGTTTGTAAGCATTGACACTGATGATTCAGTTGCAGGTGACGTCAGGACAAAATCAGCTTTCAAGAGCCGTCCTAGGATGCAGCACTTAAGCCAGCAGTGGAGTTTCCAGTGAAAACAAGCACTGAAATCTTGCTAAAAGCTTACTTAAAACTATGATTACTCATTTCATCTTATGTAGGGCTGAGTTTGAGTGTTTCATGAGAGAGCCCCACTGGAAACTTTCACTGTTAAGTGAAAGTGTGAACTACAGGGAAATTAACTCTCAACGGTGATTTATAAAAATATATATTAGTAAGTTGAAGTACAGTTTCTATGATTACTATTTTGAAAAAAAAAACTTCCATTTTATTTACTTAACTGGTTCTGAGCATAAAAGTGTAGCACAAATGCTTAAATTTCTTTTCTGTCTAGAAAATGGTCTTCTCAAAAGTCCCTTTCATAGTCCTGAACTGCAGCTTGTTTAAAGTTTATGCTGGGTCAGACTCTCCACTTCAATCAGCAATCATGATCGACAGTAGCCTCTTTTTACTACACTTATCTCAGGCCTCAAAAACTACACCAGAAAAAATCTTTGATGAAAATAATTAATGCATTATCTATAAGTGGTTGAATTAGAATAAAAGGCTATGGTCCTTTGGAAGATGAAATCTAGTAACACAATCTCACCCTCATTCTTTCATTTTTTTTTTCTTATTTACTATAAAAATTTTAGGAGCTGGTATGACCATGGAAATTATAGAGGCAATCTAACTATATCTACCAGTCAGACAAAATCTTTGGTAATAAGTAAAATTAATCAAAAAAGGGGTTTAATCAATTCACTAACTTATTCAATCTAATTGACAAGCTTTTATTTTTTAATCAATGAATATACCTATTGTATTATTATTGTTTCTAATTTATACCTGAGGTTCTTTTCTTCCACTGGCTGAGAAAACCATAGAATGTGTGTAAGAAATATATAGATTAAAAAAATTTTATTCAGAGTTATCCTGAGACCTAGTTTCCAGGAATAAAATATTCATAAGATTAGTGATACTCATTGCCGTGAATTTGGTTGCAGATCTCCATGCCCATCAAAGAAATTAAAAAAAAAAAAACTTGATACCATTGAAGCACAAAGTCCAGAACATAGTGGGAGAAGCAGTTGGACAGGAAGATGAGAAAGACTGTGAAATGCCTTGTCTGCTTTATTGAGGGCTTGGACTGGTTCCTGGAGATGATGAGAAACCATTAAGAAATTGAAGAGAAATCATCAGATTTGATTTTAGGAAATTCATTTCAATCACTGTATAAAAATAGAGGCAACAACAGTTTATAGAATAATTTACTTTCCTAGGTGCAGTAGTATCTTTCCGCAGAAAATTTTGTTATTTGTTTTGTTGGAACGTTATTAAACATCACGAACATTTTATTTTATATATATATATAGATATAGATATAGATATAGATATAGATATAGATATAGATAGATATATAGATATAGATATATAGATATATAGATATATAGATATAGATATATATATAATATTTATTTATTTATTTATTTGTTTATTATGGTGACATTGGTTAACAAAATCCAATAAATTTCAGCCGTACACTTTAACAGTAAGGCATATATATGTTTACACTGTGTGTTCACCTCTCATAGTTAGATTTCTTTCTGTCACCACATATTTGATCCCGTTTACCCCATCTACGCTCTCCTCCCTCTTCCTCCCTACCCTCTGGTAACCACTAGTCTATTGTAAATGTCCATGGCTCTCTGTTTGTTTGTCCTCTTCATTTGTTGCTTGTAGGTCTATATCCCACGTATGAGTGAAATCATGTGATTTTCACCTTTTTCTGTCTGACATTTTTCACTTAGCATGATTATCTCGAGGTGCATCCAGGTTGTCACAAATGGCAGTGTTTCCTCTCTTCTTATGGCTGAGTAATATTCCATTGTACTTATGCACCACAGCTTCTTTACCCAGTTACCTATTGTAGGACGCTTTGGTTGCTTCCATGTCCTGGCCACCGTGAATGATGCTGCTATGAACATCAGTGTGCAAATATCTTTTTGGAGATGGGTTTTCAAGTCTTTGGGGGATTGCTAGATCAACTCTTAGTTTTCTGAGGAACCTTCATACTGTTTTCCATAGTGGCTGCACCAAGTTGCAGTCCCACAGCAGTGTTACGAGGGTCCCTTTTTCTCCACATCCTCTCCAGCATTTATTACTTGTCCTGTTGATTATAGCTATTCTAACAGGTGTGAGATGGTATCTCATTGTGGTTTCGATTTGCATTTCCCTAATAGCTGGTGATGTTGAGCATCTTTTCATATATTTGTTGGCCTTTTGTATGTCCTCCAGGGAGAAGTGTCTGTTCAGGTCCTCTGCCCATTTTTTGATTGAATCATTTTTTGTTGTTATTGAGTCATACGAGTTCTTTGCATATTTTGGATATCAGGCCCTTATTGGAGGCATTGCTTGCAAATATATTTTTTCATTCGGATGATTGTCTCTTTACCTTGCTGATGGTTTCTTTTGCTGAGCAGAAGCTTTTTAGTTTGGTGTAGTGCCATTCATTTATTTTTGCTCTTACTTCTCTTGCCTTTGAGGTCAAATTCATCAAATCCTCTTTAAGTTCAAGGTCCCTGAGTTTTATTTCTATATTTTCTTCTATGCATTACATATGGGCACTTTTATTTAAAGGCAATTCAAGGATACTTTCATCTTACCAATTTCTATAGGATTTGCCCTGTTTATCTTTACTGGAACTTTGTTGTCTATTGAAAAGTATTTATGGAACAAAATACTTATTGATATCTTTTTGAAAAATATTTGTCAAGCTTCTTTTGAGTAATTCGTTTATTTCAAATGTGAACACAATATAAAGCGATGGCTGGTAAAGTGTCTTTATAGCTATTTTTTTTTACCAAGAATATTTGTAAAATTTGGTATACCAAATAGAAACATTCCTAAAAGTGTCTTAGAATCAGTGGTATGGAGTAATATAATAAGTTCTGTAACAAGGCTGAACAGAATATAGCATTTCCTCCCTTATACTTTAGTCTATTTTCTTAGGTTGAAGTGGCTGGTATAAGGAGGGGTATCAGGATTACCTGTTGGTGTTTTTATATCTGACTGGTATAATATTGGAGTTCATACTTTTTTCTCCACCCTACTGCCCATAGCTACTATATCAATCCAGTGGCAGTTTGATGACGCTCCTCATTAAGAAATTTTCCTCATTTTCTCTTAGTACATTTCTATCATCACCCCCCAGAGTCATTGCTCTCGGTGTAGAATTGCTTGGTATATGCAGTAAATGCCATGAAATGTTATCAATCCACTGGAGAAACATTTTCCCACCTCTGTGCCTTTAAACTTTTAAGGGTTAAGCAAAATAAATAAATAAATAAATAAATAGATAGATAGATAGATAGATAGATAGATAAATAAGATCTGTATAACACAAAGTAAAGTTAACGGCTGTTATATGAGGCAAATTCTACAAATTTGACAAGTAGAAAATCCAGCTGAAGCCATAGATCAACTCTGAACAGTTGTCTTTCTTTTGTTGTTATTTTTTTTTAAATAACAGATAAAGACATACAGTGTTACATCAAGCAGATCTTCACCCATCCGCATTTGGAACTAAAGCCTGAATTTAATCCGAAGATCAAAGATTACTACTCTGAAGTCCCATTTGATGTGGTAACAGTGACAATTGGAGCAGAGACTTCTAAGTGTCAATGCAAGGTGTCCCTACACGAACGGACAGGGCCAAGGTATGGGGATTCTGCTAGGCTGAGTGTGGATGCTATAGTGGGAAACAGACATTTGAAGCAACTTTTGAAGGTGGTTAAGAAAAGCCAAAGCACAGGACCAACTGGAGAGGTTTCCTGAAAACTTCTACTTTTTAAGAACACATCTGGGCTCGAAGTGCTCTGCACACCTACTAGGAATGAGTGTACGAATCTTAGTAACTATGTTGTAACAAGAGTGGATCTTGTGCTATGAAATATCAAAGAGAAATTAAGGGAAAAGTGTGTTTATTGCTGTCTTCACGTTTTTAAATTGCTAAAGAATTGATCCTTCTGAACGGTAGCTTCCTTCTACCCAAATGCATTGCTCAAATTTTATTATTCGGTGATTGATTACTTAATAAACATATTGACAATTTGTGAAAACGTAACACTGTCCTGAGATTTTTTTTTCTACCAACTCTTTTGAGAATCACCAACTCTTTCATTTGGAATTTTGAACAGAATATAGAACCTCATTACATCCATGTCCATGCTTAGGCAGATTCTTGTGTCCCCGTGCTGCAGGCAAAGAAAGGCTCTTGTCACTCAGAGGAGTCGAGAGAGTCTAGCAGAAAGAAAATAGTACTTAAGTCAGATGAATCTGGGGTCCCCCCTAACTCTATCACGTGACTTGGGGCATTTGTTTCCCAGCTCTATGTCATGGCCTCTATATTTGAAACAGGGATCATCATAGTTATGTAAAGAGTTGTGAGCATTAAATGAGATAATATACAGCCCTAACAGATATTAGTTCCCTTCCTGTAGTTCATAGGGGACATGACTTGCTCTGTAAGATAATTCAGCATACCAAAGCCATGTGAAACCAAAGTTAAAATATTTTTTTCACATTTTAGGTATCTTATGAAGTTGTACAGACCTTATGCCAATTGTAGGTGTTTAATGACGTGTGACTTCACTTGGGCTGAATGGATGTTTCTTTCTCCAGCGTTGCCAACTATCCTCTGGGCTTAGGAACGAACAAGATCTCAGTGATTGTCGTGGATGAGTCTCTAGCCCAGGATGAGACTCTGATCACATATAAACTCACCATCTATCGAGAAGACCGTCCAAGTCTGCCCTTGTTTGAAGATTTTACAGCATGCGGTTTTGTGCAGGTAAGTGACTTTTACATTTGTATTTGGGTCGAATAGGGGACAATGTTAACCCAGGTGATAAATGTCAAGTGAAAGTTGTTAGGAAAAGCGTGTGTGCTTTTAAATCCAAACCGTGGTCTCAGTTCAAAAAGTAGCTCCTCTCTGAACTTATTGTGTTCAGTGGATTTATTGTGGTTAATATTGAAAAATGTCTGAGTACTCACACTTAGTTATGAAATTGGTTTTATATTTCCCTTTTAAATTAGGCTGTGTTTCTTGGATTTGTCCCTGGATCTACTTTTGCAATTTTAAACTAGATTCGGTGGAATTTATTTTAATGAATGGAAAACTTATGGAACTATTTTACAAAAGGGTTACCCAATGAGTGAAAATAAATTTTCTTGGGTAGATATATTTTGAATTCACTTCTCACATTGATTATTCCTAAAGGCTGTAGTTTCTCTTGCAAGCAACACATACCCTTTTGTAGCCCCATTGATTTTGGAGATGGTTGAACATTACCCATAGTGTCTTTTTTGTTGGTTCTCTCCATTTTTTTTTTCATTTTCCAGGATTCTATGTACAATCTTCTACATCCCTTCACATCATATGCCCTCACTACAGGTCACTCTAGGGAAGTAGTGATTGGTACTATTATCATATAAACTAATCCACTCTGAAAGTATAATTGCAAATACATCATATAATGAGGATTTACATGCTACTGGGTTAGTAAGAGAGTAATGGCCAACCGGAACTCAGTGGCCAATATAGGTATACCATGTTTTCTTAAATGTAGTGGCCAGAGAGGGTATCCTCTTCCTCTCCACCCACCACCACCACAGAGTTTAATATTGCTTTGTAAGGGTACCCATCACTGAGATTTCAAAGGGAATTTCAGATTGGTCTGAAGCAGGACAGAACCATTATTCTGAAAGGTAATAAAAGGTGTACTTTAAAAAAAGTGGAAAAGAGTTTCATGGTCAAATAAGTTTATGAAGCAATGAGTTAAACAAAGTTAAGTAGATTTCTCTATTGTAGGACTTCTCTGAACCTTTCATACACTAATTCAAACGGCAGGCTTTTGAACGGAGGTACGTAGTGTGCAGCATTTCCCAGCTTATTTGACAATCTTTTATGGAATAGATATTAAATATTCTTTTTGCAGTTGAGGAAACACTGGGCTAGACTATGGAGAAAACTTAAAAATATGTTCCTTTTCGTTGTTTACTTTTCAGTTTGCTTTACTTGGGTAGCAACCCTTTTGAGCTCAAAGAAGTAAACTAGGAAAGCAGGTGCCAACATCCGCTAGAAAGTGGTACTGGCCTGTTGTGTTGTCAGGTAATATGACCCTGAAGAAGACAACTGGGGAGAAGCCCCCTTCACACAAACTCAGAATCCTTAAGTGGGTGGAGTAGGGGCAAGAGTGACAATGGAGACAGACCATGGGGTAACCCTTTGGTCTTTTGGTGCCATCTGATATATTTTTAGTGTTTTCAGCTCCCCGTGATCTAGGGGAGAAAAAAGATCAAGACAAGTTGTCAGAAGCTGAGATTGAAAGGTACTTACAAAGGCCAGAAAGATTCTAAAAAGATGCTTAACTCCATTAGTCATCAGGGAAATACAAATCAAAACTGTAATGAGACACTGCTCCTCACTCACCACAACAGACAAAATTAAAAGAATTGATAATGCCAAGTGCTGGTGAGGATGTCAGGTAATTTTCTTTCATATGTGCCTGGGCAGAGTTTGGTCATTTTGGACATTTTGGCAGTATTAGACTCAGCACTCCTCCTGTCTACATTCAAGATAAATGAAGTCATATGTCTATCAAAAGACAGAGCTAAAAATTTTTTATTAAATTTTAAGATAATTTATTTTTTAGAGCAGTTTTAGGTTCACAGAATCGAGAAGAAGGTACAGTGATTTGCTATCTATTCCCTGCTCCCAACATACATAGCTTTCTTCCCCATTATCAGCATCACCAGAGTGGTACAGTTTTTACCAAGAATGAACCGACACTGACACATCATAATCACCCAAAGGCCGCAGTGTGTTTTAGTGGTTACTGCTGGTGTTGTACACAAGATGGGTTTGGATAAATGTATAATGACATGTATTCATTATTATAAAATCAAACAGAGAGTATTCTCACTGCCCTAAAAGTCCTCTGTGCTCTGCCTATGCATCCCTCCCACTTCCCACCAACCTCCGTCAATCACTCTGTATAGTTTTACCTTTTCCAGAATGTCACATATTTGGAATCATACAGTATGTAGTTGTCTTTAGAACAGCTAAAAGCTATAAACAATTCAATGAGAGAAAAGATAAATTTAACATAATATTGTGGAGATATTTTAAAATAAATTAAATGTGGATACATATCAACATGGATGAATCTCTAAAATATTATGTTGAAGGAAGGAAGCCAGACATAAAAGACATCCTGTGTTACATTTATGTGAAGCTTAAGAACAGGCAAAACTAATCTATGGTGATAGAAATCAGAATAGTGGTTATTTAGAAGGTGTGGGTACCCCGAGCATGAGTGAACTTTTTGGGTGGTAGTTACACATGTAACCAGTTGGTATACAAATATATAAAAATGTAATTAACTATTTGGCATTTGTTATGAGAATATAAAAAAAAGTATTAGGAATTTTTTTGTGGGATGTTTCCTATGGATGACGGAAGAGAAGTATTTCGGTCGTTTATAAGAATCATTTCCAGGTCTTAAAGTTCATGCGTGGCCCCATGGCAATACTATATGTTATAACATGGGAAAGTGTCTAGTAAGCACTGGTATTATTTAGCCTTCCTTTTAGAAACTGTCAAATGAACGAACAGTGTAGATAGCTTTAGACACATAGCTGGGAACCGAGAGGAGTCAGCAGAAGTTCTCTCACCGTAAGCTCCAGTACAAATTTCAATCCAGAGATCCTTCCCTTCTTTCTCTTTTATGCATAATGTCATTAGACTTTTTAGGTTTCATTGCAAGTTAATGCCATGATGAAGTTTAGAACACAGGAAGTGAGGGAATGCACATACCTGTTACTTTTCAGGTATTTGAGAATTTCCAAATTAAGTTAATAGCTAAACAGATCAACATTAGGAGATTTACAAACTTTTGGTCTTCTGAATTGTTCTTTTTCTTTTCTGTCAACATAGTGCCTTCCTTCATCATATTTTTAATGCTGAAGTCTAGCACCAAAATATTACAGGTTAAATGATATGGCTTTTCTATTTGAATCTCCAAAGCCTATACTTGAAATATAAATGAATTAAACTTTAATTACATTTTATTTGTTGGTTAAAGGAAAAATTATAATTCCTCCTCACATTTTAAATTAGGTATTGGCCTAATAAACTCCATTATTAAATTTTAAATAAACATTAAAAGCAATCTACCTTCAAATAACCAAAAAAGAAGAATCTAATTTGTGGTTAATCAAGCCGCCCAATTTCTCCTTCCCCCATTCTCTCAATTCTGAACATCAACGATTCATTTCACCCTTCCACTAAAAGACTAACACTAAAGAGAAAAAAATATATAAGACACCCAGTCAATTAAAAAATCAATTACTATGACTTTTGGTGGATAATAAAATAATTTGTTACTAGACATTTTAAATTATTTATACGTTCAAACATCGTTAAGTACTTACTTAGCCATAATTAACTGTTTGAGTTTGGTGTTCATTTCTAATTATGTTGCTATAGAAGAACCTCTTAGTTTAGTTATTAACAGTGAGAGAGAAGGGGGCTCATTTATATAACTGATATATAACATCTGGATCTGGACCCAGGGCTTCTCAACCGTGGCTATGTTGATAGTGGGGCTGGAAAAGTGTTTGCTGAGCTGCGCGGTGCGTTACAAGATGTTTGGCAGCATCCTTGGCCTCTGTCTGCTAGGTTCAATAGTATGCCCTTCTCCAAGTGGTGACAACCCAGAATGTGTCCAGATACTGCCAAACGTCCCCTGGTGGGCAAATTCAACCCCAGTTGAGAACCATTGCCAGAGACCAATGAGAGGTCCTACTTTTCTGCTTCCTATTAGGAATTCTGGGAAATCTCTAGTGGGCTTATTAGAAATGTGAATTATTTAGAGGTAATCCTTCAGTGTTAAATGTTGAGGTATTATTCTTAGCTTTTTCACCCTTCCATTTTTAATAATTTCTGTAGTCAGTGACACTACTCTGATGCTCTTTATTCTACTTATTATTTTGCCATATTTTCTAATGCAATTATTATAATCAGAAACATGCATTCAATTACAGAAAACATGATTCTTAATGAAATGTTGAAAAGTCATATAACATACGTAGACTGTTATTTCATTTTGATTTACCCATAAGTAGCATAATATTTTGCTCTTAGGAAGAAAGATTTAGGAAGTAGTAAACTGTTATTATGCCTGAAATATGTCATGCTTAGGAATTAATAAAATATATTTATGTTGTAAGGAAATTAAAATATATATGGGGAAATATTTCTTTTAATATCTCTTTCCAAATCAAAACTTTTTACATGGATAAAAATATATCATCCATACAAGTTGATTTCTATAGATGATCTATGGTCTCATATACATTTTGCCCTCCAAGTGTTTTGGCAGAATAAAGCCATAAATAAAATCTACAGAAAGGTCATATAACAGTAGCGTGGGAGACTCTGTTTCATGGATCCATTTGCTATAAACAGCTTTCATTTTAAAATAAATTGCTATTAATAAAAAGAAAATATAAAGAAAAGAGAAAATACCACTTAAAAAAAGTCTTGTCCAGCATTTAGCTACTCATTTAAAGCTGGAATTTGCTGCTTTCTTTTAAAAAAAAAGTTAATGAGCGATCTAGATGGTGAGTTATTAAATGACGTGTAAATGATTTCAGTTGTGGCATTTGGAAAAGCTTTACAATTTCCCCATTTATTGTTTATATCTTTCCAACACCTCAGGAGACTATTATCAAACAACTCAAGTGATAGCAAATATCCATAATAAAAGAACAAAAAAGCATGTATCAATAATTGCTTAATAGAAAGCCGGGTTCATTTCCAAAGTTGTAATGTTGATTAGATACTCATTTTAGTGGTTTACAGTTACCTTGGTTCTCTCAATATTCCAGAGGCATGTGATTTAATTTTTCAGCGGTCGAGTCTGTGTTGTAGAGAAATGTGCTTTGCAAAAAACAGAATTTGCTTTTGTTCTATAAAGAAGATACGAATCTGTTTCCTTTGTAGCCAATTTTACATCTTAGCAAAGTAGCTCAGGCCATTTTCCTAACCTAGTAGTTAAAAGCCGTGGACTGACTCTCAGGCTTACGCCGGTAACTACTGTCAAAGAGGCCTGAGCTGCGGTCTCAGTTCTGCTTCTACCTGGCCCCACTGGCCGTGTGTCCTCCTGCAAGGCATTTAAGCTCCCTAAAGCCTTGGTTTCCCTTTTTTAAAGAGAAGAATTAGTAATAATACCTATCTTATAATAGGTACTAAATTCTACTAAGGATTTCGTTAGATCATAAATGCAAAGCTTTAGCACAAGCCTGGTGCATGATTAAGTGCTCAGTCAATATTAAATTATCACCTTAGCAACAGCATGAAAACTTTTTCAGGTCCAGATGTGCCTCTAGGGTTTATTAGCAGGTGTATAGAGAAGGAGAACAGGGAAAGAGAGAACAGCAAAGGAAGTTAGGAAGCAGTAATCCTGAGGATGCTGCAATTCTAAATGCATCAGAACCGGAGTAACTGGTTGGGGGTTGGAAATGAGAGTGAGTGTGACCTGGGCTGTTCCGCAGAGCTGCGTCTCCTTCGTTCGTGGGTCCTAGGCATTTTTGCCCTTGTGGGCTCTTTCTGTGACAAAATTACTTAAAATTATATTTTACAACAGTTTTGACATGCAGACGAACATGTTAATATTACGTAGGGAGCATATTTTCTTTGAAAAGTTCATTTTTTCTTCTAATTTTGAAGGAAATGCAAACATTTTCCTGGACCCCTAAAAGTACTGTGTGCCAGAGGCACTGTTCCCCCTGATAGAGATGTCCTCCCTAGTTTAGCACTTCATGCTGAGGGATCTGTGACGGAGGCATCCATTTCATCACAGTCACTTGGCTGCAGGCATTCTTTCAAGTCTCATTAAGTGCCCTTGACTGATAGACACTTAGCCTTTTGCAATTGTTTCAAGTTCTGTGTTCTCAGACTGAGCAGGCCTTTACCAGCATTCTTCAAAAGCCCAGGTAGCACCAAAGAGAATGAAACGTTATTTCCATGCACTTTGCACATCCAGACATTCTGAATGCAGAGGCCTCCTCAGTGGCCGGGAAGCATTTACATACATCCAAGTCTTAAATGTTGAATGCTTAAGTATTCAATCTAAACTTCAAAAGCAAGTGAAGAGAAGAAGGGCATGTTCTTTAATTCATCATCTATTTTAGTGCTTCCATAAATTATCTTTCTGAGCTGGTGAAAACGAGTTATGTTAAATACTCACCTCATGAGTTTATGTAATTTATGGTCAGATAAATTACTGTTCAAATAAAAACTTTGGCTCAGCACATCTGTTCTCCATGTTTCTCTAAGTCACATCTGCTTCCTTTACAAGAAGAAACAAATTTTACTACCATTCGATACCAGGGCCAGTAAGAGAATCAGATCTTCCTGGTTTCCGCCAGCATCCACAGAAGTTTCCCTGCGTTCAGCCTTCTGCTGTGTACACTCATTTCTGTTTGAAGTTTCTGATTTGGCATTCTAAGAATTAGTCTTCTGATTTCTGAGCTGGATAGGGAAATAGAAAGGAATCATGAGAGGTTTTTAAATATCATATTTTGAATAGAGTAACCAGATGTTAACTGTAATGTTAGAAACTGGGAAGGAGGTTATGGCTAACAGAGAAGCAGCTAAAGGAAGCCCCTTTGAGAATGTCAGTTCCTAATATCTACTTCTTTGTGGGCTTTAATTGCTCCCAAAGGCCCCTAGGTCATTCTCTCTCTTTTTCCATTTAATTCTTCATTTTTTAAGTCCAAACTAACTCTAGCAACGCTACATACCAGGATAGCAAGGAGGGTGGTGAGAGAGGAGAGGGGTCTTGGGGACTAGGTTAGGAATTTTGATAAGTCCTCCTCCTACTACCAAACCAACTCTAGAACATGACACTTTTAAAGGGACACTTCTGGCTTTGTCAAACATCAGAGTTTGGCTCTGTATAAGCCCAGGTAAAGCATACGATTCCCCTAGGCCAGTGGCTCTTAACGCTTTTGGAGAAATAATGTATCTCTTTGAATAACTGATGAAAGTTTTGACTCCTTGTCTCGAGAAATATTGTCTAGTCTCACCCAGTGCTGTGTAAATTTTCAGAGTTGTGAAAAACCCCAGGTAAAAAATTATTATCCTAGTATATCACAGTCTGAAGTAGAATATCACTAGCAGTGACAAACATAGTGAGGTCAGTTTTATTTCTGGTAGGTTATTGAGCACCTACTTTGTCCTAGCAACTGCACTAAGTATTTACATGTATTATTTCATCCATAGTTTTCATAATAAATACATTAATGTTTCTATGACAATATTATATTTTGGAAATATGTTCTTTCAATGATTAGCACAGAGAATCAGCAATTATGATAGTTCTCAAAGCAAAATACCTCCAAATCTAATATTGCCTTAGAAATTAACATCTGTGAAGGTCTACCTAGCCGTGTTCGTCTTTTCAAAGGCCCAGAAAGTGGTTATGAGTTATAGGTAATGGTGATTCTAAGATCACAGGGAAATTTGGTAATTTGTCCTTCGGACTATTTATATTGTCCTCATTAGTCAAAGCCATTATTAATGTGCTTTCTTTCAGCAGGCTATAACTGATTGTTCAAATAAAGGTTGGCCTGATGTCTCAATTAGGTAATGCTGAGAAAATTTCCACATGCATTTGACCAGCTATACCATTTCCTTCAAAGGCATGCTTTGTAGGAACAAGAAGGAGGGGTGGGGCATTCATGGCAGACAGTTTCACAGATTGTAGAACTTCAAGCTAATTTGACATACGTTCCCTGAAGGCAGAATTAGGACTCTTTTCTGCCTGACATATTTAACTTCTTTTGAAAATACTGCTAATTTGTCTTTTTTTCTTTTTACCCACATTCTTTTTTTAGACAAGACTAATAAGGTTATAACATTGAGCATGACCTCACTCTTCCAAGCAGATCAGATCCCCCACCCCCTCTCCAGTGGCTCTTTGTCTTGGTGAGATCTTATTTTTCAGCAATGTGGCACAGGCTTTCACGGAATTTTCTGGGTTTTCGCCTCCTCTATACCCTAACCCCCTACTTGCTTAAGGATGATCCTTCCAGACCTACTGATTTGGAAAATAAATATTGCACGTGGAATTCCTGACCTGATGGTTATTTAAAATTAAACTGCTGATAAAGTTGAGACCTGGATTTCAAAGGTTCAAGAAATACTAGAAAGGGACAAATTATCTTTAAGCTAAATAACCTTTTTTAAATATGTTGATCAAAACATTATTTGTGTGGCCTGGATCTGAGTCACAGTTCACTACTTACTGTTGGAGACCTTGGGCAAGTTTTTCTTCTGTCAGATAGAGGTAATATTGACCCTTTAGGGTGGTTTTAAGAAAAAAACTGAGTTAATACTATGAAGAGCTTGGGCACAGAAGGGGCTTATACATGTCTGAAAGATAAAAATAGATAAATAAAATATGTCTTTAGGCTGATAAAAAAGGAGTTTAAAATAGGATTTTTTTTTCCTACTGCGATCTAGTAAATGGAATTTTTTAGATTTTTTTAATTGCTTCTATTTTAAATTTAATAAGATATGAAAATGGGAAGGGCTTTGTAGAACAAACCACCTGTGCTAAATTATACTACAATTTTTTTAGTGAATGTAATAAAACAAAAATTCCAGAATTGAGTGTAAAAATTTTTTTAAAGTGTGCTTTAATCTTGATAGTTGCACAGTTTTTTATATCATTAGCAGTCTCAACTGACAGACTAAGAATTTAAGTCATTTAACAAAAGAATGGGTAGTTTTTTTTTTCTTTCTTTTTTTTTTCCAAACATAGGAACATTCTTCACAATATTATCTTGTGGATTCCATTAAAGATAAGGAGATCAGTGTTCCCTGTGCCATTTTTAGAAATGAGCAGCAAAGGACAGTGGCAATACTTATGTGTCATCAGGCACAAGGTATAGTTATACTGTAATTTAATTTTTTACTATGTATAATTTCTAAAAATAAGTACTATCATTTTTAAAGCCGTCTCTTCAAAAGGCAAGTAAACTTATTAATACCTGATAATAAACTAAATGAGTCTCATTGTATATATTCACATCATAATTTCAACCAAAACGGCTAAAGTCTCTCCCACTTTTTTAAAATCTGATGTTTTTCCAAATGACTTTTAGATATTTCCCAAACGCTAATACATCTTCACGGATTAGAGATTTGTCATTTTTGAGAATACTTAAAATGCATAGAGTCTAATATTTTCTCTACACTTATTGTGTGCTAGGTCCTATTCTAAGTGCTTTACATTTATTAACTCAATTCTCAAAACAAAACATGAGAAAAATACTTTGATAATTCCCATTTCACGGATAGAGAAACTGAGGCCCAGAGAACTTGCTCAGGGTCACGTAGCTTCCAGTAGCAGAACTCATGTTTGAACTCAGGAAGCCTGGTTCCAGAGCTCTGCTACTTATAAGCTTTGCTCTTAGCCACTCCACTCCAAAACTAGATTGCTAAGTAAGCCTGTTTTCCAAAAGGCTTCAAAAACTTCAAATGTGTAGGTTGTTGTTTCGAACTTACAGTCAGGTGTTTTGTTTTCCCTACAGAAGAAAGTTTTCAAGTGAAGTTAGTTTATAGGGAAACTTCAGAAATCCTTTTTCAGTTACATCTCAATAAAACTGGGGAGAATACTCTTAACACATAATATTATAATATAGAGGGAGGACCCTGAAGGAGGGGGCAAGTATGCCAGTTAGCCCTGCAGCAATTATGTGTGGAGAAAAGGCCCCGAGGGCTCAAGCTGTCAATGGGGAAGATGCCAATAGGTGGGGTGTGGTGGCTGGGCGTGCCTCTAGCTGCAGGGTGGCCAATAGCTCTGCAGGCAGTAGCTATATTCATTTTTAGGCCATTTGTGAATCTTATGTAACATTAAAATGCAGAGTTGGAGAGATTTTGGATGTCCGGTCCCTCACCCTGCATATGAGTAAGCCTCAATAACTTGTCAAGGTCCATATGAAACTTGTGCACGTAATAATTTACCAAGGTTCGTTGCCAGTAAGTGAGGAAGAGGACCTATGGAGTGTTTAGGGACCCTCATGGCAGCTTACAGCTATGTCGCACCTAGGAAGGCTCTTGGAAGTCAGACCCAGATGTGTTTTCTGAGTTCCTCAAGCCAGCAATATGTCCTTAAGAAAGTCTCTAATGCAAACTACTATTTGTTCATTTATAAAATAAACAATGGATTGCAAATTTACCATCCACTCTTCTTGACTCTAAAGAATGCCCTATTTCTCCTGTAGAATATGTTCTCTGCTATCCCAAACCCTTATTTGTTAAGACTTAGTGCTATCCAATTGATACAACAAAATATAAAAACTAGACTAATTTTTTTTTGACTAAAAGGAAGCATCATACTTACAGATAGTTGTAAATCAGTATTTAAAAATCCTCCTTGAGTGATGTCACCAAGGATGAGACTTAACTTTAGTAATCTGCAAACCTTCAATAGCTGATCAACAAATACATTTGTCGGGGTTGATACTGGCACGGGATGGAAAAATAATGATTTGTGTAAAGCTCCCAAAATAGCATGCGCTGCCTGGGACTCTCTGGCATCCTCTTTCCCATCTAAGTCCATCTGTGATCACAGTAACCCCTCGCCTGGCCTGCAGCCCTCCCTGCCAACTGGTCACATGCCGTGGATGAACAACCTCTCTCCCCCTTTCATAACCAGAGCACAAATATTAGATGAATTTCCTTTGAACCCTGCTTCCTCTTGGCTCTTCACGTAGTCCAGCTCCTTAGAAGAAACACTTCAGGATCTGAGAGACACAGAATCCCTTATTAATCATCTTTTTTTTTTTTTTTTGGATAAGCAAATATAAAAAGAAATTTTACACATCTCCAAGGTTTCCATGATTGGAAACAACGTCCCATTTCTTAATATTTAATTAGAATCGGTCACTGCTATTGTGCGTATTATGGACTATCTACTCCATAAAAGGATTACTGAGGTTTCTCTGCCCAACATAATAATATTAATACAAATAAATCACAGTCATTTTCTATTTGATGCTTCGTCTGAGAAGCTATTTCCTTAGACACCTTCATGTGTGACTGACCAGACAATAGCCAATCCTCATTGAAATAACTTACTAAAATAATATGTGTTTCATGTTAGAAAGAGATATTCTGGGATATTATATTCTTTTTAACACCCTTATCCAGTTAGAACACTTTTATCCATAACGGTAATAATTTGCAGCTGTCCCAAATTCTAAAAGGAAAGTGGCTCCCCCAAATATATTTTGTTACTGAAACATGTGTAAACAATTATGAATATCTAAACCATACTGGCATTGGCTTCCAGACTCTCTCCAAAACTGTAAGAGAAAAAAGTGCCTCTAATAAGTATGTTGATAGATACATCTGACTTCAAAAGTTGCTTTTGCAGACCCATAGGATAAAAATTTTACTTTTTATCTGGTATAATAAAAATGGTATAAATTTTGAATTTCACATTCAAAAAGAGTAAAAAGGCATTTACGCAAGTCACCCTCTTTGATTGTAAAACCCAGCTTTTTCAAAACTACCCTGGGGATGCATGGGTGGAAAGTGATGTCACCTTTTGATCAAATCCTACTTTTTAGATCTCTGACTTGATCAAGAGTTTGTGTTTATTTGTTTGTTTGTGCTTTGTTTAGTTGTGCTTTAAAAGGAAAAAAAAACACACAGAAGTATATGGATTCATTAGGCCAAGAAAGAACATGCATGAGGGAATGTGCGTGTTAAAATTTTAATGTTTAGTTTAAATATATTTTTTAAATGAACCTACCTGAGAGAGCAGAGTAGTGCAGTGGAAGCATGCTGGGCTCATAAACGAACCTACCAGAAGAAGCACTCACAACCTCATTCAAATCCTATTTTAAACAGAGTGGATTCCCCTACCCGATGGCACAATATTGTTCAGTGTGGTGACATCGCCTGATGACACGATTCTTAGTTAACAGTATCTCTCCGCTACCTCTCTCCCTCTCTTTCTGATGTTCTCTGTCTCCCTCTCCCATACTTGCACACGTGCACGTGTGCATGGGCATGTACACAACACATAGAAAAAGTGTCTCCCAACCAAATCCTAGGACTTTGATCATCCCACTTACCATAATGCCTCGAAAATTTGTAATTAATATGTGTCAAATTAAATGGTGTTTCCAAGCCGATACAAAATTAAATATATGTTGTATTTTTCAAAAAGTTAGGCTCTAGGTCATGAGAATGCATCCTCTCAAAAACGTTAAGGTGCATCATTCCATTTGTAAGGGAGCAATGTTGGCATCATTTCTGCCCCTGAAGGTTACCAAATCGTACAAAGTTTCTAAGTCCTTCATGTCTCAGTTAAAAGAAGGCCTCCCTCTGAGCCTCAGACTTTCACATGCTCAGCAGCAAGAGACGTGAGGGGACTGAGAGAGAGAAGAGGTGACCTTTGGGAAATGTGTTGCTCATGAAGTAAGGCCACCCTCTGCTCCAGGCAGGGGAATGGACAGGGTCCAGGATCTCTCCTCTTTGTGAAGTTTGGAGGTGACTTCAAAAAGGAGACAAAGGTGTTTGTCTACCTGGTTGGATGTCTGCTTAGTTACAGGGCTTGCCTAGTACTGCTAAGAGAAGAAAAGAGCCTTTAGAGAAAGACAGATGGGAAAGTTTACCAGGCTCCGAGGGGCAAGGATCTAGATGTGTATCTCTATCTGGAGGTGTATCTCAGGACCTAGAGATGTGTCTGTCCCAGGCCGCAGCTGCCAGAGTCGAGTTGTAGAAGGCAGGAGAAGCTAAGTTCTGTAGGCTTGTCAGGGACCCAGCATGGCACAATGAAAGGCACCTGAGTCTATAAATCAGGGTCAGCTGGGAAAGCCAGCGAAGACTAATTGCCCCAGGCATCTGCTTGGGTCATCAGGGCCTAGCTGAGGCTCCCTCCATCCACATCAAGGTAGACAGGGAGCCAGATCAGCGGAAATTGATGACTGCTGTGAAAGAGATTTCTTTTTCCTCCTCCTGGCTCACATCGAGAGGAGTGAGTTTAAGAAAGCTAAGAGAGAACAGCTCCCATCCACTACCCCTATAACCCGCTGGGGTTAGTTTTCTATTTCTGCGTCATAAATTACCACAAATTTAGCAGCTTAAAATGACATCCATTCACTAGTTCACAGTTTGGGAGCTGAGTGATCCAGGGGTGGTATGACCGGGTTCTTTGCTCACGGGTTGAATGCTGAAATGAAGGTGTGAGTCAGGTTCAGTTCTTGGCTGGAGACTCTGGGGAAGAATCAGCTTCCAAGTTCATTCAGGTTGTTGCAGAATTCAGCTGCCTGCAGCTGCAGAACTCAAGTTCCATTTCCTGGCTAGCTGTTAGCCAAGGGCTGCGCTCAGCCCCCAGAGGCTGCCTGCATTCCTTACTGTGTGGTTGCCCTCCATCTCCTCAGCCAGCATCAGGACCATTCACACCTCCAGGTCCTCTCCGGATTTGCGTCTCTCCCTCTTCCCTGCCTCTGATCTCTAGACCCAAATTTAATTTCCTTAATGTAAGGTCAACTCACTAGAGACCTTAATTATTCTGCAAAATCCCTTCACAGCAGCACCTAGATGAGCGTTTATTGAATAACTGGAGGAACATGTGTATAAGCTAGGGCCAGGAACTCTAAGAACCATCTTAACATTAAACCCGTCCTAAACTGCAGGAGCCATAAATCCAAACTTCCCTGGAGAAAGCTTGGGGTCCAACATAAAATTAAAGATGCAGTGAATAGGTCTAAGCCTTTATAATGAAAATGAGGCTTTTTATAAGTGACAACGACCGAAGCGTAATGATCAATGTGATATCATTAAGGGAGCCAGGCCCATTAAGAAACAGGGTAGGTTGGTCAATGGAGCATGACATAGTTATTGGGAAAAATAAAATGATTTCTTGTTTATACCTTACGGGTTGAAACTCTTCAGTCACAACTTCCAGTCACATTATATATGACTGGAATAAGCCGATTAAGTAGAGCAGTCTCTATCATAACAAGTGTTTATGGGCCACCTTTTGTTCTTGGAAACTTTGACCACTTAAATATACGTGGCAGCCATGTGTGATAGACATTATCATCCCATTAGACAAGAGAAAGACCCGGACTCAAATGCCGGTCTGTCTGAATTTCAAGCTTATGATATTTATTGTACAGTTAGCTACTCTTAAGCTACTCAGGTATTTTCATCCAGATGCCAAATAAGGAGACTTGCTCAGCCATGAAATAAAATGCCTGTTATCAGCGCTTTGGGTGTTTTCATAATCAAATCATGTTCTGCCCCAAATAAATTCCTATCGGCCTGATGTACAGAGCATGATTCGGCTGCCCAGTGTGTGTTAGTTCCTTTTCGAGGACTCGCAGTTTTGCTGCATTTTGTTTACATTTCTTTGTTTGATTTAACCTAAACAGCATAATTTAAGAGACTTGGGACAGGTCTTCTGATTCAGATTTAAAGTGGCTATGCCAAAGCAGATTGGGAGAAGTAGACCTCAGTTTGCCATCCAGTTCCTCTCCAGTCTAGTACACTTCTTCAGTTCACCTGCATCTAGATCTTAGTTTCTTTAAGTAGACACACCTTGTAAGGACTTACAGTACCCTCCCTTACGACCATTTTTAGTAGGGCTCACGGCCCTGGCCGGTGGCTGACTTTCCTTTCATTCCTTTCCTGTCACTGCTTTCCCCTTATGCTAATGATTCTCAAATTTGAGCATGGGTTGAAATATCTTAGATTTGTTAAAGCGTGGATTGCTGCCTCCCAGCCCCAGTTCCTGACTTAGTGGGACCAGGTGGGGCCCAAGAAGTTGCCTGTCTGACAGGTTTCCTGGTGATGCTGGCCCCACACCTCTGGTCTAGGAACTTCACTTTGGGAAACATTGCCTTTTCCTCTTGCAAATTTATGCCCTTTTCTTATATAAAAAGCACCTGCTTTTAGGATTATACTGCTCAGAAGCATTGTCTTTTCAATACAATTCTCTGTATTCCCTTTCTTTATATTATCGAAAAGGCTGTTTCTTTACCTCTTAAAAACCAAAAGACTATTTTCTAATTCACCAAGGAGATAGTTTTCCCAGAGAACAAAAGAAACCCCTTCTATGCTGCTTCCCATAACTTGAATTTCAATCCTATATTGACCACTACATTCTTTATGACACAATGCACTTTTCTTTATTTTCTTAACATTTTCTAACATTTCCTATAGCTGATTCTGAACAACAATGTTTTTCTAAATTTTTCCTTAAATTCTCCAAAATTGTCAAAGGCATTTATGTTTTGCTTATGTAACATATTATCTCAGATTGGGTATTTAAATTATTATTTTGGTAACATAAATTATTATGTTTTTTAATTTATGTGTCTTGGTTAAACATAATTCAAATAAATGAAAATGAGATAGAAAACTTCATCAAATAGTGGGTGAAGAACATTCAGAACAAAGTAGTGTAGGTTAGATACAAACAATCTAAGAATCCAGTATTTTTTCCTGTTTTGTTTTGTTTGTATCTGTTTTTGGTTTGACCTCTTTTCGTCAAACTTAAAAAGTTTGTCAAACTTAAAACTAAATAATGTGAAGCTTCTAAACTGACCAGTAATAAAAACAAAGGCTATGTTCATTAATGGACCAGGTTCGTGTTGGGCAACATATTTTTATATAAATACATTAAAATAATCTTTACCCTTTTTCTCCTACTATTCAGACATGAAAGAGTGATGATATATTCAGTAATCATGTGACCAATCTGTACGTCATTAGAAAGCCCTTTTCTTGGAAATTAATCCCCTCCACACTGTAATTTTCCTCTCTTCCAGTCTTTTCCCAGTCTCTAGAGACCTCATGAAGAGTTCGCAATACATCTACTTCCTACAGGAGTCTGTATGATTATCCACCACTGAGTCTGAAGTTTCCAAACTATTTTTTTCTTTCTTATTCCTATTATATGGGTGCATAGGGAGGGTAAAATTTTTATAATTCAGAAAGTCTTGAAATATTTTAAGGTTGGAATTAATAAAAATCAAACATTTCTTCTGATTCTGGCTTTCACTGAAAGCATTCACAGTCCATTTGTTTGTTAAATTTCTACGAGGTCTCTCCACATCAAACCAAAATATGATTTCATGTATTTGTGGCTTTTGTAAACTCCATGCTATTCAGAGTCAGCCAGGGTTCTAGAAACATTATAATATATGTGGCTATTTTGACAAATCAACATCCTTCTTATTAAATCAGTTTAGAATATCTGATTTTGTTTTACTTTATAATGCTAACTGAATAAATACAATTTATCTACCAACTCTGCCAATAGGGCCTCTTTGAATAAATGTCTTTTTTTCTGCTAGTTCATTCCACTAGATGACCACATTTTTCGAAATGTTATTCAATTATATGAAAGGATTGGGTGTGGCATCAAAAGACCTGGATTTTCATGCTGGCTCTGTCACTTATTACCTCAGTGACACTGATGCCACTTCTCAGAAAATTGCTATGATCTGTAAAATGGAAATAATAGGATTTTCCCCAGCCTATTTCACTGTATCATTATTAAGAATAAAGTGATAATGGATGTAAGAGCCTTTTGTAAATTATAAAGTGTTATAGAGATGACAGATACTGTATTATATTTATTTATATATTAGGCACATGGTTTAATTTTAAGTAATTTCAGTTCATTTATTTTTTGGGTTTTATAGAAACATATATTCTAACACCATACCCTGATAGAGGAAAAGCTGCTGTTTTCTTTGATAATAAACTGAAATATGTAATCAAATTGGATAAGTCTGTACAGTAAAACAACTCATGATGCTCTTTCCTCTGCCAGTTCCAAAGGATGTCTGTCTTTGAATTTTAAGGGGTGAAATTATTTTAGTTCCTTTTATCTTTAGAGTAATTCCCTGTTTCTTCTTCTTTTTAAAATTAAGAATCATATAGTAATAAAAAATATACAATAGGCCATGGCGTTTTCCTAGATGCTATAAGAAATCGCTGTATACGGAGGTTCTTTAATGTAAAAATTCCTAAGTGTTAATAGGTCGTGAAAGTCAGCAACAACTGTTGTGCCGCGGATCATGATCCACAAGCAGAGGGCAGATCATTCCACAGAGATGAAAAGAGTGTGTCTGGTGTTTGAGCTGTGGCCACATTTGACTTTCATGTCCTTTTGGGACATGACACGTTTTGTGGGAGAAGAAAGTTAATGCAGCTGCCTTCACTAATCAGTCCATATGACCCGGCCCCTGAGGGAGGCAGGCAAAGGCAGCTCCACAGGGAGACCTACCAATCTCGGCGATTAACAGCGAATCCACTGGTAAAGTCACCCTCTAAGTCTGTCTAGCCCATCAGGCCTAGAAATGTAATTTAGATGATTATCTCAGTGCCCATTAAACCTTGTGACCTATTGCAGTCCGTTTGAAGTTGGCCTGCTTACACTTGCTAATAGGAAAAAAAGAAGGATTAACTCGGAGGTCAGGAAATCAGAATGCAGCCCAGATGATGACGAAAGAACATAAAACTGCTTCCTCTGCCCTGTAGGAAAGAGGAAGAACTCTAAGAATAAGGGGCTGTCAACATAATTCATTGCTGTACAGAGAAGGGAGTTTTTGGAAGGCAACCCTTTGCAAGTTTCAACCTGTGCAGTTTAAAGCATCATTTTCTAGAGAGGTGGAGAATCACATTTGAGATCTTGGGATTGTTGAAAGAAATTTCAGCATAAAGTCTGATTGGGAAATCTAATGAAGACAATAGATGCATTATCTACATCCTACAACAATTTAAAGCAGTTGCCTCGAATATATGTGGAACCTAATATAAAAGATCACTCATTTGTGCAGATTTTAAGGTATGAAAGAACCTACCTGCCCATTTGTTTGAGTTCACCCCAAAAGTCTATTGCTCTTAAACTTGTAAGAGCTGAGCTACAATCTGGAGGCCTTCACTTGACTCGGCTTCTCCATGCATGCAGGGGGCATCATTACTGGCATACTTTTTAGACACCATAATAGCACAAGTGTTTATTCCTGGTCAGAGTTTTAATCTGTTGAGAGTAGCTGGAATAAAAGCTGCTTATCAGCTGATCTCTTTACCCAGTGAATGCTTAAACTTTCACTTCATGAAAATCTGAAATGAATTCTCAGAATTTACAATTCTTAAAAAGTTTGCAAGATGTTAATATTTCAAAAGTAGTCTTCCCCAAAGGGTCACAATTCTGTATTCTTTTAAGTACTGCCAAAACATGTTCCTCCATGATTTTTAGAAACAAGATTATTTCTAAAGCTAGGCACTTCAACTGGTAAACTCTACAAAGAAGAAAGGGAGAAATCAAGCTGAAGTTTAAACCCTTAACTAGATCTTTTTATTTTCTAAATTCATAATAGCCCATAATGATGAAACCTAATATCAAATGCAACATAAGTATATGTACACATACTTGCAAAATGTTTTGTTGAAACAAATTTAAAATGACAAATTTTAAAAAATATACAATGCAATTAGAAATGTTTTAGAATGCATGTGTGAATGAATATGTATACGAGTTTCAAATATTAGACTATAAGTCACCATATTTTGTAAAACTGTCAAAGAAATTCACAAGCTACCTACAGCTTTTACAGATTGTTAAGGTAGCTTAAGTCATATTCCTAAGAAAGTATCAAAATAGTTGTATAAAATTGAGTTTTATAGAGAAGGTAATTAGATAAAATTGATTTTAATGAATAAAAAGCAATTTAATTGTACTTTTTAAATTTTTGGTCTTATTTCCTTTTTTAAAATATATTTTTGTTTTTAAATAGAATTTTCTATTTCCTATTAACAACAGTATGGCATCGAATCAAATTTAATTTTATTAGAAGATAACAGATAATTCATGCTTTTTTGTTTCCATGAAGCTCTGAAAAAACGTTTGATCAACATGTCATTTTCATTTTCAAATTTGCCGCCAGTATTTAATAATCAAGAAATTTACATAAAAATTTGGGTTTCAGTTCTTAGTCAAGATTGAGCAATCCCTGGCCTATATTTTCAAATGGTAGCTATTCCCACCACCTGATTTACTCTCCGTTGAGATATGGCATGGTCCAATTTATACTCTCCCATTTATATGCTGTACCTATAGGCATTCTAGGGGCCTGTGACCTACAGAACTTAATGAGAAGGGGCTGGATTTTGGAATTAATCAGGTCAGGTTGACCGAGGCAAGGCAATTGATTTATTTTCCATTCTTGATTTCCATGTTTCTAAATCAAATAATCATTTATCCCATTACTCTCATCTTCCTTGGATTATCTCTCGTGCAAGGACACAGCTTTTTGTCTGTTTCATTCACTCCTAAATCTAGTGCTTGAGTTGTAGTAGATGCTTAATAAACAATCGCTAATTAGATGAAAATTAGATCTTCCATTAAAGAAAGGACTTATTGGCTATGTGGCAAAAAAATGAAAAACAGTAATTTTTATGGAATTTTTTAGTTAAGGAAGAATATCAGATGTAGCAAGGCCACTGAAAAAATTAATACTGAGCTTTCATCATTCTTGTATCCCATTGTCTGACAGAGTGCCCGACATGCGATAAATATCCAAAAATATTTGTTGAATAAAGGAATGAATGATTTTATCAATCTGTCATGAATACATCCAGAGAAGAAGAATGGCAGCTGAAGTGATTCCTTTCACTCTGTGTTCAGGATAATATTGTTTAACTGTGATTTTGCTCAAGCATTTGGTTCTTTTTTTACAACATTAAAAAAAATGCATTTTCTTTTTTGTCCCCCAATAGTGATGGTCCACTGAAATGAATTATTTTATTAACATCTGTGGGTGGGAATCACTTCCCTTCAGGACCCCCACCATATCTATACTTCCCTGTTTTACACTGGCCACACCTTAGTGAGTGACACTCTTATTTAAGGGGAAATCTCCCCTACCATGTTTTTCTTCTTTTGTCTTGGTATCCCTGACACTCCACAAAGCATGCTTGTGCAAGGTAGATGTTGCAAATATTTGTTGAATGAGTGTATTAAGGACAAAGAATAAATCCATATAAGAAATATTAATAGTTTTCAGAGTGATTAACTCAATGCATCAAAGTTGATGAGATGCCCTGTACTCAGGACCATTAGATGCATCATTAGAAAATTCACATTCTTTGTATTACTCTGTGACTTTAAGCAGGTGACTCTACCTCTCTGTATCCTGATTTCATCATTTATATAGAGTAATTGACCTTTACAGGTCCTCTCACCCTGGGCCTTATTCTGCTTGGTGAAAGAGTTTCTTGTGTTTATATAAACTAGGATCTTTTAATTTATTACAAATTTATGTACTTTTAACTCAACAAATATAGTTAAATGAACTTTACAATAATACATATAAAATACTTAAAACAGGGCCTAACAAATAATAAGCACTCAATAAAAATTAATATCTTGTTGTTTTTATTATTATTAAAATAGGCATAATCCCTGTCCTCAAAAAACTCAGAGGCTAGTGGGAAAAACAAATGTTCAATAAATAAATATACAAATAAGTTACAATTGTCATAAGTACTATGATGGGGATGTATACAATATGAAAAATGAGTTTCCATCCTTTATTAAAATTCAAAAGCAGAAATTTTCCATCTCAATTTAATATTAAGACATAACCAAGGAGGTTTTTCATCATTGTTAAATGAGTTGTAAAGTGTTAAAGAATTTCTGATATACTCAGTAAATGTCAATCTCCCTTTACTGTTTAAATTTAGGAAAAACTCCTGTGCCAAGACATTAAAATTATGCAAACTTAAATGCCTGTTCTTCAGTGCATCTTTATATATTAAAATAAACTTAGTTTGTTTTAATTGATAATAGAAGTAATACTTTAGCTTATTAAATAAAAAATGTAATATTTCAATTTAGAGAAATTCAGTTATTAGTTTATGATCACTTATGTGTCCATTAGCGAGAAAATTTTCCTTGATTAAAAACAGCTGTATCTTTATTAGCAGCATACCATAGTCCAAATTCTGCTACTATTCATAGGATTGTAGACTTCAGTGGAAGCAAACATTTGTTTAAATATACAGTGTTGTTATATTCGTCCACAATATCTCCTGAGGCTGCCCTTACAATAATATTTTTCTACAACCTACATATTATTAAACATAATACATTGTAACCTATTTGGACTTTCTTTGTAAATCTCATTCAGTATAATAAAATAATGTTATAAAATTATCCTGAATATTTTATTTTCCAAAATTTTCCTAATGCTCCATAAACATATCTTGTGTATTTATGCCACATGAATAAAATGGTGTTTCTTCCTGTGTATAAACCCCTCAATGCCTAAGAATTGGGGTATCTCTATTTGCTATTTCTAGGTTAAAATGAATTCATCATAAAATCAATAAATATTTAATATTAAATTAATTTCTAATGGACAATAATATATTTTCAACTGTTATCCTGACTTTGGAATTTGGAATCAGAAAGTCTGATTCCTTTCTCTTTTTAAAATCTATTTATAACTGAGAAGGACATTTATATCTTTATTATTCTTTGAAGAGGAAACTTTGAGGTAGCTTACAGGGAAAGCTATATAAAATAGAGTGACAAAATAGAGCTTGAAGGAGGGAAAGTTTAAATAACTGTTAAATTCAAACAACTAATAACTTGGAGACCACATCCCTATGTAAGTAAGCCCCAGTCCCCTCTGTATACTGAGAAAAGTAATTAGGTCTTCCACAGAAGGGGTTGTACTCAATTTGGAGAAATTACTTCCTTATAGATTGAATACTTAGAGACATATATTTACAGATTTACAAATAACTAGTGTTATTTTATAGATCTAATGCTTAATTTATAATGCTAAACAAATATTAAAGGCCAGGAATTTCATAATTTTATTTCACAATTTTATCAACTCTGTCCAGACTGAAATACTCTTAATATTTTTTCCTAATTTTTTTTTTTATTTCAAGTTGGAACTATCCTGGAGATGCTTTTATTCCTTTAATATAGTTAATAAGTCTCCTATGAAACTTAAAGATTACAGAATGCTGTTTTCTCATAGAAAGGTATAGTGGTATTGGTGCCAATAAAATATTTATTAAATATAATATATATTCTTTTGGAATTTTGATTTATGTGCCTGTTTAAAATATAAGGAAGACCTATAATGAATGGATGATGAGAGATAAATAGATAGATAAATAGATTGATAGATAAATGATGATAGCTTATTTCAAACACCTGTATATTTTAAGGTTTTATGGTACACCTTATTCTGCTCAAAGTCAGATTGCAAACAATATAATCTATGATAACCTAGAGTAAATGCATGTCATTGGTTACTCAATGCATGAACAGATCCAGCTGGCTCTGCCTATCAGGCTAAGAAGAATAATATAGATTTAGGATGTGCAAGTCTTTAGTGATTAATAGTTTCAAACTTTATACAAACGAATATGAATCTGGGTAAAACACACATACTGCCTTGTGACTGTATGTACTTATTTTGAATTTCCAGCTAGAAATCAATGTCCTTGAGGCAGAGACCATTTTTGCTGAGAGGTTGGAAAGCTTCCTTGGCATTTAGCTCAATGACAGGTAGTTCTTCAGAGGTGCTTGCAACTACTTACTCACAAAATAATAGTGTTTTCCATGTTAGAACTCATTTAATTATGATAAAAATTCTGTGAAATAGATTCTATTATTATTATTCTCATTTTATGGTTATGGAAACTGGGGCACAGAGAAGTTAGGTATCTCACAGAGATTACATGAGATGGTGGAGCTGGGATTCAAATGCAGTCAGTTTGGTTCCAGTCTTGTATTCTCCACTACTCTTCAGTTCTTCCTTAGCTAAAAGACATAAAAGTAATTACTGAATAACATGTTTATTTCTTGGATTCAAATGTGAATACTATAGAGAAGTTCTAAAATCGAAGATGATTTATCTTTAAAATAAAGGTCTAATTTTTTAAGTTAAAATTTGAATGAATGACTATCATATTTTGGAAACTGTTAGCGTGATGTGGCTGTTTACCCAACATAGGAAGACTGAAGCTGGCACCAGGAATAGCCAGTAAAGTAAGACAGAAGCTGGGAAGCAGCTCTTGATAACAATAAGTTTATTAGGCAGAGGCAGCTAGACCATGGGATCTGGTTTGTCATTTTTTTAGGGAGAAACAGTGGCAGCAGGGGTACAAGAAGCAGCAAGTTGACATCAGGTGAGTGGCCTCAGGTGAGTGGCCTCAGGTGAATGGCCTGGAATAAATGATGCTTGATGATTTAGGAAAGGCAGGTATGAAGCACTTAATTAGTCCAACGCTAGCAGGACTCTTCTGGAGATACAGGGTTAAAAAAATAACAGGAAGTTTTCATGTGTTAAAGAAACACCCTGGAAATAACGTGAATTTCACAATTAATTTTTTAAAAAGTAATAATAACAACAACAATAAACAAAGCCTACCAAACAGCATTGAAAAAGAGAGGAATTTCTATAAATATTTCATGGAGTTACAACATCCATAGAAGCCACCATTATCTCTTTCTCACTGTTTCCTTTTGTTTTTTCTTTTTTTTTTTTAATTTTTAAAAAGTGTTCTACAGAATATCAATAGCTTTTGGAATATCACATTTGGAATTTATTTTCTAAAATAGTTGGAATATTACATTTAATTTTGGTTTGCTCATTACTAAAAAAAAAAGTAAACCAATTGGATGGAGTTCAGAGGAGAGCAAGAAAAACCATTAAGCAAATGAAAGGACTGATTTATTAGCCATGATTAAAGGACCCAAATATGTCTAAAAGGAGAGGAGAGGAGAGGAGCATGACAACAGTTCACAAATATCTGAAAGGTGCAGTGACTCCTGGAGAGAGACACATTTTTTACCCATTGAACTGCACATATATCTTGTCAAACAGATTTGGTTGGAAAAAATTGCTATTTTGTGCATTTATAGAGAGACTGGAAAGAATCACTCTGATATAACAACTTATTGTATACTTCCTCAACATATAGCCTCTCGTTTTGAAAAAGACCAGAACAATCTGAAGTAAAATACTGGTTATATTATTTCTATCACAGGGATTACTGAAATCCTTGGAAAGGAAACATCTATGATGATAGTGGCTAGACGTGCTCCAGGAATGGTAGAATCGATAGCTGTAAGGTAAACCTGTTGTTTTGACTAGAGCTACTTACATTTACTGTCTAGGGAGTAAGAGTACTCTGGCACCAGGATGCTTGCTTAGGAGTAGTAAAGGATGGCGACAGCTTATGTTTTGTATTTGGGTTTGTTTGCTGGTTTTCTTGGAAAGTAGTGCTGAGAATTAGATGCACTGGGACCAAATTATTTTCTAGCTATTTCCCCTTTAGCAATGTGGCATTCTAGTGAGAGGTATACTGGCTTCTCTCTTGCCTTTGTCACTAACTAGCTTCCTAAAATGGGAATAATAAAATCTTACCTACTTAACTGCAAGGATTAAATGAAGTAGGTGGTGTGTGTCAAGTTGTCCGGCTCGTAGAAGGCACTAAGTTCATGAGTTCTCTCTCCCATTCTCTCTTGACTCTTGCAAACTCTATTCAAACCAATTCCATACAAATTCTTGGCATTACCCATTGCTAATGTTTTTCTAAAGAAGCAGAAAATGCTAATATGTTGAAAACTCTATTGTTGAAAACATTTTTTAAAAGCTTGAAAACTTTGAGCCAAACAAAACATAAATATAGACTGTGTATTCACCAGAAATAAGACCTTTCATAACAAGGATTTGAAGTGCTGTGGTTGAGGTATATGGTAAACTAATGTCTCTTAAAATATTAAAAATAAAAAAAATCTTTGGGAAGTAAGGTTGTTATAGCATAAACACAGGTAAGAAGATAAGGTCAATTCAGTAAGCCGCAAACTACCCTACAGGAAAGGTTTCAAAGAACCAGTCCCTTACAGTCAACCCCCAAGATACTTTAATCCTCTGAATTGTAGAACAGAAGTGAAGAGAGAAGGGAAGAAAGAGAGCTGGGTGCTGGGGAGTGTCCCTGAGATCCAGACCCTTTCTGTCATTAGAACCACAAAGATGTTGGAGAACCAACAGCAGCCTCTTTTCTCAATGCAAACTCTAAGGAAGAGGCAAGTTGAGCCATCAACCTGTGGAAACAGGGGAAATATCAGCGTGAAACACTCAAGAGATAGCATTTGAGACAAACCCATATAATGTCCAAATGCAAACGCATCTAGAAGTTTCTCATCCTCTGCCTTTCTTGAGGAATGGGCTTTTAACTGGAAATGAGTTTCATTTCCGAGAAAGAAAGTTATATTTTCACACACCTCTGTGTTCTGTGAAACTCGTACCTGTTGTACTATGCACATGTTTATTTTTTCAGTTATGGTGAAGGACATCACCTTCATGCTGGAATGTTGAACTAGAGAGGGAATGGGGGACTGTCTAAGCAGAGAGATTCACTTGAAGTACATTTCAAGAGGAGTCTTAAACTTAAGGATAAAATACACAGATAGGTGGGCAGGACTGTGCAAGATATTGTGACCTAAATTACGATAGCAACGAACAGGAAGATACTGATGAAAGAGTGGAGGTATGTATGGGACGCTGGGAGTCAAGGAGTCGAAGCAGTGAGTTGTGATGGATTTGAGCTTAGTTGACTGAGGGGTACATGGTGGCCCCAATACATACACAGCGAGAGCAAAATGAACTGACTTTGTGGAGAAGATGAGGATGGCCACTGGACAAGTTGAGTTGAAGGCACAATTGGGTCATGTAGTAGAGATAACAAGCAACTGAAGAGAAATGGGAAAGGGGAGGCTGAGACGAGGGGGGGAGATGTGGTGTCAACAGTATAAAACTGCTGAGTCTGCGAAGCCAGATGCAATTATTCAAGGAAGAGAACAAAGATATCCAAAAAGAGATACATGGGAGTTCCCTATATTTAGAGGACAGGAGAGTCTCGGAAGCTAAGCGGGGTCAGGCCTGGTTAGTACTCGCATCTTGCATTTGAATACCAGGTGCTGCAGGTGTTGGAAAAGAATAGCAGAGAGTAGGAGAAAGGAAGAAATCGGCACATGCAATAGGGAAACAAGGTCAGAGATGTGGGAGGAGAACCAAGCTGAACCATGCTTTGAAAATTAAGAATATATTTCAAAAAGGAGAGACCAGCAGAAATAACGTTGCAGAGAAGTGGAGAGGAGTGAGAATATGAGCCAACCTGTTGGCCTAGTCAGGAGGTTAGAGACCTTAGAACAAACTATTTCCCTGGAGTGGAGGGCAGAAGCTAGGTTTGGGGGACTAAGAAAGTGAATGAGAAGACATTTATACATACGCTCTTTGTAAGAAATTCAGCAATGAATCAAGTGGGGAATGATGGTTGGAGTAAGGTCAAGCAGAGCATGTAAGAAAGCAACTTACTTAACATAGTCCTTTATGTTTTAATGTAAATGTGCAATAAATTTAAAGGACGGGAGGATTATTATCTGAAGACAATTTTACGTCCCATATGTTGCTGAACTTCTGGAGCCCTGGTGTACAGAAAGGAATGCTTCTGGTGCAGAATGCTTCTGCACTATAGTGTTCAGAAAGGAATATTTCTTCCAAATAGCACCAGAAGACAGTTTTCTCATTTGTCTGTATCCTTCAGTCTTTACTATGGAAGTCACTTTATTTGTTTCATATCCTTATTTGATTTCCTGTTGTCCACGTGAATTTAAGTGTGTTCAAATGCTTAAGATCTGAGATGAATAACAGCTCAGTAGCGATGGCTTTTAAACTAAACAGAGAAGTTTACAGTTGGCTTCATGGTCCCTGTGCGTTAAAGGTTACGATTAGCTCCAGTCCAAGGTTGTAAGGGAGAAGTGCATATTAGTTCATATTAGAAGTCAAATGAATTGCATTACTGCGATAGTCTGCAGTTTCATTAGTAAACATTTAGTGTTTTAAATTATTCAGTGTTTTGAAGGAAAAAAAGAAGTTGACGATTATGCTCTATTCTGGGACACACATCGAAGTCAAAAACCTCACATTTAGAACATAGAACGGATTTGCAACTGTATTTTTGTTTACTGCATGACTTTCTCCAAGTGCACATCACTTTGCTCTCCTCTCAATAAATCAAATTTCTTAGCTTTCCAGGATCCTGGAATAATATTGAATGTGGCCCAGATGATACATTGCTGACAAGAGAGTCCCATTGCGTTTGGGCAGACTGAAAGAGACATGTGTGACTTTTCTTAAATTGGCTCATGTTTCCATGTGTGTAGATTATCGTACTGCAGGAGACAACTGTTGTCAGTGGAGAGCCTGTTTTTCTTATTCTCTCTCTCTCTCTCTCTCTCTCTCTCTCTCTCTCTCTCACATGAATGATTTCCCCAGATTTTTAGAATTACATTTCTCTGGGAAAATGTCAGCATTGAAATGGAAATAGATATTTAATGTGCCAGCAAATTTGATTTTCTTTCAAGAAATCTGAGGCTCTTAATTTGTTTTTTTTTCATTATTCATGCGCAGTTACAAAAATCTACTATTTCCTTTTTCAATCAGAAAACATCCGTTTTATTGATTTTCTTTTAAAAAACACTAGATTCTATATTTTCATCACTTTAATTGGAAGTTTAAATTCATCATTTATATAATTTTAATTTTTAAAAAAACATTTAACAAAAATAAGACTTTAGAAAAGTCAAAAATAAATAGTAAGCAGTCTTTCAAGTGAGGCTAGGACTTCGAATCCAATAGGGTAATAACATCCTAAAAAATAATTATTTTAATATAACCACATAAAATTCATGACAAAAATCTAGAATTACCTGATACATTTTCTGTACATTTTATTCTCCAAGTGTTCTGTCTTTGGTATACATCTGTGTTGCTCGCATCCACTGGTTTTGGCCCCAGTTTTTCAGTGTCACATAGAAATTTCTCTCTTACACAATGAAAAGTAAAGAAAAAAGAAAGAAAAGTGTTATATCTGCCCTTTTGGTAGCAACAGAATACTATTATTAGGTTAATCAACTGATAGTTTTTAAAATATCTCATCTCTAATACTCTGATATTAATTTTTGAAACTAATATGGTGATAAACAGGGATGTGTCTTAGTGTTTAATTATCCCCAAACTCACTTGACTTTCTTGTATGAAACATTTTTAACTACTATTTTCTTTTCATTATTTTCAAAAACACACAACAGTATGCATTCTATCGTAGGCAGGCAAATGGCATAGGATAGTGCATGATGATTCTTAAACTGATACATCACGTTTTGATATGCTTGATTATCACACTGCAGGAGAGACAACTGTCTTCTGCTAGTGTCCGTTTAACCTTTTTTAAAAACCTGTGAATGTTTTCTCCACCTGCTTGACACAGAGGCATATTCTTCAGGCATCTTCAAAGGCTAAGAGCATTTCATTCATCATCTAAGGATATTCACTGCAGAGAAAACAGTATGAAAATTGCAATGGAACATGAAGTTCACGGTTGCTCTAATTTTGAGCTATTCAGGTATTGGTTGGTAAAGAAGCACTGCACCCAGAACATGGCAATAACTGAATTACATTGGAATCTGTGTTTACTATGATGGAATTCAAGATTCTTGTTTAAAATATATTTCTCACAAAATATTGTTATGATTCACACAAATACATTATTGATTTCGAATAGTAATCATAAGATGTTTTAAAAATTTATGCAGTAGAGGCCCTCCATATCCAGGGATGCAGAACCCCTGGTCATGGAGAGCTAAGGGACATGAGCATCCTCGGATTCTGGTATCTGAGGGCAGTCATGGAACCAGTCACCCATGGATACTGAGGGACGATTAAATTTATATCAAAAAGATAGCATAAAAAGGGGCTTTCTAATTTCAACTGTAACTAAGAGATATTAGTTCTTAACCAAAATGTCAGTTTGACTAATATTAAAAGTTTTCAAGTATTAGTACTTGAATGAATAGATTTGTAATATTTTAATCCACCTTAGTAAAATTGCTAAAACCTATGTCTTCCAAAAATGTGAGAAAGGTTCTATTATTTGGTTCATTTTAAAACTCAGGAAAATGAAGCGCAGAGTGGGTGAGTCACTTTCCCAAGTTCACACACCTAGTTTATAGTATGTCTAGGATATAATGGTCAGACAACTCTGAATACAAGTATATTGGATGTATGTTAAGCATGTTTCAGTCTCACAACTCTCCATCATTCTGAATTAAATATTTCTGGAAAAATCTGATTAATATTCAAAAGCCATATATATTCCAAAATAAACATGAGAAACTATTTAGGGGGCCATTTATGTCTGTTTAGATCAGCTGTGTCACACATGTTTACTTCTCTCATAAAATACTCTGCGCTAGACCCATCCAACATCTTAAAATTTTTTTGTTTTAGTTTTTTTTTTTAGAGAATAAGAAACAATAAAACCACTACAAAAGCTACAGTAAAATTAGACCTGTCAGCCCACACCGAATACTTAAATGAGAGCTTTTTTTAAGTTTTAATGCTGTTCTATTTCCTAAAATAAAAATTCATATAAAATGCACAAAAATATAATGCCAGAAGAATTAGGTATACCATGTTAAGCTATTTATTACTTCATAAAATCAGACCAGCCCTTATCACAATCAAAAAAATCCACTGAATAAAGAGAGGAACTGGTAACAGTTCAATTAATTTCCTTTCTCCCTCTCTTCCTTCTTCTTTTCTTCCATCCTCTTTCATTTATCCCTTCCTGCCTGCCTTTTCCCCCTCTCTTTATCCTCCCCTCCTATTCTTCCATTCCCTTTCCTTTCTTCCTTCTTTCATTACTTGTATGATTATGGAGAGTCATGTTTTTAAAGCTGAGATTTTTACTCCATTTCAACTGATATTCAATATAACTGGAAATAGCATGCCACAGAGAAGCAGCACTAGTGAGCGGGTAAGTTCTAGATTCAGATGCCAGCCTTGGGTTTAAATTCCAACTTTCCCCCTAGCTGTTGGGGTTGCTTTGGGCAAGTGACCTCATCTCTAGGTGGAGATAATAGCACTATTTCACTGAGCCATTCTGAGCAATAATTAATTAATTAAGACAGCCTATGTAGCTTGAGGACCACTGAGACTGGTACATGGAAGGTGTTTGAAATATATTAGTTCCCTCTTTTTCCTTACTCTCCTTGATACCAGCATTTTTTTCTTCAAAGAAATATTCCTATTTATTATTCCAAATTCAACCTTTGTCCTTTAAAAAAAAACCTCTTACTTTTTCTGCAAAACCTACAAAAATGTAAGAATCTGAAAAATATTGTGATTATTAATAGTCATAGATAATTCATAGTAATTATGTGCTGTAAAACCCACATCTTTCTCCAAGTGCTGAGAGCTTATCTAAACTTTTGGGGCCTAGAAATCATTTGACTTTTGATGACTCAATCGTTCTTTTCCTCAAGGTTTCTAGCAGTTCCTGCTTCCCTTCATCTTAGAAATTCTTTTTGCAGCTGTCAACAGGGAATGAAGTGGCACATGACAATGAAAATCTTAAAATTTGAGTAATATATGCTTTCAAGTTTTTATAACTTGACAATGGTCAGTCAAAAGGTCTTCACTGAATATTAATTTGGACATAGATTTGAGAACATAATGGTGCCCATACCCTCAAAAAGTTTTTCAAGGAATGGGAGAGCAATGTGCATAGTTACAGAGTGTTTCAGAAGGCTAGAAGTCTTCCATAAATTCCCTAAGGCCTGGGCCTTTTCTTCTTTCCCCATGGCCTTTGCACCTAATAGACAAAGCAAATGACTGTGGATAGTGAATGCATAGTTGTAGCAAACTGCACTAGTAAATGTTTAACTTACATGAAAGACCTCACTTATTAGTGAGGATTAGATGTGAATAGAAGGAAATAATTGATATTTTTAGGTGACTTTCAATTTTACTTTCTAACCTGGTTTATCATATGTTTTAAGACTAATAAGAAGAATATGTTTGTTTTGGTTACTGAAGAAGTATCAGCCTGTTGATGGTTAAAGATTCATGCAATGCACCTGGGAGAAAATGAATTGTTTCCTACACTTTAAAAATTATGTTTTGAGTGTGATGCTTCATCCAAAGGAAGAAATGGAATCACAATTGCGTTCGTCTTTGGATGTTGAAGAGTTTTGATTTAGCTATTTTTCCTAAATTGACATTGTAAAAAGTGGGAGAGCTTATTTTAAGTTTACAGAAAAAAAGAAATTTGAGGGAAACCAACAGTTTTTGTGAACAGTTAATATGTAAATGAATTGAGATTCTAGTCTAGATAAATATCAGATAAATAATATTATTATTTTACTTAATTCTAAGCTGTTTTTCGTTATTTCTGGGTTTTACTACGCCCATCAAAAAACATACAGTACTTAACCTTTTCTTGTTAAGCATTGTAAACTTTTAAGGAGACTCGTATTTCCTCTTAATAAGTTTTGCATTGTATTTTATACAGAAATCTAGTGAGTGGGTTTTTTCCCTCAATTTTAGCAATATTGAAGATAATTGTAACTATTTATGAATTATACTTTGCTTTACTATAACAATTTTATAACAATTGCCTTAATATAAAAACTTGGTAGAAAAAATTAGAGTAGGGATAGGAGATAGGGGAAGAGAAAATCATTGCAAAATATATGAAATAGAGTTGTACTCAATAGTGGGGGAAATAGGATAAGATCTAAATAAAAAATAGCTTCTCTCTGAAAATAGTTAACTTTTTAGCAAAGTGACCCTGTAAAACCTAGAGAAGGGAACAATATTCAATTAAGTATACAGGTGATGCCTATGGTTAGAAAAGGAGTGAAAGAGACACAGGGATTCCTTTATGAAGAGATTAACCTCACTCTGTTTTGCAGTTACTATTACACACCAGTCTGCAGCAGAACCTTTCAGAAATGTGTGGTGTTCATCATAAATGATTGATATAATGTGGGCAAGCACAGGCATGGCTCAGTGCAACCCTATCACCATGCCTGAGACCAGAGGCAGAATAAAACTCTCTAGATCAATAGCATCAGTTCTATGAGATTCTATATGTTCTTTATGAAAAACAGTATACTGTCTCTGGAAATTTTAAAATGACACATGTAAACATAAATATAAGTTAGACCAAAAAAATGTAGTAAATGAGATATTTCTATGAAAGAGACAGAATTAGATACAAGGAATAATTTATTCTATTTTGAGTAATTATACATATACATTTAGTAAGTGACTGTGACAAATAGCACTCAGGGTTATTCCAAAGTATCTATTTTTACTTCAAGCAACTTAAAATTTTAATTCCAGAATCTCCTTTTAATCATGGGAGATACAACAAATATATATAGCACACACAAAGGCTGATAAAATATAATAGCCAAGAGCTAAAAATAAAATATGTTTTATTGACAGTAATTAAGGATATAGTTTTAAGCTGTGGAATCAATATCTCAGTTATAATGGAGGTTTGGGTAGAAACTCGATGGAGAAAGATAAAGTCCAGTATGACTGCCTCCTGCACTTCATTCCCATTCTCTACAAAACATCATAATTTGGGAGTACAAAACTCAGCAAGCAACTGTATTTGGTGAACATGGGCAAATGGTGCATTTACTGGGGGTTCTTCTGATGAATCACTACTGCAGAGATGTATCCTATTATCAGTTTCCTAATGAATAAAAATCCATTAGGAAGTCTAGCATGCTACTAGGAATCGATTTTCTGCTCAAACAACCTATAAGCCCACCAAGCAGGAAGGAAGCATGGGCTGTGAAAATTGCAGTAGGCAGGTCGTGATCTGAAACAGGACGTTTCAAATACTTTGCGAGAAGCTAATTAGCCATGTGTGATAATGTATTAAAGTGTTGAGAGTTATATCTAATAAACTATATATTACATTGGTTATTATGAAATATGTTTTCTTGATAGTTATGTTGTACCCTTCCATAGCATCATTAAGAAAATAGACTCAAATAAAAGAGGGATCATATGTGTTTACTTGCTTTCCAACTTGAAATGTTATTCTACATTCAAGATGTTGCTATTTATCATTTTGTGCAGACAAGGAAACAAATTTGCAAATATCCAAATTTTTGTTACAGGCTTTATTTTTTTTCCTATCTTTAATAAAATATGCTTTGAATTTTGCTTTGAGACTTGCAAATTACATAAAAATTGGGTGCATGAAGATTTATAGTAAGCTTATCTTCCCAGAAGTTTAAAATTTTATAAAATAATGTCTAAATATTGTGGGTGAGACACTGGCAAGTATCTTCTATATGGTTATTAAAAAGAAAGTCATGTGGCTCTATTTGGAATTCCTGATATTTTATGCTCCACCAAAATGCTTTCCATAGGCCAGTATAATTTTTTTTTTAATTTTCTAGTGCCTGAAAAGCTGAGCACCAGCATCATATATAACTTATAAGACTGACAACACATAGAAGATTGTGCATATATCTAGCAAAATTATCAGAACAAGACATCAAATGTTATAGGTGCCTAGCAGTTTATTAAAGAAAGTTTTTTTTTTGAGACTTTGCATTATGAATTATACAGAATTATACACTTTGTAAAATTGCTATAAATATTTTTACCTTCAAGTTATCCTAAATCTTTTTGTTTAAGGACACTGGTTTAATCAAGATAAGACTTCTTACCCAGTGATTCAATTTGCTAAAATTTCTCTTGTCTTTTCTAGAAGAGATAAGAAGTTCTCTACACACCTTCTTAACCTCCCACAAAGAGGTCAAAATCAAGAGTGTGTGTTTAGGGATATATCTCAGTGAGCTAGGTCATTGTGCTTCAAAGGGTTTTGCACTCAGGTGTAGCCTCCTCTGATGCTTCCTTGTCCCTGCAACCTAAGTTGCACATCGAATCACCTGGGGTCTGCTCACTAGCATATCTGACCATCCCTGAAACACACTCATTTATTGTTTTCATTGTAGATGCAATTTTTTAGGCCTAGGGGTACAGAAGGCAGCAAAATAAATGGATTTCTCTCTTGCTCTGTGGAACTTGCAGTTTAGTTGCTGATCTAGACATATTAAACAGCCAAAATAACATAGTAATTACAGATTATGCAAAGCGATATAAAAGAAATGAAGGACAATGACAAGGGCACTGTAGGTATGGCTGTCAGAGAAGGTTTCACTGCGAAGGAGATATTTTAAATAAGAGCAAACTAATGTTGTGAAAGGCTGGGGTAAGAAAATTCCAGGCACAGGAAACTGCAGGTTAAAGGTCTATGGCAAGAAAGAGCTTAGTACTTTTAAAGAAAAAAAAAGAGGGGGAGGAAGTGGTTGGACCAGGGAGAAGGTGCCACGTGAATAGAGTGGAGAGGGAGATCGTGTAGCGCTTTGTAGACCATGGCAAAGAGTTTAGATTTTATGTTCATTATACATGAGGTCACCTCAGACTCATGTCCAGAATTAAACTGTATTAATCAGGTCAGCCAAGAACAGGAAGCACTTCAGGTTTTTCAAACAAATTTAATTTAATTGAGGGCATTGCTTACACAGGTGATAGAGCTAAGAAGCAAAACAGAGTGGCGAGGCAAACTCGAAGTTGCAAAGTCTCTACTGCTTCGGGGGTAGAAGAGAAAAGATGGCTTTTCAGGCTCGGGTGTCCTCCCACTTCATGTTATGATGTGGCTATAAAGTCTGGGACCCAGATGACTCGTTTGATTTTATTATTTTTTATTTATTTTAATTTTACGGATCCAACAACCGGACACTTTGTGCTTCATGGTATGATACCATCCAATCAGATGCAATGTTCAGATCTTGTTAGGTCCATAATTTAAACTAACCAATGATGCAGAGACACGTATAAACAATAACTGTACCATGTGTAAACAGTAAAACTGTATATTTGCTGAGATTAAGGAATTATTAGTTTTTATAAATTCAATAATGGTATTTTAGTTATATTAAAAAATGCTTATCTTTTAGGGACACATATTGAAGAATTTACAGATAAAATGACATGAAGATCTGGAAATGGGTTTATGATAACCCAGTGGGAGTAGATCAGGGAGTGAGAGTTTAAGTAAGACTGACTATATATAGCTAATTGTTGAGAATGGGTGTTTAATATACTATTTAATCTATTTTTGTTCTGTTTGAATTTTTCTACAAATAAAACATCATAAATAAATAAATTCAGGGGAATGGATGGCACTTCCTAGACAGCGTTTGTAAGAAGAATAGATAAGAGATCTGAAAACTGAGCCTCGAAGACTTAAGTTTTAGAGGCTGGGGAAGGGAGAAGCCAGAAAAGGAGGCTGAGCAGGGGGAGCGAATATGAAGAATGGAAATCATAAGTGTGGCATCACAAAGCCAAGAAACAATAGGTGCAGTGGTCAAAATACGTGGAATGCGACTGGGAAATAGAGTAAGATGAAGCAAAAGAGCCTTTCTCATCGCAAATGTGGTTTGGGGCCCTGTTATCTCATTGGCAAAAGGGTGCAAAGATGATGCGATTGGGATTTGGTCATTGCTCCTTGAACTTGAGTATGTGACCTGCCCCATTTACTAAAGAAAACTGGGTCACAGACACAAGCCATTGAAATACTATTGACTACATTCTCTATGCTGTACTCTACCTACATCACCGTGACTATTTTTTTAACTACTAGTTTGTACTTCTTCAACCCTTCACTTTTTCAGCCCCTCAGGCTCCCTGCCCTCTGGCAGTCACTAGATTGTCCTCTGTATCTCACTTTGATTTCCTATTATATATATATATATTAAAAGAGTACTATTCTGACCATCGATAACTTTCTCAAATAATATGGTCTTTCAAACTCTGAAAATATGAAATCAGCTCTGAATTATTCTATTACATTTAACAAATATTTAAGGTCTGAAAACTGAATGTGATGACAGAATTTTATTAAATCTTGGTGAAGTCATGTGAGTTAAACTACAAATTAGTTTACAAAAGTCACACACATCCAAATCAGATTTTCCCCATCCCAAGCTATTGCTGAGTTTTAAAGCCTGTCTGGCTAGTCTTGGCTGTGACAGTATTGGTTTTTTAAGCCTGTAAACGTCAAGGTCATTTGGAGGTAAAGACCATGTGCCATTAGGGAAAGGGAGAATTAGTATTCCCAAACCTCAGAGGATAGGTGCCTGGGGGAAAAAGTTAAAGGACTGTTTGATGTATATGCTTTTTGCAACTTTTTGGAATATAAACTGAGTCCAAAATCTTCTAAAAACTCTTATATGGGAAAAAAGTAAAATTTTTAGAGATTAACAAATAGTTTACAGATTTATAGGGAAATTCATGCCCTAGTGAGCAGAGGAGAGTCTAAATCTATACCCTGCAGTCTACAATATCCTCCATTGAGTTCAGTCTATTAGGGAAGGCTTCTTGTCGTTGGTGACATCCGAAATTGTTTTGAAGGACTGGTGGAAGGGAAGCTGTGGTATTCTTTTTCTCTGCCTCTTCCTATACCTAACCGATCACTAAGTTCTAGCTTTTCCACACCTTTAATATCTTTTGAATTTTATCTTCAGACAGATAAAATGTCACACCTGGACTTCTGACATACTTATCTCTCTACTTCTCGTCTCATGACATACTAGAACATGGACTGATTTTTCTAAAGTGTGAAATTTTCTGCCCCTAAGTCTTTGGGCCCTCACACCTTGAGGATAAAATTGAGTTTCCTTACATCGTGGCCCTACGGTTCCAGTTTCCATCTTGGGCCTCAACTTCTGGACGTCTCATTTTACTATCATTTCCTCTAACTTGCTGTTCTTTTACAAGTGCTGCCCCCTTACTAGAAATACTATTTTCTTGTTTTCCCAGCAAACATGTTCAGTTTGAGTTCTTCTCTCCTAGGAACTCGTCCTGAGGTTTCAGACCAAGTTTGGGAGAAATCCTTCAGCTTTCCTGAAGTTACCTTTTCTTACTAATCACAGGACACACATATGATAAGAGTTTCTCTCAACAGCTAAGAACTTCCTAATTGGCTGGGACCCTGTCTTTTACTAATATGTCTTTAGCACCCAAGGAATTATCTTGATATAGTAGTCATTTCTCAGTAAATATTTATGAAATAAGATGAATTAATGTGTTTAATTCCTAAAAGTCTTTCACATATCTCTGTTTCTCCAGATTAAAAAATACAATGAAAAAAATTAAAGTTAATGTTTTATATAGTTGCCTCTTTCTATAAAAAATATGAGTTGTATTTTTAGGATAAATTTTTTTAACGGCATATTAAAATTTTGCTGAGTGAAAAACTAAGCCAAACTTGTTAGAGAGGCTATTATCATTGCAAGGGAATTCTCTGAATTGAAATGGGGTTCTTCCTTTGGTTGTTGAAGTAAGAATGTAGCAGCACAATTATGTACAATCTGCGTTCAGTTTTTATATTTTCTGTCAATTCTCCAGATCATTTTGGGGTGGTGGAATGCCTGTGGCTTTCTGACTAGTGTGGCAAAACAGAACAGTTCTAATTCACTCAAATTTGGGTGGTTATTGGTTGCATGCCTCTGTGGTTCTTTTTCATTGAGTTTTGGGTCCAAAACTCCGGGAGGTATATCAGTTTCAGACCTCAATCAAAACGTATTTTTAATTGGCACCCTCCTCACAGAAATTAAAAAAGATGGTATAAAGACAGAAAGGAACACTGTTATTTGAATAATTCAATTTATACACTTTCCTTCAACGTAATTTCCCTGGCATAACAACAAAATGACACTATGATTAGATCTGCAATTAATATTTTAGCCCAATGTTTGATCTATTGTCTAGATGTCTGAAACAAAGAGACTTTCTAGATAATGAGTGATATTAAAAGTAGACCTCTTCATACATTGAAATATACTGTATGGTGATCTTATTTCTGGTGCTAAGTGTAATTCAGAGAGCCAGAAGCACAGGAGAATGTAATTGGGGAGGGGAAAGTCTTTTTAAGCTTCAGCATATAATTAAACTTGCAACTGTTCACTACCACACCTATTGGCTATTTCTAAACATCATAGGAACCCTCCAGTGTCATTTCATTCTTTCGTTTTCCCCCATCCTCTTCTACAGCAGGGTGTATATAAACGTTGTATGTGATGGATGATATACACGGGGTTTGCGTGCTGCTTTGTGTGTCTGCTCTCTGAAACCAAGTAATAAGTTTCTTGAGTTCAAAGATTAACCTTATCTTATTCTTTGTATCCTTCACATAGCTTCATACGGTACATTAAATGCTTCTTACACTGTGTTCCAATTTGAATGACTGCAGTCAGGCTTTATGAAGAAAAGCAGATTAATATATATTGGAGGGAGGCAAGTAGAAGAATAAAAGGATAAGGAAACTTCCAGGAAAATTACCTTTTTTTTTATTTCTATGTATGAATATAAAATACATGTTTTTAAATAAATAAATGTTCATTCCTGGTGACAAAGTATACTTATGTCGAAATTTAAAAATAAATAAAATAGGAAAGATTTTTATGTTTTCAGTTGAGAAGCAAACACTTCTTCCTGCCATGGCTCAACCATGTATTTTCTGGGAACTTCATCAAGTAAAATTATTGTAAAACACTACTGCTTTAAAAACCTAGATCAGATTTCCTTTTGGATGTGGGATCTGACCAAGAGCATATAGAACTCTTAAAATGGATTAATTTTTATTCTGTTCATCTGATCTCTTTCATTTATCATTTAATAAGTTGACAAAGGGACTGAAATGCACAGAGACATGGAATTTTGGATTACCCAAAACGACCTCCTCTGACTCATTCAAATTTGTGGTTTTTATTTTAGCCATCACTATGGTTAATTTCAATTTGTTTTTACAATGCATAAGAACAAATGTTTGATAAAAAAAATTAATAGAGAAAGAACCAAAAGTGAAATGTGAGAGCAGTTTGACTAGCCAACATTGTATTAAAGATACCAAGTTAAATGATGGAAAATGTGAACAAGCTGGGTCATTTTAGTTGAAAAAATAAACCATCTTACCCTAATACCTTTAAGGCTTGTTTGGTAAATGTTAAAAGCTTTTTCTTCTTTTGTGTGGATATTTCTATTGGGTCATTTCGACTAATAAAATCAAAATTACATTAATTTCTTCTTTAGTTCCTTCTTCTCCTGGTGTATCTGGAAATTTCAGCTATGGCATGATGTGCTCCATGATTCTAAAGAGTAGTCTGCACACAAATGGAGTGGAGGGGACACAAGGCAGAGGAAAAGTAGGGCAAATGGAGGGACTGCCATTTCCTCAGCACCAAGGGTGTCAGGCTTGGTCAGGTACTTTATAGACATGGTCTCACAATAACCTCATTATATATACATTATTAACTCTACTTTAGAGACGAGAAACTTAAGGCTTTAAAAGGTCAATAACTTGCCTAGAGTTTAGGGTAAAGATTTAATCCTACTTCTGATTTAGGCCAAATTCTCACACTTAATATTACCTAGAAAACTGGAATATAAGAGTAAGAAATGCTCGGTATAAAAACTCAGAAATAAATCAGATGTATTTTCTTACACGTGTATAATAAGAGTTAGAAATTATTATCTGTGGAATTCATTTATCTGTACAGGTTGAGCCTCTGTTACCACGGGCAAGCAGACACTGACTATAGCATTTTTATGTGATAGCAGTAACAAATGTTCATGGCACTACCTAAATAATGCTAATTAAAAACAATTAATTACCACAGACCAAACAATAAATTTATCTTACCAGTTTTCCAGGCCATTGAAGAAGAATGTATATTGTGTCCACATAGCAAAACTATGACTGATGATCATTCTGGTTATAAATTAAACATGGTTTGGGTCTTTTTTTTCCACTAAATCTGTCAAGCCTTTTACCTAAGTGTTGCTTATTTGAAAATGTAATATAATGTGAAGAATAGAAATTGATCCAAATTCGTTTGTTTTAGGACTTTCTAATATCTCATTAAAAAAAGAGTTTAATTGTATAAATTTCACTGAAGACGAACTCAAATAATCTGTTACATTCTTTTTAATTAGTTTTTTTCCTTAGTATACTACAGTATAAAAACCACCATACTAAAGTCTCCCATTTTTATTGATTAGTCTATTAATTCATTCAAAATTTGGAGATGTGAATATAAATATATAAGACCTCAGACCCATTTAGTAGACATAAAATATCTATGTAGCTATCTACAATATTGACCTAGGAAATACTTGTGTAGACTTAACAGCTTGATTATGCAGACACACATGTGAAAAATATTTTTTCCCTTTTTTTTCTTCTATAGTTTAATTAATCTCATTTTTTGGAGATGATGGGAAGAAATTTCACTTTATATAGCCCTTATTTTTTAAAAAACTCATTTTTCTAGGATTGAAGGTATATCAACATAAATAATGTTGATAGCTCAAGTAAAGATTAATTTTTTTAAAAAATCTGATCATTTAGTTCAAAGAACTACATCTAATACACTTATTCTAGGCCAAAAATATGAAGTGCTGCTTTAAATGTTTGCTCTGGAGCCAAACATGAAAAGTTTGGGCAAGTCAGGGACCAATTGTAACTAAATTTACTTCAAGAATATTTCTATTCATTTCCACCTGGCAATGACCACTAAAGGGATAGGAAAATTTACACATGTATTCAAGAAACATGAAGGACATCCAGACAGCTATGAATTTTAAAGAAAATATTTATATTCTTCATTAAACAAATACATAAATGTAAGGTTGTTTTTCTTTCGAAAATATTACTCACTGCTGATTTCTAGTGACTTGACTTCTAACAAAACCTCAGACTTGGTTGGTGTTGGTCTTGGTTGGTGTGTTCTCGTGAATGCACTATAAATTGTGGAGAAGTAGGGGTTTTCTGGAGTACAGGAAGCCTCGTTGTGTTGTTTGGCAGTTGTTTTGGTGCCATGAATGTAGCACGTAAAGTGGCTGTGCAGCTTAAATTGCCGCTTTCCTAGAAGGCAGGGGGAGATGGTGGATGGTGTTTAGTGGGTCTGCTGGTTGAGCAGGCCAAAGCAAACTTTGTTGTAAGCACTGTCTCGTGGTAGAATACGTTCATTTGCCAAGCCTGTCATTCAGTTTTCAGACATAATTTAGTTGCTTTGGGATGTGGGGATTGGGGAGGAATTTTGCTATAGCCTGCTAGAATAGTCCTGGTGAACAAGATGGTGGGCAGAAGATTGCTGTAAGCAATCTGTTGCTGAGAACTGGGGAGAATTGAAACTTCAGTCTGCTCAGTTGGCATTAGTTACATACAGTCTGTTGAGGGCCTTGTGTGACAGACAGCTTCCTGCTGACTGCTTCGTGGTAAGTGAGCAGCATCCATCGTACGTACCTTCTGGCTGCTTGCAACCAAAAGGCAAACACTTAATCAGTAACTTTTGAAAAAGAGCATGATTAATAAACTCATAAAATACTCTCCTCTGATTAAAGCAGCAACTATGTGATGAAATCTAGTAGAACCTAGTTAGAGACCATTATAGTAGAGAAAATAAATTAGTATAGGATGTATTTGTAGGTACTTTAGGAAAATAGATTTAGAGGGCTAGTCTTGTCTCCCAGCTGTGAGAATTAAATAGGAGTCTGGGGACATGTTAAATTTAGTGAGGACGTAGTTATAAGACAGCAGGGGAAAACACTGTAACTGAAAGGTGGCAGCTCTCTGCAAAATGCACAGATTTCCTACTGTACACTGACAAGAAAGAACAGACATGGCCAAAAGAATAGATATGGCCACATTATATATCACACCTTTTTCCCAAAGTTTTAAACCCCTTTTCTAAAAGTCTAGCTCATTAGAGCGAGAAAGCTTTAATGAGACAACAGGCATGGAAGCAATTTGGAAAGTTAAAAGAAAACTCCATTCAGTTGTCATTCAGTCTTAATTGAACTCAGTTTTCATTTCACATGTTTATTGCAGTTTAAGCATATCAAATATGAAGTAAGATAAATGTTTGCTTTTCCAGACTTGTATGCTAAAATATGCATTTTAAAAAAAAGTAGTTAAACCATAAATTGCCAGCAATAGTTTGTTTTATAGTTCTTCCTATATTAAAAAATTATAATTTATATTCTAAGAAATACTGACTTTTTAAAAAGAGAATTCCCAAAGCAGTTTTTTAATGTAATACCAAAATAGTGCATTGATTCTCACCTTAAAATTTTTTGGTTTATGTTCATTTATTTATTCTCTTTTATAAATGTTTTTTGATCATGTATGAGATTGCATGAAATGCTGTCAGGCATACAAAAACGATAAAACTACTGCTAATACCTTTGCTATGTTCACTACTACTACCAATAGCAGATCATCCACCAAAGGCATATTATGTATCAAGTACTGTTCTAAGCACTTTGCATAAATTCGTGTATTCCTCATGACAACCCTATGAATTATATGCTGTTATTATTCTAATTTTTATCTTTGAGGAAAATGAGGCACAGTGAAGTTAAGTAATAGCTAAGGGCACACAGCTGGTAATTGGCAGAGTCAGGATTTAATCTGGAAAGAATTGTTTACATTAGTGCATGTGTGTGCGTGCGTGCGTGCATGTGTGCGTGTTTAGGGGTAGGGGAGAAGAATGCTCAGAAAGTGGTGAGGGGACCCAGAGGATGGAGAGTCTCAGCTGTTAGAAGAACCTTAGAACTAGGCAGAATGTGGAGGGTGATTGTGACCTGGATGTGCAGAGTTGAAAGCTGGGCCTGCCAGGCCACAGGAGTAGGGAAGTAAGCTGCCCAAGTTACCTAGACTGTGGATATAAAGTTGATCATGAGTGACAGGGCCAGAGTAGTAGATTGGACCAAGTTGCAAAAATCCTAAAGGTCAGGCTAGGGAATGTGGCCTGGTTTAAGGGCAATGGGAAATCATTGATGGATTTTTAATATTGGGGATATAAAATGCATTTCAAAGTTAATTGAATAACAGTGTGGTTGGATTGCAACGGAGAAATAGTGATACAACTTGTTTAAAATAAGATTACAATTTAGAGAAGAGAAGCACATCTGCACATTTAGGAAATGACTTGTAGATTGGAAACAATTGAAAACAATTTGATGACATGAATCAAACCATCCTGAGGGTAGCCAGTAAAAAACACTGAATAGAAATTCATCTGGAGTTCTGGTCAAGATGGAGGAATAAGTAAATGCTATACTCCCTTCCTCCCATGACCACATTAAAATTACAACTAAATTATAGAGCAATCAACCTGGAGAACCATCTGAAGACTACCTGAAAAGAAGTCCTGTAACAAAGAATATAAAGAAGATGCCATGTTGGGACTGGCAAGAGGAGTAGAGAGAGACTCTAAACAGGCTGGTTCCACATCCACATGTGGGGGTTGAGATTTGGAGGAATGTCTTAGCTATAGAGATCCCACCTAACAAGTGAGGGAGTCTTAGCCCCACACCAGTCTCCCCAGCTGGGAATACCAGTGGGAGAGGAGTCTCTACAAAATATTGCTGTGAAAATCAGTGGGGATTCAGTCTGTTCAGGTGAGATGAAAGGCTGTTGGAAAGCCAGGCATCTTCTTAAAGGATCCACACACAGACATGCTCGCAGGCACTTTTCCTGGGCTCTGGTAGAGGAAGAGCAGCTAGGGAGGCACCAGAGACATGCAAGGACACACTGAGTTGTGCAGTTTCAGGACAAAGGCTGGAGGGACAGTTACCATTGTCCCTGTGTTGAGCCCTTCTCCCACACAACTGACAGGTGGGTGCCATTTTTCCTGTGTGGAGCTCTTCCCCAATAGGAGCAAAGCTGAATCTGCATTAACCTGGTGACATCTACCTGCTCCACCTGGTAACTCTCTGGGATACTGCCACATTCAATTCACATGCCACCAGAGGTATTTTGGGCAGCTGAACAGACAGCACTGGCCCACGCTAGAGTCTTTCATAGGCAACTCTCAGGGGTTTATGGGCCCCAGGTAGCTGGCCTTGGTGTGAACTGAGTCTTTGTCAGAGGAACCCCAGGCCAAACCTGAATCTGAATTAACCTGGTGAATACCACTTGTCCCACTCTGGTAACTCCTTGAGACTCCCACCCAACTCATGCACTGCCAGAGCCTCTGTCAGTGGCTGAGCCTTATGGGCAGTAGGCGAAATGTGGCAGGCCTTGGGGTGCACTATGGTTTTTGCTGAGATGCCCCAGGCCCAGTACTGGTAACAGCTGGTTCACAGTTGACCTCTCCCACATTCCTCCAAGTCCAGGACAGGCAACTACCAACCTCAAATCTCTTTGTAGCTCCTATCAGGTATTCCCTTATAGGTGATCAATAGCAAGTGACCGTGGCCTACACAAGAGCCCCTCCATAGAGACCACAGAACCAACATACCCAGAGGCCAACTTCAGTTCGCAACAGATCCCACCCAGTTAGTCCCCCAAGCAACATACACAAAGGATGGTTTTGGCAGGCACCAGAGCCTGCAGAGGTTAATCACACTCTCTGAGGATCAACCCAAGCACTGCAGCTCATTTGTTGTGCTCATGGCCAGTCCTCATAGACAGTCAGCTTGATGATCAGTCCCACCCACTGATATGCCAACAGAAATGAAGGCTCAACTACAGCAGGAAGGCACACACAACACCCATATAAGAGATACTCTTGGAACACCCCAAACAGATAATCAGGTAGACTGCACCACTGGGACATGAGGCCACCAGGGAGGCAGCCAGATGAGAAGACAAAAAAACATGTCCCAAATGAAAGAACAGGGGAAAACTCTAGAAAAAGAACTAAAGAAAATAGAGACAAAGAATCTACCAGATACAGAGTCAAAACACTGGTAATAAGGATGTTCAAGGAATTTAGTGAATTCAACAGAGATTTAGTAAGCATGAAAAAAGACATAGAAACCATAAAAAAGAACCAATCAGAAATGAAGAATACTATAACTAAAATGAAGACTAGACTAGAAGGAAACCATAATAAATTAGATGAAGGAGAGGATCAAATCAGTGATTTGGAAGACAAGGTAGAAAAAACACCCACTTGAAACATCAAAAAGGAAAATGGAATTAAAGAAAATGAGAATAGTTTAAGAGACTTCTGGGACATCAAACATACCAACAACTGCATCATAGGGGTAACAGAAGACAGAGAACAAAGGATTGAGAATCTGTTTAAAGAAATAATGACTAAAAATTTTCCTAAGCTGGCAAAGAAAATGGACATACAAGCCCAGGAAGTGCAGAGAGTCCTAAACAATATGAATCCAAAGAGGCCCAAACTAGTAAACATCATAATCAAAATGCCAAAAGTTAAAGAGAAAGAGAGAATCGTAAATGCAGCAAGAGAAAAGTAGTTACCTAAAAGGAAGCTCCCATAAGACTGTCAGATGATTTCTCAACAGGAAATTTGCAGGCCAGAAGGGACTGTCATGAAATATTCAAGGTAATGAAAAGCAAGAACCTACAACCAAGATAACTCTACCCAGCAATGCTATCATTTAGAATCAAAGGACAGATAAATAAATTTAAGATGATTAAAATCATAACAAGCATCTTCTCTGACCACAATGGTATGAAACTAAGAAAAAACAAAATACACAAACACATGGAGACTAAGTAACATCCTATTAAACAATGAATGGATTAAAAATGAGATCAAGGAAGAAATCAAAAGACACCTAAAGATAGATGGAAATGAAAACACAACTACCCAAAACCTATGGGACACAGCAAAAGCAGTCCTATGAGAGAAATAGCAAGACAGACCTACCTTATAATACAAGAAAATCTCTAGTAAACCGATTTAGAAAAAGAATAACAAACAAAGCCCAAAGTGAGTAGAAGGAAAGAAATAATAAAATAAACAAAATAGATTCTAAAATAAAATATACAAAAAATTAATGAAATCATGAACAGGTTCTTTGAAAAATTAAAAAAAAAATTGATAAACCTTTAACCAGACTCATCAAGAAAAAAAGAGAGAGGACCCAAATAAATGAAATAAGAAATAAAAGGAGAAAATGCCAACTGATGCCACAGAAATACAAAGGATTATAAGAAAATACTATGAACAATTATATGCCAATAAATTCAACAATCTGGAAGAAAGGGAAAAATTCTTAGAAACATGCTATCTTCTAAGACTGAATCAAGAAGAAACAGAAGTCTGAATAGACCAATTACTACTAACAAAATCAAATTATTAAGCAAAAAACTACCAACAAACCAAAGTCCTGAACTGGATGGCTTCACAAGTGAATTTTACCAAACATACAAAGAAGAATAAATACCTACCCTTCTCAGGCTATCTGAAAATACTCAAAAGGAAGGCCACCATTACCCTGATTCCATAATCAGTCAAAGCACATTTTATGAAACCACCATTACTCTGATTCTAGAACCAGACAAAGGCATCACAAAAAAAGGAAAATTATAAGCCAATATCTCTAGTGAACAAAGATACAAAACTCCTTAACAAAATATTAACAAACGGAATTTAGCAATACATTAAAAAGATCATACACTACGATCAAAGGAGATTTATTCCTGGGTTACAAGTTTGATTCAATGTCCTCAAATCAATAAATGTGATGCACCACATAAACAAAATGAGGAATAAAAATCATATGATCCTATCAATAGAGGCAGAAAACGCGTTTGACAAAGTCTAGCATCCATTTATGGTATACTAAAAAAAAACAGCTTTCAGTAAAATGGGAATAGAAGGAACATACTGCACATTAGAAAGGCCATATATAACAAAACCACAGCAAACATCAAACTCAAAGATATAAAGCTAAAAGTGTTTCCTTAAGTTCAGAAACAAGACAAGGATGTCCACTTTCACCATTTTTATTCAGCATAGTATTGGAAATCCTGGCCACAACAATCAGATAAGAAAAAGAAATAAAAGGCATCCAAACTGGAAAGGAAAAAGTAAGATTGTCATTATTTGCCATTAGAAAACCCTAAAGATTCCAAAAACTATTAGAGTTGACAAAATGAATTTATTAAAGTCAATATTCAGAAATCAATTGTATTTTTATACACTGATAATGAACTATCAGAAAGGGAAATGAAGAATACAATCTCATATATAATCACATAAAAAATATCTTGAAATAAATTTAACCAAAGAGGTAAAAGACCTGTACTCAGAAAACTATATGACATTGAAGAAAGAAACTGAAGAAGATAAAAAATAAATGGAAGCATATACTTTGCTCAAGGATGGGAAGAATCAAAACTGCCATATTTCCCAAGGCAATCTAGATTTAATGTAATCCCTGTCAAAACACCAACGGCGTTTTCCACAGAACTCAAACAGATAATCCTTAAATTTATACGGAGTCACAAAAGACCCTGAATAGTCATGGCAATCTTGAGAAAGAAGTACAAAGTTGGAGGCCTCATGCTACCTGATAGCAAACTATATTACAAGTCTATAGTAATCAAAACAGCATGAGCCTGGCATAAAAATAGACACACTGACTGATGGAATAGAATACAGAACCTAGAAATAAACCCATGCCCTGTTTGGTCAATTAATCTATGACAAAGGAGGCAAGAATACACAATGGGATAAAGACAGTCTCTTCAACAAATGGTGTTGGGATAACAAGACAGATATATGCAAAAAATGAAACTTGGATCACTTTCTTACACCATGTACAAGAATAAACTCAAAATGGATTAGGGAGGTAAATGTAAGACCTGAAACCATAAAACACCTAGAAAAATATATAAGCAGTAAACTCTCTCATACTGCTTTTAGTAATATTTTTTATGATATAGTTCTTTGGGCAAGGAAAATGAAAGAAAAAATAAACAAATGGGACTATATCAAACTAAAAGTTTGTGCACAGCAAAGAAAACCATCAACAAAACAAAAAGACAATTTACTGAATAGGTGAAGATGTTCACCAATGATACATCTATTAAGGGGTTAATATCCAAAGTATATAACACCAAGAATACAATCAATTTTTAAAACTGGGCAGAGGACTTGAATAGAGATTTCTTCAAAGAAATATATGGGTCACCAATAGACAAATGAAAAGATGCTCAATATCCCTAATTAGAGAAATGCAAATGAAAACCACACTGAGGTATCACATCACACCTGTCAGAATGGCTGTGGAGCAGAGGGAATCCTCGTGCACTTGGGATTGCAGATTGATGCAGCAACTGTGTAAAACGGTTTGGAGGTTCCTCAATGTATTAAAAATAGAACTACCTTATGACCCAAAACACTAATTCAAAAAAATATACACACCCCTTTGTTCATTGCAGCATTATTTATAATAGCCAAGATATGGAAGCAACCTAAGTGCCTGTTAATAGATGATTGGATAAAGAAATGGTACATCTACACAATAGAATATTACTCAGCCATAAAAATGAATGAAATTGAAATCTTACTATTTGGGACAATATGTATAGACCAAGAGGGTGTTATGCCAAGTTAAATAAGACAGTAAAACAAATACTATATGATTTAACTTGTAGATGGAATGTAAACAAAATGAATGAATAAACCAAACAGAAACAGACTGATAAATACAGATAAACTGATGGTTGCCAGGTGGGAGGGGTGTTAGGGACTGGATGAAAAGGCGAAGGGACTGAGAAGCACAATTTGGTAGTAACAAATAGTCGTGAGATGTAAAGTACAGCATAAGGAATATGGTTAATAATATTGTAATAACTATGTATGGTGCCAGGTGGGTACTAGATTTATCAGGGGGATCACTTTGTAAAATTATATAAATGTCTAACTACTGTTCTGTACACTTGAAACTAATATAAAATAATATTGACTGTCAACTGCAATTTCAAAAATTAGAATTTAAGAAAAGTTAGAAAATATTGTTTGGGGATAGCAGTTCTGTAAAAGAGAAGCTGGTTCCAGCAGAGTATTTTATTATTTAAGGAGAAAAACCCCTTATACCCTACATCTTGACAACTATAAGCTATAAAATCTCAAAAGATCCAATAGGATGGGCCTAACAAAATAAGAAGCCTTCCTTTTCCTATGCAACCTCCCAAATGCTGTGGGTATGCAAGTTTTTGATGGCTTTCTGCAGCTTCTTACACGAAAGCTCATCTTTGATAGTTATGTTCAGCACGGTTTCTTTGCATAGGCTGTGCTTCTTCATGAAAAATATGTGTATCAGATTCATTTCCATTACAAATCCTCTGAGATGGTGAATGTGAGTGGAGTGGGCACACTTTGGCCTGATTGAAAGCATCTGTAGTTTATTTTCCATGGTGTTGTTTTTCTATTTTTTTACTCTGACTCATGCCTTGGAGAGCACTACCCAATCCTGCTTTTTTCTCTTGATGCAACTGGTACATCAGTGGCCATCAAGGCTGCCTTCTCACCATGTTCTGGAATTCACTGGGCCAGAGGCTGTTTCTGTATGCTCTGGTGAAATGCACCTACCTCAAACTCTCTACCTTGCTGTAGATACAGGTAGTTACAAGATACCATCCACTGCCATAGTCATATTACAGATGTGGCATGACTCATCAAAGTGTGTGATTTTATTTTAAGTTTCATTTTTATCAGTAACTGAAGGCAGGATCTAAATCAGTTATTTTTTTAGCTTTATTACACGGATCTTCAGTGTTCAGTACACATCTGCGACGATTCTCCTGGAGGTAACAGTTAAGATCAGAGTGCAGTAATAGTTAAGATTTTAACCTGTTTTCCCCTTACTCACCATGGAGTAGGATTCTGGGTTGTAAGAAACAGTAGACATGCATTCAGTAAATGTAGATTCAATATTAGGCCATAACTCTAGTCTATAAATACCTAAGAACTATTAAAATTTATCAAAATGACATCAGAATGGTTACAAAGCATAAGAGAAATAAAATTTCTATTTTCTAGGTCAATGCTATGCAGTAGAAGGATAATGTAAACCACAAATATAATTTTAAATTTCTTAATAGCCACATTAAAAAAAAGTGAAAAGAAAGAAGCGAAGCTATTTTTTTAACCTAATTTTAATGTAAAGGAAAAGGAAACAGCATATTCTCATAAAATGTCAGCAAAATGATTGAAATGCCACTTGTTTTTATCTTAAAGTATTTTTCCATTGTATGTTGGTGTTTGTTTATTTTTTGGTGATGGAAAATTGTATTTACTAATTGTTACTTTGCTCATTTTTTAACCATTATATTTTATTGAGATAAAAAAGGGGCCAGGTTAATTTAATAATATCTTTAAAGCAAGTATACCCCAATTATTTTACTATATAATTAATATAGAATTATTAATACTATATTTTATATTTTTATATTGTTTTTCAAATCTTATGTGTGTTTTATACTTACAAGGCATCTCAGCTTGACCTACATATGGCTGGTGGCCACCATATTGCACAGCAGAATTCTAGGCATTTAAAAATCGAGCTGGCATGAATAGTCTTTTTACATGGTGGTAAAAGTAAAATTTTGCAAAGGATGTTTTCATATTTATTGTTTAATGAATCAATAAGGATGATGTTCCCAAAATTGTGTTTGGAGAAGCACCACCTCTCCTTATAAGATGTTATGCCAAAAATGTATGATTGGCAGGATGATAATATGTACAGGATTGAAATATTGAAATATTTTGAAATATTTTGGATTAAATAAATTTTCTTCTGCGCCTCTGCTGGCGAAAACTTCACATGTGCCAATGTATATTGTGGATTTTCGAGAAGAGAATGTGTGTACAATATTTCCTATTCTTAAGCATGAAATTGTTTTTCTGCAGAACATCTCTTAAGTCTAGTGTTATGAATCACATACTATAGAAAATGCTGATTTAAGCCCAAAGTAAGTGATACGGGAATTTGGAAATCAGAAAGAGGCAAAATGAATATGTCCTGGGAAGCCTTTATGGGGATGTGGGTGCACCTTCAGTTAATTCTTCTCCAGTGCCTCTGACACAATCTCTGTTGTAACATTTGGTTCATTCTGCACTTGGCTGTCTTCCCTAACCATTTTTAAAGTTCCTTAGGGGAAGAAAAGAGAGTCGTTCACAACTTGATCCCACTGGACTAAGCACAATTATCAGTAAATATTTGTGAGACTGAATTAAATAGAAAGTTTGCTAGAAACTAATGCAGAGTAGAACACTTAAAGAGAAATGAACTTGATAAGCCCAAGAAGAGAAACAAATTACACCACCAGGCTGAGTTAATGAGGAAATGACGGTGGGAGAGAGTCATTACTGACATAGCAAGGAGCTTCTCTCAGGCAATTGTCAGGGTGGTTGAAAGCAGAATAGTCACTTACACTCAAGGCAAATCAGAGAGCCGGAGAGGACAAGGAGAGCAGTAGAGAGAGCAGTAAACAAGGCAAGGCAGGGAACCATGAGCCAAGATTTAGCAAACTTTCCTTCAATGTAACTCATATGGGAGTTTCTGCCTTTACCAGATTGGACCTTCAGGTTTCTGAGAAAATGAAACTGGAGGCAAGAAGGGAGGATGTGTCAAATGGGAAGGTCAGGAAGCAGCCCTTGGGGAAGAAGCTCTGGAAAGTGTATTTTTCTATCTAGATACCCCAGAGATCACATGATTTACTGAAATGAATTATTTAGAGATAAATGCCCAGGAAATTGCCTCCTTCACAGCTTTTTGCTGATTTTCTCACACCTAGATTTAGAAGGATTGGCCTATTCTCCTATCTGGTCAGCTCTGGGAATCTGATTTCTGGACTCACTTAGAGATACAGCCCTTCACAGAGGAAGGCAGAGAGGAAGTAAAGCAGTCTCAGTTGCATCTTCCTCCCTACCTCTGCTCTCACCTCATCTGCAGCCTGTATTTTCTCTTGTCTGAAAAATCCTGGTGTTAGAAATGGACTTCCTCCGTAGCATGAACACGAAAGAAGAGAAAGATTGCCTTCTCCCACTGATGACACTGTTTGAATGTTAGGTAGAATGGAAGCATGGAGCAAGGCTGAGCATGCTAAAGACAGTTGGGTGCAGTATAAAGAAATTAAAACCATGGCCATAGCTGTGATGATAGACTTTCCCAGAACTCTTGGACACATTTCAGGGAATATTTTTTTTCTGTTCTAGACTTAGACATCAAAAAGAAAAGGCAATTATTTTTTATTCTACTCCCAGAAAGCCTCTACCTTTGACCTGGCTTCCAACCACCAAACATATTCTTTTAGCTTGTCCTTCCAAAGTTTTGACCACCCAAAGAATGCACCAGGCTGAAGATCAAAGAACTCCTCTGGTTTACACTTGGCTGCTGGGACAGCCCAGTGTTGTGCCCCTGCTAGAATTAGCCCTGATGTCTTCAGAGGAGCCAGCCACAGGAATAGGGCAACCAGTCATTGGAGACATGAAGAAGTGGCAGAGATATCATGAGCCCAGTGTAAAGCCATGCTCCCTGCTTCCCAGTAAGAGACAGTGGCTGCCATGCCCAGCTGGGAAGCCACGTGGGGAGGTGGCCTGAAACTTCAGGGAATCTTTTGGAGGTAAAGGCTACTTTCCAGAAAGTGCAGTCATTGCTGTGATTGTGATCACAACGGGATAATTGTTTCAAGAAAAAAAGTACTTTTCTACAGATTTTTTTTCTATAATTGGGCTCCAAAATTATCGAAACACATTCTGGAGTATTATATTTTTTGATACTCTTAGTAAAGGAAGCAGAGTAAAGAGCCATTGGACTGAGAGAAACTTGAGGACAGAGAGTGTTTTGTTTACTATTGTGCCTGCAACCCCTTCCCGAGCTCCTGGCACATAGTGGTCAGTCAGTAAATATTTATTGAGTGATTTAATGGATATCTATTTTGTAAATAGAGAATCTGATTGGGAAATAATTAAAGATCTTGCCAAAGAGAGCAAAGCTATTAAGTAGCCAAGCTGGTGCTATAATCCAGGTCTTCTGATAACTTTTCCAAAACACTTCTAGAAAGGCTTGTGTATTCAAAACATGCTTGATACGAAACAAGCTTGATATAAAACATTGGGATTGCATTTTTTCTAGAATTATTTCCTCCTTCAGGTTTAGGCTTTTGTTAATTTCTGAATCCAGTTGCTCCTGTTTTAAGATATGCTGACGTGCAAACCATCATAAACAAAGATGACACACCTGGTCCACCACCAAAGGACATGATCCATCCATTCTACACCTTCTTTCCTCTTTGCAACTTTTCATCCCTATGTTGTAACAGATCATTCACAAGATCAAAGTCAGCTGGTATGAACCCACAATTTCTCCAAATTCTTCTATGCTGTTACAGATTTCTCCTTTCTCTGAGATGGAGGTGCCCGTCCTCTCTCAAGGACTAACAGCTCCACTTTCTTCAAACCTCACTGCCTCCTATCGCCTGGAAGCCTTCCTCCATCAATCAGTTATTCTTCAAACTCATCTTTTTCTATAAACTCTTTTCTCTCTGTCAGCAAACATGCAAGTCACCTCCACATTGAAAAATAATTTTCTATCCTTGAGACTCCTGGTGCCATTTTACCACCTTTCTGCCTCCTTCTCTGTCAACATCTAAGCCCCTGGCCACATGGCTTCCTTTCTGCCAATAGACCATTCCGTTCCAACCAGAGGTCACATTTGGATGTCTAAGGACAGAAGAATAGAAGAAGAAATAGGAGAGGAAAGAGTGAAAGGAAAAATGTGGGAGCTGTGTTGGTTGGGAATATGTGACAAGGCTGGCTCCAGGTCTTAGAGCTGTCACTAGATGGGGTCAAAAAAGCCACGGCATCCTACTCCCCATCAGAGCTCCCACATTTGCACCCATTATCTTTCTGGCCCCATTCCCCGCTCTCAGGGAGGGGTGCAGAAAAGAGAGCGTCACTGTAGTCTGTACTTCTTCAAACACCCAACATTCCAGGACACTCACAGGGAAATAAATCCCCACTCCAAAAATTTCTTCCACGTACTTAATGATATTTCAGTTTTAAACCTCTTGTTCCAAAATTAGGGAGAGGGGGCTTCAAAGACAAACTGAAGTTCATGTACGGTTTAGGTATAACAAAAATAGTAAAGCCTTTGTTTTCTTGCTGGGGTGACTCAGACACTCAGCAGATCAGAAGTATCAGAAAAAGGCTGGAGACCCCGAAGGAAAACGTCTCTAAACTCTAAGTGTTGGATAGGCCCAGCCTTGTGCACCATCATCTGGGAAAAGGCGGAAGGAAATGCTATGCAGTTATATTTCTAAGTCTGCCAGTCAGCACACATCCAGGGAGCCAGATCCAGACTCTGCTCCTGCGGGTGAAGACCTGCAGGTGCCCGAGCTGGGGCAAATCTGGTTGGTCCTCCAGAGGGATGGGCAGAGCAGGTCGCAGTACCTGAACAGAGTCCAGACTGTGTTGCTTGTCCCTTCACAGAGGACTGGTCAGTAATCCAGATGATCTAAATAGGAGAGGCACATTATCTCATTTCCCCTGGATACAATACTAGTTCAAAGTGGAAAGAATTATAAACAAAGTCACAGCTTCATTAAGCCCATGATGCAGGTCAAGTTTCCTGGCAGCCAATTCTGCCCCAGGCGAGTGCTAGACATGGAGTCATTTACAGGCAGGAATAATAGCAGATTATATAGTCCTTTCTGTGCAACATGTGTTGAAGCTTTATATAGCTATTAATGTTTCTTTCCTACAGAAAATGGTCAGATAAATATAACCAAAAAAATGGTCATTGCCTAATCTTGGTGATTCAAATAGGGGCTGCAGGCCACCTCCATAAAACATTGTTTTTCTTTTCTGGGACATGGTTTCTTTTCATTATTAATTCAAGAAAAGCCTGGCCACTCTGGCAAAGTTTATTGTGTTGATGAAGATTTTAGATGAATTTAAATACTAAGAAAACTACATGGCTGTATCTCTTAATCGGCATAATAATTATTACAATTTTTTCTTTTTTTTTTTTGAGGATTTTTCCCCTCAAGTTTGTATACATGATCAAGCATTAAAGTCTTCCCATGCTTAATGAGACCGTTAGAAACATGGCTTTTCATAAATCAGAAAAAGAGAAATTATATAAATTTTTGCAAATTGGGATTTTATAAATCCCACCTATCTGTCAATGACATAACACTACCATTTGGAGTTAAGTAATTATTTTATCCCTCTTTTATTTTTCACCCTGTAAGTAATTCTGAATTCTTTGTTCACTTTTCACACTGCAAAAAGATTTTCTGGTCACTTTTTGACTGATATGTAGGAAAGCCTATATTTCGGGTATTTTTAGATATAATCTTTCCTCAACACTTTCAGTGGTCTCTGGTGTTATAGTTTTTATTTTTCTTTTCTAAAAACTGAGCTCCAATGAAGACTGAGAGAATTTTTTTAGTAGTCCTGAGCTGGAGATTGGAGTTGTATATGATTTTATATAAAGAAATAAAATTTAAACTATTAAATTTGCTTTTCTTAAATCTCTCAAAAGCATCCACAAGTGTACACCGGATTCCACTTTGTTCACTTTGGTTGCATAATACGCTGTGACCCGTTCAGAAACTAAAAGGCTCTTTCTTTAATACATGGGTTGGATGCAAGTAGAAAGCAGAAGTTACTCGGCCAGTTAGTTTGCTGCCTTAACCTGGCTGATAAAAGCGGATCTGGGGCCTAATATAGGCCCAAACATCCACCAGAAAGCAAAGTGAACTGGACAGCCGCTGTCTCAGGATTTTCTAACTGGGGCAGATCCAGTCATCTGTTCCCAGTATGTAAGTATAGGCGACAGTGCTTTCCTTCTTCCTTCTTGAAATGGAAACTATAGTAGTCTCCTGCTTATCCACAGTTTTGCTTTCTGTGGTTTTAGTTACCCACAGATCGCCACAGCCTGAAAATCTGAAATGGAAAATTCCAGAAATAAAGAATTTATGAGTTTTAAATCGTGTGTCATTCTGAGTAGCTGAGTCCCGCCTGGGACATGAATCATCCCTTTGCCCAGTGTCTCCACGCTGTGCACGTGCCCCCTCGGTTATCAGATCAACTGTCAAGGCGCCACAGTGCTCGTGTTCAACTAACCCTTGTTTAACCTCATAACACAGCCCCCCAAAACATTCACGTGACTTTATTACGGTACACCGTTATACCCATTCCATTTTATCGTTAGTTATTGTTGTTAATCTCCTACTGTGCCTAATTTATAAATTAAACTTTATCATAGGTATGCATGAATAGGAAAAAAAACAACAGATATATAAGGTTTGGTACTATCTGAAGTTTGGGGCATCTATTGTGGGAATCGGAACGTAACCCACATGGATGAGGGTACTACTACATGGATGAGGGTACTACTACATGGATGGGGGTATTACTACATGGATGAGAGTATTACTACATGGATGGGGGTACTACTACATGGATGAGAGTATTACTACATGGATGGGGGTACTACTACATGGATGAGAGTATTACTACATGGATGGGGGTACTACTACATGGATGAGAGTACTACTACATGGATGAGAGTACTACTACATGGATGGGGGTACTACTACATGGATGGGGTACTACTACATGGATGGGGGTACTACTACATGGATGAGAGTATTACTACATGGATGGGGTACTACTACATGGATGGGGGTACTACTACATGGATGAGAGTATTACTACATGGATGGGGGTACTACTACATGGATGAGAGTATTACTACATGGATGGGGGTACTACTACATGGATGAGAGTATTACTACATGGATGGGGGTACTACTACATGGATGAGAGTATTACTACATGGATGGGGGTACTACTATATGGATGAGAGTATTACTACATGGATGGGGGTACTACTACATGAATGAGAGTACTACTACATGGATAGGGGTACTACTACATGGATGGGGGTACTACTACATGGATGAGAGTATTACTACATGGATGGGGGTACTACTACATGGATGAGAGTATTACTACATGGATGGGGGTACTACTACATGGATGAGAGTACTACTACATGGATAGGGGTACTACTACATGGATGAGGCTACTACTACATGGATGGGGGTACTACTACATGGATGAGAGTATTACTACATAGATGGGGGGACTACTACATGGATGGGGGTACTACTACATGGATGAGAGTATTACTACATGGATGGGGGTACTACTACATGGATGAGAGTACTACTACATGGATGGGGGTACTACTACATATCAATGCTAAAAGGGCATCGCCTGCCAAAGACAGATCCCTTGTTTGAAAAGAAAAAGAGTGACTGAATACATAGAAGTGGAGTGTGAAGCTTTCCCTGGAAGGGCTAAGAAAAGCAAAATAATGACATTATTTTCTCTTAAGTTTTAACGATAATTAAGAACATTTGACTTCTGCTTCTCTGAAGGACAAGCTTTGACGAGGCTAAAATGGGCAGCCGGGAGTCATGAAAATTCATATCACAAAAAATTATATTCACTTCACAGAAGAATATGTTACATTAATTAAAATATAATTTTAATTTAAAATTATATTTTAAAATATAATTTTAAAATAAAATTAAAATATAATTTTTTTTCCTTACTAAATTTTAATTTGCACAGGACTTTTAAAGAACATATCTAGAAAGTGGCAGTTACAAAATAGTGAAGGGAATGTGAAGTACAGCACAGGGAAAATAGTCAATAATACTGTAATACCTATGAATGGTACTAGATGGATGCTAGACTTAGTGGGGGGATTGCCTGCAAGTTGCATAAATTTCTAGCTACTATACAGTACACCTGCAACTAATATAACATTCAGTGTTAACTGTAATTAAAATAAAAATGAAAATAAATAAAATATCTAAGATATAAAACAAACCATGATTTGTTTTTCTATTTTCATTGGTTTTATTCCAAACAATACAAAATGTATGTAACAAATAATGGACGTTTCTTCTAATCTTGCCCCATACATCACAGTCTGGTATATACACATCTGACCTTTTACCTATTCTATATATTTACCAAAAATTGAGACAATTCAATATAAACTTTTGTTTGCAACATACATTCTTCACTTACAATATTATGGATATTTTTATAAATCAATACATACCAATTTGCTTTATTCTTTTAATTATTATTTTTTAGTTGACTTAAAAATTGCTAAGTATAACTGAAGGGAAAAAATTAAGAAAACTTAGCTGGTGAAAATCTGCTCTTTATTCATCTTACCCTCCTCGCCCACACTTATGTTCTGATAGTAATGGAACAGGAGAGCAATCCTTCCACATTTTGACCACATTGACACTAACATACCTATACTCACATCTACATACGTAAGTCTTTTTAAATGAATAAATAAATAAAACTGTGCTATGGTAGAGGTCTGAACTTTCATTTTTCTCCAACCCTCAGTACATCTCTTCAGATTAGTAGGTACAGAGTTACCTCCATCCTTTTAAAGGCCACATGATATTTCATCATGCAAATGTGCTATTTTAGCTTATTTAGTTTATTATTGCCAGGCATTCAGATGTTTTCTTATGCCTTGCTATCATTTATATTCCTATGCCTACCAGTCTTTTACATATAAATCTTTACATGCCTTCACTCTTATTTCTGTATCAAAGATTCTTAGAAGTGGAATTAACAGTTGAAAATAAATAAGAATTTTAAGCTGTAATATGCCCTTTCAAATTACTTTGCCAAATAAGCAATATATGAATGTGCCTGTTTCCCCATACCTGCATCAACACTGACATTAGTTACAGCATTTTATGTTAAAGTGAAAAAGTTAAATCAGCCCAGTTTTCAGACACATTGGCAAAAACTTGCACAAGAAAGTGCTCCATTAATTTATATACATCACTGGGAGACATTGCTTTTTTTTCCTCCAACAGTGCTGATTTCAGATTTCTTATTTCTAAGGGGGATATCATTACATTCCCAGAAGCTGAGAGAGACTTGAATTGATACTTAGTATTGATTAAATATATGGCATGATACATATCATATATTGAATAAAGGCAAAAGTGACATAAAACCCAAATTTATTTACACATAATATTGTCTGTGTCTTTGCTACCTAGGTTGTCTAGATCATGGGCAAGAAATATATACGAAGATGATAGACAGACAGATAGGCAGACAGACAGATGGATGATAGATGATAGATCAATTGATTGAACGATCTGTATATCTGAGGAAGATATACCTACTTAAAAGACAAGTAGTTACAACAGAATGTGATATCTCTGGTAAAGGTGTTCTGTTGTAACATTATAGCAAAGAGAGAAAAAACTCTTTGGATCAAGAATGGAAATGGGAGCCAAGAAAAAAAAATCACACTAGAGATAACAACTTTGTGTGGTCCCCAAGTGTCCTAGAGTGACAGCATGGGGAAACAGCAAGTAGATCTGTGTGGCTGGAACAGAGGATACTGAAGCGAATTATTAGAGGAAGAGGCCCTCAAGTGAGAGAGACTGATCTTAAATGTGAAGGATTTTGGTTATTATGCCAAAAAAAATTTTTATCTAAACTCACATTCACCAGTGAAGCAGTGGAATTTTTTGAAAGCAAGGACGAAACACAAAGTTGAGGAAGCGATAGCGGAGCATCCTCATTCCAGAAAGATGGAGCATCATCACGAGGGTGGGCTTGTGCGACCTCTCATAACCCCCAGAGGAGCATTACTCTGATTCTGAGAAATACTATTTTGATAAATTTTACAGTAGTTGTCCTCTCTTAATAATTCTACAACTAAGCATTTTATCCCACTTCTTATCAGGTTGTTTGCCTGTGTATTCCACAAGCACTTAGAGCTTGACAACTAAAAGGAACACCTCCTTCTCCACCTCGCTTCGTGAAATGTCCTCTCCCTTCTCATTTGTCCATCTGGTAGCCCAAAGATTTCCCAAAGTTACCCAATTTCTTTTTCCTCTCTTTCACTGCTCTTTAAATTCCTCCTTTGTATCTCTCATATCCTGGCCTCTTCTCTACCGTCCTAACTCAGACTCTCATTGCCTTCCCCTTGGATAACTATAATAGTCTCATAGCACACTGTCCTGCCTCGAGTTAGCAGTCTATATGATTATTAACATGTAAATCTTACTTATGTTGCCATATCCCACCTCATCCCCATCCCCATTAAAAACCTTTCATCATATTCACGATATATTATCAGCATTAAAAAAACTGTTGCAAAACACAGTGAAGAGTTTAATTTCATTTCTGTAAAATCTATGCACATGTTAGTAATAAGCACTATGTATATAATACACAAGTGAAGTCCAGTATGCGTGTGTAGAGCCCTGGGAAAATTTAAAGTGTTATTTGTACTTTACATTTTTCATTTTTATTTTTTATTTTCTGTCTTTCTAATGAACATGTGAATATCACACACACATACGTCCATATATACATACATAAGTAAGTGAATGAGGGAGAGGAAAGGTAAAACCAAACCCCTTAATACGGTTTACATCAGGCCATGTTTGCCGCTGCCTTCTCGTGAAACCCAGTGTTGAGTCGTACCTGTGTCAGTTTAAAATTAATTTTAGCAAAAAGTGATTTTCAAAATTTGTAATTCTTAAGCATATGTTCTTAGATTACATGTATGTTAAATAATGAACCAGTATGATTCAGTATTATATATGAACTTTTTAAAAGAATTTTATTTTGTTTTATTATTAGTTTCAAGTACAGAGTACATTGGATAGACATTTATTAGAACAGGTTTATAAAACATTGCTTTTTCTCTCTTATTCCACTAATGAAGGAAAATTCTTCGGACAACATGTTCCTACATATATTCAGGTAGATGCAATTTTATCAATAACTGTTTTCTTCTAACCTGTGGTCTTTTGCCATTTAATTCTGCTCAATCATATCTAATCACCTTCTAATCTTTATTTATTTACAATACAAAATTTTCTTAAAATCTGAGAAAAGTGTTTGAATATCTGTCATTACAAGTAATACATTATTTTTGTTTGTAATCCAAAGACTTAAAAATAAAATTTATTTATTTTCATATCTTGGTTTTTCATAAAACAAAGTTGCAAATAAAAAATAAATTTTCTTTATATATGTATAATGTAAGAAACTTTTCCAAGAGAGGAAAATGAACCCTCGAAATGTTGAGCCAATTCAAAGGAAACTTATAAGGGTATTTAATTGAGTTCTCCTCTGCTACCCTGAATGTTCATCATAAGCTAGTTGCTGAGCGGTAGATTAGATGGTGGTTGTTAAGAATAAAAACAAAGCACTGCATCGTGGCTTACCCATGACGAGTGCCTTCTTACACATTATCACCTGATATGCTAAGGTATAAATGAGCAATAGACATTGGTGTCTCCATTTTACATGTGAGGACACTGACGCTCAGAGAAAGGAACATGTTTGTTCCATGTCACACACCGAACATGAATACATGTATTTTTCTTTTAAATTCCAGAATGATATATGAAAATGAGTGTGGGGTCTCGAATCATACAGACTCTTGTCTGATACTGACCACACCATGTATTGATCTGTTTAGGCCTGCCAACAGTCTTGTTAGGCTGGCTGTCACAGAAAAGGAAATTGGAGCACCTGGCGGGTCACATTTGCCCAGGGTCACAAAGTGGCAGAGCTGAAATCTGAATTCTGCAGTCTGACACAATATCACCCACACTTAACCACTGTGCCTCTAATCATGTTAGATCTAGACCCTTCTATTCTCTTATCATGTGCCACCCTGGCCTCGATGTCTGTTTTCCAGTGCTTTGCTCTCAGAGTGAATTTCATAGGAGAGCTCCTTAGTATGTTACCAATTTCAGGGGCATAATAATTGGTAACATCTGCTGTGGCATATGAAATATGAATATTTTTCAGAAAAGAAATCCCATTTTAAAAATCAAATTTAGTAGCATAGTGAACAGTCGAAAAAAAAAATGACTTTTGCAATTGACACCCAGGAAAATTGCTATAAATGAAGAAAGAAATGGGCGTATTTACAGAAGATGATTATATCATGTACATAATGTGTGATTTACTGCAGCTATCTCAAGAACTTATTCATCTTCTGAAACGAGTCCTCGTTATGCCAGACAGATGTCTGTCATCGCAGAATATTTCTTTTGTTTATCATTTTTTTAAATGATAAATGTCAGTTGTTCCCATATGTCTTTGTGGTATTTTCTTTTGTTTTGGTCTCTGCTGCCACATATGAGTTTTTTACTCATGATCTCACATGATTTCTTAGTTCAGTATTTTTGACACAAAGTAGTTGCCAGGAAAGCTAACTTTATATAGATTCTCTGGTCATTGGCTCTTTAACAGTCAGAGAGATTTCATCAAAAGTGACTTTCTTCTCAGGAAATTAAAATTCTCTGAGACAGTGAATTATATCCAGTATAAACAACGACAAATTGTAAAACATTTTTAAAAATCAGCATTATTAAATTATAAAAAATTTGTAGAACGCCTTACCACTGACAGTGAAAATAGCCAAACTTTATTTAAAATTTTTTTGCCAAAAGTTAGTTTGGTTGGTCTACACCATTCTTTTTTAACACCTACTTGTTAACTTCCCAGAAACCTGTATTTCATGGACCACACTTTTGGGAACATATAGCCCTTTTAAAAATTATTATATCATTTTTATTTCAATAAAATTTTTTAGAGTACAATTAAAATAGGGTTTGGTAACGTTATAGAACACTATAGGGAATGATAAAAAATAATGGCCAGTATGCTGAATAATTTATCCTCCCAGATACTGCTTTTTCCTGTTATCAGCCTTAGCTGTTAAACCATTCAGTCCTGTACATGGTTCCAGTTACCAGGAACACCTGGCATAAGGAAAGGGGAATCAGTGGGAATTAGTAGTGTCTGATGCTATGTCCACTTCGGTTTGACCTGTCAAAGTTAGCCAATATAGTGAAGACTTCAGACACAGTTGGCCTTTTAAAGATAAAACGCTGAGGCACAATAAAGTACCATATCTGGGCAGGGTAACAACTGCGAACTTCTAGAACAAAGCCAGGCTCGGACTTTAAAGCAATGTTAGCTGTAACTCAGCTCTGCTAGGCCAGGCAGGCATATCTGATGGGTGACAGCAGGATCCCAGAACAGCTGTTGACGAATGCAGAGAAGGGATATATCCTGGAGATCAGCTGGAAACGCCACCTGGTAGTAGGATGCAGAGAAGCAATGGCAGAGGCAAGTCCTCTGAGCATGTGGCTGAGGAGGGAAGACCCAGTGACTTCAGCTGAGTGGAGAGGGGCATCCTGGGAAGACTCACACAGCAGCAGCCCTTGGAGGCCAAAGCTGTGGGGACTTAGAGATATGTAATCTATAAGGACTCACGCACCAGACTTGGCTTTGAATGAAAAAGTCATTTCATCCCACACAGTGAGTTGTGACTAACCGCTTAAGAGTAATGATCAAATCACAGCAGCAGCACTCTAGTTCAGGAAATAATGAGCTAATTTAAAACCCGTGGGGAATTTCAGACAGACTGAATGACAGTCTTATATCTTGAAATCTCTCCAAGACACCTTCTCTTCTAACTAGGGTCACAGAGCTCTTAGTTCCCCCGTGGAAATGGGCAACCCTTAATTCTGCTCTTCATGCCAAGGAAGATAGCACATTTTCCACAGGAAAATGCCACCTCCTCACTGGGCGTGCTTGCTGATAACTGACAGTATCAAAGCCTAAACCGATATGGCTGGGTTGGGTTCTGAGCAAACTGTTTCAGAGTTTTGTAACTGACATCACATACTTTACACTGTCCCCAAACACAAGTAGACAAAAGTCCACCACCAGCCATTCCAGATTGTTGTATTTTATTGCTAAGTACTGAATCCAAAACTAACAGACATAATGGGGAGGAAAAATTAGTGACTTGTAACTTAGGGTTCAGTTAACTTCCAGGCCCATTCACTTACAGGTGTTGGTACAGGAGAGGACCAGTTGTTTTGGGCCCCCACATACCTGCACTACACCCCTGTTTCCATCTCTTGAAAAGCCTATCAGCTCCCATCTGTCTGGTGAACTCCAGTGTATTTCAAGTGGTAATCTCCTTTGTAAAACAGAGTTGATCATGCTCTTTTGTGCCAACACTGTGCCCGGAACAATCTTTAGAACATTTCACACTTTATACAGCAATGGCGTGTTTACATATCTGTTTTCTCAGCTAGAATTCTAGGAGGCAGGGATTGAGACTGGCTCATACAGACGGTGAATGAATGTCTGTTAAAAGAAGTAACTGGAAAAACGAGTGAATAAATGTCACAAACTATAAACTTCTTCAGAGAACTGAAAACACATGACAAATGAGTACAGATGATTTTTAAAAATCAATTAAATGTCTGTTCATTGTCTACCATGGGAATTTTACATTGTCTTTAGTTAATGAGTAGATTCCTAATGTGCTATTGCTCAAAATTAAAAATTACTTGAGTGACAAAGCGTATGCTGGAAAGGTGCTTTGAAGCTTTTTTTTCTACTGGAAGGAATAGATTTGGCCTGCATCATAGGCACTCTTGCCTAGTTCCACTTTTGACCAACTGTAAGTATTTCAAAGTGCAGCTGGTTGTGTTTAGGGATGCCATCTGTAGCCATGAAAGAAGAGTCTTCCTTGATGAAGAGTAAATTGGTCTGTACATGTTTTACAAACATGATCTCTGTTCCTTTGTACAGTGTGTTTTGTTTTATCTTGTTTTGTTTTCCAGTCTGTGAAGCATGGGTTCGAAGTCAGCTATACCCCAGGGCTCAAAACGTAGCTACTTTACTTATTAAGCTATTTGACTTCAGAGAACTTCCCCCAAACTCTACAAACCTTGATGCCTCATCTGTGGCATGAAGATGATAACGCTACTGCCAGTAGCTGTACAGATGCAGCATGGTGCTCTGCAAGTGGCATTCTCCTTTCTCCTTGTCAACGTGCCGTGGAAAAGTAGTTTACAAATACAGTAGGCTCACCTTAGCTCTTCCTTAGCCTGCGTCCTTTCCTCTCACAATTCCCACCATGTTCAAGAACAACATCCTGTAGACCACAAGTTATGCCATGGGATATCCATCAATTCTAATAAGCTGTGACTACACAGAGCCGTTGCTCTGCTGCGTGAAACTCCAACAGAAGTGTCTAAAAGCCACTTCTAATGGTGTCTAAAAGCCACTTCTAACCACTTTTAATGGTTAGAACTTTTTTTAATTGTTAATGTACTTTTACCCTTCAGAAATCTCTAAACTATGACTATCAAATTGTACTAGATCAATCTTTTAACTTGTGAGACTGATTTTAGAGTTACAGGAAGTTCCCAAATACCCTTAATCCAGCTTCCTCGAATATTAACATTTCATATGGTCACAGTACTTTATCAAAACAATCAATACTAAGAAAAATTTTTTAAATACTAAGAAGTTAATAATGGTACAATATATTTGTTTGACCAAATATCGTATATGGATTTCACTAGTTTTTCTAGTAGTTTTCTGTTCTGGCATCCTTGACTGCTTTTAGTTATCATGTTTTTTAGTCTTCCCTAATCTGTGACAGTTCATGGCCTTCCTTGTCTTTCATGACCTTGATACTTTTGAAGAATGCAAGTCAATTATTTTCTAGAATGCCTTTCAGTTTGGGATTGTATGATGTTTTCTCCTGATTAAAATAAGTTAAACATTCATGACAAGAATACTACAGAAATGATGTGTTTCTTTTGATCATGTGATGAGGATGGGGTTTCTCCACTGTAAATTAATGTTTTTTTCTTGTGTAATTAATATCTTAGGGGACCAACCTTTAGACTGTTGCTAGAGTATTTTTAGAGTTTTTTTAAAAAGTCTGATTAACATGTATGAAAATACATAGAAAATACATAAAAAGGATTATCCCATCATAACAATTATTTTTATAGGTACTTAATTTTTACAATGTTAGGATATGTTTATACTAAAAATTAGTGTTAACTTTTGATCTCACAATATTATAGTAGTTTGGATGTTCAATTTCGAATGCATCAGCATTTCTTTCCAGGCAGAACTTAGCTACATTCAGCATGCTTTGAACTTAACTGTGAATGTATTAAGATGCCAATTAGTGGGTAATCTTAAAAAATAATATTTACTAAAAAATTTTTATTAAAGCCTCAAAACAGGTGGAATTCATAACGTCAGACATGTAATGAGATAATCCTTCTGCAGCATGATATATTCCATATGTCTTTTGGTATGAGTTCCCCTTGAGTTTTAAAATCCCACAATTCTAAGAATTGTTGGCTCTCTGTACTTGTGTGTGCATGTGTAAGTGTGTTTGTGTAACAGTTACCAATAAGAATGTAGGCAGGAAATGCCCACATGGTATCCAGAAGTAATGTAACTGCATGTTTGATTAAAAATAGTCAACTCTACGTGTACCATTCAGGCAAAAGATTCCCTACCAAAGCTGCATTTTTAAGACTTACAACCTCGTATATTTTATTAGTGGACTATTTATAAATGTGGCAGTCCATGTTGAATACCTTTATCGGTAGCTGTGTTCACTATGAGTGTTGATATCTCCTGAAAAGACCCGCTTGCTAGTTAATATATGCTGTAAACATGTTACATCGATTAAAAGTTTATCTTTTAAAATACCTCTGTAGTTTACTGCCTCTCCCAATTCACTACTATTCTGCTTCAGCCTACCAATAATAAGTTTGCTCCTTGGAAGAGGGAATAACCTTTTCTTTTCTTTGTTGTTGTTATTGTTTTGTCACTTCCCAAACCAATCCAGATTCTTCAAAGTATGAGAGAGCCCATGGTCATATAGTCAGTTCCAATTCCCCACTTCTTTGTTCACAAAGAACTGAACTTTTTTCAAATATCCAAACATACAAATTGATTCTTTCTTTTCATTTGCATTCACATCCACCCTTCTGGATTCCATCTGGGACCAAAAACAGAAGTGCTGAAAGACCACAACAAAGGCTGCTTTCCTTGGAGTTTCTAGCTCACCGGAAGTGGGAAACATTAGTCATTTCGCAGGCCCCATCTCACTAAATTTTTCAGTCCAAATTCTACACAGACCAGAGACTCGTATGTATTTCTAAATTGAAAATAGAGGGTGCCTTTCAAATGGAACCCAGCAGGCTGGCTCACAATGGCCCCGGCCTAGTTAATTTGGAGGCCGTCTCAGTTGAAAAAGAGAGAACTGAAGATCAGTTCAGGCATGTGGAATGCAGGAGAAATGTAAAGAAGTGTTCCAAACATTGATTCACGTTAATAAATTTAATTGAGTAGAACTAATTTATCTGCTTATAATTTGTTTCAATTTTGTTTTTTTCGAGTTCATTGGGAACTCAGAAGTCTTAGGTAGTATAATGTATGTCCACTGTCCTGGTGATGTTTGCTTAAGAAGAGAAACATACGATAATGGTATATGCTGGCTCATTACTGCATGGATTCTAATGTATTATAAGGAAGACTATGTCCTCCAAACACAAATAGCATGCCAAGTCACATATATAATCCTGCTACCCAACACCAAATTCCATTATTTAAAAAAAATAATTAAAATCGAAAACTTGTTTGTAAACTCGCACTAAAACAGGATAATACCAAGCACTGAAAATCATTCATTTTTAAAGCATTGTTTTTAGAGATCCCTTCTTCACAAAATTGAACGACTTAGCTAGCTATTCATCATTAAAATTCAAAATAAGGCAACTATGTAGGTAAACCCTATTTACTGCAAATATTTTATTAGAACAAACTGTAAATAAATGTCCAAATGTCTCCTACTCCTCAGTAAACATGTTTAATTTTGTACTGTTTCTTAAAAAAGGCAGCTACTCAGTAAATTTTTTTACAAGTTTTATGAAAGGGGATAGAGCTTAGAGATTTATCTGATAAAAATTTTCAAACAGAACAGAATTAAAGAAGCTTGATTCATGACTACAATCCTAAATTTTGTGTCATTAAAATGAGCCAAAGATGATAATCATGATTCTAAAATAAATTTACTAATTTCTACCCACTTCCTATCTTGTTCTCTAAATATTGTCTACTCTAAACTTGAATGGCCATGTTTTTGCTCAGTTCTACAATGTTTCCCGTGCTCATTCTTCTACCTGGAATGTTTATTGATACTCAGTTATGTCTCCTCTTATACTATCAATTCTGTGAACCCAGGATGGTATTAGATGATTGTGCAGGACTATAGTCCTTCCCAGTCCCCAGAAGGAACCAAACCTGCCAACATTTTGACTTTAGACTTCCAGTCTCCAAAACTGTGAGATAAAAATTTCTGTTGATCTGAGCCATCCAGTTTGTGGTACTTGGTTACTATAGCCATAGAAAACGAATATACTTTCAGAGGAGTTATCAGTTCTTTTCTGATTTTCTCTTATTTTACTTTACTGCTTTAAGTGTTATTTTCTTTACTTAAATTTATGCTTTTAAAAATATAAGCATGATTCATGCTACTGGCACAATCTTCAACTCGTAATTAAAAAATAAAAGTTTATTCTTGCTTCCTCATTTCTGGCCTACCATTTTTAATTTTCTAAGAGTGCCACTGTTCAGAATTTCTTGTATATCATTCCAGAAGTTATGTACACAGAGTAAACATATATAATATCCATCACTTTAATTTATTTAAATAAGATCATAGTGTATACATAGTGTCCCGCAACTTGTTTTATTGCTTTTAACAATATATATCTCTTCATATCTTCACCTACATCCTTCTTTCCTAAGAATTACAAAATATTCCATTATATGGATACATAAGTTCTTTAACCTGTTCCCTGTTGATGGATACTTGAGTTGTGTCAGGTTTTCTGTTTTTACACGAAGTGCTCCAGTGAATTGAATTTCCTGCACAGGAACCTTTGCAGACTTTCTAAAGTATATCAGGAGGATAAATTCTTAGCATTATAATTTTATTTGTGAGATACTTGCAGGTTGCCTTCATAACGGATATAAATCACTTTTAATGTGAAACATTAACATATATGAGATCTATCACTTTTTATATGCATTGTATTCTTATGAACAACATTCAGTTTTAGGATCACTGTGGCCAACAAAGGATGATTTCAGATGGATTATTCTGTAATTATCTATTCCTAATGTATGCCTCAGCTAATTATTCTAAAAGTTTTCAGTCAGTGTCTAGGACTGTGAATCACCGAATAGCTGCTTAATATTAATGGCTGGGTGACAATGGCACAAGGAAATGTGTTGCTAAATTCAGAGACAATGTGAAGACAGAAAATACTTTATTCCTTTAAAACAAGATGCTGAACTCTCAGGAACCTCATATCTGTGGACAAATTAACAGTCCCGATCCAGAAGGGGACTATGCTGTTCTGAGGGGAGGTAACTGTTCCAGGATGGTTACGTTTGAATGGTCACTCCTGACCCCTTGGAAAGAGCAGCAGCCCAGGGGAGGGAGAAGGATGGGTGCCTCTTGAAGAAACTGTGTGCCACAGGGAGGGACTCCGTATTTTTAAAGTTAGGTGAGCATTTGAATGGCAGAAAGGGAGAACTGCTTCACCTGACAGGATGACTCAGTGAGGGGAAAAAAGTAGGTGGGCTTTAAAGGTCTCTATCAGATGAAAGAGTCCAGTTTGGTATTGCTCTGTAGCGACATCACATTAAAAATGAGAAACACTGTCAGTTCTTTTACGGCTAAACACTTCTGTAAGAAACTCAGTGGGCTTCCAGAGGAACTGGTAACAAGAAACAGTGGTCAGGTACTTGTGGGTAGGGCACAGGGCAAAGCCAAGGACACCTGAATATCTTCTGTGAGTGGCTGCAGCACTTCATGAAAAGTACATTTTTTTAAATTACGTGATAAACATACATACTCTGCACGTGTTTGAACAAGAAAATCTCTGTTGATTACCTTGCTGCACACTATTGAGGGACATGAGAGTCGACTTAGGAATTTGTGACGTCCCCAGCAAGACAATATGCTTAACGGTGGAGCTTTCTGAGGTTAGTGCCATTTTAACCAATTCTGCTGAATATTACCTTTTTTAAATGCTTAGAGTCAGGCTCCGAGAGATGACACTTAAGACCAGAAGAGCTGTCATTCATTGCCCCAAATATGACTGAATTTGACCAACTCACTGATCACACTTGGGGAAAAAGTCAATGAGAGATACTAATGAGTTTTTCCTTTCAAGATTAAGGGGTTTTTGTTTGTTTGTTTGTTTTGTTTGTTTGTTTGTTTGTTTGTTTTAGTGAAGGTAATCACTTTTAAAATCTGAATGAATACTCGAAAGGATTCATATGGCCCTAGAAGAACAGGTTTCCTGAGACTTAGAGAAAGAGAGGAGTTTGGCTGCGTCTTATATTTCCATAATGGTTCAATCAAGTAGGAGTTGGTTGTTCCTCCATAGCTAGAGGTGCAGAGGTAAGCAGCCCAAGGTCTTTCTTTCTGCTCATGGTTGCCTCATGATCACAAGGTAGCTGCCTCTCCCTCAGGTTCACATCTGCATTCCAAGCAATAAGAAGAAACAAGAATGACCAAGAAAAAGTGGCATCAGGGAAGCAGAACTGTTCTAGAAATTCATAGCTGATTTACATTTAAATTTCTTTGGCTAGAATTGTGTCCTGCAGCCACGTCTAGCTTCAAAGGAGATGAGGAAGTAGAGTTTTGTTTGTTTGTTTGGTTGTTGTTTTAATGCTAGATACATTTCTAGCTACAACAAAACAAAGGCCTTTCTGTTAGAAAGAAGGAGGGAGAATAAATATTGTGTGAGCACCCAGCACTGTTGCAGCACTTGAGGTCATTTAACACCATTATTTCCCTCTGCTCTTTCCACCTCTTACCATTTTATGTTGAGATAACTAGATCAAGTGACATACTAGTGTCACATAGCCAATTCATGGTAAAGCTAGAACTAAATTCGCCAGTGTGAGCCCTAACTAACACAGTGCTGTTGGTTCCAGTGTTTCCAGTTCTTTTCCAGCTCTTTCCACTATTCTCTTATCCCATAAAGTGTACACAAAGCCCCCCAGCTATTCTGACGCCTCCTTCAACTTTGTCAGCCAGTCTCTCCACTTCAGTCTGCACCCCGCCATTTGCTTTGTTTCATCCAACGTTAAGGGCAACTGTCTGGCTGCACCTAAAAAATGATTAATATCCATTCCAGCAGGCTGCCCTGGCTTTCCAAACCGCAGAGGATTAGGATATACGAAACTGCTCAGGAAAAATTCAAAAGGAAGCACAAAATACTATAGAATATTCTTGGGCCTAAACTAAAGAGAAGAAAAGGAAGGGTGCGACTAAATTTTATTTACTTCATAAGCTACCATCTCTCTCTCAGCCTCTGCTCTGTCATTCCCAGTGTTGCTTTGATTCTTGTCCTACCTTGAAATTCACTGGAGTCATGGCTGATGGGTTAGAACCAACAGGGCTCATCAGCTGTTGGGGACTTCCAACTGAGTCAGAAACAGCACGAGGCCAGTTTATGATTCAAACACAAAGACAAGGCCAAGGGTTTAAGAGGCAGGAGCAGACACTCAGAGTAGCCTCACTTACACTGTGCCTTCTGTGCTCTGTATTATGTTTTCTCTATTCTCATGGGTTCATATCTGGGGTCCTGGGTGTTCAGAAAGTGTAAACATTGAACATTTAAAGCTTTTATCATATTCGATTGCCAGTCATTCGTTTTGGTATCTTAAAGTCAGACCAGAAAACATGCTCCTGCATGATTACAGAAAATTTGTTCTAAACTAACTTAGGGTAATTAGAGCAAATAAGATATAGATGTCAGTTCAAGATTAAGAAAAAAGTTCTGACAAAGAGTTAGACTATTTCCCTTGAGGTCAGGGCCTGTCATTCTCGGGATGGCACTTTGCACATTCTAGATATTAAATTAACATCTTTCCATTTTAAAGGTGTATCAACGATACTTAAGATCACATTATGAATGAATCGCTCTTCCTCTGAGCTAGACGTTTGTAGTAAGTAACTTTGGAGGTGCCAAATCAAGAAAAGATGTTAGAATGTGAGGGCAACCTGGCTGCGACATCTGTCACCCATTGATCACCAGGGTTGATTCGGCTGATCTGGCTAGCTAGGCAGGTGTCCCCTTCCTCCCTCACCACACCATGTGTGTCCCTCCTGATGCTGAGCTCTCCATGGCAGAGGATGACCTTTCCTGATAGGGAAGGACCATTTTTCTGTCAAGGGAATACGAGTAGCTGCGCTCTCCTGCTAGAACCTCCAAACGAGCTCTCAAGAAAAGATTTTAGGACATGATTATTAAAATACAGATTGTCAGCACATCAGTTTTTTTAAATGACTTTTTTTCTTTTTACTTAAGATGTCAGATAAATCCTTTTACCACCTCATGGCTTCTGTCATGCAATTTCTTCCTAGAATTCTCACTCCTCCCCCCCAGTATTTTTCATTCTTCACTTGAGCTGTCGTCTCCTCTGAAAGCCACCAGTGACCAACCTACTTCAAATAACCCACACCTACTCATCAGTGATTTAGTCTGGTTTCCCACAGGGCAAGCCATCGGCACAAACAGTACATCTTTCTCATTGATCGATATGTTACAATCACATGCAGGGCTTCAGCAGAAAGGACTAGCTGGGACCTTGGCAGCTGTGGTCTGGACTCTCTTTCTAATTCTGTCCAGATGAATATTAGGACACAATCGTAAACATAAACACCACATAGACCCCAAACAATGATTTTCAGGCAAAAGTTTAACCAGATCCAGACTTTCGGGAATATTTTAACATTTGCATATGTACATGATCGTATATAATGAATAATACATATGATTAATAAGTTAAACACAGCTTTGCCTGGAATATTTGAATTGAGGTGACTTTGTGACATGTCCATGGTGTGTTTCATATGGCATGTATTGTTCTGTAACGAAACATATCCTTCTAGTTTTTCGTAGTCATGTGTCCTGGAAATATCTTCATGTTAGCCCATTTAGATTGGTCTTTATACACGTTTTTATGCATTTCATGAGGGTCTCTCTAAGGGAAGACTCTAAGAAGTCTAACTTCAGGGAGTTTGAATTTTTAATTTGAATATAGACTGTGTTCCAAAGTTGCTGAACTAAGTCACACTCCCATCAGCAGTATATAATGATAATTATTTCTCACAGCCCTTCCTAACATTTGATATAGACATTTTTTAATCTGATACATGCACATGACATTTTCTAGCCTTAAAAAAAGTCCAGTCTCCACCAAAATTAAATGTAAAGACAGATGTCACACACACATATATACACACACTAATATCTCATTCATAGGTATATTTTCATACTAAAAACTCCTCACAATATTATAAGCTTTGTGTTATTTTTAATCGGTTTATTATAACAAAAATTTTAATATAGGTTACTTTCTTAATCTTTAATTAATATCCTAAACTCTAGTTTCAGTCATGAATTAAAAATGAAAATGTTTACTGAACCAAGATTTCAAGAAGTCTGTACACTACTCCATGCCTTTTGTCCATTAACATTCTGGACCTTTTTGTATGAGATCTGGGAATCGGAGTTGGGAATTAGGATATTTGAGAGTCTGAGGGAAGGCTACTAGAAATTGCTCATTACAAGCAGAGTTACAGAGGTCAAACCAATTATTTCTCTTCATTACTGAGAATTTATCAGATAAAGAGAGAGAAAACTTTAACATTTTATGCATTTAATAAATATTTACTATTGCCTGCTGTATGGTAGGGCTTGGGCAGATGAGTAAAATAATTATTTGTTCTCATGGAGTATTCAGTCTAGTGAAAAAGACACAAATAACACACATTATTGAATCGTGTGTCAAAGAAATAAGCAGTGCTGACACAGGCCAAAGTGGGGGTGCGTAATTGTGCTAGGAATTCACAAAGGTCTTTCTGACACTTTCAATGCAGAAAGATGCTCTCTGAAAAATTAGGGGAAGGCGTTTTTGACAGAGATGAGAGCATTCTTACCTGCCCTAACAAATGCGATAGGCTGAGAGAAGCTGATGGGAAGGGCAGCGATGGAAGCAGGTGAGGTAGGATAGGACCCAGCACAGGTCCGGGTGCCTTGAAGTACATACAGTTCAGTCCAACTTACCGTGTTCAGTCCTGCCTCAGCCTGGAGCAGACCTGGACCGAGAGACTTAGAAAACTAAGCTGAGGGAAAATAGTTCTGGTTGCACCTGCTGGACATGTCCGACTATGGAAGGCATTACTTGGTACAAAACATGCCTCTGTAATGATACCCACTGCAGTGAGATGTTAGCCACTTTTATAAATATATGAACAAGTTTTGAATAAAATACATGTATTTGATTACATTTCTGGTGTATCGTGGATCCTTAGGAAATGTTGGTTGAAAGAAAATTCATCTGTTAAATTAATGATCTTCCAAAATATTTCCCTTTCACTTCTCACAGTAACTCTCTTTTTCATAATATTAGAGGATAATTTTGTCCTCTATTATAGTATGTTATATGTTAATGTGTCAACAAACATGTATATTTTTAAAGTAAAACCTTCATCCATTTCTTTAAAAATTGGCAGAGCAATAGATGAATATTAATGCCGAAGTAAAGATTAAATTGTCTTTAGACTTTCTATTAATCCCCTAATACAAGTGGCTCCTTGTGGCACAACTACTGATAAGCCAATACCTCCACCAAGCGTAAATAAGAATTGCCCCTTTAAACCATTAAGGTTATTCAGCACAGAAAGTTTTATTTTTTTAGATTTTATTACTGCGGGTCAGGTTAATTACAATGACAGCTAATTTCTATCGTTTTAATGCAGGATTGTGGTTTGCTGATTCACCCTGAGAAAACCTGCGGGTTACAGCCTATTTCCTCTGACTACATTGAAGCCATTTTACAGCCCAAACTAAAGATCTGTCCATCTGGCGACACAAAAGGTGACTATCACATTGGATATCACTTTAATAGAGATAAGTATATGCCTATTTAAACTATCTTTGTACCAAAAAAAAATAAAGTCTAGGTAACACATTACTTTTTATTGGTATGAAAGGTAGCACATAGAATTAGTGTAAACACATTGTTTTAATATGTAAAATATTGTTTAATCAAAAGCTTTTCTCTTTACCCTCTGCTCTTTCCCTACTTAATACATATTCTTCTATAGACCTTAGCTCATAAGGCACTTGTGCCAGAGAGTCTTTCTTGAGCCTCTGATTTGTTTTATTTTATATTCCCATAGCACCCTAAGCTTTTCTTCTGTAGCAGTTTTCACAATTATTTAAGTGATTACATACGTAATTAATTGTTTATCAGCGTTCCCAGGCTATCAGCTGCACAAGGGCTGGGCGTCTGATTTGTTCACAGTGGGAATCCACTTAGCACTCTAATTTCTAGAGTAGGAACAAAATAAATGTCGGTTGGCCTTGTTGAATTAAAGGATTGCAAAGCATACATGTTCAGTTCTAACTCATTTCCTTTAATTAAAAAAAAAACATTGAGAATGATCACTAATGTCTTTCATATATTGAGAATAATAGAGGCAAGAAAATTGTGATGTCACATTCAACTTACAGTGTTCAATCCTGACTAAGCCTTAAGCAGACCTGGAATGAGAGACTTTGGTGTCACTGTTCACATTTCCAGTCTCTGTCCTTCCTCAGGACACCCTTCTTTCAGTGGAGACCAGTGGGGTCAAGCTAAAGCTGGAACTCAAAATGCCTGTAAGGCAATGAAAGGAACAGGGGAGCATCTTCTTTGAGATTCCTGGTTTCCACTCTGACCTCCTGACCCCAGGTCTTCCTTCATCTGAAAAATCTGAAAAAACACTTAGGAGCTTTTTTCCCCTTGCCATGAACTTCACACCAGAGCCCAAATGGAAAACGAGTTTCACAAATGGGTAGGACAAATTGCAATTTGGCATGCACGGTTGACAAACGTGGCAAATCCCCGTTCTTGAACATGTGTTGTAAATAATAAATTACAGTCAGTGCATAAAAAGAGATTTACCCGTTATGGGATGTCAGGTGGTGTGACTTACTGTCTCAGCTAAATGAGATATATATACTTTTGCATACAAAGGAGACACCGATGTGTTTAGTTAAGTATTTTTATCAGATGACCATTTATGAGAATCATAAAACGACATAATTTGATTTCTACTGAACCAAGTCAAAAGTTCAACAACAAGAACAAAAAAAAAACACATCCCTGAGATTCTTCAAGAAATGACAGCCTCTTGTCCATTAAATCTGCAGTAGCTTAATGCCAGGTCCTGATATGAAGCTCTTTCTGTGCCTGGTACTGCCAGGAGAGGCCACCATCGAACAGGAGCCTTCTGGTATTAGGGAAGCCCCCAAATCGTCTCTACAATAAGCCATCATCCTTAGTCTGACCCTTTCTGTCTCTTCCTCTCTCACCGCCTCTCAGCCTCACCTTATACTCCATAAGCTGCTGCAAGGCTCCAGGCCCTTATCCATGCCATTCTCTGCTCCTTTGAGTCTTCTCCCTGTCTCAGCTTAGTTTCCTGATGCTGTCTCCCTTTCCAGAAAGCCTTTCTTTACTACCCCACCTTCAAATTAGCTTCTCTTCTGTGCTCCCAGAATGTTTTGGGCACATGTCGGCAATAGCATTTACCTTATTAACGTGTTTAGTTTACATGTTTTAAACGTTTTAAGCAGTAGTCTTCAAAGTAGAAGGATGCATCTGAGCAAGGGGAGGGAGTGGCAGGTCACAATCCACAGGGATGAAGCCAATAAAGATTAACATATGTGTATGTTTATTTTTATCTCATCATTCTTATTTTTACTTTGTTGTAGACATAATATGTACATATAGGAGGATATGTACCTCTATTACAGTGCATGTGTGTTATTATGCCAAAGGTACATTAGCAATAAGTTTTTAATGATGACTGGCCTAGATTATATATTTCTCCACAGCAGGGATTGTCTCTTATTCATCTTCCAATGTCTAATATTTTTTAAATGGTTGCTGAACTTAAATCCAGATCCTCCTCCCTTCCACAAAAGAATGTATGCAGCCAGGGCACAATCAACCAGGGAGAATTGCTCTACTGTGAAGTCCTAAAGACCCAAAGATTCCAAGTAAATGAGTGAGACTGGGGACAGCAATTTGCTAGAATGGATTTTTTTGCTGTCGGAGATGATTTCCTTCCTTGATGGTAAGAAGTCGTCATGGGAGACAACACAGGAAGGAAGTGAATCTGAACTCTCTAGTTTTAGCTGATATAGCCACAGATGGATCCCCAAGTCTGATTTTCGCGGCACATTGTAATTATTTGGAAGAGTGGATTCAGTTTTTTAACCTTGCCAATATAATGAAGGTCAAAAATATCTTTTCATTAACACCAGCCAATATAATTTTGAGTGACTTTTTTTTAATTCTTAATTTCTAACCATTAGAAAATAATTTATAATATTCAACCTTAAGAACAAAATTCGTTACTTAACAAGGAAAAGATAATTCTTCTAGTTTAGAGAAAGAAGAAATTTATACAATGATTATTGAATGAGAATTACTTTTAAGGAAATAGTTCCAGATTTCATTTAATGATATGTGAACAAAATTTTTATTGTATCTAATTTTAGCCAGGAAGTATGACGACTTATACTAAAATACTTCTAATACTGAAAATATAGTAGCTTTCTTCTTAAGAAAAAACTTCTTTATATTATAGCATTATAGAGTCAGGAGTTAGTGCTGTCATCTATATAATGTCACATCTCACCCTAAATCACAAAGTTGAATTTTTTTCTTCTCCATTATATCACTCAATCCGACTCACTTAAATGGGTGAAATCTAACTTGCATTAAATACCAAGCTATAATTATAAATCAAATAACTTCTCCCAAAAGGCACTTTTATTCCTGAGAATGTTATTCCTTAAAACATATGTCACACTTTATTTCACAAATCACAGCTTTGATTCACTCAATGTTTAAATATATAATATAGAATTTATGTTCATCTTTTTGACAATTTTAGTTAAGAGCTGGTATCATTTAAAATGTCAAGGAACTCCAGGCCTGCAGATGGTATACAGATGTCTATTTTAAGCAGTATTATTAATTCAATAAAAAAAGCATTGTTAATCAATATAAAAATGCAAAGAGTTATGACTGTATAAATATATAGTAGTAGGAACCACTGGGGCCAAGTTTTGAGAGATCCAATCAGGCATCCTTTTTATGTGCATGTGATACTATGTCCACAAGATAATTGCACCCATGTTTGGATCTTTGTGCTTGTATTTTGCCACTATTCCTCAGCCTTGGAACAAGTGGCCCAAGCAGGCCTCAGTTTGTACAAAACTAGTTGTCAGCAAGGTGAGGGGGTGGTGATGTCTGGAGAAGATGCATGTGCTCTTAGATTCTTAAGGATCTGATGAAAACTGAGCTCTTCATAGTATTACTAAATCTGATCTCATTAGCAGAAACACAGTTTGGTCCCCAATATCCCTTATTGTACTAAAAAGAAAATTAATAATCTTTTTTCTTAAACATAGTCCCTGTCAATACATAAACCCACTGAGTAAATTCAGCTATTTAAAATAAAGATAAATTCACTAAAGCAACCTGTTTATGGGTTTTCCTATAAGCATGACAAAATGATTTATTTGGCCATGTCTTATTTTCAAGTGATAATTTTGTGCTGATCTAGCCCAACATGATAAACGGAGACTACTGTATTATTAGTAATACAGCACATTGGAGACTGCTGTGCCTCAGTGCTGGTCCAAAGCTGTGGTGAACACATAATCCCACTTCTGTCATTTATCCCTGTGGACCTCATCTGTAAAAGAGAAGGACAGAGAGGAGGAGGATGCCCAAGGCCCATTCCAACCCCATCCAGGAGGAGTCTATATGTCCAGGGAATGCAGATCTCTGTGAAGGAAAGGCTTTTCCGCAAGGAGGTTTTTCTGAAGACTCCATCAACAAATATTAAACTTTAGACAGTGTCTAAATCACAGAGTATTAGAAGAGGATGAGCAAAAATGTGAGGGGTTTGGTACTAATTACAAATCCTGTATGCAGGGCCAAATTAGAATTAGAAAGCAAGCTATATTTTGAATGAAAAACATAGAAAAATTATAAAAGATAACTAGATGATGAAACCAGCACACTCCTAAATTCTCTATGTTGTCATCTTTTAGTAGTTCTGCTATTGCTGAACTCTGTACATGGGACCTGTGGAACAGCTTTCACGGGCAGGCCGTTTTTCTCTCCAGTAAATGCAGTCTATTCTGTAGGACAGTCACTTCTTCAGTCTCACTCTTGTCAGGTCTACCTTGTCATTGTCCCTAAAGTACCACCTCTTCCGTCTCTCTAATTCTTCTCTATCCATAAAACCTGATCTTCTTTCTATGTTCCATGGACCCTTCCAGACAACTCTGGCTCTCATGGTGCTGTCTGCATTCTGAACTACCATGGCTACTTAAAGAAAGAGTGGGGGAGGAAAATATAGTTATCAAGTCCCAAGAATCAGGCACTGTGGCAGGTGCTATACACATTTTTCTTATACAGAAAAGGTTAAGTAAACTGTACAAATTAAACAGTGGTCCACAACCTTCACTGCACATGGAATTACATGAAAAGCATTAAAAAATACTGATACCTGAGACCCATACCCAGTGGTTCTAATTTAATCAGTGTAGGAAAAAAACCTGGCATGGGGATTTTAACAAGCTTTCCAGGTGACCCTAATGTGCAGTGTTAACATCCATGGAGCTTGCTGGAGGTAGATCCCAGCTGTCTCCGAAGCTCCAGGTTCTTTCAACACGACACAGATATTTTTACTAATTGTGCATTACCTACATTACACTGTAATTATTTTACATGTATAAATTATGATTTATTTGATTATAATCAAATTAAAAAATTGATTATAAATTTTTGAGGTTTAACATTATAATTAGGAGGCTTAAATAAGTTACTATATATTAAAATGCTGAGAATATCTTTAGCATCTGGCAGGTTATAAAAATGTTAGCTATTTTTTTTTTAATTCTGAAATTTTAACAGCAGTAGCACCTAATATCTAACAAAGCAGATACTTCAACAATGTAATAAATTAAAAACATTCTAGAAATGTTCATTTCTATCCCCCAGTTTCTCTCTCTTAACTTACCCATGCTTATTTCTCTTTCTGTGATCAACTACTAAGCCATAAACGAGACAGCCTTTCAAATTTTTTTATTTGTAACTTTCCACACACACACTTGGATACACACTTCTGTTACCCCTCAAGGTCTAGAATGTAAATTGCACCATATTTATGCCCTGAAAGTAGAAATTCTTCCCACTAAAATTAACATCACACCAGATACTTTTGTTAGCAGAACCACAAATCAAAGCCAGAATGAGTAAAGTTATTCACATTTTTTCTTTTTAGCTCAAAAAAGTAGCTGGGAATATTTAGCTCAATGTTTTAAAGTGAAACATCTTGTGGTAACATGCAAGACCTTTAGGGCAGAGCAGACGACAGAGACAAAAGAGTGGGCTCCACGGGAGAGAGAAATGACTACTCTGTATCTAAAGCACTAGTTCGCACTCCGTTTCTAAAAATATAAACAAGAAAAAGTCAAAAATCATTTCTTGATTTGTTTTCTAATAGATTATTTATCATTCTTATACTAAAAGCTAAAGTCTTTTGAATGCACATAACTTTATCAATAAAATAGAAAAGATCTGAAATGAACCAAAAATATTCATTTATCTTACAAACATTTACTAAGGTTTGTGACCTACTTCGTGCCTAAGGTCTGCTAGTAACAAAGGTGAGTATGATATTTAACTGTGCTCAATACATTAAATATATTATCCCATTAAATTCTCACAGAACAGGACCTACCCCATCTGACAGCCGAAGAAATAAGGGAACGAGCTAGAAAGGAGAGGAGATTCACACAACAAAGGCCATCAATCGAATTTGAAAAACTGGTCCTCAAAATAATAAATTATCAGAATATTAAAGTAATCCTCTTGTATCTTGATTCTCTTGAGAGCAGGGAATACATGTATTATTGGACTGCTGACTTCAGCATGAGTTAAGCTAATGACTTGTGGCCAACTGCCTCGATTTAAGTGGCTCCCATCCACTTTGGTCCTATTAAGTGCCTCATATATTATTTAAAAATAAGTAAAAATTGAATAGTACCTGATCACTTAATTTTTTGTAAGCATGTGGTTTCATGGAATGTAACCGATACCCGATTTGGCGTGAACTGTGTTATTCTGGAACATTACTGCGCATTGCGATTCAGTTTGGCTGGCAGGAGCTCACACATGGCTCCCCTGGATTTGTATGATGAGAGCGGTCTTCTTCTCACTGTAACTTCTGTGATGGCATGCCCTAGTTGAACTCTAAAGTTACTTGCAAACTGGAATTTCACGAGTAGAAACCGAACCAAAGGAGGTTTTGCTGTCTCTTCCAGGCCAATGGATCGTACCTTGCCTTAGCTGTTCAGACAACAGGACCTGTGACTGGAGAGAAATAACTTGGCAGCCCCATAACTGCCAATATGCTGTCCTAACTAAGCCTCAACTGCAGCAGTGCCTGGGAGGAAGGAAGGTAGGTTCTGGATGCAGTGGGGAAAGCCCTTACTTTATGCCACCTGCAGCACCCAAGGCCATGCCGCTGTGTTTACTAGACCAACTCCTGCTCTCTCACTCTGCAGAGGACAACTAACTGAATGCAGTCTGCCTTTATGAATCGTGTAAATGCTATCATAGAAGAGCCTTAACAATCCCTGCTCAAAAAAGCTCAATTATTTCCAAAGAAGTCTACTTGACAGATGGAGGATATTAGAGCCAGGTCCTGTGCTCTTCCAGTTCCATGCTGGTTTCCTCAGCACAACTGAGTAAGAGCCCGCCACGTCCACTGACAGTTGGCAGTTCAGAGGAGCTGGCCTTGCCAGCCACAGCTCTAGCAAGACACTTGCAGTTTAAGCAGACATCTGTAGCTTGCACGAGCAACAAAACGTTCCTGAGCGTAAGACTCCCTTCTGCTGGAGCTGACTGAATGCATGGCATTGTCTTCCCACACTAACCTTCCTCATCTCTTTCACGTTCCCGAGCAGATCTCGCATGGAGCCCCGGTAGGCTGCTTTTCCGTAGTGTGGCTTCTAAGCTGATTTCTCGGACATGCAGTGTCTTCTTGCTAGGCGTGCTCCGACTAGGTAGATTCCAGCAGAGCTCTTGGACGTGCGAACTGGGCACATAGACTGAGATGCTTGGTTACCAGCAAGTAAGTAAGCTTTATCCAGATTTCAAAGTAGCTTTTATTAGATGAGCATTTCCTTACAAACTGTTTGTAAACTCACACATGGGTACAGCTAAGTTCCAAAACTGATTTTTTTTTAAAAAGCTCTATCCATCCATAAAGAAAAGGCCAGTTTTTCAGATTAAGCTTATGTTAAGATTTTTCTACTAGCAAATAATTTCAAAAGGATGACAAGGGATGAGGGAATGGGTCAGGAGAAGGATGTCTTCCCCATGATGATTCCAACGTAAATGCCCCAATTTTCATGACCAAGAGTATCTCTAAAAATAAAGTATTATTTACTTTAGACAAGAGAAGGGGGAAAAAATTAGAAATTTGTTAACTGTCAATTCATATGAACTGAGCATTGGTTCTGTGTAAGGAACTGTGCTGCTAATTTTCTCATGCCTTAAGTCCAACCAGACCGAGCTTCATGAGGGCAGGGGACGGGTTTGAATTACTGCTGTGATCTCACTGTTAGCACAATTTGTGATAGATAGTAATCACCTAATAAGTATTTGTTGAGTAAACAGATAAGTTAAAATCTTGTTCATTCCCAGTTATAGTTCTGTTAGGTAGATATTATTATATCTGTTTTCTGCTTAAGAGAATTAAAGCTCAGAGGGGTTGAGTGATTTATTTGTGATCGCACATGGATGTGCGTGGTTAATGCTCAGGCATTTTAACCACCAACTTGGATGATCCAACCTTTATATCTGAGAAATGCAGGACTGGAAGCAGTGAAAGTAGTCGTTGCCATAACCGTCAGACTGCAATAAACTTTCAGAATATCGTTCCGACCTCAGAATTTAGAGGGTTCCGGAAAATTCCAAGATGTCACAATCTATTAACCTGAAAGGCAGTAGGTGTTCATTTAAGTTCATCACTAAATTCTGTGGCTTTGGACATGACATATATTTTTTCTCAGACTCATTTTCTTTATCTGTCAAATAAGAAAATATCTATGTGATCTAATCCTATACTGTAGATGAATTAACTTTGCAGAAAGCTAAAAAAACAATCCTCTTTTCTGCCTATCTGAAAATACCAGAGACTGGGTGGCTTAAAAAGATCCTTATTCCTGAATGTCTAAGACCTGGGTGCCAGTATGGTTGGGTTCTGGTGAGAACCCTTCTCCAGGCTTCTGTTGGCTGCCTTTTGGCTGTGTCTTTACAAGGAAGAGCTCACGCTGTCATTTTTCTCTTCTTATAAGGATTAGCCTCCACCCCTGTGACCTCATCTAAACCTAATGACCTCCCCAAAAACACCACCTCCTAATACCATCAGGTGGAAGTTAGAGTCTCATCATATGAATTTAGAAGGGGCACAAACATTATGTCCTGATATTATCTTTGCTAATTTCAAGGATGATTATTAACAACACTAAGAAATAATAGTAAGAAAAGGGAAGATCATTTTGTCCCTACTTGTTGGAAAGACAGGATGTCGCGAAGTCTGAAAATACAGGCCCATGTGTAGATGAGGTGATCCCAGCAGAGACCTGCCAGCTGGCTGCTTAGCAGAAAGGACTTAGCAATTCTCTTAGTCCAGAGGCGCCCTTCAGACTTTTGTGCTCAGAAATCCAACTTCGTCAGCACACTAGCAATGGTCCTACAGCTGTTTTGTTTATTTACCAGGATGCTAAATTATTCTATACCGAACAGGGAAGCCCTGTATTTTTAGCAGAAGAGTGGCACAACAGAATTAGAAAATACATCCTGCAGCAGTGTGGAGACTGTCTAGGGAGAGAAGGAAATGGGTGCTCGGCAGGCAGAGGCTGTTTAACGGAAAAATTCAGTCATGCAACATTAAGAAGGCAAAAAAGTGTAGAATATGTACAGAAGAACCACATTGATGGAAAAACTAATGCAAGCAGGCTTACATACACAGAAAATTTCTGGAAGGAACAAAGAATTAAGAGTAATTACATAAGTCGAAAGGACTGGAAGAGAGGTGGGGTGGTGACAGGACCGGCTACAAATTTTTTAAGGCCCAGTGCAAAGCGAAAATGTAGGTCCCTGTGTTCAAAAATGATTAAGAATTTCAAGAAGTTGTCAGCAATAGACCAAGCACAGGACCTTTGCGAAGGCCCAGGTCAGATGCTATCTGTATTATTTTCATTTTTTTTTTTACAATGTGTTAGCATGTTTTTTATTCAAATATTTATGTCTTAAAAGGTTGTATAAATCAGAATTAGGGCTGAAGCAGTGGGAATGCAAAGGAGAAAGTGCCTGAGGAAGATCATTTATATTCAGAATCACAGGACTCAGAATGCCCAGGAAGGAGCCTAAGCTCATACACCACCCAGCATGGAGATAATTTTGTAAACATTGACAATTATAACTATGAAATAGTACTTATTTTATGGTTAGGGGTAGGTTAGCTAAAGTTTCTCCCAGTGCCACTATTTCTCACTTTCTATGAAGATAACGAACATACAAAGTGGTCCCGAAACTCTTATTCTTTTTCACTAAAACAATTAAGTTCTCATGCGATCCAGAATTTTCGATAAGTACCATTCTGTTCCAAAGACAAATAAATGCTAAAGCATAACAATTACAAAAATAGAAAAAGAAATAACATAAATATTTTGGTTTTTAAACACTTTGTATAACTCCGGAGGGACATCTCTTTCAACCATGTCAAACATTCAAGAAAAAAAAAACATATAATTTGAGTGACATTAGACAGAAATTCATTTCACATATGCACAAGGACAGCAAGGTCATAGGGCAGTAAAAGCTTCAGACTGGTCATTAGGAAGCCTGTGCTGCAGTTCTGATCCCGTCAGATAAAGTGATACATTTTATTCATCGAGCCCATCAGAGTAACTCTACTGCTCCCATGTTGGAAAGGTGACAGTATCCATTACTCCCAACATGTTGCCACAGAGGAAAGTCCAGCTCATCACTTAATACACTTAAGCTCAGAATACTTTTTATAACTTTTGTGATGTCCCATTGTTTATTTATTCATCCCGAACATGATCCTCTAAGGAGCTAGATTTCTAGCAGAAGAAAACAAAAGAGAGATGTGATCATCACCATATAGTGTGACAATTGCAAAGGTAGGGAGAAGCACCGGGCCTGGCGCCTGACCCAGATAGACAGGTTCTAGAAAAGTTACCAAGAGGAAATGTCTGGACAGAGGGTGTTGGTAGTTACAGGCTACTTAAAATAGTTGAATTAAACTAGAAATACATAGGGATCTTCACTTTTTTTCCCAAAAGAATCTACAGTGAGAATCCTATCACCCAGCCAAGTGCTTTCTTGATTTCCCTCTTACTGGGGGAAACAGACGATGGGACAGGAACCAAGCAGGTGAGGAGTGGACCAGGGATGATTGCAAGTTTCTCATTTTCCTGTGGGCCCTAATTTATGCATCTTAGATTCTGGAAAAGATTTTAAAGGTACAGTAGCCTTACTAACCTGAAGACTTTCGATTAATATGTAAAACTCAGATTTGCACAGTGAGAATCCAAAAGTTTCATCATTGCCAGGAAAAAACAGTGCCAATATATTATGCTAAAAAGATAAACAACAACAACAAACAGAACTTTATTTCAGTCCTGATCAAGGCAAGCTTCAGCTTTGGGGGATGCATTAAATTATCTTTCTGCAAAAATCAGATTAAAAGGCAACAGAATTTGACTGGCGGGTGAGAATTACTGGAAATGTAAGCTTCCAAATAGCACTCTGCTTTTTTTAGATTTTCCAAACAGCCGTTTCTCTCCATTGAATTTCCTTATGGTATTATTATGAGCTTTTGCATCATTTTACGACTGTTTTACATTGATGAATGCAAGACTATACTTGGACATGCATGCGCACCTATAGGAAGAAAAAGACACACATCAGTTGATATTTTTAAAGCGGTTCATGATTCCAGTAACCTCGACCTGGAATCCCGCTGTGCTTAGTGGCTCATGAGCTGAACATGTGCCGTCACTTCGAAAGAGCGAGCAGGAGTCTGATCTGTGAAGGAAAGATGAAGCAAAGTTTCTCCTCGAAGCATTTCTATTCATTTCTATAGCATACTTGTTTATGTATGCAAATCAAGTAAATGTGGGACTCCTTTTAAAAAATTATCCAGATGTAAGTTATTTCATTTACAGGTTTTTGCATCTATATATAGGTTTTGTGATGTGTAATCATGTTGAAACAAAGCAAAATCAATTGAAAAATATAAGCTAAGTTTGCATTTATACTCTCATACATTTTTCTAAATAGATACCACCTCTTTTTTTTCCAAAAGAATCTACAGTGAGACTCCATTAGTAACCACAAATGGAACATTTATAAAAATTTTATCAGAGCATAACTTTAAAATCACGGCACAAAATATATAGGAAATAATGTAGAAATATGATGATCACATTTACCACTGCAAACACTTGGGAGCCTGACCAAACCGAATTAAAGAAGCCCTTCTTTTCTCAGTTGAAAATATCGTTCAGAACTTCAAACAGTAATAAAATATCTGAGAGAAGGGTGCAATTAGGAAAGAGGAATATAAAAAGGCAACATTTACTGAAAGTACTGAAACTCAGCTGTGAAAACAGGAAGTGTAACTTACATTTTTAAGTAATGTTTGCAAGTTAAGTAGTGTCTTGGACTTAAAGGTGTTTGAATTTTTGAAGTGGGGCTAATTTATAATAATATGTTCTGCCTAATACATGAATTCCATTAGGATGACCCAATTCATTGTTGCTTCAGTAGAAAAGGGAGGGTGAAAGGGAAGGAGTGCACCTCACTCCCACCAGGAGAGGGTGACTGAACACAATGCCCACAATCCAGGCAGAATAACAGTATAGATAAGTAATCATGTTCCAATTGCTAAAAGGTCTGTGTCTCAGTGGTATTATCTAGTTGTTTGCTTTCTCTATTTTTTTGCCAAATTTCATGTTTGAGTGTGATTTGCCTCAGTGTCGATTTGCATTTCTTCTTGACCCTCGAGAGCAAACTGGTCGGTCGGCCAATTTAATCAAAATGCATCATCGGGAAACATCTGTCGTCATCACGTTACATTTCACAGAGAGGTGCTTTGTTGAGTTATATTTTCATCATACCCTAAATACCATCAACCACCTGGCTACTCTCAGCCTCGTATCAGAGCTGCATCACCCCTTGCCTCATGTAGAAATGGGTGTTTTGCTAATGAGGGCACAATGTTCGTTCATGGACTCAGCAGATTCACTGTGGAGCTCTCCAGACGTGTGGACCATGCTTGGCTCTGCATTAGACGTGATGAGGAAAATTCCTCTTCCCTTCATTGTCACTTCCTTTATTTAGTGATGTGCGAGCTCTCCAATTAGCAGGCACTGCCTAGATCAACAGACAAGTAGCTTCTCTTGCATCCTATATGACGTCCCCTCTTAGAAGGTTCCAGTGAAATCCGGTTAGTGGGACCAAGTCCTGTTGGAAACTACATGCACTTTATGGCATCTGAAGAAATATCCCCCCATTGAAGGTCGGCCCATTGAAGGTAGGAAGAGAAAGAGGAAGATGATAAATTAATTTTAAAACGGGGTTTTACCCTCTCTATTGATTCCACATGTACTCAATGCTTTCCCAGCCTCAGCAAGCTCCAGAAGAATCTGAAAAGCTAAACGGCTCCAATTTATTAACTCTATATTGACTCAACCCAGACAGCCACCAAGACTTCTCTTTTCATTGCTTTCTAACTTGATTTGCTAATTCTATCCTTGTTAGTTTTAGGGATTCTGGAGAAATGAGGTAATGAAGTAAAATATTGGGATGTTTAAGTATCATCATTGTTAGCTCCCTCTATTCATCATAAAATGGAATAAAAAAACATTTCACTGATGAATGCAAGACTATACTTAGACGTGCATGTCCATTTGTGGGATTTCTAAAAGGAGTTCATTTAAAAGGGTTTTATTGTATACTTAAATTAAAAATCCCCAAGCCCTGGTTGTATTTTCACTAATAAATAATATTTCTTGTTATTATGTGTTTCACAGCACCTATTTTTCCACAAAGAGAAGTCCTATTGTGCAGCATGTGGATAATATATTAAATTTTCATGTACTTTACACTTTTGCTAATTTTCAGGTCGAAAACCTGGTTTTAGTTTTTCCTCCGAAAACCTTAGCAGATAGGAGAATGCGGTAAAAACTAGTTAAGGCTTCATCAAACTCACTTCCTCTTCTTTGTGGCATGTAGGTTGACGATATTTCTCAGTCTCCTTCAAAATTAGTGGTGTGGCCACGTGACCAAGTTTTAACCAATGGAGTGTGAGCTGCAATGATGTGCTCAGCTCCCAGGCTGTGCCCAGATAAAACCTGGCAGCTCCTTACTCCTTCCCCCAGTTGGATATCAATAAGTATGGAATTCTTGGAACCCATAACTGAGGAAGATATAGTCTAGTTATCCTGGGACCCTGAATGACCTCCCTGGCCCCCATCCCTACATGTACACCTGCCTGGAACCACCTGGACTGCTTTCCTAAGGGAGAGATAAACCTCACTGAGTTTAAGCCATTGTACATTTAAGGGCTGTATTTGTTACAGCACTCCATCTGCCCCACCTAATACAGTGACGATAATGTTGAAAAATTTTAAATGAAAATAAAAATTATTAAGCAATTTCATGATTTTTAAATGACTATTTTAAAATATGCTTTAAGCTTTCCTAAAGCCGAGGAACATAATGTAATAGATGCTGTGGTCCATGACAGTGTGAAAAAAAGTGGGAATAATACCAGCCCTGAGATACTTTTTGATGACGTGTCACATGGTGAGTCTCAGGAATGAAACAGGTGCAGAACTTTCCCAAAAACAGCTTTGTCTCCTGCTGATGAGCTGAGATCCAGGCTCTTGTGACATAGCCAGACACAGATGTTTCTGCTCCTCTCCGGAGCCCACCTTGATGGAGGCAGGCTCCTGTCACTGCACTGCAGGACCAGAAAAGAGAGGCTGCACAGAAAAATGCAGTTCAATCTTTGGAATAAAGTTGCTCCTGGAATCCAGAATAGGATTTGCCCTTATTCCTGAGATGGTTTTATTGATCCTAGGCCTAATCTCAATTCTCTTAAACCATAATTCTACATAAATAGAAGTAAAGTTGATTTAAGCTGATTAATACTAAATTTTGATATGAATTTTCAGTGTTTTTAAACAAGATGGATTTAGGGTTATGGATGCTATTATGCTCGTGCTGCTTTAAAAAATTGTTATTATAAAAAGTGAATATACATTCATTCTAGAAAGTACAAATGAGCAAAGAAAAATGAACCATAATCTGCTTAACATCATAGCAATCTTAGGGCAGTCAGATATCTTATGCAGCAGCTCAAATTTCCAAAAGTGAGTGTTTCCATCAAGCAAAGCAGATGCTGTATCACCTTTTAGTCTCACAAGCCACACAGCGTCACTTCTATCAGAGTCTAATCATTTAAGCAGTCCCAGGCCACTTGAACTCAAGGGGAGGGAACATAAAATCCACCTTCCAAAGGCAGAAGTGTCACATAACCTGGGGACTACTAGAAGTCCTATTGTGCTTTTAAACCCCCCCTGTTTTATTAGTAACCTAGTTGCAAGTCGCAGAAGACTCCAGTAGGATGGGCTGAAAGAATTAGGACATTTGCTTTCTGACGTAACCAGAAATACAGAGGTAGATATGCTCCAGGTTAGTTCAGTTGCTCAACCATTTTTCAGAGCCTCTGTGCTTCCTGTCTTTCCATTCTACTATCCTCATCATGTCGGCAATATATAGTCCCATAGTCACACGTAGCTGAAGCTGTTCTGGTATCACAAGGAATTGGTACATCACATCCAATGAAGAAGATGGACATTTACTTGGGTTGATGAGTTTTTCTTAAGAAGGTGTATCTTTCCTTCAAGTCCCCAGGAGTCTTCTCCTCAGGTCTCATTGGCCCAGACTGGACCATGTGATTCTCCCCTTGGCAAAACCTATGGGAAAGCATAGGCTAGCCATTTGCATCTTCTATGGTGAAAAGAGAGGTCTGCCAGAAAGAAAAAGACATGTGAAATAATTGTTGGTAAGATAGTCTTTTACAACTTTTCCATGCCATGGTCCATAGATAAAGTATGATAATATTTACATGGCACATTGAGTAAGCTAGATCGGCTTTGGGGGAATCTTTATGGGGTTTGCTGAAAAATTATTTTCCTTACATTATACAATTATAAAGAAAAAATAAAATGGGAAGATGTCAAAAATTGTAACACCTTTCAAATAAAATCTTTCAAATGTTCATTTGAAAATGAAAATAACTGTCATGATATCACCACTTCGAATATCCACAAATAACTTTCTAGGACCTTTTCTACACATCCACATACTCTTCAATAATTACTGAATTCAATCATTCATTTATATTCATTTCAATTCAATCATTATTTATATTCTGATTGTAATCAGCTTTGTATAAAAGCTACTTTGACATCTTCCTCATCACAGTATGTCCATATTATAATATCACTGTTAAAAGATTAAAAGAATTCAAGTGTATGATTATACCTTAATATAACCAAGCTAATAAACATTGATTCTGCCTTCAATTTATTTTTCTTTTGATATACTTTAATAGACATCCTTAAATATTGTGTAGAAGTAGAATTTCTTAAAAACTGCCAATATACATACAACAGCAAAGCTTTCATTTATCTATTTAATAAATGAGAACCAGTTTGTATGCCAGGCCCTATTCTGGTCACTTGTTTAAAAAAACAGAAGGGAATGATAAAATCTTATCTCATGATGCTTACACGGTACTGCATGAGAGGGTCCTTTTCCCTGGAACCATAATATTGTTGGGGTTTTAAAAATCTTTGCTACTTTGATGGGGGAAGGGAATAGTTATTTTAATGTATTATCGCTAACAGATTATTTTTAAAATTACTTACTGGTTATTTGTATTTAATGATCACATTTTTTCTTTGATTGCATACTCTAACCAATATCTATGTATGCTAATGTAAGGCAACAATTTTCACAAGAGAAAAGTGTTATTTAAAAATTGTATGGCTGATTATAAATATAAATATAATCTAAATATGGTAATTTAGACCTTTTAAAGTAGAAGTAGAAAACCTCCAAATTTCTTTTTAAAAAATTCACCAAATTGAATGATTTGAAAGACATAAAAGATTCAAAGATTGAATACGAATAAAGTGACTGAAAACAATCAAATTCCTGGTATTATTTTTTAATCGTGTGTTTGCACTTAAAAGAGTTGGCATTTTGAACTTAGCCATCATTTAGTTAGGAATACCAATCAACCCCTTACAAAAACTGCGTCACCTATGGAACAAGCAATGTTACAATCACAACTGCATTTTCCTTTTGGTTGTAATTATCATTTTTATCTTTCATGAACTAAACAGCACAGGGATAAGATAATTCTCCAGAAAATAGTTCCTCGGAGCTGTGTCTACTGGACTTGAAAAATGCTATATGTGTTTGCAGTTTAGAAGAACTTGATTTGCAAATGAGGGTGGTGACACTTCCTTCTCCCTCCCATCCATGTAGTTCTTATTAGTCATTAATCAGCAAAGGAGATTTGAAAGACGTTTGCTCAGGGTGGTGATGTCTCTTCCAGTTCGCCATCAAACCCAAAGTTTCAGTTTCACCAGCAACCCAACAAGTCCAGCTGGGGGTCTCTTGCAAGGGTTGGTAAGAAAGAGATTACTGTGATTCGGACAGTTCCTGTCTTCTCTGACATGTTTCTTAAAGAGCTAATGAATGTAAAGTGCCTCGCAAGGCGCTTCGAGGCACGCTGGAAACTCTCAAAAACACTGTTTGCCTTTCCTATGCCTTAATGTTAGCTCAGACTCACTTTGGCTTACTGTGTGCCAGGGATACGATAAGCATTTAAAACTTTATCAAAGCCCTGTAAGGTGGTGCTGTTACTTTTCTCATGCCACAGATAAGGGAATGAACCCTTGGGGAGGTCGCATAATTTGTCTTAGATGATCTATTTAATTATAGTACCTAGAACTCCGAAACACAACTCTCTTGCCTCTGACATGCTTTAGTGGGCTGCATCTTTGTATAACCCACAGAGAAGACTAGATATTTAGATTTTTTTTTTCTCCCAGTAATATGCAACTACTTTGATTTTTTAGAAAACTTCTGGATCTCTCTCTGTAGCCCACAATACAGACACCCAGTGATCTCACTAGCTGCCTGGAGATAACTTAGGCGAGATTGCTTCTTGATAATGAAATGAAAAGAATCTGTAACAGAAACCTCTAGGGGCAATTTAGTTTAAAAGCTGGACTTCAAAAGTCGTCTATGGGTATAAAAAGCTGAATTGTATTCCCACCCAACCAAAATCATATGTTGAGTCCTAACTCTCAGTACTTCAGAATGAGACTATATTTGGAGATAGGGCCTTTAAAAAGGTAATTAAGGTAAAATAAGGTCATGTGGGTGGGCCCCAATCCAATATGACTGGTGTCTGTATATAAGAAGAGGACTAAGACATAGATACACACACAGAGGAAAGACCATGTGAAGATATGGGAAGAAGATGGCCATCTCCACATCAAGGAGAAAGCCCTTAGGGGGAAAAAAAACAAACATACAAATATGGTTTTGGACTTCTAGCTTCCAGAATCATGAGAACATACATTTCTGTTGTTTAAGCCACCCAATCTGCAGTGCATTGATACAGAAGCCGTAGAGAACTAGTACAGTTTGAGTTAGATAATTACTGGTATCTGAAATTAATAGCTTTTCTGATTCTTCAAAGTTCCCTTTTAAAAATCAGAAATCGTGGCCAGAAAAACAAACAGAAGTAGTTATAGGTCAAATGCTATAACTTCTTGAATTTTCAAGTAGTAATTTCACAAATTATTTTTTTGTTCTGGAATTTTATTGCCCCAAATGGGACTTCACTTAGAGGATCAGTGATGGGGACCTTGGCACCTTACATATTCACTTTAGCTTGATGATGCTTATGGTTGCAGTATTTGATCTGAAAGCAAATTAGAGATGCTTTGTGGATTTCTTCAGCTACTTAAATGCACTTACCATGGAAAGAATAAACCTTTGCAGGTTCTCACTAAATTTGTTGTAGCCAACTAAATACAGCAATGCCTGAGAAATTATGGCAATGACTCCTGTTAAAATCAGAAGAAAGTATGTGCATGACTCACAGAAACAGATATCTCAACAAAGAGAAAACTGAAGAACAAATCTTACCCAAAGATATTGAAAGGGATTGTTTCTAACAGAAGTCCCTTTGACTTTCAATTCAATAAATATTGTTGAAGTGCATGCATGGCATTATGCTAGGAAATAGAATTTAGAAATTCACCCTGACTCTGACCTCAAATATTTCTTAATATGACAGGAGAGAAAAAGACACAGACACAAATAGTCATTTCATGTAGTCTTCGATAAAATCTGTAATGGAAATAAAAAATGTAATGAAATCAGAGGACAGAGGTCATTCTGGCTAGGGCATTGGACAAGACCCTCTGGGAGAGACATTTGTGTCAGGTTTGAAGGTTGTGCAGCATTTACACAGGTGGGGTTGCAGAAGGAGGAGCTTTCTAGACAGGGAGATTATTAGCACAAGGAAAAACAGATGTTGTTGTGTGCAAATCATGTTCAGCGAAAAAGTAGGAATCTGACCCGCTTACATGAGAGGAAGCATGAGAGGGTGGGGCCACCGACCTTGCACTTGAAGTTAAAGGACCTGAGTTTGAGTCTTGTGTTCCCCATTTACTAGATTTATGACTTCAATCTCCTGAGCCTCAAATTGGTCATCTGTGAAACAGAAATAATGATTCAGACCTCAAAATTATGAAGATTAAAAGGAAAATCTGCGTGAAATCTCTACCTAGCCAAGCCTAATATAAAATAAAAATTCAGTGAAAAAAAAAGAGCTTAGGCTTGATTCTATGGACAAGAAAAGCCAATGAGGTTTTAAAGTATAAAAGTAAGATGACCAGAGCTAGACATTTAGAAACGTATGCCAGTGATGCTGAGTACGAATGAATGAGAGGGCAGACATTCTGCGAGAAGGGAGACCCACTAGTAGAGTATTAACAATAGCACAGCTTTGAAGTAATGGAATCTGATGCAAGGCTGTGCTGATGGAATAGAAAGGAGGTGGTGGATGTGAGACTTAGGGCACATGGCACTGGGATATGCAGCCTGAGACATAGACAGCTGTTCAGAGATTCAGGTCCTGGTCCTGAGGCTCTTGTCTGAAGTAGTGGCATGACCTCTGTTGAGCTACGTAAACTCTGTGTGTGGATTCCAAGTTTTCTCATCTATAAAATAATTAGAGATTGGAAAATCTCTATTCTTACAACATGAAAATACTTGAATCCACTTGAATCAATAAAACTTATTAAGTTAATTAGATGAAAAAGTAAAAGCAAAAGAGAGAGAGCAATTGAAGATAACACAAAGCAAAAAGCTTAAACGTAAGTTAGTGTGTCCGTGGATGATGTCATTTCTAGGAATATGGAAGAGAGGAAAATAAACGGCTTTGAGGGAGAACATGATGAATGTCATTTCTAACAGTTCGGAGGGCTGTTCTTCAAACTAAACTTTTAGCTTTGTGAATATTCAATAAATTACTTATTTTATCTCATCTCATGCCATGTAAACATCATATTTGAAAGCAAATGCTTTTTTCTTTAATTTGTAGATTCTTTTCATTGGCGACTCGACCAACAGAGGGATCATGTACTATCTGATTGAAAGACTGAATGAAACCTTGCAGGAATGGCAGAAGGTGCACGGCACTAAATCCTATCCCAATGTCAACGGTGGGAAGACTTTGATCAGTTATTCCTACTATCCTCAGTTCTGGATAAGCCCTCCATTGAGACCAACATTTGAAAAAGCTCTTGAACGTCTATTGCAAAGGTACAATGAAACTGTGATGCCACGACGTACTGATGTTTCACTGGCGGGCATGATTTCTCACTGCGTGTCAAATGTGCTGAAAAGCTTACATCTCAAGGAATATGGCTGAAAAGGAGTTGGAAATGACAAGGAGGTCTTGTGATCAGGATGCCAGACAGGGTTCAGTGCAATGTGAGGCAACACTGTTAAAATGTTTACCATCTGTTTTACGGCAACATGTGTTGTTTTTCTTTCTGGGTTTCAGATCACGTCCCCTGGAGGACACGGGCCAGACTGTGTTGGTCGTTGGAGGCGTTCAGTGGCTTAATTCCAATCACCTGCGAATTATTCACAAGGTTTTGAAGAGGTACATTTCTGAAACAATAATTGTCATTAGAATTCTACATAAAAAAAAAATTACCCTTGATGTGGCTGAATTTTGTCACGATTTTATTTCATGAGCAGCTTGTTGTTTAGAAGTAAGTGCTTAAGGTCTAGTTTTAAATATTTCAAAATACTTTTGTATTATCAGAAGACATGTCCTCAGTGTCCAAATTTACCTTTACTACAGATTAAAACATGCCCACTGACATAAAACTCTATCCACACAAAAGGCTCATCTACATCAAATCTACAAAAGAAGAATTTAGTTTGATCTGCCAATTACCACATTCTAAAGGAATTCTACTGAATTTTTAGGTAAACAAAACATAGAAAAAACACAAATATCTAGAAATGTAATCAAAGTTCATGACTTTAGAATTTTGATTACCTCACAGAGAAAATTTACTCAATATCCTTGTGATCATCAAAACGTTGGGAATCGGATTTCATCTGCCAGTGGATGGAGTACATTTCTTAACCCAGGTAAGCCCATTTCCTCCCAGCTGTGTGAACGTCATGCTTCCTCTAAGGACCTAGGCTGGTGTCTGAAAAAAGAACTAAAAAGCATCACATAATATTCAGCAACCTTCATCAAAACCAAAGCAGAGAATATACTTGTGGATTATGATTTCAAAGCAGTTAAAACTATTCCTGGAGATAAGGCTACCACAACCCAAAGTCAATAATGCTTTAGGTTTCTTAAAAGAAGAAAGGGGATGTCAAAGTACAAAAAAATAAAGAGTTTAGGGTAGATGAGAGAGATTGTGTGTTAAGTATCCCTTTACTCACTGTCGTTTCATATACCTCTAAAGGCTCATGCTGAAACCACAAATGAGGTTGTCAATATCAATGAGTACTTGGGGATGGGGTAGCTCTTTGAAGATGATTCTTAGCTGATTACTTTTTTAAAAAATCATCTTTGAAGTGGGATCATTAGTTTTTTCCTCTGGTTGGATATTCATAAGTGAAAAGAGTTAGAGGTCAGTTCTTACAGAAGACAGTAAATTCATCTCTACACTGAACAGACGTCTTAGAAAAGAGCAGAAAGACAACATCTGTAGGTAAGGGAACCAGCTGCTCTTGTTCAAGCCAGGGGAGTTCACGGCCGCTGGGTTGGTGTGTAATTGCTAGAGGGAGCTCGGGGAGCACTGGGACTTGGGGAGAAGGGAAGCTGTCCATTTACCGTGGAAGCTGAGTGAGATTTATTTTTGTGTCAATGTCGAGTGCACCTAGCTCCCCCCAGCACAGACTATACAACCCCCCTCTCTTTTCTTGAATCTTTTCCTGCATGAATGCCAAATCCATGATGCAAAAGCAGGAGAACTGATGGAAAGTGGCCCAAGTACAACTTCCCAATTCAGCCTCTTGGAATGAGGAGAGGTTAAGGAGTGGAGGTATTTAGCATCTGGGGTAGCTGAAAGGGCTGAGGTTACTGGGGGTCAGGAGACCAGTCCTTTGATACTCTTTGCCATGGGTCATGATTGAGATATTTTTTAATGTATTCTGTTCAAGAGTACAGTTCCTTCTCGCAGACTGGTAGCTCCACTTTGCTCCCTCGACCACAGCTCCTCACAGGACTGGAATTCTTGTGGCCCCTGCTTGTATTTAGCGTACTAACTCAAATCAGCCCATCTCAGTGGGCAGCAATCATTCCTTTAGCACCTACCATGGACCAGATGTGTCAAACATGATGCCTGGTCCCTGGGATTTGATGGTGCTCATCGGTCCTACCAAACTGAGTAAAGACAAAAGGAGGGGGGAAGAAGGTGGGGAGAAGTTGTATAACAGAAGAGAAAGGGACAATAACAAGTAAAGACAGAAAAATCTGAGTTCCTCATTGTATGCTCACGTGGCCGTTCAGGACCTGGCCTCTGCCTTCCTCCGCAGACTTAGTCCTTGCTACCACTGAATGTACACACATGTACATACTCACTCACACCACCACCACCACCACCACCGCCACCACCGAGCTAGGTCATGCTGAGCGTGTTTCAGCCTCTCATTCACGTCATGCTCCCAGTCACCTCCAAGTCTTCGAAATCACTGCCCCTTCTTCTTAGGGCCCACTCTCCCAACACCTCCTCAGCTGGGTAACTTCCCAGCACCCTTCAAGTGTGAGTTTAAAAGCCCCTTGAAAGACTTAATTGACACTCTAGACTCGACTGTCTCCTCCCCTGAGCTACTATAATAGTGTCTCGTGTCCTCATTCAGGTCACCCAGCTGATACAGGACTTGGTTGTCCGTGTCCCCTGCATGAACAGGAGAGGGGGAGTTGCGTTGCTCATTCTGGTACAATTCTCACCACATAGTAGACTCTCAAAAACTACCTCATGATTTGGCTACTCCCAGATCACTCCTACAGGACTAAAACATTCGTTCCCCTGATCTGCTGGGAATGTGGCCTGGTGGGGACTTACACCTGAATCTCAGCAGGAATTGCCTTTTGCTGCAGAAACCCAACTTGTCTGTGCAAGACTGCCAAGACTCAGGCCCTTTTCCTAATTTGGATCATCTCCTAAGGACCTTCCCAGCTCTAGAGCCCTGGTGGGATCCACAAAAGCCTCTGTTGCAACTACATCACTCCCTTATAGGTGCTGGTTCTGTTAGCCATGCCCCCCACCTATGCAAATTTTCATCTCAAAGTCTGTTTCCCAGAACCAACCTTTCTCTAGAAACAGCTTACTATAAAGTTCCATGTGCCTTTCATACTTAGACATTTTAAAGTTGAAAAATATGTGTAAGTGGACAAGAAAAAACCTACAGACAACACAGATCATCATTTTTTTATGCGATAGCACAGACTAAATTTGCATCTGTCTCTTTTCCTCCAGATTTTTTTCTTTATGAACCTTTTATTTGGGGGGAAACACTCTTCCGTGAATGTCACCTATAAATAGGTATGCCAACACAGTGGAGAAGACAAAAATTAAACGTATTTCAGCAGTTGGATTAACAAATGTGAATTATTTGCTTTTTTATCTAAAAAATGAAAATAGTTTTTGTTCTTTAGAAAAGGCAAGGAGCATGCAATTCCTGTCTTTTGTCAGTTTGGGGTTCCTGGAGGAACAATCACCAAGGCAAGACTAGTGTAATAAGGACATTTATGAGTCAGAGTGCCTGGAAAGGCTGGAGAGAAGAGTGCAGGAGTAGGCAGGAAGAGTTTGAGACCACGGCACCCCCTACAGACCATTCAATCTGGCGCCCAATATTCTGTGAGCATCTACTATGTCTTGGGACCTGTGTTGCTGTAACATGTCTGATATGAAGGATGGATCACACAGGAAGTCTTAGACAGCAGGTCAGCCTTGGAAAGCCTTGGCCAAGCTGAGGAGCAGGCCTGGATCTAGAATAGTCAGTGGGGGAGTCCCTCCTCTAGACAGTGGACCTGAACTAGAACCCCCTCCAGGCACCATCACTGCCTTAGACATGGTTGGGGCAAGAGGGAGGAATGCGATCCAGAGAAGCGCCAGCTGGGTCCTTCGCTCAGTTCTGCTGCTCCTGGAAGCCCGAGCTTCTCTCTTTCCCCGACCCCATTCCACGGGCAAACCTCTCTGGGCTCAGGAAACCTCTCGTGAAACCTCCCTGTCCATCTGTCCCCTTGCCCCTCACAAAGCTCAGAGTCTGATATATTTACCAACAATGAAAGACTCTGTAAATGTTTACATATCCATTTCTTCGATTAAAATGTATTGTCTTAAAAGGAGGGATTGCGACTTATTTATTTTTGAATTCCCCTCCCTCAGCACAGAGCTAAGCACAAAACAGATGCTCATTGATAGTGAAATGGCTAAATGAATGCAGAGGAATCCAAACAGATAAAGATAGCATTTGTGATTTTCAGATTTTGGCTTTTGAATTGAGAATTTTCGATATTTTCTTTGGATCATTGTGGGCAATAAACCTAACTAGTTTTCATAGAAGGGAAAGTTCCAAACCATGCGTCACTGTAAATATTTATGTGTTGCTGTTTTATAGATACAGAAATGTTTATATTTATGTTTTGAATAAACAAATGACAACATATCTTTATTTAAGAAATGTCTGTGAAATGAATTCTTTATCTTAAAATAGGACCCATCTGTAAAAAAGATAAAATTGACACGATTTCTACCTGAGTTAATAAATCATATAACAGTCCTCTTAAAAAATGTTCATTCTTCTGCTTTGCAATACAGAGTGATGTTCGGAACTTATGGAAAGAAAATCTAATTATTTTGGATGATGCAAAAAAATATGGCTATGAAGTGGTCGACACGTTCACCATAACAATGGGGCGATACAAAGAGTTTTTGCAGGGGACCTGTGGATGCCATTTTCATGAGGTATTTATTCTGGCTCTCTGATTTGGATAGCATTTGAGTTTTTAACTTTCTCATCGAGCTTCAATTGCATTGTCGGTCTTTTTTTGCATTAAAAAAACTATGTCAGAAGGAGATTAAATGACGTACTCATCATTGCTCAACTAAAGCATGCATCAATCACAACTCAAAGCTCTCCAATTGAAGTGTTCAAAAATAATGGTATTTTATGTAGACGCTTAAAAATTGGGATCTCTGGTTAATGTAAGCAGGAAGATGGGAACCCGGAGAGCACTTGCCTTGTCTTCTGTCAGAAATTGTGTCCCAAGAAAGTGGCAAATATCTATAGTGGAGGCAGCTTGAAAATCCAGACTATTTAATGTGTTAAACTAAAGAATGACCTTCCTCCCTAATCAATGCATAAGCGGAGGGAGCAGAGGGCCTGTTTTTGAATAGATTTTCCCACAGTAGTGAAAATGATTTTATTTGTGATCAAATAGATGAAGCTGATAAAGTGACAACACAGAATAATTTTATCCTTCCCCCTCCCTGCCCATGGTCCTTTCAGCCCCCTCTGTGGGTTATTGTCTTCCTACCCCTTGAATAAAATCTTGGTAAGTCCCATAATTTTAAAACCACTTTCAGATAATAAAATGTCTCCTATCGCTTTCAGGCAGAAGAAGAATCTCACTTCAGTACTAAAATCGCCCAGGCCTGTGTTGTAACCACATAAAATTAGTTTGTCTTTCCCCAGCTCAGACCTGCCTCAGTCTCAAAAGCCTGAAGTAGGAGAGGAGCAGGAGGCTTCTTTCCTATTTCTCCGTCTTGTTTTGCTGTTCTTCTCCCATCCCTTCTTCACTGGGTCAGGTTAGCAAGGAGATGTTAAGGGCAACAAAAGTCTTACTTGACTTCTTACTTGACTAGTTTAAGAATACCCATGGATGTGCTACTGGGTATATCATGTCAGTTCCTTCTCTTTAGGGTGCTTTTGTAGACTTCTTTGAAGACACCTCCCACTGGGGCCCTCTGAAGATAGCTTCCTTGCCAGTGGCAATACCTCATGCTGCTTCAATTCTTCCTTGGCCCCTTGACTTCGAATTGTCCATCCCTCTTTTAGGGTCACATTGCCCCTCCAGGCAGCCTCTTGGAAAATATTTAAAATAGCACGAGGCTTGCTATTCTTAGTTGTCCACATTTGTTCCTTAGGAAACACTCGGGCATTCTTGCTCTGCTGTTGCTAGAAATACAATTAGCTCCCAGTGCAGCCCTCTCTATTTTTCTCTCTTTCTTGCTCTTACTCACTCTCACTCTTGCTCTCTCATTTCCTCTGCCAACTGAAAGCTGAGCTTTAGCCAAGTTGTCTTATACCAGTTCTAACAGTCCCCAAGCTCCTCTCAAATTTGGTCTCTTGAAGCCCCCTCTCACTTGGCTTAAAGCAACAGTGAAGCAACTCCCCCGAAAGAGAGGAAGACCACTAAAAATTTGGAAAACTCACAGAAATTCACTCTCTTCTTTCACCTTTATTTTCCAACTTTTTTAATGAAACAAGGGTTTGCAGAATTGGATGCTATCTACACTTTTGCAAGTTTTGCATACATTGTCCAGATAGTCCTTAGGAATTTGAAGTCCCTTGGCTACTGTTGTTTGCTCTAGATCTCAGGACTTTCACCTGAAACTGTGATTTGATCTCATTTGATGACCCTATCAGATATTGATTCATTCATTCTTTCTTGCACAGCCTCCTTTGTAAACCATGATGCGTTCATTAATGGGAGTTGACTAGTGAGATGACAACTAAAGGTTTCTTCAGTTTTTCAGCCTTAAGATGACTATCAGAATCTACCTTTGTCAGATTTTTTTGAATACCTAAAAGTTATTGATACTGCGTTGGTTCTTCTATATGTTCTACTAATGCTCCCTTTATGTTTTTATGACAAATGGCACTGCATCTCAGAGAAGTGAGCGCCTGCCCACAGTAGAGATAACGGCATTTTAGGTTTCAGTCTAGCCACTTCAAGCTTGCCATGTTGTTGTAGAAAAGATTTTAAGCTGTAGGACACAGTGTATCTACTTATTTCACCCTTCCAGTGTCTGTCCTGTTTACAAAAAGTCAGCACTTAGAAACACAAAAGCAGGTAGCCTGGAAGAGGAATCAGTAAACTTTCAGCTGAGCCAGCCTAGTCTCATAACAAGCCAAAGCTTGCTAACCCACATAAATGAGGACTTTCAAATGTGACATGCAGATTGGTTTTTTGGGGTCTCTTTTAGAAAAGGTTTGTTTATTTATTTATTTATTTATTATTTTTTTATTTTTTTGCACAATGTGTCTTCAATTAGTATTTAGGATTAGGGTGTGTGTTTTTCTTTCTCAGCTTTAGTACTCTGGTAGTCTTAAAAGGAGAAGTCCTCCCGTAATTCCCAGCATGGCTCCAATTAAAAACAGAAGATGTCCCTCCCACGTGATTGCATTACATGTATCTCTTGCCCCAGCATCAACCAATTGACACTAAATAGTCATGGAATTTGAGAACTACCAAAAAGATTCTTTGAACCGTTAGAACTAGAATATTAGTTTAAAACTTTACTAATAAAAACCATCCTTAATTTGCATAATACTGATTTAAGCAAGTCAGGTAAAATTATTTCACGCTTTTGATTTTACAATTTCTGTGTACAATCATCACATACAAATTGTTTTTTCTTAAGCCTCATCTTTAATGTGTGTTATCTTGAAGGCGAGCTATATAGGTATCCCTCAAATTATCTCAGTTGACTCTAGAGCAGTGTTATCTATTTTGAAGCTTTCATATTTGAGCTGCAATACTTCTAGGAGCATTTGCCTTTCTAGTTACAACATAGAGCTGATAAGATCATCCTTTCAACTGACTTCCTTCAATACAAAGTCTCTAAACCCATCTAGCATTTAGGCATACTTGCTGCTTAACTTTTGAACAATTTGTACCTCTTGTACCTCAGGAAGTTTCTAGTGCTCACACTGATATTTTATAATCTTTCTAAACCATCACACAACCTCTTAAATCACTGTTAGCTTATTTTAAACAATTGAGAAAATCTAAACCTCCTTGCAAAGCATGGTTTGATGAAAAATATAGCAAGCCAGGAAAAAAAAAAGATTATTGCTCTCATGAAAAACATATTAAAGGGTAGAAATGATCAATAATAACCATTTTTTTCTTCTGTGCTCATCTTATGAGCCTGCAAAGGATTTTGTCAAATAGTAATAGCAAGAATTAAAATTAGCTGTATTAGAGCCCTAAGAATTTGGGTTTGGGAGTCTTTTGTCTTCTGGTGTTCAATGAAACTATTCTCACAATAGATTCACAGACACCTGAAAAAAATTGGTATAATCATTACAGTAAGATCTTGATGTGTCCTTTTTTGATTTCTGCTGAGAATTTGGTCATAGACATAACAAATCTGCTCTAGTGGGCTCTTGTTGCCATAGGTTAAATGGCTTGGGGCATCTCTTTAGTCTGTCAAGACACTAAGAAAGCATATGTCATCACCACGAATCTATAAACAATTTCCCAAGTGGAGTGCATTAGTTTTGACTAAAATGTTCTCGCTGATTAGAAAAGCAGGTGTTTCCCTTCATGAGGAGAGATGGAATTTTTTTTTCTCAATGTTTATGCAGGGCAACAAACAGGATCCAGGTAGCTCTTGCCCAAGATTCATTTTGGATCGTGTCTTTAGTTATGTAGTAAACATCTCCTGTGAACAAGCTAAAACCTGGAAAGGGTGCAAAAATATTATCAACCCAAACTGGCTGCCGAAGGAATCAATCTACAACTAATTATATTAATGATTATTAATTAGTCTCATTAGTTTAATCTTCATCTTCTATGCATTATTTAATCTTAATTAAATAAACGAAAGCTTATCTGGCCTAGAAATGTTCTCCTTCAGTATTAGGAGCCTAAAGTGTTTCTCTTTCTCTTTCAAACTTTAAAAGTTTCTCATAAGCACAATGAAGACCAAAAAAAAGCCTTTAAATTCATCTATCTAAAAAACTAAAGTAATGACTTTTAGAAAAAAAAGAATAAAGTTATCTTTTATAGAAAACCCAGAATTTAAATATTAGTGTAGCTATTTTTTAATAAATTAATAATGACAATTTAATTTATCAAATGTTTTGGGCATCTATGTAAGTACTGTGTTAACCACAAAAGAAGCCAGGAAATTTTTTATAGAATTCTCATTAGAATCTCAAACTAGACATGACCCTAAATGAAGAATTAATATTCTCTTTAAACATTCTTCTTCTCCAAATTTACCCTATGGTGCTATCATTGACAAACCAGCGTCATCCTTGATTCCTCCTTATCTTTTTCCAGACCTCTGACAACCTCCAACCAGCTAGTTACCAAGTCCTGTTTACTTCCTAAATATTCTCCTGTCTTTTCCCTATACTCTGTTCCAGTTGCCTTGACCTTGTTTATTCTTTTACTTAATCATCCCACACTTGTTTTGTGAGTTTAGCACGTGAGCTAAATAGTAGTGGTGCAAAAATTAATAAGAAACTTTCTCTGTCCTCAATACATTGTAGTTGGAGGGTTAGGCATAATAACCCATATTATGAAACAATATGTCAAGTGGCATGTTAGGGATATAAATAGGATGTTGTAATAACACCAAGAAGCGGTACCCAACACATTCTGAGGACTGAGTAAAACTCTCCTTGAAAATTGTCCAAGTAGACTCTGGTCATGGCAATAAGGTGAAGGCCAAAGAAGGTCATTCCAATCCCCTGGGACAGTGTAAATTGAAGTAGCTTTGAAATAACCCAATGTTCTCAGGGAATCACAGCTAATTTGTACATTGCAAAATGTCAATTATAAAAGGGGACTGGGGAAAGTGGGCTAGGACTTTACCTTATAAATGATGGAGAGTCCATGAAAGCTTTTAAAGAGAAGTAAAATGGTCATATCTTTGTTTCAGATAGGTAATTCTGATAACAGTGAAGCAGGAAGATTTGAAAATTACTAAGTCAGGGAGAGAAGGTAGAGGACTCTTCAGAGTTATGTGAGAGATGATAACGGCTTACCCAAACCAGGACAAAGACAGCAGGCTTAAAAGAGAAGCAGAAAAATACAAGCCCTGTTTAAAAAAAGAGTCTCTGTAGATCTTATCTGTGGCACGAGAGAGTAGGAAGAATCAAAGATGATTCCTAACTTGGGCAATGGATTAGAGAGCCGAACTGGCAATGGAGACAGAGAATAACTGAGAGGGTACTGGCTTAGGAAAAAATGTTGAAGTCATTTTTGAACATGTTGTGTTTGAGATGCCTGTAGGACATCCAGGTGGAGCTCTCTCACAGGCAGTTGGATGCACAAGTCTGAAGCTTGAGGGACAGGGTGGGGCTGGAGATAAAAAGTTAGAAGTCAACAGAAAATAGGTAATAGTTGAAACCATAAAAGTAGATCACCCAGAGAAAGTGAATAGAATGCAACGATCCGAGGAAGAAATTCTTGGAGCTACAAATATTTAAACAAAGTCTGGAGAAATGGGAGTATTTAAATTCAGAGAATAAACTGTTAATGAGAAACGCTAGTGAATGTGGTGCCATGGAAGCCAAAAAGTCAAAATTTGTTGGGAGAGATCAAACAGTAATGTAATAGATAGATCTATTAAGGTAAGAAGATTTAAATAGCCATTGATTTTGACAGTGAGAAGGTCTTTTCTGATCATATTAAGAGTGGTTTCAGTACAACACTATGGGCAGGGATTAGACTACAATAGAATGAAGAAGTATAAAAAAATGAAAAAAGGAGGCTGGTAAAGCCTTTTAACAGCTAAAAGTAAGAAAGAGGCAAAGACATTAGTTTTAAAGAAGAAAATGGTCAGGGACAGTTTATAGGAGGAACAACTATATCATGTTCATGGGCCGAGGGGGAACAATGGATACCAAGAGAGACGTTAAAAATACAGGAGGGCATAGGACTGTTGGAGACTGGCCCCTGGTTGCGTGGGAGAGGGTCGGGTCAAGGACACTGGTCACTGGCTGGTAGAGTGCTGGTGAATGAACAAGGCGGGCTGGAGGGGCTCTTCTTCCCTATCATTTATTTACCCTAGACTGTTGCAATATTTCATCCTGGAAACTTCACTTTCAACCACTTGAATTCAGTTTTCATGCCCCCACCAGTATATGTCTATACTTCAAATCCATTATTGTCATTTAAAATCTTTTCATGGCTCTGTAATTAAGAGGAGTCACAGAAGCTTCCACTGCCTACAATCCCTATTCCCCTTTTTTCGGAAAATGATTCTAGACTGCCTTTTCTGTTTGAAATAATTAGTGCTCACTCCATCCTCTGCATGTGAATTCCAGCCTTTTCCACTCACTGGGTGATTAGATTCGAGATCAGTGCCTGGTGAGAATGAAGTCATGACCATAAGGGAGCTCAGCCTTTTCTGAGATAGTTTGGCACAGTATCCTATTCTAAAAGGGAACATCCTATACGGAATGGTGATAACACCAATTATATCCTGATTTCTCTCTTAAGAAGGGTAATTAAAAGGACTAAATGGAGAGAGTGGCAGCCACTCTATGTTGAACAGTATCATGACCCTCTAAGGCAATTATACATCCCAGCCTCTGCAGTACTGAACCTACGATGGCAGTATGCCTAAGAAAGAGATGCTGACCCATCACTATTTCACAATCTTTGCAATAAATCCTCATTTCTGGGGTTTTACCACCAATCTTAAAGCGCCAAGCTAAAATGGACTTTGGACTGCCATAATATACATGTCCTACTTTATGTTTTAATGTTCTACCCTGGTGAAAATAGGATCTGTGGCTTGAGAAATACTGTATACCCCTCCACTTTAAGGATTCTCAAATAATATTAGTATATTAAATGATCCCAAAAGACCTACCCCAAAGAAAATGTTTAATTTAGCTCTGTCCAGCTTGTCCCAACCTTTTTCGACCACAGAAACACTTTTCTTTTTTAACAACAACTATTAACACCTCACTAAACACACTTTGGAAAAACTAGAATAAAGGAGAAGGTCTCAAATCACTTGCGGAGTGCAGAGTAAATGTGGCAGACTGACCACAAGCATGTATCTTCTCTTCCACTTGAAACTCCACTAAAAAGCCTTTAAAAATATAAAGCTATTCCACCCCCCCAAAAAAAAATTACAGAATAAGAAATAACTCAAAAACATAAGAAATCTGAATTCATTTCAAGAAGCTCAACTTAGCCTACAAGGGAAGTTACAATGCAAAGTGCCTAGAGAGGAGGAGCTCCAGTCAGAGGGGAGGAACACTCGACCACAGCTCCTCCTCTAACTGGCTCACACCTGAGGGAGCCAGGTGCTAAAGAGGGCAGAGCTGAGGCACAGGGCAGAACACAGCGGTTAAAAGTCTGTATGCAAAACTGTTGGGCCCCAAGGCCCTCACCCACCCCATGCAGTCAAGAACCTACACTCATACATACAATTCCTTTTCAAATTGAAGAGCAGAGAATCTAGACTCAGAAGCACAGGCATCATAAAGAACAAATTTCTCTGGAGGCTGCTTTAGAAGGCAAAAGTGAAAGTTGGCACCTGAAGGCTGGAGTCCCTCAATTTCTCCCTGATCCGCATAGAAGATGGGCACATGTCACCTCAGACGGGAAGCTGGAGAGCTCTTCCGACCCCAAAAAATGAATGGCCCAGTGGAGCCCATTTTAAAGCATCATTATCCCCACAGTGAAGCCGGCCGCTGGAAACGTTGCTCAATGCCAGTTGTTTCTAAGGAACATTTTAGTGCCATATTCTTAGATGAAAACTCTAAGTTTAGGAGAGAAGGATGGAAAAAATGCCTGTGAGTTAAGATCAAAACACATTCCAAGCCCCGAGATGCATGTCTAAGCAGAGCAGGCCAGGAACTAAGTTTGTAATCAATCAGACTAATGAAGGACATTCAAATAGGATCAGGAATTCAGGGTTATGAATATTCAGTCGCTTAGGAAACTGCGTTTAAGACAGGAGAGTTGTCTCTAGGGAACTACATAGGCGCACGTTAGAAAAACAGCCATTTAGCTCTAAATGGGTAGCTACTGGTCCTTATAGTCAACCTGGCCACCTCAGAGCTGAATTTGTTCCCAGATCTGGGAACGAAGCTTTGTCTAGGGACAGGAGTTAAAGTGATTTGGCTTCCAGAGTGAGAGCTGTTAGAGATTTGAAGTAGGGTGGGAGACTGAGATATTGCCAATCTGAAAACACCAAGAACAAAAATACAAAAACAGAGAAACCCTCATTCCTAAAGAAAACTTTAGTCTTGCCCTCTAATCCTCAGCGTTTTCGACCCATTCAGAAGTTGGACTCTCTTCAATCAAAACAGAGCTTATTGCATGTGGCCATAATTAAATATATGGGGGGGAGGGGCTAGATGAAAGAATTTCTTAGTATCTTTAAAAATTGCATGATTTCCCAAAATGGGACTATGAATTATAAGGACTGGCTTCTAGCTATTGTTCATCACTTTATTTTTATTCCATTTCTGTGAATTCTTAGCCTACTTTTTCAGCTGGTCATAAATTCATGACTGGCTCTTGGATCGAATGTCCTGTCTGCAGAATGACTATACCAAATAAAAAGTACTTCAAATAGTATGCATTTATCTTGAAAGACTACATTAGCACATTCTGCCTGGTGAATTTTATGTTTTCCAGCCTTAGAAAGCCACTACCATCATTCTTCTTCAGATCCCACCCATGATTGTGAAACACACTTGTAACCAGAAAATCCCCTCTAATCCGGTCTAGAAAGATTATGGAACATTTGTGCCACTGAAAATTGTTTTCTACTTTGTTCTTTGGATCTGGAACCACATCAGAAGTTCCTTGGGTGTTATTCAGGTCAGGTTCAGTTTTAGGAAAGGTATTTGCTTGTAATCTGCCTGACACTTTTCCAACTTACCAAGCTTTCCCTGTTTGTAGCAGCTTTTAGAAAATTCAAAGTTATTGCAGTGCAGCAATTAAGTGACATTGTAATATGCTCCTGATGAAGATTTATCTAAAACCAATTTTGAATGTTGAAGATACATGCCCTTAATAGAAAAAGTTACAGCCTTAGTTTTGTTGTGTAATTTATGAAGGATTTTCACTTGTTTGAGAAGTCTTACAAATAGCCATTGGCCAACACCAGTCAAGTTGAATTGTGGCTATTTGTGTATCTTCTAAAATGTCTGTGAGCCCAAGTCCTTCATTATGTAGAAAAGTGGAAACATCTACAATAAAACTGGGAAATTCCTTAGCATACAGGAAACCTATAAAAAATAAAATTACTTCTTCATTTCAAAGCACAGAATTTTAATTTTTGTTACACTGAGTCACAAAAAAATTTGATCATGTACATATCCTATAATATCTTATAATTATAGAACTCGACTCCAGCTCCAAAATTGCTCCTTTCTAAGTTTCTATAACTAATATGTCAAAAATATATTATTGTTTGAAACACTGTAATCTATACTGGAAAGCCTATTCTTATACATAACTTAATCTAAATTTGAACATTGCCATGAGAAAAATAAATTTTTTTTTATATTTATACTTGTGAGTATGGAACAGTGCTGATGTAACAGGTTAGGGCCAATTGCCTTCACTCTCTCTTTTTAATTTTAAATACAAATTCACTAAAAGAAAATAAACAATAACAGAAACCTAAAGATGAATGGTCACTTTGGATTATTGTAAAGTGGCAAAAAAAATTGTCATTTAACACTCATGTTTAAAGTAATGTGAACATTTGGCAAATCACATCTGTATGTATTATTCATCACGTATAGTGGTTTCTTATTCTCGACATGACTCTTTGTGGTGAAGTCATATGCACCCAAATTTCGAGAAGCATTTAGAAGTGTCAGCCTAGTAGAATCTGTCTCGGATTGAGGTGACAAACATGTATGAAAACATCTAGAGTCTTCTGGTCCTGGTTCACTGATGTTCTAATTGTTCCCTTTTGTTGTTTACTATTGTGGTGGTGGTGGTTGTGCCCGGGATGTAAACTAACATTTGTATTACCAACAGCACTCTTTCAAAGAGACATTCCAGTTAACACTTCAGTCGGATTTTAATAATCCTAAATTGTCCTCTGATGCTGGGAAGGACCCAAATGGGCACATTTCCACACATAAGATCAAAGGAAAGGAGCGATTAGCTTTTCATTGTACATCGTTCACTCGCATAACATTTCCAAGACTTAAAATTGTAGCTAATGCCTTTTCCTCCACTTTCGAGCCTATAAGAGTGGGTAAAACAAGGTAATATTGTGAAACTCAGAGACGACAGTTTGACAGCAATCCTGGGTCCTGAATTTTACAAATAAGTTTAAAGAAATAATAGTCATGTGAACAGATTATCATGCCCACCATAAATTAGCACTAAGTCTTTTTAATGTACTAAGGAACTATTCATTACATGGAAACAACATGGTGCCTGACCTTGGGAGCTAGTCTCAGACAATGTCTTTGAAGTCATTTCATTCTTGTTCTTACTTCAAGTATCCTAGACATGTGTCTTTATATAGCCCCCTTGAGGATAGGGATCATATCTGAATTACTCCGTGTGTTTTCTAACGCAGAAAACTCTGGAGATTGAAAGATGGATGTTATATGAAAAAAATATATATCAAATTTTAATTTTATGAGATAGGACATCATTTTGAATCTCTTCTGTTTTTCTGTTAGAAAAGAATTGTGTGAATTCTGCTAACTGTAAAATTTTTTAATTAGTATATACAATAAAAAGAAAAAAAACCCTGTTTTTACCCTATGTACACCTCCTAATTCTCCTTTCTCCACTGGAGGCTCTATTAACAGGTTGGTACTTAGCTCCATTTTAAGCATACACTCCTGATTTTAATCTCATGCACTTGAAACTATAAGGCTGTCGACATTTATGATCACTGGACTTGTAGAACACTGGACTTTATTTAGAACTTTGTTGTTTCTCCATAAACAATTTTAGGAAACAATAGCAGTTTATAAAATACATTTAATCTACAGTATGAACATTCCTAGTTTTTCTCTCTCAGTATTGAGTTCTGCTTACAGGCTACTTATGTAACCAACTGAGTCAATGGGTGGTTGATGGTAGTCTCTCCCTCATTGCTACTTTTATTCCTTCCCAGATAGTCTTGATTATTTAACTTACTTTTACTCTTAAAGATGTATTGTAGAATTCCTTTGTCAGGATCCCCCCCAAATCCTGCTGTGAGTATAACTGGAGTAACATTTTAATTAACTTGGAAAGATTTGACATGGTATGTTTTTCCATTTGTTTTTTTTTTGTGTGTGTCTCATTAAACTTTTGATGTATGCTTTACCTGCATCATTGTTGAACTTAATGAAGTCGTTTTAGTATTGTAATGAGATCTTTTCTCTGATATATTTCTTATGAATTATTGATAAAAATGTAGAAACGCTATATAATTGTTAAATATCAGCTTTATGGTATCTCATTATTTTCCAGTAAATTCCTTTAGATATTTAAGGTAAACAATCATTTAGCTACAAATAATTCTTTGGTAATTTCCTATAACAGAGCATTTCATAATATTAAAACTTGCATTCCTGAACTAAATTGTACGTGCTAGTGGTACAGTGCATAATGTTGCTGAACTTTTTAAAGGCTCCTGGATTGAATTTATAGTAGCATTTTGGGAAGATTTTTACATCTATGTTTTGACAAATCAAAATTGAAATAGTTATTTTTTCTATAGGTTTGTCAGCTTTCAGAATTCAACATCAGAGTGATGCTGGCTTAAAAAAGGAATTCAAAAACTTGCCTCTGATTATTTCCTATAGAATAGTTTTTAAAGGAAACCAGCTAAATTGAGTATTGTCAGGCCAATCCCCAGCGTAGACACGTAAGAGTCAACCTTGAAATCATAAAGGGAGCATTGGCACTGTAGGAGGCATTAAGCTGGCGCTCAGAAGCTGGGGAAGACCCTATCACCCCATTTTTCTTTGTCAGAGATCACCTTGGTGATTTCAAAATAGAAGCATATTATCAACTTTCCCATCGTGGTCCGGCAAAATTTTGACATTACTTCTTGGTGAAAGCCCTCTGCTTCAGCAAATACATTGGAAATATTTATGTTTATTTATCCCTCTTATAAATCACATTCAAGATTGCTGTATACACCTACACTAGCATTACCCAAGATTTGTAATGCAACCTTAAAATCACACAAAACATGAAAACAGCTTTTAAAGAAGTATAACATTTTTTACATTGGGATGAACCTTTTTCCATTTTACATGTAATTAGCACGCAGATCAAAAGACAATTGCAAAAGCCAGAACTTAAGATAAAATTATATAAACAAAATTAACCTCATTTTGGCTTCAGAGTACGGAATAATATTTTTTCAGGGTCAAATGTAATATTTATGCTTAAGTGTTTCCTTAAACAAACTTTAAAAACGTTCACAAATCTTGTCCTCGCTGAGTACAGACCTCCCCACAAATGGACAAAAGCTTCAAGAAAATATTGGTGCACCTCCCGCACTATCACGTTTAAAGTTAGAGTCTAACCAGAGGTGAAAGGAGCTGCATTGCAACTTTGGGACCTGGAATATTAATCAGTGGTTAACTGCAAACTGAGCTCTAAATTAGGATCCATAGGGATTCCTTACCACAAACCACTGATTTCACTGGACTTCTTACGAGTCACTTCAGCCGAGGAACTTATCATGAAAAGCCAAGCTTCCCATAGCTACAGGCAAACACTTCATTTCTTTGGGGTTACCAGGGTATAATTGGTTTTAAAACGCATTACTATTACATTTTTTTCTTCAAAATGGGAATAGCTTGACCATTTTTATGATTATGAAGTAATGCACATTTATTGTACTAAATTTAACAAGTCAAGACCCAAAATTACAAAGAGTACATCTTAAATCATCTATAATTCCTCTGCCCAAAGATCACGACTGTTAACATTTTGGTGTGGATCATTACAGAATTTATATTTTTTAAAAAATCTTCTAAAAAGTTTCATGCTCACTTGCAATATAACTAAAAATACTTATCTTCAAAATAGATATCATGTTTTTTTTTAAATATTATTTATTTTTGGAACAGTTTTTACTGTATTCTCTTGTATGGGACTGAAAAAATGTGTCAATCATAAAACACTCAAAAGAGTGAAAAAAATTTATGTTAACCATAAATTTAATTTTATTTTAAATAACCTTAGCTACTTCAGCTGTTAATACAGTAAAAGCAAAAAGAATAGGCTGCCTTTTTTTCCTGATTTAATCAGAAAATTGTATTTACAATTATTGACAGAACTCGCTTCTTGTTCTTTACCTATCTCATCAAAAATTATTGCATTTTCCCCAAACTGTATTTTTTGGATTCCTCTGTGAATACACTCATTTCATCCTCATTCCTGGAGGCATCTTGGTTTAAGTCCATCTTTATAAAAACAAGGGATACGTATGTTAACATATGCTAACTATTGTCACCTTCATTAGTCATCAAAAATAACTAATTCATGTGTGCATGTCAACCAAAAATAATGTCTTACAATTGCATTATGTAAGATATTAATAAATATGATGGTATTCATATTTCTTATTCATTTGTAAAGACACCCACAATATCTTTGCCAGTATTTTCTCTCCTCCCTACTTCCCAACCCTCCCTCGCAAACCCTGCCTTAGTCCCCAGCTTTGTACTTTCTGATCATTGCTGCTAACAACCTGCATTATATTAATAAATATATATGAATAAAGCTGACAATTTTAGGATTTCACTAAGACAACATTTGTAAACTGGACAAATAGATAGTAAATATCTCCTCTCATATATATATATGTGTGTTGATATTCATAAAATATATATAAATGGAATCACAAAGAAACTAGGAATATATGTTGCCTCTGAAGAGAGAATTGAGTGACTCAGGTGGGGAGCAGAGATGGAAAAAATCTTTTATGATATACAATTTTATGTTTTATAAATGTTTATGATATCACCTATTTAAGAAAATCTCAGTTTGAAAGTATATGTGCATATGTACAAATGTGTATAAAGCTATTAGCTTAATAAGGCTTAGGCTGCTCCTGCAGACTCCATAACTTACTAAGGGCCCAGAGAAACGAAACCACCAACTATCCCAATGTCAGCTTATGGCTGTGCGATGGAAGAAGTTTCTCTCTGAAAATAGTTTTAACTGCCATTCCATCAAACATGGAGTACTATGTTTGAATCAGTGATTCAGCAAAGGCACCTCAGTGTCTTCTCTGTTTGTTGGCATCTGGCCTGAATATGGACATGCACACGCACACACACATGCACACACGCGCACAGCAGTGTGGAGCTAAACCATCTGAGACTATTTCTTAGGTAGCAGTGGGAACAGCTACTCTGAGGTAAGAAAAGTAGCAGAAATTCTCATTTCAACCTAGGTCTTCTCTAAAATATAAGATACTCTGATTCTTCGTTATGGAAATCATGTGTGTGCCCTTTGGGCACCATAAGTGTGATAGACATGCTGTTCAAGTTCGGGAGTTAGTCATACCACTCTGTGCAGGCCTTGAATGTCTTTGATTTTGGTTCACTCCTTTTTTTTTTTTTTGCTCTTGATTTGCAGGTAGTAAAATCAAAGTTGTCCAAAGATTATCACTTTATTAAAATAAAACAATCAAGAAATCACGTTGTGGGGAAATATTTCAGCAATCAGAGCAAACTACGACGACGACGACAAGACTCTGTAACAAATTACCAGTCACCATATCATGTCAGAGGTCCAATTAATCAGGTGTGCTCTGAAATCCTCCTCAGCAGAATGTGTGCAAATAAAGGAACGGTGTCAGACTCCCTGCAAGAGGACTGAATTTGCAAGTAAAGACGAGTCGTTCACCTGCTCGATCGCCTAAGAACCGAATCCTGTGCATCACGGTGTTTGATCGACCACACGCACTCTTGGTCACCAGCACACACTTACACACTTATGCACGCAGGCTAAAATACAGAAATGGCACTTTTTACCCCACAGCTTTATAAAGTCAAGATATGCACTTGAAAATCAGTTGGTTTCCAGGTGAGAGAGCTAAGACAAGGTTGCTAGAACCACATGGGCCAGGTATTGCGTTGTGATAAAAACTATGTGAGAAAAAGTATAGCGCTCTTGAGTGTTGTGTTGTCTTCTCTGTCAGCACATCCATACTGAAAAGAGCAGAAAAGCAGTACATTCCACTTGTAAATAGGAGTGCCCTGGTGTCCTTGACCATGAGAAAACATGGTGTTTATGATGGCTTTGGCTTTGTGAATCTAATGCTAATGAAAAACATTTCTTCGTGTACTTTTCAAATTTTATAACTGAAAGGAAAAGAACGAAAAAGCCTCACAAGAGAATTCAAATAGGTTCTGAGAGACAAGAAGTGTCACATTTTAAAGTCAAAACACCAGTGTGTCTAACTTTGCACTTTTTGTTCTTTCATAAACATTCCCTCCTATCCTATCTGTGAACTGGGATGGGTAACTGCAGTCGCAGTTGATTAAATACGTAATTTTAAAGTGAGAAACAAAATATAGTTCCTTATGTATTACTTTATTATGTTTCATTGATGATATTACTTAAAAAGATTTGGTTTGCCATTAGAACCCTATCTGATGTAAGAGTACAATGGCAGTTTATGTAAATATTTTGCAAAGGATTAGGCATTCTCAAGTACATAGGCATTTATTTCCATAAAGCATTTTATATGTCTATATATCCTTCTATATTACTAGTAACTAGATTTTTGTTCCCCTGAACGACTATATCTAATCTAAATTTAGAATAGGCATTTTTTTTTATTAAAACTGTGATATACATACAAAACATCTAATTCTAGTATTGATAACCTCCTCTTCTATATTTTAATTTCAAAATAATAAATATCTTATTTTACAAATACTTTGTGTGAGACAACATCTCACAGTTATAATGGTTTTTAAAGAATTATTTTTCTTTTGGAAAAAAAAAAAGACTGAGAGGATTAATTCAATACATGGCTGAAATTACCAAATATACAAATACCTCAATGTTATTACCTGACAAAAAAATATTTTAACTGATCAGTTCCTTAGTATGAATGTCTACTTCCTTTAAAGTCTCTATTTTTATATATATTTTTATATGAAGGTAAACATGAATTTATATTTAACTGTCTTAAATTATATTTAAGCACAAATACCAATTGATATAAATAATACATATCTGCATCTGATAGATGATAGATTTTTTTTTAATGGTACAGAATTAAACTTTAAAATAAAAGGTTTCTCTAACATCTGCAGCTGTGTGCAAAGACCACTTTTAGGTTTACAATCTTTTTTAATGGAATAAAATGTTCCAGTGCATGCAACCTCTTCATCGAGTTTTAACGTATCACATACTCTGTAACAGGATTATAGTCAGTATATGTTTCTTGTAATTGACTGTCAACCTAACTGTAATAACTGACTGAGGTTTGTCTGGCATTTACCTCTTCACCACTGAAGTAATAATGGATTTTCATTACTCAATTGTGATGATGCTATTAATAAATGTCTTACTAGTAATAGTCTGTGTTCAGAGAGTGTCTTTTATTTTTCTTTACTGGAGGTATATGATCATACAGACAGTGACCAGTTGGAAGAGATATTATCATGCAGATTTGACTATTGGAGTGTGGCTTAATGATAACTATAGTCCAACCCTGATATTCTCTAAGTTTTGATCAGATGAACTGCCTGCTGAACGATGACCGAAGCTTTTGAATCTGGTGCAGTAACAAGCTTTCTTTTTCTTTTTTTTTTTTTAAGATAAGGCCCTGAAATGCTAGGAATCATTTTAGTCACTCCTTAATTGAAAAACTACAGTTTATTTTACCTTGGGGAAATAAGCGTGTGTGTGCTTATGTGCATGTGTATTTGTATGGGCTTGGCAAGTTAATAATTTGAGTGGAAAAAAATAGGAGACATTTTAATGTATTTTTAGATGTAAAAGTTAAAGGAAGTATATTATTTTTGGTAAGAATTGATTAGTATCCAAACTAAACTAAGCTAAACTAAAGAAAACATTTGTAATATTAAAAGTCCAGAATAACTGCATAAGCATTTCCAAGCATCACTGTTGACATTGTGTGTGTGTGCATGTGTGTCTTTAAAGGCACAGTGTGCCATTGGCCAACCATCCAAGTAAGTGAATTGGATCTTGTCAGGACTCACCATTGCCTGTTCTTTGGGTTTCCACTTACTTGGGTCATTTAATCTTCCTTATGTTGGTACCTCCTGTGACTGCCAGTCATCTCTAGAGAACAAAGACTCTCACTAAAAAAAGCATTGGAAAAAAATCACTGATTTTTTGAAATAAAAATTGTTCTGATAATGTTTATGGAGGATAAATACCTGAAGCTTCTTCTTTCAGTTCCATTTCATGGAAGGATTCCAAGAAGAAAAAAAAAAAACAGTCAAAAATATGTAACCCAACAAGAGTTATTTCAAAACAGTAATGCTTTGGCACTGGTGAGACATGAGGGGAGCAGGGGTCTAATATAAGGTTAATGTTAACAGCCTGGAAAGATCATCAGAGTTAGGATCTTACTAAATATTATTTTATGGATGCCTTAAGTGGAACAAATACTGAAAGAATTGTAAATATCTAAAATTTTTCTCCAGGAATCTTCGTCTTATAAAAAGAAACATGTTAAAATGTTAAAATCAGTGGTGAGTATTATTGTATTTAAAATGAACAAACATAATTTTAAGTCAGCTCGTATGGGCTGATAGCTTTGAAAACATATATCCAAGTACAAAATGATACTACAGCAGAGTCTACCATTTTGACTGGCTCAAGCAGTAATTGCTCTGTTTTAATTGTGTATTTAAAGTTCAAATGGTTTTGATTACTCGTAGAAACTAAGGCATTTAGATAAGTCACTTCAACTTGTGGAGAGTGAACCAGAAGTTGTTGGAAAACCAAAAGACCTGCTACAGATGGCAGAACACAGCCAGTGCCTGCAAACTAGGTTTTGTATTTGGCAGGGCTTCCAGGGTTTCCTACTGTCGAGAAACCTTTTATCATGTTCTTATTGCTGCAGAAACTGCTAGTATCAACTCCATATTTCTTTTCACTTGGTGTAGGGGTCTATAGAACTCGTTTCTTTCTAACTGATATAGATCATGAAGTCCTCCCCCAATGGTGGTCCATTTATTTTCTTTATGGTCACTGAAATATAAAGAATTTGTTTTATGGATCTATTAAATGTCAGATCAGGATGCTAACACTCTCAATACACACTCAAAGTACTCATTCTTAAAACTTATCTGGGATATTTCTAATTTGTAAGTCTATTTGCAATAGACTTTTAAGCAAATAAAGATAATTCCTTAAACCCAACTAATATTAGAAATAAAATTAAAACAACCACTTTTAGAGAAAACACTACAAAAGGGTTTTCTATTCCTACAGCATCGTCCTATTGAGGTAGATTAGGTTTTGAATTTGATTTAAGCTGACTGGTTCATTATGGGGAGACATTTAATATATCTAACCAAGATATTTACTTAGAAAATTTATGTGTAGTATCAAGTTATTTTTTATTACATGAAAAAATAATTTCTACAAAATTCATTAAAGTGTTTGGATATTTTTAAAACACGAAGTAATTACAATTGATTGTGTGTACATCAGAATTAAGAAGTAACATGGTCTCATGACTATAACGTGACTCTCAACTGTGTAGTGACTTTTCTTATTTTATGGTTGGCTGGTGAAATTCATCAATTCTGATGCAGCTTTTGGGGCTAGGCTAAACGATTTAATGATGATGGTATGTGACTTATTTATATGGTTTGTTTGATTATATTTCCAGTTTTTTCTAAAATAAAATCTGTTCAAAATCTGTATATTGAAAGCTCAGTATATGCTACAGTCTATAATTTAATTTGTATTTGGTCTATAATTGTATGCTTTTAAAATTAAATCATGAATTTAAATAAATCATAAGAAAAATTTTAGGAGCATTAAAATGGAACAGGCATGTGTTATAACATCTAATCAATTGTATATCCACAAATCTGCACTTAGATAGAAGAGGTTATTGGTGTCCAGTAGGTTTCTTCCATGTCTTACATAGCTGAAGATCTGGGATTTAGAATTCTTGATATCCCTTTTCACTAAATACATAGAGGTGAGAGGGTGGTACAAAATGCCAGCACTGAAGCTAATGTGGTTTAGGTTAATCCATTATGCTCATCACAATTAGAACGGGGTTGAAATTGGGGCTATAACACGGGTCTTTACTCCAGAAGAGAACCTCCTACCCACTGGGTTCTGGGATGGATAAAAATTACGAGCACCCTCTCCAGCTGCTTTGGATAGATCTTGGATATCTTTTCAAACCTCATATTAATGTCCAAGTCACTTTGGAGGGTCTCATTTTTAAAGAAAAACAAATACTAATTTTCCAACTTTATTGGACCAAAATTATAACCTAGATTAACCAAATAGCAGCTGAATGTGCTTTTAATGATACCTTCTTATTTATAATCAGGAAAAATAGAAAATGACCTCTAACCATCAATATAAGATAGCCTCTGGAGAACTTGAAATAGCAACCTTTTTTTTTTTGCTTAATTTTTTTCACCCATGGAATCGTTCACCCACTGTGACCTTTCCTCCTTGTCCTCATTTTGGCCTTTAAAATAGAACTGATGCAGTATTTTCTATGTACATTTAATATGCAATACAAGATACATTTTTAAACTTACATTTTTACATTCTCCTCCTTCCCTTAATTACATGTAACGCGGAGCTTATGTTTTAATGGGCATGAGCTCTCCAGTTTTACAGTATCATAAAAAAGAATTTATGAGCATTTTGTTAAAAATTGGTGCCTATGTCACTGGCAGGGCATGAAATTATTTGCAGCTACTTCTTCTACTTATGAGATAAAATTTGGCCTGAATTAAGAATAGTACAAGAGGAAATTGAAACAATGCTCTTTTAGCCTAAAATGAGTTTAGTCATCAAATGGCACAGATTTGGGTTCATCAGTTTCCACCACATGTTCATACCCTCGGGGAAAACCTGGTCTCTGTTCATACTCGTCTCTAAAGAGTCCCCATTTCAATGCTCACATTAGTTATGCAAAATCCATGGCATGTTTTTTAAAGGGTGTGGATTCAACCCTGAGCACAAGTTATTCCTGCCAAGAACAGGAATCATTTCGATGGGATGGAGTTTCCAGGGCCATGTTATTGGTAAACACCAGGAACTCTCTCTTGGCCACCTTTCCTAGAAATAAATTGATATCTTTCATGAATTATTTATGGATTCTGAGATGAAGCTGACATAGACAGTGCATCTCAGGTTCCTATTTCCCAGAAGAATGGGCGATACCAAGTGGGTGATTGACTTAAGTGGTGTTTTCCCGTTTCCTGGGGTCATCACAGTCTTTGAAGTGCTGAATTTCTGGATGTGGATTTCTCATCCCATGGAAGCCTCCCGAGGCATTATCTTCACTAAACAGTTATCAAGTACAGTGAAAATAAATGTTTTCCCCTCACCATTAAGGCTGAGTGGTCATGTTACCTCTGCAGACACAAAAGCTGAAACCATGGGGCCAAAATCAAGCCTTCCCTGGTTTGTGTCTGAGCAGAATGTTGTCAGATAAAAAGCTCAGAAACAGGAATTCTGGACTATCTGGACTATTTTAAACAAAAACTTATACTGAATAAATACGCATAACAAGCGTATGTATACAAATATGTGTGTGTGTGTGTGGATATGCACAGACACAGCTACAAAATGAAATAATAGGGGAGTACCAAATAACCCTACGACCATTATATTCATTTTAAAAAACATTCCTCTGGTTTTTGATTTACAGCAATGTGTAAAAACTTTCAAATAGCAGGTTTTCTATCTCTGGATGCCTTAGCCAGGTACTCGTCTGGACATGTGGGGAATGCGCTTACAGGCCTCTCTGCCAGGCAGAGCTGGTCGGGATGTGCTATGGGGAGGTGCCTGGCAGATACTTCTCTTGGGAGGTGACAAGTGACTGAATTGCCAGAAATCATCAGGATGAGAAGATGCGGGGAAAGTTTGACCGCTGAGTCTTAAGGGCTCCCTCTATTAAAATTACAAAGAGAATTGGGAAAAGAGAGAGGACTGGGTAGCCCTGCACCCTGCTGAAAATAAATGGATCTGTGTGTTTCTTACGGGAATTACTCTTAGCAGGGATGTCCATCACGCGCTCTGCCTTTTCTCCCTCCTCCCTACTTCCCAGCTTTCCTGAGCGTCCCTGATCTCACAGGGCTTTCCCACTGGCAAATGCCGACATGGGCGAAGAGTGAGAGGCAGCAGCTGCCTGCCTGAGTCCTGTTATCCGTGGTAGAGGGCACCATTGGTGGAAGGCACTTGGCAAGATCACAGTTCTTCAGCTCTTTAGGTTGAAACATACCTGCCCTCCCTATGTTGAATTTTTATTCAGCCTCTTGAAAGAATTTAATTTCCCTTTTTGTTACTTCCACAGTCACTGTGTCTATCTGTCACTGCCCTATGACTTTAAATAATAATTATCTATAATAACTTATTTATATCCTACTCCACTAACCTTGCTTAGCCCCTCAAGACCTAGGATTGATTTTACACATCTTTTTATGGTACAACATCTAACAGAGTAGATCAGCATGTGTTTTTCTTCCATGATTTTTTTCTGTCTACTGCTTCTCAGCTTAGATGCCATCTCCTCTAACAGTCTTTTTCTGATTCCCCAAATATCTGTCAGTGTCCTTCCTTTGAGCTCCTTTAGCACTCCTTACTTAGCCTATGCTAGCCTTTCTTTTCATTAATTAGTAAATTGTACCTCCTGGATTGAAAACTTCATGATGAAGGGACTGAATTTTTTTTGGTTGGTTGGCTGTGTTTATTTATTTACTTTTAACTGTTTTATTGAGATAAAATTTACATATCATACAGTTCACTCATTTCAAGTGTACAATTCAATGGTTTTTAGTATATTTATGCAGTTTTGGAACCATCACCACAGTCTAACTTTAGAACATTTGTGTCGTGCCAAAAAAATTACACCTTTCCCTTCCTCCACCACCACCCAGCCGTAGGCAGCCACTGATCTACTTTCTGTTTCTATAGATTTACTTATCCCGGATATTTCACATAAGTGGAGTCATACAATATGTGAAATTTTTGCAGCTGACTTTTTTCACTTAGTATTTTACTATTTGCATTCTTAGTTTAGAAATAAATTGCCTAGCACAGAAAAGACACTCAGTGAATTTTTATAAAATAAAAAAATAAATGCACTAACAAACTCTAGCATTTTTTTGGAGTTAGAATTTGTGCTCAAAATAGAACTTGTCTAAGAAGCTTTGACAAAGCATTGAGTTAGAAATAGGATTATTGTCTCCAACAAACTCTCTAGCAAGTATCAGCTGTTTGTTCCTCTTGTGCCCTGCCGACTGAGGAAGGCACAAAAGAGGTAGCTGGGAGAGGTGTTAGCTACATAAAGAGCTGTCCACCTGTACCCTGAGGAGTTTGCAGGGTGCTTGTGTAGCTGCTGATACCAGGTGCCCAGACACTAATGCTTGCATGGAAGTCTAAGGGGTGCCAAGCCTCCTCTTTACTGTACCTCGCTCATTACTCGTCTCAGCAGTGGCTGATGCTCTCTCTGTCCTGCCACTGTAAAAACTGAAAAGAATCTGATGTAGTCATGCCCAAGTCTAAATGGACATTCAAGCCTTGCCACTCAAGCCCTCACACGGGTCCTGAAGTTTCAGAAGAGGACAAAGTAAGACGTGTGTGTTGTGGAATTTTAGACATCGGCTCTCCAGAAACGGAGCTCTTAGAGGAAATGGGGCACATCACATAACATCACAAAGCTTCTGTCATTCCCAAGAACAGAGGAGACGAGAAAGAAGCTGGAGTGATGGTCCCATCTGGAGCCACCCGCCAAACAGATCCTAGAGTGTGTGGGAAGATATCCACGCAGCCCTGCCCCTCCGAGCGTGCATACCAGTGGGTCCTGGTTTCTGATCTGTAGAAATATTCCATTAACTTTCTTCTCTACCATACTATTGTCAGATGCAATATTAATGTAGCCTCAAAATTCATCATTATTATATCATAAATCTTCCTTTAATTTTATATGTAATAAGTACTTACAGATGAAACTCATGTTTAAATGGAAAGACATAACAGTTAAAAGCAGCATTGGCCGTATTGGAGCAATTCTGCAAACAGCTGCTTCATGTTAACAGATGTGTACTCCCAGGCTTGTGTATATGAGATACATGCTAATGTCAACAGTACATTAACAATGCAACTGAATTTAATTATGGAATTGAAAACGCTAAGAGTGGAAGAATCACATTTTTACTGAAAAGCATAGGTAGAGAGACATCTGTTTCTGGGGAGTTTCAAATAGGTACTCTCATCTTTTACACTCACGGATTCCGTAATTTTTTGGAACAGTGGATTAACAAAAAGATTTCCCTGCATAGTTCTTCCTAAAACGAGATGGCAGATATCTTCTTCGGCAACTTAAATAAATGCCTTTTAGACATGAATCTGGGAAGTAGAAAGAGGCCTGCCAAGCATGAGATACTTCTACTTTTGCACAAAGTTGAGTCTGGAATTAAGAGCAAAAAGAAAACTTCCATGTTTCGTTACCAGATGGCTCAACGCTGTGTCCACAATTCTTTGTTTTACTAGATCCTTCTGTTTGAAATCTTTTCAATTAGTGAAATCACATTAACCTCCAGGGTCTCTTAAGGAGTTTAATCACATTATTTGTCTCCCAACAGCTGACTAAATTCAAGGCGCTGAGTAAATAAGAGGATGGGACATAATTTTGAGGGGAATACTGTTGCAAAGAAGATTCCTCTAAGAGAAAGGAGCTCGAAAAGCAGAGGGGCATTGGGTGCCAATGGGCCACTCGGGCCGATTCCCCTGCTGTGTCAAGTTCAGTTCAAAGGATGAACTTTAAAATCACTTCAGCTGAGCCAAGAACTTGGAATGTAGAACCTTTAAGGAATTGCTAAAGAAATTCAGATTACTCACCTGAAGATGTGAAGACATCAGAGATGACCTGAATGGGCCACTCCCAATACCTGTTGTCTTGCATTTTACCCATTCGGTTTAGTCAGAGCCTTAATAAACATGACATTTCTTGCACCACCCCCCTCCTCTATCTTTCCATTTGCTGATTTCCACTACTGCCACAGTGCACTGCATTTTCAAGCATTTAAAGTCAGGCCACTAGGGTGGCCGAGGAAGTGAAGCATTGTTAAAGTAGAGACAAGCAGTCACCTGCCAAACTGCTGATGGAGATACAAGTTTGTATTTACCTTTACTGCTTAAAAGACTTGAATGTAAGTGAAATCTGGCTGTGATGCCAACTATCTCAAGGATTGCCAGGATGAATCTGGCCGCTCTGGTGGGCTGAGTGTCCAAACTGTCCATTCTCAGGACTCTGTGCAGGTGCATTTTTCAGAAAGAAAATGGGTTATTCAGTCAAGTGTGTAACGATGGTCCTTTCCTTCTAGAGCCTCCAAACAGACTGTTTCAGATAATTTATATGAGACCATATGTTCCTCAAGCCTCTAAGACATACATGAATGATCCCTAAACATTTAGAAGATTGAAGAACACTGTCATGAAATTATAAGTTTTTAAATAATTTTTAAAATTTGACTAGATATGACTATTGGCTCTGGTTTCCATAGAGGTAAGATAGTTTAGTGGTTTGAGGGTAAATTACAAAAACTTCTACCCTTCCATTCCTTTCATGCAAATAAAAAGAATAAGTCTTACCTAAACAGAGGGAGTTCTACTTTGCAGTGTTTTATTTCTGTGCTGTACTGAAAGATGACTGTTGGCAAAAGTTTTCTTAGGGAAACAGGATTCAAACACTTAAACCCCCAATCCTTATAATTCCAGAAATATCAGCTTTGGATGGGAGAGGTGGGCTAGAACACCGGTTGGCAAGGAGAACCAGTGTTGTAGTTTTGTCCATTAGGTTATGAGAAGGAAATTTAAAAAAAAAGAAAAAGAAAAAGAAGGGTGCAACAGAACATGAGAAGAATAAGAAAAGAGAAGAAATAAGAACAAGAGGAATTAAGGGGAGAAAGAGAGAAAGGTTTAGAATCCCTAAGAAATGGGAGAAGATGTTTTTCGGTGTCACGAATGGACTAGAATTTAAGGACAAATTCAGCAAGTAAACTTTATAAGGTATGCCACAAACAGGCAACAAAGGGTCATAGTCTGCAGTTAAAAACTAAATTTTTCAATTTTCCAAATGTGTTTGGGTTTACAGCCATTAAGTACTTGCATTGCTGACAGAATACAAAGATGCTCCTAATCGTAGAAAAGATAATTGCAGCCACAAAAGGAAAATGTCTTATTTTAAACTAGCTGATCTGATTATTTTGAAACTGCCTTTTGAAAATAGCTAATTTTTTTCTTAGCTTAGTCTTCAGAATCATGAGTTTTCTTGTTTCAGAAATAAACCTAACCACTGTTACTCACTTGCTAATTGTATTTCTCACATTTCCCAGTGATAAAAGTTGTTCTTTGTTCTGATTCAAGTGCTCCCCATGTAGAACTTAACCCTTAATGTTAGGCAGTTATTTCATTGAAGACTATATTTGACTTTCCGTACAAAGCTGGTCATACTTTTTAAAAAATTATATTTAGATGGTGAATGCTAAGACTTCTCAAGTCCACTCCTCTACTAGACTGAAAAACATTAGCCACTATTATTAAAATAGGAGAATGAAATATTCTTCTCTGGGGAAGCTGACCAGCTTCAGAGACAAGACATAGGTATACTGATATTAAAGATTAGCCAATAAAATGGCCATTGAGATCACCGTAAAATAAAACCCTAATTCAGTTAATCCTACCCACATGCCCAGAGCATCTCATCAGATTTTAAGTACTTCATTCATAGTCATGAGCTACAACCAAGAAGATTATCAGACATGTGAGGCAAGTTTCTAAAATGACAGAGAGAGACAAAATAAGGCAACTTGGAAGAACAGGGAGATGAATTACAAAAAAAAAATTATTAATATGTTGTTATATAGAATAATATTTCCCCAAATATGTCCACATCTTGTCTACAGCCATGCTATTCTGAACAAGCCTGATCCCGTCTGATCTTGAGAGCTAAGTAGGGTCGGGCCTGGTCAGTACTTGGATGGGAGACCACCTAGGAAGACCAGGTGCTGTACGTGTAAAAAATTAAAAAGCAAGGGCTTGTAAGATGACAAGGTCCTTGCAATCTGTGAGGCCAACCAAGGATTGTCTCACCCTAAAATATCTGTACATATTCACATCTTTATTGGTTTTCCAGGGCTATCATAAAGTACCATAAATAAGGTAGCTTAAAACAAAAGAAATTTTTTCTCTTACAGTTCTGGAGGTCAGAAATCTTTAAAAAAAAAAAAAAAAAAGTGTCAGCAGCACTGCACTCCCTCTGGAGGCGCTTGGTCATAGCACTTCAATGCCTCTTCCAGCTTCTGGTGGCTCCTGATGTTCCTTGTGGCATTGCTCCACTGTCCGCCTCAGTCTTCACATACCTCCTCCTCCTCTGTACATAACTTCTCCTTTTCTGTCTCTCATAAGGACTCTTGTCATTGGATTCAGAATGATCTCATTTAAGAATCTTAATTTAATTACATCTGTAAAGAGAAATAATTCAGAAAAATCCAAATAAGATTACATTCACAGGTTCTGGGTATTAGAAAGTGACCATACCTTTTTGGGGAACACCACTCACCCTAGTACAAAGTTCTAATCCACGGAAGCCATGAATATCTTACTTTCCATGGCAAAAGGGGTTTTAGAGATGTAATTAGGTTAGGGATCTTGGGATGGGAAGATTTTTCTAGATTATCCACAAGATTCCAATGTAATCACAAGAGTCCTTATAAAAGGGAGGCATGAAGGTCATACATAGTCAGTGAAGGAGATACAACAGTAGGAGAGGTCAGGGTGATGTGAGGAAAGCAACCATGAGCCAGGAACGCAAGCAGCCTCTAGAAGCTGGAAATGGCAAGGAAACAGAGCTTCCAAAAGGACCCACCCTGTTGATTCATTGTTAACTTCTGACCTCCAGAACTATAACATAATAAATGTGTGTTATTTTAAGCCACTAAAATTGTGAGAATTTTTGCAGCAGTAATAGAAAACTAATACATATACACGAGATGATGAGAAGAGGAGGGATTTTAATATATCACTGGAAATTACAATAGAATATTACTTAATTTCAAAAGAAAATACAGAGAATATCTTCAAACATAACTCTTAGAAGTCATACACACACACACACAAACATATTCACACATATACGTGAAATGAAATGAAAAACTCAGTAGAAACCAATAAAGATATAATTGAGAAAATCTCACAAAAATTACAAAAGTTGTGAAAAATAGAAAGAATAACTATAAAACTTAGAGAATCAAATGGTTGCTCCAACATTCACAAAATAGGGATTCTAGAAAGGAGAAAGAAAATAGGAGAGAGAAAACCAACAGAGAAATAATTTGAAAGTGTTTTTTTACAAATAAAAAACAAATGAGTTTTCATATTGACATAGCCTACTGAGTATCTAAACCAACTGATGAAAATTTACCCACATCCAGGCACATCACCATTAAATTTCCAAACATTACAAAGAGAGAAAATTCTAAGAGATATCAGAGAAAAAAGAAATTAATATACAAAGGATTTGAAATTAGAGTACTGCATATACAGATGTTTTCACAGTAACAACAGAAGCTAGAACACAATGGAGAAATGTCTTCAGAATTCTAAAAGACAATTATTCCTAACCTAGAGTTCAATACTTAGCCAAACTACTAGAATAAGATAAAGCTATTTCAAGATAAGCAAATTCCCTATACCAAGGGACAAAAAAAGACTCACTAATCTCACTACTGGGTATTTATCCAGAGAAATCCAAACTACTACTCTGAAGGGACATCTCCATCCATATGCTCATTGCAGCATCATTTACAATAGCCGAGATCAGACGCAACCTGAGAGTCCATTAATGGGTGAATGGATAAAGAAGAGGTACACATATATACATACATAATGAATCATTACTCAGCTGTAAAAAAAGAATGAAATCCTGCCATCTGCAACAACACAGCTGGACCTACAGGGTATTGTGCTGATGGACTAAGTCAGACAGAGAACGACAAATGTCATGTGATTTCATTTCCATGTGTAATCTAAGAAACAAAACAAAAAACAGAAACAAATTCTAAGATACAGAGAACATTTGAAGGTTATTAGATGGGGGTTGAAAGAAAGGGGCTATTAAGAAGTACAATATTGCTAGTTATGATATAGTCATGGGGATGTCAAGGACAGAATAAGGAACACAGCCAACAATATTGTAATAGCTGTGTATGGTGTCAGATGGGTGCTAGACTTATTGGGATGACCACTTTCTAAGTTATATCAGTGTCTGGTCATTGTGTTGTACACGTGAAACTAATATAACATTATATTCCAACTATAATTAAAAAATAAAAAAAATATTTTAAAAGAAAGTTAAATTCTCATAAAATTATCTCATATACACCCTTTCTCAGGAAGCTGCAGGGAACTAAACCAAAAATCTCAAATATATAAGGTTTCTGTAGAGAAAAGAAAAACGTGATCTCTGGAATGATGGTGAAGCAGATCACAGATCACATTGGGGCACCAAATGTGAAGTCAACCATTCCATATTGAAACAAGTCAGGGGACATCAGGAGATAGTGTCAAAAAGTACAGAATTGATGGAACTTCTGATTTGTCTGAGACTTAGAAATCAGAAAAATAGAGAAAAAATGGCAAGTGAGGAAAAGGAAATTAATCATAGTACACTATGTAGCTCAGGATGAATAACACTGTGTGTCGTATTAATATAAAAGCTGACAGCTGATTTAACCACAATTTTGAGATATCTATACTAGGAATATACAAGATACAAAAGCACATGTGTGCAGAGGGATGGAGAGGGGATGAAACAAAGCAAATCCCCAACTTCCACAGTGGAAAGTCACAGATAATTTTGAAATTTTTAAATTTAAAAAATTAAGGAGAAACAGTGTAAGTTACGACATTTACCAAATTGGAGGAAAATACCAATAGTATTCAGCCCAAAGAGCTGGAAGTTATTACATCTGGGGAGAAGTAGATGTCAAACGGGGAAGTGGGAAGCTGCTGCTTTTCATTACAAGACTTATAGAATTGTTTAATACTTCATATACATCGTATTTTTAAACCTATGGTATTTGAGGATTTTAGTAGGATGATCATTTCTATAAGTTGTTTTGCAAAGTTCCATTGATTCACTGTGGTACTCTTTTGAATAGATAACCGAAGGGAATAGTCTAAATATAAGGAAAAGAGGCACAGAAAGATTCCAACACTTGCTATGGGCTACTGCATACAACTAGGCCAGAAAGATAAACGATGTTGCGTGAGCTTAGTCTTCCTAGTGGTTCTTCTGTTTTCTCCAAAATATATTTATGACATTCAGCTTCTTTCTTTTGTTCCTTTTTGAATTCCAAGTCAAGACACACCTCAAAACAATCAATTAGCAAAAATAACCCTCCATCATAAGTATTATCAAATAACTTAAAATCTCCTGAAAAAATATCTAGCAGATTTCTTTATATGCAATCACAAGCATCTATAACATGTTTTATCTGGTCTAAAAATTGATGCAATCTATTTATAATAACTGGGTCTACTACATGAGCTTCTCCAGCATTTTTATGAATATCTACATACTTCGCTATTACAATATATTTCTCAAAATTTTCCTAATGATTGCAAGCCTCCCATTGATTATCTAAGTTGTGATTTATCCTCATGCACCTAAGCTCATATTGATTACTCTAGGCCATCCACCATGTTTCTGGGTCATTTTGAGATGACAATGTGTGAAGGGCCATTAGTTCATTGTCATCTTACCAAAGAAAATGATCAGCAGAAAAATAAACCAGATAATGTGTTCTGGGGTTAAAGATGTGGAGGAGGATATTATTTAGGAACACTGTGATTTTTGGTGAAATCATCCCTCTGCTCTTCTGGGTCACACTCTACAATTGAGGGTTTCTTACCACAGCTTCCAAACGCACGAGTGAATAATGCTGCAACGGGCACTATACTAACCACTTCCTACACGGATCCTAATTATCACTGTGTGACTTGTCTTTTTTGAGAATGCAGTCCAGAGCATCCGCCTCACAGTTATCCTGCCTCTAGCTTCCATGGAGGTGCTTTTTCTGCCTGCCCATCTATCTTGAGGGCTTGCAACACATTTCGCAGTAGAGAGAAGGACCGATGAACTTGCTATCTCCGACCAAAGAAGTGAGGACATCCTCCTAAGTTTCTGTGCTCTCATTTCTTTCTTCTATGATAAGAACATCTGTACCTTATTCTCCACCTCATTGGTTACTCCTTTCCTGTGGAGAAACAGTGACCAGTCAATTGGCCCCTGTCCCCACTAGATACCTCAAAAGCAAGAAATCTCCCACTCCCCTCTTCACAGACCTGAACAATCTCAAATAGAGCAAGCTCTCCTCTCTGCTCTTCCTGTTGCTTCACCCTCGCCTCTTCTCTGAGGTTCAGCTTTGCAGCCTCGGACTGGATGGATACACTGCATCCAGCTGTCTTCAAGTAAGGGGGAAGGAATAGGAAACTTTACTTTGCAGAATCCAGCTCTACGAGGAAGCCTTACACTTAAAAAGCTGATGCTTTGCCCAAACTGGTTCGGTTCTCTTCGTGCACGCATGCTTCATTCATCAGAACCCCTGGGGCAGGAGGGGAATGGAGTATGAAGAGTAAGATTCCAGCACGAACCCCACCCTGGACTGCCAACAACGACTACGAAATTAAGATACGCTGAAGGCCAAATCAGTCCCTGAAGGACAACTCCTTCCAGCCAAGGCCTGCCGTAACTCAGTTAACCTACAAGGCAAATAGGAGTTCTCTCCCCAAAACAGCATTAAAAAGTGGCTCCGCCGTATTTGTCTGGTGCTGGTTTCTGAGTGTGCCCAGGGGATTCCAGACGATACACTAAAGTAGCGACTGGAATCCTTTACCCAGTCGCCTGGACTCAGGCTTTGCTCTGGCACGGGGCCCAGCATGTCAATATTGTGGTGTTCGGCCCCGTTTTGGAAGCTGCTTCACTAAGCCATGTGACAACCCCCAAAGCTGGGCTGGTGCCAGAAAACTTCATCAGATTGCGAACCTGAGAGGCCTCAAGTCGGCTGGCTGTTTTTGTTCTGATGCCTCCCTTCCCGGCATCATCAACAGAAGGTGAGAGAGCTGCAGCCGGGCACACCTCACACCTACCGTGCAGAGTGTGTGTATGTCTCTGAGCCCTCGTCAAGCCCCTGGGCCCTGAGCACTTGCCCACTCAAATGGGAGCAGTCTCTGCAGGAGACTGCAGTGAGAGTCTGAGTTACGAGCCTCACTCGACAAACTTACCTGAAAGGGACCCAGGGCACAGCTACAGACTTGTCAGAAAGATTTAAGAGCATCAGTTCCTTCCTGATTACAACGCCAGCAGAGGCTGAAGCCGGGAGTTCTCCAGACACGGCCATCTGGTGGTCCCCTGGTGGCAATCATGGGGCACACATTGATGCAATGTACTAGGCACCAGCCACGGCAAATTTCCAATGGAAAAGTGGCAAATGAGTAGATTAGGCCAATGCTGACAGCTCTCAACTTAATGCTTCAGTGATTCCACCCTGAGGAGAGACTCCTCGTCTGCGAAAACAGCCGCACGATCGTGCTCAGTGCGTACCACACACTCAGCCTCACGTGGGCTTTGGTCGGGGGCTAACACGTTGCAAAGGAATTACTCGTATAATCTAACTGGTGATTTATAACTGAACTGGCAGGAGTGAATAAGAAATCGTTAAAAACTTCAGTCAGGAAAGTGAAAGAATTAAGAGCAAGTTTGAATGTGATTCACCTCCATGTGACGACGGAGAAATGAGTAAACACCAAATGACTTTGTTGCTTAGCTGGACTTAAGAAACTCCCCTTTTAACATCCACTCATGATGAGAACAGTAGCCAGTGGCTAAACATATGACCAAAATCCCTGAACACAAGAGCAGTTTCAGCATTTGCTGATTTGGGATATTTTATTGGCAGAAGGGCATGATGCTTACGTCTTATTATGCAGACCAATGCTTAGACTAAGATAGACACAGTCAATTCTTTCTAAATAACTTTTTCCTCAAATTTTTCTTCTTTAAAAATTTGAAACTATTCAATTTTAGTTAAAAAAGAAAAGAAAAAACTTGTTTTTCCCTTCATAGACAGCCTAGTGATCACTCCACAAATAATACTCTGAAAAGAGTAAATGTTAGATTTTTGAAGAGGTTTTCTGGGCAACTTATTTAAATTATTAATAATTAATTAATTGATGGAGTTGTTTTGCTTTACAAAATTCAGGAAAATCATATTTGAAAAAGTTATTAAGAGATTCAACACCCTCCATGTATTTCAGTTATGTGCGTTTGTTCGCTTCCCTGTGCCCTCGGGTGACAGCAACCATTCTTACTTGTAAGGGGTTGTATTTTACTTTTATTCCCTCATTGTATTTTACTTTTATTCCCTCATTCCAAAAAGATTGCATAATCCATACAAATGCCACTAGAGGGAAGCCACTTTCTATTAACACTTTATGATGCTTCTTCAACCTTAATTTCTAGGACAAGTAAACAAAACAATTTCACTTTCATAGTCATGAAAATTTAAAAAGCGAGCCAGCATCCTTTTCCAACTCCTGCTTTTTCTGTCACTGGTGCCTTTTCTGCTGTTCCAAATCTGTCATTCTTATGAGCTTTTCTGGCCACCAAAGGACAGAGGATATCGAGAATGTCATTCGCTGCCCCTGCCTGAAAGCCAGTGACCACAAGCCTGTGCTCTATCCCACCCTGGTGGCATCCAGGTAGAATTTAAAATAGAATGGATGGGGACTCCGTTATGTAAAAGTCACCTCTGGTCTTCTGTTCTGTCACAGGAGTTAAGACCAGCTGGGGTGCTTCTGGTATCAGTTTCCACTACATAAGTCTCTGTGATCTGCAGCAGAAATTCTTACAACGGGGCCCTTAGAAGTCTCGTCCTCTGATGGACTGCCAGAGGCAGAGTCCAAGGCATATCTGTGCAGGCGGACTCTTTTGCCTAGTTTCCCAGGGACTGAGAGAAAACTACCAAAAGGGACAGGCTCCTCTGGGTTCTACAACTAATAACCTACAAGTGTCCTGAGTAGGAAATTGAATTTATTGCCATCCAGCTACTTATCTGGTTCAGTTGGCCCTGCTGATCAGTGATGACCATGGTCATGAAATCAGCCCCTCGAGAGAGAGCTCCTTCGAGTGAAATGAATATGCTTGAAATCTGGCTCTTCCCCCTCCCAAATATCTTTTTTTTTTTTAGAATATAGCTCAAAACTCCTTATCCTGCTGGGAAAGCAAATTCAAATACACACCCTTCTTGTAGAATCAAGAAGCTATAGATGCTTCAATGACCTATGCACACTTGGAGTCTCATGGTGATTTCCTAACAGCATGAATCAAATCTTAGGCAGCTGAGTTCATTATGAGATGACATAATATCAGCTGCCAATGAATGGTATGATCTTTACATTTATACCTATGGGCACCTGAAGCTCAGAAAGTTTGCATAACACAATAAGCACAAAGTCAGTTAATATTTTGTCCTCTTTCCAAATTACATAATAAAAAATAAAAAATAAGAAATGAGGCTCTTCTTGCCACGGAAGAAATCTGAAATGGGTAGTTGTATGTATGTTTGGATTTGACCCATTATTTACTTTATTTCCCAGCTCTAAAGAAAGAGCATAATCCTCACTAATGAGAGTAGAGATGAACCACTTTATATTAAGAGAGAGAAATTAAATTACGGACGCGCTCCTCACTTTCATCTTCCAGGATAAAAAATATCTGTAACACCTCTTTTATCCTCTAAATAAAATTTCATATGACCTGACAAGATTATAATGTATTTTAAAGTTCCATCATTTAAAAAGATTTCTGCAATTAAAATAATTCATTTTAACGAAATCCAGAAGCAAAAGTAGAACTGAAGATACAAGGTGGAGGCCAAAAAACTCTATCCTATGCCACCCCTGGAACAGGGTCCCTCTCTCAGATAGACAAGCCTTTATCAATGACTAGTGTTTGTTTCTTCCTAAGAGTACAAACCCACTAGCAAATGCAGTTCTACACACACACATACTCACAGTATCAGCTCCTTCCCTCTAGCCCTATGGGAGCTTCAGTAAGAGATTCAGATCTGAAATAGAAAACTGAGGCTCAGAAATTAATTGGCCCAGATTATAACCTGCTGACTGGAGCCCTAGTCACCTAACTCAGCCTAGTGCTCTTTCTACCAGTCCTCCCAGCCCATAGAAACCAGACAGCAAAGAGGAGGGAAATGGAAGGGCATCCATGCAGACCTCCATTTGCTTCAGAGACACCTACTCCAGGAAGGCCCCCTCAGGAGACCCGCCCATTTTGGTTTTGATTTATAGTCAGGGACCAGAACTCTTTTGATGGAGATTATGTGTGATCTGGGATGCAAAAGAGAAATTTAGACCCTGAGACCTAGTGATCTGGAATTTAATCAGGGGGGAAAAAAAGGTTTTGAATTGGGTTATGCAACAGTATGTCGTATTGAAAAGAACAAGGCCTCTAAAAGAAGATTAATTTTTGACTCTATTACTTATTAGCTGAGTGACCTTGAAAAAGTTTTTTAGCCTCTCCAAATTTATTTCCTCATTTATAAAATGTGTATCAATTTGGAGAGTTGAAATTTGGAGAAGTTTGGGAGAGGGAGAGAGAGAGCAATACAGTTAGAGAGTAAGAGAACAGTGGTGGCACACATTGGAGACACTCAGGGCATGAAAGTTTACAATGCCTAATACAAAATAGGCACACAAATATGTTTATTGAATGAAAAGCCTACTTCTTCAGCTGTACCAGCACCTGGGAATAAGCCTCTTTTACCTTAGATGTATGAACGGAATGACCCCAAAGGCCTTAGACTATACAAAAGAGGCACAGGACCACTCAGGCCTTGAAATTGTGTCTTGGATTTGAAAATGCTGACCTATTGTTCTTAGACTGTAGGAATAGAATACTCTGAGTGCTCTCCCAAAGGCTTTATTTGAATGCCTGGACAGTGCTGGATCTCCAGAGTAATAATGAAGGCAACATTCAAGAGATCACCCCCCACTCCCAAACGAGGTTAAGTAATCCTCCCATGTGGTTCATGGCACACTAACGTCCCCCATTTACAGCACTGGCCTGCTCCCTCTCTCACTTTTTGCCAACAAGGCTATGAACTCTGCTACCATTTACCTCACTGTTAATCCCCACTTTTTAACTCATAATAGAGGCTCGATATATATTTTTCAATGAAAAAAAAAAATTCAACAACTTCCTTAAAACATCTACCACTAAAATCAGCCTAAAATTTTAATGTTCTAACCCCAAGATTGCCTTCTCCGCCCTCCTCCAGTCCCCAGGAAAGGAAGTCACTTCTCTAGTTTCATCATTTAGGCCACTCAGATATCTGCTTATGTTAATCCTCCTAATAAGTTGTGTTCAAAACTTGGATCTCATATACTGGGCCCAAAGGAGGGGGGGATTCAGCAGTGGGCACTGCAAGAAGCACATACAAAGTAGGTGCACACACATAAAGTGGGCTCGAGCGAAGGCTCTGATTTCCAGAAATGCCACTAGCCATTTGTCAAAATATTTCTGGGTCGGTAACTACACCCTATCATAAACTCGATTTTCTAAAAATTACAATGTGGTTTACTAGTACACAGTGTTCACTCAATAAATATTTGTTGGATAAAGAAATGAATGGGATAGGATGGGAATTTCAGTGAGCTTTTATTGCTCTGGGCTGATAAAGGAGATATGCAGCAAATAAAATCCTTTGAGGATAACATAAATAAGCAGATTTTTCATTTACGTCCGGTCTGTCCACCTAAGAATTTACAAACATTTCTTAAGTCTCTCTGAAACATTCCCCGTCACCAACTAGGTGAGGCAGGGCTTTCTGCTCCCAAAATGAAGCACATCCCACTTGCCTTCAGAGTTTCTGGAGATCATCTATCCTGCAAAACACTGATTAACCTCCCTAAACTGCCAGGGACCATAACATTCTGCTTCTGAGCTCTCTTTGGCTCCAAAGAGTACCACAATGGATTCCATACTGTCCTTCACTGACACTCAAATTATTTTCCTTTAGACTTGTCTTCATTTTGTGCCCTGGAGGGAAGGGACCTTGTCTTTATAATTTCCCACAGTACTGGGCACACAGTCTGTGTTTAATAAGTAAGTTTTTAAAATTTGCCTTTGATATGGAGCCCTGACCAAGGTCCACGCCAAAGCCATATGCGGCCTGGTGAGAAGGGTCCAGATACCGCCCTCACCTATCCTGGAGCTCTCCAGACGGTTCTCACTCTTCCTCCACACTCCACCTTCTGACAGTGCTTTCAGGGACTGCAGAATGTAAGACAAACCCGGGGAAGTAATTAACCCAACACAATTTAAATACAGTAGATCAGATGCTCGGCTGGAATCGCTCCTTTCTCTAGCAATGAGTGCTTACACAGATGAGGGGATCTGGAGCCTGGCCGCATTTCTTCACCCGCTCTCAAACTGGGTGTTGAAAGGTCAACTTGTTTGGTCCCAACTCTGACTCAAAAAGATGATTCTCCTGTGAGGTGAAAGAGAGGAAAGAAATATGGGGACGGAGATTTTCCAGCCACTCCACCCAGAGGGTAATTAATCCAGATGCGACGGGGTGGGAGGAACACAAACAGCTCCCATTCTGACCCGCACCTCCGCCCAGGGTCGCTAAGACGGAAGAGCCCCGATCAGTCTTCGGGTGGACTCCATTCCCCTCCCTAAGGGCCCCGCTCTCAGAAGACTGTGACAGGAAGACAGGTCATGAACACGCCGGGGTCTGAACTCGCAGCCTGGAACCGGCGGGCCCGACTGCCCCCCAGGAGCCCGCTCTCCGCCAATGGGAGCCCGAGGTGCGCGGATAATGAGTGAGGAAGGGCGTCTGGGCCAATCGGGCTCCAGGCGCGGTCGGGGGGAGGAGATGCGAGGAGAAGCCGGGGGCGATGGAGACCTCGCCACCCGCAGAAGTTGCGCACCTTGGCGTGCGCGGGGCGACCCCGCGTCTCCTGCGCGTCTCCAGCTGAGGGCCGGGGGAGGCCCCGAGCTGCTCCCGCCACCTCCGCACACTGCTCCCCGCAAGCCAGGGGCAGGCTGCCGGGAGCCCCCACCACGGCTGGCCTTCCTCTTTTTGTGTCGTCCGCAGGGAGAGAGCGCGCCGGGACGACTTGGTGCCAGAGGACTGACCTGGGGCCCGGCGGGCCTGCGGGCGGCGAGTGCAGAAGAGGAGTGGCTGGGGCCGGGGGCCTCCATGCGGGGGCCATGGGCCGAGTGGCGCTCCGGGGACTGTCGCGCCTGTGCGCGCTGTGGGCAGCCCTGCTCGCACTCTTCCCCTGCGGAGCCCAAGGAAACTGGATGTGAGTCCCGGGCGGCCGGGGTCCACGGGGGGTGTGAGCGAAAGGGGTGCCCAGCCGCAGGGAACTTTCCGCGAAGGCGGGGGAGGGAGGGGAGGCGGGGACCCTAGGGCGGGTGACCCGATCCGGGGGGCGATGTCTGGGCCTGGGGGAGAGGACAGGCGAGCGACTTACGTCAGGGGCGGCGGTGGCTTACAGGTGGCTGGGCATCGCCTCCTTCGGGGTTCCGGAGAAACTGGGCTGCGCCGGCTTGCCGCTGACCAGCCGCCAGAAGGAGCTGTGCAGGAGGAAGCCGTACCTGCTGCCCAGCATCCGAGAGGGCGCGCGGCTGGGCATCCAGGAGTGCAGGAGCCAGTTCAGGCACGAGAGGTGGAGCTGCCAGGTCGCCGCCGCCGCCGCCGCCGCGCCGGGCTCCGCGCCCCTCTTTGGCTACGAGCTGAGCAGCGGTGAGTCCGGGACCGTCGGGGCGAGCGCGACGGGGGGCGACGACCCCTCCAATTCCAGTAAATAAACCCAACAGTGCTGCGTGGTGGTTCCGTCGCTCTCTTCGCCCCCGAGAGGTCCCTGGGCGGGCGGGGGCGGGGAGGAACGGAAGGCAGCCCCCGGCTGCAGGTGCGGGCTGGGGGGCGACCCCCGGGGCCAGAGCGGGGCGCTGGGAGCCGTAGCTCTTCCCCCTCCCGCAGCGCCCGGCGGGAGTCGCAGAAACGCTGACCCCTCCCCGCCGGCCCCTCCTCGGCCCCCAGGTGGGCCACCAGCTGGAGAAACACGAGGCCGCGGCGGGGGGCGCTGCCGCCGCGTCTGCCTTGCTTGAAGCAGCCCCTCCGCGGCGCGCCGCGCCCGGGACGCGCGGCCGAGCGCACCGCAGCCCCGTCTGGGGCTCCACGCGCCCTGGGCAGACTGGCAGGGGTGAGGTGAAGAGGGATGGCCCCGGGCAGCCCAACGCGCCGCCGAGGCGAGCACGGCCACGCTGGCTGTCCCCGCGTCCCTGTCCTCCTGTGTCGCCCTCCACCGAGCGCACCCGCAGCGCGGGCGGCGGCGGGAGAATGAAGTCCCCCTGCCACGTGCCCGGCCACTGGGTCCGGAGGAAGGGCCTGGGAACCAGGGGCGCGCCGGGGACTTCAGCCGCTGCAGAGAGGTCTAGGGCCGGGGCGCCGAAGGATTCGTTGTTTTCCCCACTCGTTTCCGTTCTCCCTCCACCTCTGACCCTTCCCCACCCGGTCCTCAGCCCCGCTGCCGCCCAGGCAGAGCCTTCGCCCCGCTGCGTTCGGGCCGGCACACCCTGCCCGAGGAGCCCTGGCCCCCTGCGGGGGGCTGGGGGTGTTCTTCACAGATGCTGAAACGCAGAGGCACCAGCTGTTGAAAGGTTTATTGGACAACGGGCGTGAAATTGTTTCTACTCCAATTTAAACATCTCGAAAGAAAAAAAAGTCTCCCGCAGAGTCTCTTCTAGTCCACTTTATTAATGTTCTAATGGGATTTTAATTTTTAAAAATTTTAGCTCAAACTATTGCAGGTGTGCTAAATACATCTTCAATAATTTCCTATAACAATTCTTCTTTTGCTGGCGACATTTCAATTATCTTTCACTGCCTTTAAGGCTAAGAGGATTGGCTAGTACTGTATAAAATATATAATTGTTTCATATTAATATCAGAATTGTTATTCACATTATTCTAAAAAAAAGTCCTTAATGTAATGTGAAACTAACATTTATCTACGAATCGCTTTGGCCTTTTCTTAATTTTAGTTTACATTCTGACATGTATTATTTGTGTAAAGAAAAATCACACCAAATTTTTCGGCTTATGTTTTGTGAGAACACGTTTTAAATTTAAAAAGGAAAGGTAATCTGGACTCTTTGGTGCCACTGTATTACCATTGACTGTATCCATGCAGAGGATTTTAAGTTCATGTGTTTATTAAGCTTTTACTGTCTGTCAGGCACTGATCTAGGCACTGACATACATTTTGTACGTTAGATATTTTAAGGTATGAGGACAAGGTATGACAGGCAATATATGACAATCCCCTCAGGCGAGATACTGAAAATTAATGCTGCTTTTTAAAAAGACTAGAATAGGAAATTATCCTTTCCCGATAGGTACCTATTAAAGCATCCCTTGTAAGCAATTGAAAAATTGCTCTCCTGACAAGAGGATGAGTAGGAAGCTCTATTATGAACAGAAACAGAGTGGTATGGCTCTTTCATTTAGCAATTTATGTTTTATTCTAGGCACCAAGGAAACAGCATTTATTTATGCTGTGATGGCTGCAGGCCTGGTGCATTCTGTGACCAGGTCATGCAGTGCAGGCAACATGACGGAGTGTTCCTGTGACACCACTTTGCAGAATGGTGGCTCAGCAAGTGAAGGATGGCATTGGGGGGGCTGCTCCGATGATGTTCAGTATGGCATGTGGTTCAGCAGAAAGTTCCTAGATTTCCCCACCAGAAACACCACGGGCAAAGAAAACAAAGTACTGTTAGCAATGAATCTACATAACAATGAAGCTGGAAGGCAGGTATGTATTAGAAAATGGAATAAAAATTCTAGTGCCTTTAGGTAAATAACACTAAGGTTATGCTTCTGTACGAATCTGTCCAAATAGATTAAAACAAACATCCTTGCACTTTAAGAAATATGTGTGTGTGTGTGTGTGTGTGTGTGTGTTATGTGTGTGTTTGTTATATAGGTATAACTGCAGGTCAATATATACTTTTTTCTTTTATGAGCCTGAACCGACCACGTTGAATTAGTTGAATTTCTCCATCTAATGGGACTTCAGTCCTGCTATAGAATGTGTTTGTGACTATACTTTGTATACCTGAAACTCTAATTATAAAATAACGGATGTACAGGTGCCTGTTGGGTTATTTGGTTCAACTCCCTCTTATCCTGCTAGTGGCAAAGCCTGAATAAGATCTATGGTATCTGCCTTTCTAATGAGACTAGATCAAATTTCATTTCCTCAGATTTGGATTTTGAGTATTTTTTAAATCTATTTCTAGTGGGCGATGGCTCTCAAACACTTTGTCAACTTTGCCCTTACTTTCCCTAGCAAACATTCTTGAATACATTTGGAAAACACAATATTTAACTAATATTTTTTATAAAATAAATTTTTTTAAAAGGGAAATAGTTATTATAAGGCAATAAAGATCATTGCAAAATTGATACAGATAAATGTAAAGAAGTTATAGATGTATTAAATTATAGATATTTTTAAATATAGATAAAGATTGAGCAGAAAGCAAATTTGAAATACCACCATCTAATTAACCTCTTTTATGAATTTTGGCATTTTATACTGTTTTCTTCTAAAATGGAGTAAATTCGTAGCTTAATTTAACTTTTATGTATTGACCTTAATGAATATTGACACAATAAAATTTGAGTTCTATACCATAGTGGAATTACTTAGTAATTTATAGTGACTTTGCTAAAACAGTCGAAATCTTTTTTATCAATTTATATTTTCTATGTTGTAATAATATTTTCAAGGCAGAAATATCAGCGTATTATCATATATAATTGTAAATACCCCCTAACCTGTAAAGGTCCCAAAAGTAGTCATTGCAATCTGCCACATTCTCCAAAATAAATTAAAGCAAGTTGCAGTATCTCTCAGGGATATTTAAAGTATGTGTTGCATTTGTTTTACATTTTTGGAAAGTGAATAAAGAAACCCGCTTAGAATAGTTGTGAGTTTCAGCCAGTTTTCTTCACTTAACCACTTTGGTTTAAAATACAAAAACAGAAAGCTCAAAAAACACATTACTATAACACTTCAAATTTATATTTGATTTTCTAATTCAATTTGAATATTCAATTCAAAATACAAAATAAGAAATTAGTAAATAGCTATGTAAGCTTTTTTATATTTTTGTTTCGAAATTTTAAAAGTTAACTTACTTCACTGAAGTAACTCTTGCCTAACACTATACTTACGCACGTCTCTTCGCCTTAAAGTTTTACATTAAAAAAATGAATTAGTTTTTGTTTTAATATAAATATTATCCAATAAAGTTTTTTATTATTTTTAATACATTAATATAAAAGCGGTTACATGTAATTAACATATATTCTTTAAAACGTTAGAGTTAAGGTAGAAAAAAGCATCAAGTCAAATTATTATACTTTAAATATGAAAATCAATTAAACAAATGTTTATCGTTAATTTAAAACTTAAATCTTTTTAGTCATTTCTTTAAATAATTCATTAGAAATTTATAAAATTTTAGTCAGGAAACAAAACTCAGAAACTCATGTTATGATTCTCTTGAATGAAGTCATCTCCGAACTAAAGCGAAGTCCTAAAGTATTCTAAAATGCATCTTATTATATTAGTCAGCTATTTAGTTTTATTTTGTTTCGTGTGAATGTTCACATAAGGCATTTTGAAAATTACCTAATGACTAGCATTTGTAACTATTAACTTGGATTTTAAACCGTTATTTATATTCTAATTTTATTAAAAACATACAACTATTCAACATCTATTTTAATCAATTGTAAAAAAAATATTCTTCGCATCCCTAGGTTTTTGCTATTATTCTAATTATACAGAAAATAATTCAGCCTATACATATATACATTTCATATACATTTCAGTTTTTTCTCTACTGACTCTTTTTTTCACATTTGCCTAGATGGAAACAAATGTTACCTGGATGTTTTGCGGGTACTACACTGGTGTTTTTATTGGTCCTTTCTCATGAAGTATTACAATTCAAAGCATTTTTGTATTTTTCTTTCCTTTGGTGGCCAGAAAAGTAAAAACCACCATGACCACAACAACAAACTAACTGGATTTCCAGGTTATTATCTAACATGGAAGAATAGTCAACTCCATTTGCAATATTGGCAAATGGGATTTTAACTTAATAGGCATATTCTTCTGAGTTAAGTTCAAGGTCTGCATTCAATTGAGTTGATTTTCCTAGTCTCAAAATCCCAAACTCCAAATGTCGGAAAGCGTTCAGAGAAGTGTGGGTACTGGCGCTTAGTAGCGCTGTGAGCAGGATAGATGATTTTCTAACCGCTGACCTTAAATTCCCACTTGGTTTCTGACACCATTCCTAAAGTTATGGCTCCAAGAATAATGTTGCCGAACGGTGATTGGCTAACAGGATGATGTGATATCTTCCAGGGGCTGAACTTCTGGGAATAATGTGACTTGGAATATTTATGGATATTTCTTTTGGTGTGCTTAAAATATTTCCATTCTTCCCATGTCCACCTCATAAACTTTTAAGTTTCTCTACCCCGTAATTTGTTTTATGATGAGTAACTCAAAAAAGTGGGAAGGGCCCAACCCCAAAATTTCATTGACCTGTTTCAAGAATATTTATAAGTACTTGAACAACACATAAGTGTTTTGCTTTTCAGCAGGTTCAAATATATTTTTGGACCAAAAGGCACAAAATGGGTCAGAGGAATAGGAATTCTACATACACCCACCAAACTTTATGTTGCAGTTTTCATTAAAAACAAAAACAAAAACAGATCATCTGAGAGCTGACAAAATGAAACGCTCATCTTTACAAAATGTTTTACAATGTGTTTTGGTCATCTCTGTAAAGTCTGGATAAAGCAATATACTGGAAAACAATTACTGCCTGCTGTATTACCTGAGTCGAAATTGTGGGACCCGTCACTCCCTAGACCACTCTCAAGCAGCTTCTATTTTTATTTTTAAGCGATGATACATCTTCCGTATTTCAGTTCGTTAGAAATGAATCAACCCAAAACTTAACACAAGGAGCTCATTAGATTAAATGCCAGCCTCCTAATTGCCCTCCCATAGCTTGAAAATATTCAACCAAAATGCGCACATCTGTTTGCAATAGTTAACAAAACATTCCTCTGTTAATATCGTTATAAACCTTAACAACTCAACTAGAGTAGAGAAAGGAATTTTCTTACAACCACACACAACTCATTCAGTTGCTATTCTTTTACCTCCCTGTTCAAAAAAAAAGTAACTAACTTTGCCATCACTGGAGCTCAGAAAAAAGTGATTTAACATTAATTAAAAACCTTAGCTGAAAAACTCTAGAATATACCTTTTTGAGTGTTTGTGTAATTATTTTAAATATACTGTTTGCCACTTCCATTTTTCTCTGTTCTCATAAAATTATCCTGCTACATATATACTTTATCAACTTTCCTTATGTAAGATGCATGTTTGAACCAGTTTTTTTTCTGTAAAATTAGATTAAGTAAGTTCATGTTCATTAACTACCTACTATATGCAAGACATTTCTTCCTATAAAGCTGAATTAAGTAAAATAATTTGTGAAAGTGTGCTCTGAGAAGCACTAAGCTCTGTAGTTTCTTCGTGCGTGTGTCTGTGTGTGTGTGAGATCTGCCCTTGAATTCTGTATTTCATCAAATTTTCGTAGTGGTGATTACATTGCTTGATCAATTCTTATTTGTCCAGGTTTCTTCCTTGGAGTGTTGTGGGGATATAAACATTTAAATTGCATGTCAAGTTTTTAGGATTCTTCTCCTCGAAGTTTTTTTTTTTTATTCTAGAATATCTGTATATATGATAAAAACACTATTTTATACTTATATTGTAAGGATCACAAAAAAGTAATAGAATTCAAAGATGATAAAATAGAACTTCTTTGAATGTCATCTCTGAAAAGTTATAGTTAACTCTAGATATTTAAAAGAGCTAGTTTCCTATGGAAAGACAATGCTCCCAAAATCTTGATACAAATTCAGCCGGTCATATCATTGAGTTAAAAAGTCAGTCTCTCTTGTTATCCTTCAAACCTGTGAAGTGGTGTGTCACTCCTGTGGAATACCACTGTCCTGGGCTGACGAATTGAGGGAGAGCCCAGCTGGGTCAAGGTCTCCCAATCCCATTAACCTCCCAGCAACGACTCTTTTGTCTGAGAAGGAGGTTTTTATTACTTCCTCTACCAATAGAGGATGAGTTAAAACTGGTCGAGAGAGCTGGACTAATTACAGAATGAGTATTTGGTGAGCACTGGCTGTCCTCAATGCTTTGCAAATTAGCAACCCTGTGCGTGGTATCGGAACTGGTTAAAAAGGGTCAGCTCTTCAGTCATGATCCTGAGTGAGGGGCAGTTTAAATGACCAGAAGGGATGTTGGTCAGATTTAAACCCATACACGTAGCTCCTTAGACTTCTGACTTTCTTTGGGAAATTTGTTTTGTTATTTTCTACCATGGATTGAACCCTTTTATCCCTCATATTCGTTGGGTACTTGAAATCTGAAAAAAAAAGTAGGCAGATTGCATTAATTTAAACAGATTTGCCTGGAGATATGTTAAAGAAATGAAGGCTTTGTGAATATGAAATGCCATCTATTTAACCAAATAAGCCTGTGTGCCCTACGTTATCATTTACTTTCGTATCATTGAAAGGTACCTTTTTGCCTGAGTTAATAAGCAAAAGACATATCTGTTAGAGTCTCAGTTTCGTGAATTCAAAAAGAGCATAAGTGCTGTATTCTGTAAAGAACGGGGTTTAACTACTGTTCTGTTTATTGTTTTAAACACCAGTAAGAAGTAGTGAATATTACACGAATCAATGCCATATGCTCTTATTCAAGGCTGCAAACATTATAAGTTGTTTGAAATATTCTGTCTCATTAGATAGTTCAGAAACTCTGGTTAATTCGTTAGGAAATGTAACATTCCGCAAACTTGTCCATGTCATGTTTGATACAAAAGAGCAAGCATAAATGCCTGTCATTTTATAGTTTTGATAAGATTCATAAGTGGAATTTAAGCTGTGAGTTTTTTCCAAGTTATTGAGTGGATAGATCGGTTTTGCAGTTTCCCCAGAATGTTGACAGACGTCAACTCTGCAGCCTGTCCTGATGATTTATTAAGCTGTTCTGCCATCCTCTGGAGAATGAAGGAAGCCACGCTGACTAGCCTGCTATGTAAAAGACTAGAGCCCTAAAACTTTTTAAATCTCTATATTGGTTTTGCACTGTTAGCTCCATTTGAAATTTATCTCAACTCTTACTATACCTTTTTCCTCAGAGAAAAGGGGCATTTATTTAGACCTTAATATGCCAGGCAGTGGGCTTGTACAGATATGTGTAATCTCATTTAATTTCTCAGTCGATATAAACTAAACTCAGCATATAAAATTGAAAAATGACACAAGTATTATCCCCCCTTTTATTCTAGGGTGGCACTACTGATCCATCAAGAATAGGACACATGTTTTGAATTAATTTTCCAGAGGAGGGGAAGATACCTTCTGGGAGCAACCACATTCTCTGGCCCCTTCTTCTTTTGCTAATCTTAAGTTGATTAGTCAGGGTTTCTCGTGTGGTCTGTGACCAGGGAATAGCATGTCCCTGCAAAGTCCATAAATGTAACCGACTTTTACAGTTATTGAACTCGAGAACTCTCAGTTCAATCAGTAAGTCTCATCCCTTGATGCTCTTTAGAACCATCTATACAGCTTTGTAGAAACAGCATTACTTGGTCCCCATCTAGACCAACTAAATCGGAATCTCAGGGATTTGAGCATGGGTTGTCCGTATGTGTTTTCAGGCATATTTTTTTTGTGTTTTCAGTTACTTTTTTTTTGAGTTGATGATGGCAGCTCAATGAGTGCTTCTCAAACCTTCATGTGCTACAAGTCACCTGAATATCCTATTAAAATGCATATTTTAAGATTCTGCATTTCTCACAAGTGATGCAGGCTGGCATTGCTGGTCCATGAACGACACTCTGAGTAGAAAGGTGCTAAATGGTATCAGGAAGAAGGAGACATGCATAAACATCTTCCCATTGTCTGAATTAAGCAAGAAATTAGAAATGAGTAGCTTCCCATTATCTCAAATAGTCTCTGATGACAATATTAGCTTGGCCCACTACGTTAAATTTGACTTGGAAAGATTTGTTCTGCAGGGTCAAGAGACGGCCAAAACATTTGACCCCTGAGCAACCGAAAGATCATTTTGATACAGGAGGAAAGAGACCCATGAAGTTAAGTGATCAGGTTAGATTGCTTCTGTTGTTGAATGAAACACTTCACGCGGGATGTTGACACGATTTCTGTTGGTTTCAGGCTGTTGCCAAGTTGATGTCAGTGGACTGCCGCTGCCACGGAGTTTCGGGCTCCTGTGCTGTGAAAACGTGCTGGAAAACCATGTCTTCTTTTGAAAAAATCGGCCATTTGTTGAAGGATAAATATGAAAACAGTGTTCAAGTCTCAGACAGAATAAAGAGGAAAATGCGCAGGAGAGAAAAAGACCAGAAGAAAGAACCAATCCACAAGGATGATCTGCTCTACATCAATAAGTCTCCCAATTACTGTGTAGAAGATAAGAAATTAGGAATCCCGGGAACACAAGGCAGGGAATGCAACCGTACATCCGAGGGTGCGGATGGATGCAACCTCCTGTGCTGTGGCCGCGGCTATAACACGCATGTGGTCAGGCACGTGGAGAGGTGTGAGTGCAAGTTCATTTGGTGCTGCTATGTTCGCTGCAGGAGGTGTGAAAGCATGACGGATGTCCACACTTGCAAGTAACCACTCCATCCAGCCTTAGGCAACACCTCAGTGACAGCGCGAGTCGCACCCAGATGGTGCCTCTCACTGTGCAAGACGAAAGTCGACTCTCACCTGGGAATCCCAGGGCCTCGGCCTTCTCAGAGTTCCCTTAACGTGCTCAGTGTCCAATCTCGCTCTGAGCATGTGAATTTGGGGTATTCTAAAGTCGAAAAAGCTTGGGCTCATATTTGGTGGTTTGGGGAGTATATATTGACATACGAGGAGGATAATGTGTCTCTCGAGCAAGAAAGAAAAAGAAAGAGACCTGGTCTATCGTCAAGATAAGATCCTTGACTGTGAGACTCAGTTACGGACTCAATAGTGGTGGGTGAGTTTTAGTAATTTTTAAAAGACTTGTTACTGCTCCTTGTTACGGTGGCAGGGAGCAGTGAACATAAATCTCATTTATTCTCTCAGTATTATAGATGAAGAAATCATACTATTGGTACGGAGATACATGAGATGTTGAAAAATTAACAGAAGTGGTGGGTGCTTACTTACCCCTTCACGCATTTGAAAGGAAAGGCAACTAAAATTCCTTATAATTGATATAACATCCCTTAAACGTGTTTGTAAGAATGACAACAGGAAAGAAACAAAATGTGAAAACGGGATATGTGTAATTTGGATTTTAAGTGGCTTTTAACCAGGAGAATTTTTAGAAAAATCTCAGTATATAGCAGTCTTCAATCTTTCGCTTTATACTTTAATTTAGACCAGTTTCACTATTAAAAACCCAGCTCTGAAATACTGGGAGAGGCAGGTATTATGAAAGCATGTGAGAAAATTAAAGCTAAATCACTCTCATACATTTTAAGAAAAAGAACCCTTTAAATGTGTAAAGACAGTATTTTGTATAGTATTTTGCTAAAAAAAAGTTTTATATTTTGTACATACAGTATTTAAGTTATATGTTAAAACTTAAGACATTTATTGCTAAAGTCCAAGAGCTAAGGCGATAAAATTATCTCAGAAATATTAGCTTCTGTTTCTTTTCATACTATTAACTGACTTTTTTTATGTGTTGAAAAAGAAGTCAATTGAGCAGTTAGCTATATGGATGTATATTTCTTGCCAAAATGACAGTTTTATGTGTTATAGATTAAAATATGCTGCAAAGTATTGAGGATTATGTTATTTCAGTAGTCAGATTAGTCCAAATATGTTTTTAATTAGTTATGTTTAACTTGTAAGGTTATAATAAATTATACAGTAAAAGTCTCTAACAGTAAAGAAGAATCTAAATCAGAATAATGCTCAATTTGTGGATATGGTATTCTGGATATTTATTATATTATGTGTAGTGCTTCATTTCCATGTAAATGATGAATAGTCTTTCTTGTTTTAGTATTCATGCATGTATATTCATCATATTTTACAAGGTTCCTGGTGAAAATTACAGGACTGTATTTAAGGTTGTATTTTAATGTAAATGCTTACATTTTTATGAATTGTTAAATATTTCAGTATTATATAGAAAAATAGATTTCTAAGTTCAGAATGGACAAAGAAAGGATATTCTTTTTCTTCTAATAAGCTAAAGAAATATTTTGCTGCCCCCAGGTCTCTTTCTATTCCCTTTCGATTTTATTTATGAAGACAGAACAATAATTTATGAAAAAGAGCAAACCCATGGAAGCTGTCTTAGGTCTAATATTAAAATCAAAGCTAAACATTTAAATGTGACCTTTAAAGTTTAACAAAATTATTATTTTCTGAATGACTCAACAAATGACAAATGAAAAAAATATAGTGCTTATTTAATGTAGTGCTTATTTACCATTTTTTAGCATTCACTGATTAGAACATGAAAATAAACACTCATGCCTTTTTTTGAAAAATAAATCTATTTTATCTGCATTGAAAATAAGCATTTTTTTTTTTTAGAAGATGATGACCAGTTTCTTCTATGAACTAGAAAACTTTTCCTAATTGCCATACTAACCAGTTGTGAAAATCAGGCAGGTTTCATTCACAAATACCTGATTACTATTCAGTCATTGCTTAAAACAGTGATGCCAACTCAGGCCCTCCTCGCTGGCATGCCTGAGCAGAAAGCCCTAACTCTCAGATTATGTCTTGGGATTCTTCTTTTGCATTTCCTTCCTGACATCACCATGGGAGCCATCGTTGAATTTCTCACCTCTTTTACCCGCTGACAACCTGGCTTTGGTTCATTTCCTTCCCACTCCTCATCATGGTGGAGGGTAGCACAGTGGGGCTCCTGGGAGTTCAAGGTCTGGGGTCCTAACATCCTATCCAGTCGAGGCTATTTTACCTGCCTTGTTTAGGGCTCCTTTTTTTACAAGTAACAGAAAGTGCAACCTAGAATGACAAACAGTAAAGGAAATGTATTGACTTGATAACAAGAAAGTCCAGAGTTATAACCGGTTCAAGTGAAGGTTGATCCCAAAGCTCACACTATGTGCGCAGCCTACCAGGGTGGCTTTTGCAGCATTGTCTTCTAAGTCGGTCTCTACAGAGTGCTGTGCCACCCGCCTCCACACCCCCCCCCCCAAAAAAAGCGACTTCAGGCACACTTTTTTTTTTTTAATCAACGAAACCACCACACCTCCATTCTAGACCTCATTCTAAGACAAGAGAGAGTTCCAATTTTCAGGAAAAGGGGAGTTTGTTTTGTTTTTGTTTCCATGTTTTGGTTACTTACACAGGAGGGAGAACTTGTTTTTCAGAATCCTCAGCAAAGGTCATCTTTGGTTCTAATGGGTTGTGTGCTCATCTCTCAACGGATCACAGTGGGCCACTGAGGTTGGGGTGGGCTGATAAATACACTAATTATCTTAAGGTAATCAAGACCCATGCAGGGCAGTGGTGTTTATTCCAGCTAAACCTACATAGCTTGAGAATGGAAAAGGGGCAAGTCCATAGAGAAAAAAAAAAAAAAGGAGTTATGTGATTATGAAAGGGACTGTCTATGCCAGGCAGCAGGGACAGTAGATGTCCTCAGACCTAGGGATGTGTTGAGGAAATAGCTATCTATGGGATCACATGGATTAGGCCCAGAGCCAGAGAAAGCACTGGAGATACAAAGTGCCTTGTTTTAACACCATCTATGATGTTGGGTGTGTGTGTGTTGGGAGCGGGGGGAGGCAGGTAGTATAGAGTATTAATTTTCAATGTAGGAGTTCATCTTCTTTGTAAATTTGAAACTACCTAAGAGAGGCAATGGTTAGAGCCAATGATAGTTGCCTGAAATGAAATCAAGACAAACATCAAAGAGCATTATCTGTGATCTCTGGATAAGAAGGTTGGCTAATTAAAGCATTTCCCTGATAGTACTACTTGACAACATTAAAAACATTTTGTTCGTATATAAACAATAGCATTATTTCCTTATTCACGAATGATCCGAATTGATAGCTGTTTTGTCTTTGTGTTTAAAGAAATTATGCTAGTTATACTAAGAGTAACAATGGATCTTAATTACATAAGTTAGATGCTATGGCCTTATTTTGCAGCTTTTGTAACCATACGATATCAATAGTAAATATTTCAGAAACACACTTTAATTTTCTGAAGAACTGCCAGTAATGATATGTTTGGTTTTACTTAGTTTAAAATGTGAAACCAGAAAAGCTTTCCATCAAAATATTTATTTATAGGCAATTTGGTGAGCTGCTGGTACGTTTTGCACCACCTCCCAAAGGCCATCAAAGCCTGAAGAAGTAAACCAACCTTATGGAGCCAGTTACTTATTTACCCAGAACACTATAATCCACTTAGCTGACTTGAGGGGAGAAAAATTCAAATCATTCGTCTGGGAATGATGAATTCTCCTCAAGACAAGCTTTTCGTAAGGAAAGTTGGCTAAGAGCCTTGATTTTTAAAAAATTTACTTCAGTTTCACTATAGACCAGATGTGATAAATCATAACATTTCTTGGAGTGGGATGATGAGGTAAACTGAGAAGGACAAATGCATGTGGCAAAGCATGAAAAGGGACATGGTGGCACACCAAGGGCTCATTTCCTTTGAAAAAGAAAATATTAGTGAACACTTAGGTAGCAGTACTTCCTGTGTACTTAGTATTGTTCTAAGTAAATTATATGTACATACATACATACTTAATCCTCACGATCATCTCTCAGAGTGGTACCATGATTGTGGTCAGCATTTTACACATGAGGAAACAGACATGGTAAATAGTTAAATAATTAGCTCGACAGCTCAGAGTGGCATGGAGTCTGTGCCCTTAGCTATCACATGCCTCTCACAGCATAAAAGAGTCAATACACTGAGTTCAGAGGATGCATTTAAAGCGTTTGGGGGATTTGTAAATATGATGAAAATTACAGGATGTTGCTTCACGGTTTTGGTTATATAAACTTGGTCGAGGAGCAGGAGCAAAGTGATGAGAGAATGGAGGCCTTAGAATTTGCCATGAAAAATAATTAAATACACTGCCTCTTGATTTTGAGCCTCAAAATGCTTTCAGTTGCCTGCTATTTTAGATCTCAATGCGGCTAACAGTTGGATTCTGCAAGAGTCTAACAATCATCCCAAAAGGAAATGACTAGGGGTGCAGATCAACCTAATTTAGTGTGACATTAAATAAATACTTACATCCTTTTTGTTGTTGTGCTTGCAGCCAGTTGTTATATAAGGTGTTATTTTTAATAGATGGATGAAATTAACCACTGGTAATGGTTTCCATTCTCATCCAAAGAAAAACCGCTAGAGATGTTTTGCATGATAAAGACTCTTGAAACAAAATTGTGCTCAAAAAGCAGCCTCTCCCATCAGCTGTAAATGGTAATCATGTGGACTGAGTCAACACAAACTAAAGTTTCATGTGTGACTTTTTAATTTGCAGGATAAGGCAAAGCATCTGATATGTGTGTGAGAACTGGAAAGTGAGAAAGAGTAATGGGTACAGGGCTGCCTGCTTCCCCCTGTCAAACTGCCAGTCTGAACCCTTGGGGTGGTTCCCCCCCATTCAGGCCAACAGCCTTTCCTTCTGCATATTGTTAACAACCAAACACCCGCGACAGTGGTCCACATATCCACCGGCCTTGTTTAGCCAAGAAAGAGGCAGGGTGGCCCCTTATAGCCTCCAATTAATCTTAGATAAAAGAGAAATATCACCAAATCTAACTGCACATTTAAATACACCTAGATCTCTTTATAAACCAAGAGAAGGAATACATATACAAAATGTAAATCACTAATCGCCTATTTGTTTCTAGAACATAATTCCTACTTTTCTTTTAAAAGCTCCTAAAATTTTTTTGTCATTTTTCGTACTTTTTTCCCAATTTTATTGACACTAATTGACACACAACATCGTGTAAGTTTAAAGTCCCATTCATTGTAATTGCTTCATCTCAAAGTCCATGGCAAACAACTAATTTTTGCTCCTCACAAGGTTCTCTCTGCAAGGCAAGAAACAGAATATGGCACAACAGCAAAATGGGAAAACTGAAAAAATGAGTGTGATAAGTCCCCTTTAATATGCCCCCTATTTAAGAGGTGCAGCCAAAATGCTTTTACAAGCTCGAAGAGAAATTTCACTATTCAGAACGAGGCATCCTCTTCTCCGCTGGCTTGAACATTATTTCCCCAAATGCCTAATATATTATTTCTTGAGAAGGTGCACTGTAAAATCTGTTGACTAAGTATAGGAACACAATCTCAAAATCTGAATTGCCCCAACTCCTATAGCTGTGCCCACCTGCCACATGCCCAGCAGAGCAGAATTCTAGGGAACCTCCTCCAAACAGAGTATTCAATAGTAGAATTTTAACATCCTCTTTGAGAGATGTTAACAATTCCACAAGAACTGGCTTTCAACCTCATTCCCAGGTCAAAACTTTCAGATTTCTAGAGTGGAGGTAGAAGCTCATTTGCTGATCTTAACTTCAGGTCTTCTCCCTACGGAAGAACAGAAAGTCATTTAGGGCAGGCTGTACCCCCTTGATAAAGGGGCACATGGGACTAAGCTCCAGTGCCCCTTCCTTACACCCAAGGAAATTCTCACCTGTGACTCTCCCACTTTTCTACCCATGAGAACTACAACTCTTAAGGACTACTTTCTGCTTACCACACAGCCTGAACGTATTTTGACGATAGATCTCAGCATCGTTTGCTTTTAAATCTCTCCTACACTCGGAGATTGGACTTGAGAGACAGTCTCCTTGAAGTTCATTTCTGCTCTTGTCAGGTAAAGCACACAGCACTCCTCGAATCAGGCTCCCAGTACGCAGAGGTATACAGAAGTCAGTTCCTAAAGTGCCATTTCATTCCAACGGTGACACAAAAGGCTAAGACTTGGCAGGGAATTTACTGGCCCCAGTACTGAGCTTCTTCATCTAATCGTGTCCCATCCAAGCAGCTGTAACAGAACCGGGACAAAGCTGGGCTGCATTTGGGTGCACAATGCATTGCGGAAACGTGTTTGAAAGTTAAATGCACACACTTCGAACAACAGACTTCCTGTTATTAAAGTGTTGATCCCAGAAAGCAAAAGATGTTTCAAAATTCCTCCTTTGTGCAGGCAACCCTGCTGGTGCTTCTGAGCAAGAAGCAAATGCTGGTGTGCAAGGGGGTGCCAGCCGGGTCCCAGCATCTCCTTTGACCAGATGGCTGTCCTACTCTGCCTTCGGTGAGCATTGGGTGGCAGTTAGGTCACCAGGAACAGGGATTGAGGTCTGTGGTTCTGTGCTCTCCAAGACTGGGGCTTCAAGTGAGCGCTCCCCTGTGAGGCTCCTCAACTGCCTGGGGCCACAGGAAGGAAACAGAAAACACTCCAGACCTCTGGCTGTAGTCCCAGACTTTCCCGTACAGGTAGGCCAGCAAGCAGAACTATATGATCATGTGCTCGTTTGAGATATTAGCTGCCTAGAGATACACAAAAGCTTGACTTCTGCTTGTGAAAGGTAGTTTGGTGTCAGTGTGGACTGAGTAGAAGGGTAGGTGATATATACTCAAAGGCTTTGAGGTCTATGAGAACCTTGGGTGAGTGACCAGCCACATTCTCCTCCATAACCTAACCTTACTGCTCTAGTCATTTAATGGTTCCCTCTAGGCTTGTTGTCCTGGACCGTTCAGGCTGCTACAACAAAACACCGCAGACTGGGTGAAATTTACTGCTCACAGTTCTGGAGACAGGCAAGTCCAAGACCAAGATGTCAGCAAGCTGGGTGTCTAGCGAGGGGCTGCTTCCAGATTCAGACAGCTTTCTTCTTGCTGTGTCCTCATATGGCAGAGAGGCAAGGGGGCTTTCAGAGGTGTGTTGTGTAAGGGCTAAGCCTGGTCATGACCTAATCACCTCCCAAAGGCCCCACCTCCTAATGCCGCCACATGGGGGATTAGGTTCCAACATACGAATCTGGGGAGGACAGGAATGTTCAGACTGTAGTACTCGGTATGATGAGATTGGAAAGCTAAAGAGGCTGACTTAGCTTTTCTCTTGGGCTGAAACATTACTAGCCTGTGAGAGACACAGCCAACAACAGAAATACTAGCACCACAAACACACAGCATTGTCCGTTTTACAGGTGAGGACTGACTTTCTTAAGGTCCTCACGTAGTGGACAGTGGAAGAGACACTCAAGCAGGTCTGTCCTCTTCACCAGTATGCTGCACTTCCCCTCATTACAGAATTCTAGTCTCTTAAATATTTTTAGGCCCCTTTTCTCTATCAAGGAAAACAAATACGTGCTGATTATATGCACATTAGGACCTTAGGGGATCACAAATTAATTTTCCCTAATAAAAGGGAATATATTGGACAATTGAGTCTCAACTTGTTCTACTACCCCCTGCACTCCAGCAGTAGGCATATGTTACGTGGAGCTGAACAGTGAGCTTATTAATGGCAGGAAATTGTCCCCGTGAACTAGTTGTGCCAGGAGGGTTGTCTTCCCTGAGTTAAGTTCGTAAACTGCCCATGGAACAAACCCAAGAGGAACCACTCTTCTATCTCCAACTAGAGGGCTGGCCAGTCTTTTCCCTTCTGAGCACGCCTAGAAGAAACATCCTAGTGTTGAAAGTGTTTCCTTTACAGAGCTGTCTCAGTAATCTGCCTGTCCCTGGAAGGGTGAAAGGTTCTTAGATTCTCGGATGGGCTTTCACCCCACCACCTGCAGCATCCTTGGCTGCTCTCTTCTACCTGCCTAGCAACTGACTGACATTTCCACACCAGGTCCATCTGCTTTTCACTCTATCTAACTAACCCTTAATTAGGCTGGAACCTGAAGAAAAGGGATGGGTGAGGGGGAGACAAGCAGTCGGAGAGGACAGACCTAGTTAAACTGACAGTACTTTGAGGGGAATGGAGATTAATTAGCCACTGGCATATAACAGTGAAAATCCCAGTATATGACAGAATAGTCATCCTGGGAAGAGAAAGTAAGAATTCTTCTGATGGATGCTTTAGAAAAGGTAAAATCTGGTACTTTATTCTACATCTCTTAGTTTACATGTACTTATTGCTGTCCAAGGCCTAATCAAAGAGGTTAAGTAGCAAATCAACACAGAATTTTTTCTTTTCATATTTTTAAAAGTATTCTAAAGTATTTATTCCACTTATAATTGCTACACCAATTAAACAGCATATTTCTCATCCTTTCATTTAAAACCAAGGAATGATAACCAAACTGAATGAAATAATCATCCTTTTTGGAGGGCGGGGGCTCAAATTATTTATAATTTGTATAAACTGTTAAAGTGCAATACAGGCTAAACACATTGAGCTTCACCCAGCATAAAATTATAAAATATTAGCTGATTCATTTGAAACACAATAAAATATAGAAAAAACAATGATAAATTTTACTTAAAGTCAGGAATATAAAGACTCTGTGGCTCAGTTTTTCTTTAATTTCTCAAGTATCGCTTATTTTCCTATCTTTGTTTAATTTTAACAGGCATATTCTAATACACTTGCTCTGGGAAAGCACCCATGATTACAAATAAAAAATATGCATCTATAAGTCCTTAAACACAAATTAAAGTACCAAAGTGTCAGTGCCAAATTTGATTTTAATAAAATTCGTAACATTAAATAAGCATTGTTTCATGTATAATGCTGATTTTTTAAAAGATATCTGGAGATGAAATGTAGTAAAATTATTGCTTCCAAAGTTAAGTTGGCACAATCTGTACGAGACAGAACTGAAACAAGAGCAAACTCACCCAGAAGGTCCATAATCGATCTCTACTCTTCTTCTGACATTATATATATCTTCACAAAGCTATCATTTTACATTCTTCTTGAAAGTGATGGCCTGCTATTTATATACTTAAATTCTGTACATGTTAAGATACATCCTGAGGATACCAGTATGTTTAACCATAGAAACGACTTATATTGGGCATGTTAGGCAGGACAATAAATGTTTGACGGACCTTAATGAGAAGTTCTGTAGGTATATTACCCTGCTGGACAATACAAAAACATTCACAATGCTAAACCAAGCATGTTTTCATTTTTTTAAAAAAAATGCAACATTTATTTCACAATCTCTGGAACTGTAAAACTTCTATTCTTTTAATTTACAGAATTGAGGGAAGTGTTTTAAATGCCAAAATGTACATGCTGCATGTGATTTAGCATATAAGCACCAAAATCTGAAAAGATTACAAAAATTGTTTAAACTTGTAAGGTGCATTTAATCATGAATTACACTTAGTTTGAGGAAATAAATAGTACCCCCAAGCTCATTAATATTTAAGAAATAACTGAATAGCTTCCGACTTGGTTTATAATAAAATAAAAAAATACTGCTTTTTAGCTTTTTATACAAGTTATCTAAAATTTAGATTCAAATGTTAAGTGCTGCCTTTCATTGTGGATGGCAGTTAGATTATTAAATTTCTGTGTTCCAGTTTATATTTCATATATAGCAAGTATTTAATGGCCTAAAAAAATTTTAAAAATAAAAACTTGAGTCATTTAGTAAACATCTAAAGTTAACGAAAAAGTTAGATCTCCTATATTTTTACATAGATTTGGGTATGAAATCATTTTGCACCAAATAAAATTATTTTTAAATGTCATCAGTCTGTTCAATAATTAGATCTTTTCTAAACATTTCAATATATATCTTTAGGCAAAAACTGGTAGTATGAAGTTAAATAAGGTAAATACAAAATTAATTTCTTGGTTTACAAATCAAAATTATTATGATATTAAAAGCATGCCTCTTTCCAAACTACTTTGTTATGCTGATAACAAATAAAGAAAATATATGCCAGTATTTCTCTAAATATACTGACATGGCTGTCCTGAACGACCATCTTGGTTGGGAAAGAACTTGACCCAGTTCCCCAGTTCTATGGAGTTGCCACCTGTGCCCTCACTCTAAGTAGCTTATACAGAATCGACTTACTCATGTTACCAACACAAAAATCCAGCAAGCTATAGTCCTGAAAGCCACCTACATTTATGTTTACTTTTTTACTGTATACATTAAAAAAAATTTGTTGTGCTTCTCACATATCTGATATAGGTTTTCATATAATTTTATTTCTTGGTTTATTGGGGAAGATAAAAGACTAAGAAAAGAGGTACATAGAGTCAGACTATAAAGTGACATTGCATACACACCTAGCCAAATATGTTTAAAAGCTACTATCATCAAAAAGCAATATATATATATAAAAGAAAAAGTCTCCTCCCTCAAATCCATATTATTTCATGATAGAGTTTCACAGCAACCAGTACACATTTCAATTATTTTTCATGATCTGTTGAGTTATTCACAAATATGCTTTTGGAATTAAAAGATGTCATTTCCATAGCAGTCTAAACATTTTACTATTAGAGAAATGTGCTTAGAAATGGTTCGATGATTTCCTCATTATGACGACTATTTACAAAGACATCTATTTTCGTTACCAATAAATAATCCTGATATCAAAAGAGAATGCTCATGCACACACCGAGATGGCTGCATGCTCTTAAAATATTTACATGTAGTTTCGCTATTGTAGCTGTCCCATTAATAGTGAAAGTGCACGTCTTTCAATTTTCTCCACGTCAGTCTTGCTTCTGCGGGATACATCCTTCCATCTCTACAACTTCAGGCCAGCCTTCATATTTGTTTGTGTCCTTGTTGTTCTTTATGTGCTGTTGGAACACAATAATAGTATATGGTTTCAAAAACCTCGGTGGACTGCTTATCTGCTCTAGTACACTCATTTCACTAACACTCATGTCAACAATGAGTTCATATAAATGATGGTTCAAGAGATTATGAGAACCTCTCGGGACTGGCATGTAGTGGCAGACTTTCAAATAACAGCTAAAAGAACAAAACACTGCAGATGTTTATTAAAGAATCATTTTTCAGCCAAAAACTTTACATTCTCTTGAGTTCTGAAGTATTTCCCAACTTAATTGATTATTAGATTAAAAACTCAATTAAAATCTTCAATAACCAATGTTTCCCAAAAGGCTTATTATAAAAGCAATCATATGCTAATGCACTGTCATATAGAAAAAAAAATTCCCATACAGAATTTGACTATTTTTAAGCTTTGAAATTAAACCACTGCCATGTTACTTCGAATAATTGATTACCAATTCATATAAAAAATATATGAATATATTTAATGTCTGCTTTATCTAAATTACAAATAATTGGGATAGGAATACATACCATATGCTTTCATACAATTTGCTTTTATCCCTTAATAATGAAGTCTAAGACACTAACCTGTTCAAAAGGGCTTTTTGTCTTAATGCCTTTCCCGCCACAGAAGACCCAGTTGTCTCTGAAACCAAGACTGGTAATGGATGTACTCCCCAATTCAGCAATGAGCCGCCGTGCCTCATCATTGAGTCTTAGAGGAAGAAAAATAATGATACAATAAACATAGTGCACTCTACGTTATATAAGTAAGATTTACCAAAAGACAAAATGAGAAAATGTAGGCATAAGTAAGAGAAAATAAAAAAGAATACAGAAATGTTTTCAGAGTACCATATTATATTAGTTATATTAATTTTAGGTGTACGATATAGAGTGATTCAACATTTTTATACCTTACAATGTGATCAGCCTACTAATTCCCACTATTCTTTAGTGACAAAAGACATAAAACCTAGCAAATAATTTTAAGTTTGTTCTATTAAGAAGTACCTTTTAGGTGTTTTCATTTCACAACAGTAATTAACGTTCAGCTACATCCATCAAATATATACGGGACACTGCAGTTTGTAGATGCCTCTCCAGGCTAATTCAAGGTCTTAAGCAACCAACATCTTTATACAATTAAAAATCACTTTGAATTTCCACTAAATACTTTGTAAATTGCATTTGAATAAAGGTAAATGCTAATAGAAATACAGAGGTTTTTATTCTATGTTTTACTTAAAATAAAATGAACTTTGAGACTAATTTTATAAATTGTCCTTAAGTGATAAGTGCCAAGTGGTTATTTCATAAAAAATGAAAACAGTGGCTAAGTACCCCCCAGCAGGAGGAAGGACAATGACAAAAGCCAACTGCTAGAGAAATAGCTAAATGAAAGGCGCTGTCAAGGTATTTTGTGTGGGTTGTCATCCTAATGTTGAGTGATTCTCCATGTCTCCTCTGTCTCCAAAGGGGGAGGAAATTCAGTGGAGCTAAAAAAAACTAAAAAGAACAAAAAGATAACTAACTGCCACCTATGCAGCTATTGGTAAGTCGTTTATATCAGCCAGGTCAGGCAGGAAGGTGCTTATTTATCCCACAGACAAGTAAGTTCTTTGACATATCACATGCCAATGTCCGTTAGCTCCTTTATGTATTAATAAAAGAAAGACTGGACACTACAGTTCTCATTTAACTAACTCAAGGATAAATGAGATAATTTATGTTTTTCTTTTAAAAAAAAAAAAACTTCATAAAACAGGAAAGAAATGCATATATCATCAGACAGCCGCAATTTATGCAAACCACCTAAGTCAGATGGGGCAGCAGAGCTGTTTTAACCACAGCCCGGGCTTGGCTGTCCACCTGGGAAAGTTCACTAGAGTCAGCGAGGAAATCAGCTGTTGTCCTGGAATAGTTAGCCTTTTGGACTCAGATCTGTATAAAGTGATGCGTTTCTAACCAAGTGGAATAAAAATAGACGAAACAGCTGTGCGAAAGAACCAGTGGTCTCGGCCTCCTGAAGAATCTCAGACCTCTATACATCACTGGATATATGTGCTCCCCGCTTGCTCCCTGTGGTCTGTCTATAGCTGTGTTTCCTGTGCCTCCCACGAATTAGCCACCATTTATGTCTGTTCACTTAACCAGCAACTTCTGCTTTTGCGTGAACCCTGCGATGCTTGTTTCCAGTGTTAGCATATCACAGGTATGACGACTGTCAAATTCTACTCAATTTATCCAATTCTATTTTCTGGGCACTTTCTTGGAATATTTTATTTGAATCATCAGCACTAATAGGCAGGTTTTACTGTAACAAGAACAAATAGTATCAAAACGCAGAGCTCAGGCCTTGGTTCACTGTGCAGCTCAGCGACGGCCTCCTGCAGAGGCACCTTGGGCTTGATTCACACATCTCAGAAAAATTACAAACTGGCACCTGACGGGCTTTAGCATTGCTCATAAATAGCTGAATGTTAAGTTCACAAATGTTGTGGGGTGGCTTATACAGAGAAACTGCTTGCAAATAGGCAGTTATCCAAACGCAGGCTTGGCACCCTGCAAAAGGTACATAAAAGCTTTCGTATCTAAGAATTTTGCATCAATTAAGAAATATATTGCAGGGCAGTCATTTTGACTTCTGTGCTTTTGGATGTGAGAAGTGATCGTTTTGACCCATATGAATACACTAAGCCAATTTGGCCAAAGATCTAGCAGCAACTCGAAAATTTAGCTTTATGTTTTGACTCTGGTCATTTCTTCCCTTACTTTCCCATGAGAGCACAGAAAAAGATGAGCAGAGCAGGCTGGAGTTGGCTTTCCTTAGAAAAGCCAACCTGCAAAGCTGGTCCCTGCCTGGCATCTGAAAACCTGGATGTGGGGCGGGCTCCCACCATTCCCAGAATCCGCTGGAATAGTTCACTGTGCCTGAACTGTACAAACAATGCTGTTTATAATAAACACCTACTTTCTTGCTGGAAGTCTGGAATTTGGGGAGTGTTAGGCAGTGGGTGCCTACACGATCAGCTCCCGACAAAAATACGATGCACTGAGTTTCTAAGAAGATGCCCTAGGAGACGGAATTTCACACTGTTGTCACAACTTGTCGCTGGATAAATTAAGCATGTTCTCTGTAACTCACCTGGGAGAGGACACTTGGAAACGTGACTTTGCCTCATGCACATTTGCCTTGTATCTAAACATGCTAATTCTGCACTGTAGCCTTTTGCCTTAGCAGACCGTACAGCCTTACATGAGGTCTATACACTGCGTCCTGTAAATCTCCCTAGTAAATCATCAAATCTGGTGGCAGTCCTGGGCACTCCCGCCACGTGTCCCTATCTATGTCTATCTAGTTTTATAACCAAATCACTCTCTCAGTGACTTCTAAAGTTTTCTGATCTGCCTATGTTGAGGTTGGGTAACTTTATTATTCCTTTTTGGTATTCTCTATTTTACTAAGTAAAAAATGCTTTCATATTTCAAAAAGAAGTTTAAATAAAACTATGCAACGTAGCCAATATTTTAAGCACTAGATCAAATATACGATAGGTATGAAAATGCCCCAGTTTTTAAAAGCCAGGGTAACTAATACAGTTACATACAACGTGAAGCTTAGAGGTAAGCTTTTAATTCTAATAGGAGGCGCCAGAGTTTATTACACATATTTTAATCTTTACTAATGCTCATAACTGGATGAGTTGTTAAAAACTTACATGAAAAAATTATTTAAGTTGAGAATTTTCTTTAAAAACGAATAGAAAATTTTCTGTGATAAACCAGAAACTAGGCAAAAGAAGGAATCAAGTTTTCCTGGAAAAGATTCTAAGGCGGCACAGAGGCAGTCTGGAGAAAAGAGGAGAAAGGGACTGGAGATGGGGAGCCTCCAATCTGCCTCCATCTTTGCTGGGAAAGGAAGGGCATCGATGACCCTTTGGTCACACCATCAAACGAAGCTGGGGTCCCCTTTTCTCAAAAAGTACAGAAAGCAAGGAGAACTGATATTCGGGGCTCAGTTCTGACTAACAGGGAAGAACCAGCTGGGAAGTAGAGTGTCGAGAATGTTGGAAGAAAATCACCATGGTCTCTTAGGAGCTGGAAGAATAAGGAACTCTGGGCACAGGTGACTATGAAGCCTAGCCTTTAAAGAAAGCATATGATAAAAGGTTCAGACTAGAAACTCTTATGCAGGAACATGATTCTTAAATGAAAAAATACCCCAATAATGTTCACTCTGCAATTTGCCAATAATCTCAGAAAAAAAGATAGTTTCTAAATTAACGCTACTACAAGAATTCTCTGTGGTGCACTTGAGGTTAAGAGAGGAAGTGTACAAAATAAGGGCAAATCCTATTAGTAATGACAAAGCTTTTACCACTACTACCAGGAAAGCCTGCGGTGCTTAGAAAGAGATAAGATTCATAAAACCTGTAAAGGACACAGAAAGAACTTTTGCTACTAAATGTGAACAACGAAGAGACCCACTGTTTCACAAGGAGAATATAATACTGAGATCAAAGCGTGATTGTCTTTTCCAGGGAGGCGAACTCTTTGATCAACATGAAAAGGGTATACCAATTCAAGAATGTCCTTATAGGAGCTTTAAACTAAATTTAAACCTCCGGGCCCACACGTCACACTCTTAAAATTCTATAGGAACTTGTTAATATAGTCTTCGATGTAGTGATAGTTATTTTAGAAGCATCATGGAAATTGAAAATGCTAAGACATTAAAAGTTAAATATTCCAGTTTTCAAAAACAGGCAAGGTACATTTTAGAAACGAGTGTCCAATTAAACCAATTTCAATTCCTAACGAAATTCTTCAAGGAATTACAAGGAGCTCCTGCGAGCATTAAAACAAAGGAGGAAAGAAAACGAGGGGGTAGTAGGAAGGAAGGAATAATAAAGTCAAGCTATTTTGGCTTTTGAAGAGGTTTTTGGGCAGTGGATCAGGGTACCGTAATTGCATAGTCATGAATTTAAGTGAGCATCGGATAGTTTCAGATATTAATGACGCAACAGCTAGATGATATGCCTATTGGGGTACACTGGCAGCTGTTTGAAAAGCAGTTTCTGCAGTTGATTAATAGACAAATCCCTTGCAGGGTGGCACACTGCCCTTGGCAAACATTTTTATCAGTGACTTAGATTTATACATAAGAACAACTTTGGAGAAAATACAAAGCCGGGATCATGAAAACCTCATACGACAAATGTCAGAATCAAGAAGAAGCGGGCCAAAATCAGCAAAATTAAATTTAGCAAGGATACATGAATATAAAGTCCTTCATTTAGACGAAATAAAATCAAGTTCTGAATGGGAGAAAGACCTGCCTTGGCAGTGATTAAAACACAAAAGTCTGAGACCAAGTGAAAAGATCGGAGAATTTAACTTGACCAAAAACTCGTGAGCCAAAAATGTGATGAAAACTAATACAATACGAGTTCACATGAATATTCAAAGAAATGTAATCTCTACAGCATGGTAAGCTAACATCTCCACTGTACCCTGGACTGGCCAGACCACGTCTGGAACATGGTGTTCGATTTGGGGCACTCATTTTAAAAGAGACAAGAATCAACTGGAGAATGCCCAAAAATACAGCTAGTCGGGTAAAATAAGCTAGAAACTTAACAATGATAAAAGGTTAAATTGAGTCTGGAGAAGAGAAAACTAGAAGAGAAATGCTGTTTAGCTTCAAATACCTGAGTACCATTTGGGGAGAACATTTATTTTGATTTTTCCACTTATCCAAGAGAAGGACTATCAGGAAGAACTTAGAGGGAGACCAACCCTAGAACAGAACATTTACTTAAGAACAGTTTTCTGTTTTGTTTGTCTCAAATAGAGAAGTGACAAGAATACCAGCACCCTTACAAGGTGAGCAGGTCAGTGGAGGCATTCATTGGGAAGTTCCAAGGGATTGTGGCCCAGGGCTGTGATGCTGTTTCAATTGACCCTGAATCTCTTATTTCAAGACATCGACATTTAAACGCCTCACTTAGGCATGAAGCTAACACATCATAGAATTTTCTCTCCAAAAGGAGAAATACAATAGTAAAACTTAGCTAGCTCATTCAAACTACTGTATTCTCTATTAAACAAGTGAAAAAACAATTCAGAGGGCGTTGAGATGGAAAGTAGGTATCATTAGAGACCTGCACTTCCTAAAGTGTAAGTTTTCCTAGATACAGGTTTTCTGTTGTTCTTAAAATGTGCTTCCTGGTTAAAAATCAAGAAACACCGGCACAAACAAGGGTAAAACATTTTCTTTAGGGCAGAACTTGGGAGATTTTTATTGTAAACCCACAAAAAGGTGCCATCCCAAACTTATTTGACCATTATAGTTTTAAGAAACTGGGGTTCTCCACTGAATACACTTTGATGGAGACCAGTCCCAGCTATTCTGCTGAAGTTCAGAGTATAGCTAAGGGGCTTACTGTGAATGGTGGGGACCAGGATCAGAGGAGCAACTGTAGAGATCGGAACCCGCTTTCCCTAACTGACCTGCACACCACCTCTCATTTGCAGAGAAGAAGCACATCCATTTTATCCTCTCAATTCTTTTAGGAATAAGTGGGAGAACAAGCCAGTCCTTAGAAGGTAAAATCCAGCAGCCTATGTGAGGAAAAGCCGTACACATCAGAGCTCTTCATTCCTATTTAAGGCCGGGTATACTACAACTGAGGAATCAGTTCAAGTATTCAGACATCTGCCAAGATATGTGGTTATATTTTGTTACATTTAATAGATGTTGAAGGCCCTTCGTGAGGATTTTTTTCTCCATGACTGCATTCAGTGAACACCAACACCAGCTAAAAAGAAAACATCACCCTCGCCTAGTTCTTAGGTCTGGCTGCAAATCATTATTAGCAGAAGGGCAAAAGGTGTGATGCTCATTAGGTAGAATAATGAAATAACCTGCTAAAAAACAGAGGTCTTGTGTTATCTACTTAGAAGAGGAGGGCTTTAAAAAAAAACCTTTAAAATCTCAAATTACACATTCTATTCTCTCAGCAAAAGCAAATAGCAAGCTGGTTGTTTTTTGATAAGGAAACCCTAATTATATTCTGTTTAGTTCTATCTAGATAAATGGCAATGGTTGAATATGCCAGTTTTATTTAACCTTCAAACTGGGTTTAACACATCTTTAGTTGAACTAGATAAAAGCAAATGTCAATGAAACTGCTTCAGCTTAGAAATATTCACAAAGTGGCACTTCTTTCTCAGTGCAAATCTGCCATAATGTAGCTACACATTAAATACATACATAAAAAAACTCAATAAAAAGGAAGACATGCCATTTTCCTGTGTGGAGCATATAGTTCAAAGTCTTTTCAAGTAAAACATTCAAATGTTTTTTTTTTATTCTTGATAAAAGTCATCCAGAACAGGTATCATAGGAAATATTTTTTTTGAAAAAGACTATTAAAGAATTCATCTCACCAGAAAGGTATTAAGTACACTTATTTTTTATCGAAGTTATTAACAAAATTGAAATAATGTCTTATTGGAGCAGGAATAAGCAGAACAGAACTTTCAGAAACAAAGTCAAATCTACATAATAATATGCATTATAAGTTGCTGAAAAATTACAGGTGGATTTTTAAAAGTATATGAAAATGGTAAAATCACTAGAAGAGAAAAATCTCCTAAATATCTAAGTTAGAAATAGAAAAATATTTCTCAAGTATAAAAGTAGAAAAACTCAAAAGGAAAATCCACAGACTGTCTATATAAGTAGACTAAACTTGTAAAAATCAAAAAGCACCATAAGTTAACAAAATTAAAAGCAAATGATGTGCAAAATAATACATTTTAACATAAGAAATGGTTAATATCCTTAACATATAAAGGACTCTTGCAAATAAATAAGAATCAACCTGAATGGTCAAAAGACAATTTATAAGAAAAGGAGCCAAAATATTTGTTTAAAATATCTAGTCTCACCAACAGCCAAAGAAGGTATGTTAAAAAAAAGTTTCCTTTCCAAACTTTTAAGACTGAACTTTTAAAAAAATTAACAATAGGCATACTGCTTTTTTAATTACAAACTTCTGAGACACATAAAATTGGCACAAACTTTAAAAAATCCTTTTTAAAAGTGTGCACATCCTTTAATTCAACAACCTACTTCAAAAAAATGTAACTGAAGGAAATCCATTTCAAAAAAAATTTTAAGAAGGTATATTTTTGCTAAGTATGAAAACTGGACAGTCTAAACATTCAGCAGTAGGTGTTGTATTAAACAGATTTTTAAATCATGACACATTCAAAAACTAAACTTGGCAGACATGAACAACTGTTATGAAAAAAATATTTAATTTTATGGAAAAATATTCACCAAATAAGTAAATGAAAAGGTATACTATAAATGCTACTGTTCCAAATGTTTAAGATAAAATATGTGCATGAAGAAATCTGGAGATAGAAATTAAATAATATCAATGGTTATCTATGAGTAGTGAGATAAACTGCAACTTGTTTTCTTTGTTTTTCGGTATTTTTCAAATTTTATAACATATACAATTTTAAGAAAAGTTACAAACTACCATCTCTTAAACTTTATGAAAAATATAACACACTTATCCCTTCACGATTCCACTTCTAGGAATCTGCCTTAAGGACATAATCAAAGGTGAAAAATAATTTTGTAAAAGGATGTTTATCACAATCATACAAAATCTTGGCAATAACAAGCAACTTTTAAATAAAGGTAGGGCTATATAATCAACTGTTGGTGAACCATGAAAGACGCTATCAAAGAATATCAATGTCAGGAAAAATGATTTCATGTTGTTAAAAAAAAAGACTGCAAAAGAGAACAAATTTAATGTACAATGTGATTCTAATTTTACAATGATATATTCCTAATGAATATGCAAAAAAGAAGGGAAAAAACTTAAAAAATGTTAATAGTGTTTATTTGGAACTACGCTCTATTTTAGAAATTATTTTCAATGAAAATGTACTGTTTTTTAATTATAAAATATAGCCCCAAAAAGTTGTACAGATTTTTAAGTTTACATACTTGGTTGCTCCATCATCATATGTTCCCATTAAGACTATTGTCCCATCTTGTATGGACTTCAGAAACTCAATAAATGGAGCCACATCTGAAGAAGAAGAAAAGGTTGCAGGTTTCTTTTAGATGACTGAGTAACCACAGTGACAATCTATAAAGTTAATAATATAAAATATGAAGTTTGTAAATCAACAAATTCTAATGTAGGGTAACCAAAAGGAAGGTTAATCTTATGAATAGGGTAAATAATTGTTTGTTCCTTAATATGATCCTACCATCAATTTAAAATTTCCAATCCTGATTCATCCTATGTGACTTTGGACTGATATTCCAGGGACTAAATGAAAAACACCATAGTAAAGTTATGTTAGAGCATAACACGGTTTAAAGAAACCCAGGGAGTAGGAGAAAGGCTCATGGACTTTCTTGAGTTTATATAAATTTGTTTATATGAGTACTTTTGTAAAAAGAAGATACATAAGTTTTGTCCAATTCACAAAAGGGCTTGTGCTTTTTAAAATGTTATAAATGTGTACATATACACATTTGCACACACACAAACACACAAATGATGTACAGATCTTCTGGGCATATCTACTTACCATAAACTAGGAGAAAGAATGTAGATTAGGTCAACACTAAAAGCCAAACCAGTTATGGCAAACATTATAGTCATTACTCACTTCAACTAGTATATTCAGGTTCATGAGATATAACCCTTTGGTGACTAAACACTGGTAATGCAGAGACAGAGCAGGTATTGCAAATCATTTCGCATCTAGAACAGCCCCCAGGTCTAACACGACGTCAAAGATGCATTACTTCAAATGTACTCAGTTCCTTTCCATGGCAAAGACTCCTGCGATTTTCTCTGATTTTATTTTATAATAGCATTTTTAATTTTTTAAAAAGTGTACCAGAGCAGCTAACAAACCATTTCCATTTACATGCAAAGAGGGCAGGAAACTGTGACTTCTTTTCAACTGGAAGAGTGTGTTCAGGAGTAATGAACCTGCTTGTGACGACATATCAGAGCCTCTGGTCACATGGCTGAGTCCAGCAACAGTTCTGTTCAGGTGTTTCTATGTAATAGCTTTGGTACTACCAGCCATGCCTTGAGGGTCTGAAATTGATGGGAGCATTTTAAGTTTACATAGTTTTGACAACTATGAAAAGTTCTCATCTCGGGTAAAAAGTGAATGTCATGTAGCATCCTGTCACAAGCTGAAGAAATATGAGAAAAAGCTAAATGGTCTAAAAACTCAACAGGCATTTCAAGAAGCTTATTGCTGCTGGCTTTTAGGCAATATATAAAGGGCGCAGAAAGGGGAAGGGAGGGCCTCGTGCTGATACATTTAGAGAAGACTGAAAAGACGAACCTGTGTTGGTCTGAGAACTAGATAGAGGGAGAAATCCTTCGCTTTGGGGCGGCATCTCATAGCGCGCCAGTCCTTGTCCCTGAATGCTGGTGAGGACTTTCACCTGCTCCCCAAGGGGCTTTCAAATACAGGAGATATCTATCCGTACCTCACTCTAAGTCCAATGAACTAGAAAGGAAATTCTATTCCTTCTCTCAGATGCTCATCTACCTTAATCATAATCATTTGATATGATGTATTTCTGAGATTGGGAGATCACATATAAAGAAATCGATTCAGTCAGTTCAAAACACTTAAATTAGTTATGCCCATCATCAAATTGTTCATTCTTTTTAACAATTGCAAACAGAATCTAAAGGAGCCCAAAGTTTTCAATTAGTTGTCCTGCAAGAAATAGTACCCAAAATTTATTTAAATCTCCACTTTCATGATATTATTCTTGATTACACACAATTTTAGTTAAAAAAGTAAATACTATATGACTGATCACTTAAATATAGCTGGACATTTAGTGAAAAGAGATACAAAATGAACACAAAAATAATGCCATTATTCTCTCAGTAATGGGCAACATCATATTTAGGTGATTAAGAAGTCAGTGCTAACAACAGAAGTTAGATTAGACTTACCTCCTCCCCACATGTCAAAATATTTAGTATCTAATACTTCTCCTGTCTTTCCTGAAAGAAAATGAATCTATATCAAATTATGCCACTGAAATATACATCATACCGTATAACTGATCTTATCCAATAGTGGATGTGAATCACCTTGAGAAAGAGTTAAATCTGAATTACATGCACTTGAAACATGTTGCTAAAGGGTAATTTTTGGATAGGACTTTCTCACTGGTCTTTTAAGCCAAAGAGGAGCAAACAGAAATCCTCTACTGACCACAGACAATTCCAATTCAAAGTTGGACATTTTTCTGTCATTAAAGATATCTTTTTATAAAATTTACTTTTTAAAAGCTATTTTTTAAGGTGAGGCGACCTTTGGTTGACCTCGCAGATTGCAAAGACATTGTCAGCTTACAATCCCTTATTTTTTCATTTTTTATGCCTTGCTAGGTGGTCTCCCATCCAAGTACTAACTAGGCACAACCCTGCTTAGCTTCTGAGATCAGATGGGATCGGGTTTGTTCTGGATATCATGGCTATAGACTAAAATCTATTTTTTTTTTTTGTTATCAATTAAATAGACATATAGGTAGAGAACCTTTTACCTAAACTTCACCTCTTACTGTGAGAGAAGAGGTATTTTCCTACGGTATGGACTGGGGGCCGTGGCTGTGCTTTTAATCAGCCTCTATAGCTTTACAGGGTTATTACCGCAGAAATAGAAGACCAGCATGTAGTTAGGTCTCACCAAGCGGGTTCGTGTTTTCGGATCTGATTTTGCAAGAACACTCAAGAAGTTCATGGTTCAATAACTGTATTTATTATAATGGACTTATTAGAAGAATGTGGACAAATACTGAAAAATTAAAATTGATTCTTACTTTTCATTTCTCCTCCACCCCATCCAATAGTCAGTCCATCACCCTTTGTCATTTTACATCCTCTCATTCATGTCAGTCTATCTCCACATTATGTTAGGATTCCAAAATTTGAAGCAAGGATTCATAATTTCATGTTAGATTGGTTGTATTTTGACGATTGCATGGGAAGCTCCTCACACACTGCACTGCAAGCTGGATGCTTCCAAGAAAGCAACTATAAATATTCAGACATGAACTCTCCACATATAGTTGGCTTTTTTATGGGGATGAGGGAGTTGAGCAAGGGGAATAGCGTCAAGAGTGGGTCTTTCTGACCTGATCTCTTGATTATTAGAGTGTGCTTTGCTTTAGGGGATTTGAATATCTACTGACTACACTCATGAGCTAAAATAATCATTCTTACCATTTACCAAGGCAACATTGATCCCTCTTCCAACATTATTCTTCACACCACTCATTAAACTGAAGGGGAAAAAGTCATGACAAATGTAGAATTAGATGTTGTACAGACATGTACCAAAGAAACAAAGTCATGCAAAAAAATAAAGGTTATTTACGGGATGTATAATCACTGAGTACTGCAGCGGAGATTAAAAGGTTTCTACTAAGTGAGAGAAAACAGTCTAATAACTTTAAAGCAATGTCCTTAGGTAAGATTTCACAGAAATACATATTAACAAGTATTAAGGCAAAATACTGAACTGCTTCTTGCTGCTCTGGGTCAGATTATGAAGTACTGTTTTAGAGAATCTTCTAAACATGTGGACATTACCCACATATTCTACAACCAATCTAAAGAATCGATCGACAACCTCTCCTGCACTTTCTGCAGCATCAGTGTGAGGGGGACAGAAGCAAGATACTCCCCAAATCTTTCATAATCCAAAAGCAAGAAAAGTGTGGGAGGCCTTTTTGTGAATGTTTCACCTAGTTGTAAACGTGCTCTTGGTGATTATCAGAAGTGATGCTGCATTGATGACTGCTGCTAACCACAGTCACCTATGTTGTCATGCCTGAAGTGACCAACATCCACTGGCAGCTCACAGACCATTACACAAAGACAATGATACTGTGCCATGGAAGGCATCTTGAAATCCTTCTGATCAGTTCAGTTCAATTAGAATTACTAAAGTAAAGTTATGGATACTTTTAATTTAAAAAATTTTAATTTAAACCATTTTAAAGACTAAAGGTAATAGAAATACTCCCAGTCCTGTACTGTTTAAAGGTTAACAACGGCTTTGAGGTTGGCAGAGTATGCAAATGTAGACACACACGTAACCGTATATTTATACATCTATACACACACGTATAGGTACATAAGTTTGTTAGAAATTTTAGTAATATTAAAGTATATGTAACACAATTTCACAAATAAAATCTATAATACTTTATTATAGATTCCACGTAGCTAACTGATTCTCACAGAATGTGTTAGCTGATTTTCATAGAACTCCTATCTGTAGTTAATCTACTGTTGCAACTGATAAATGCAGTCCTAACCCTCACAACTTAGCAGTAAAAAAACAATCTAAAGAAAATTGGCAAAAGACATGAATGAGTATTTCACTAAAGAGGATACACAGGCAGCAAAAAAAAAAACAAAACAAAACTACCATTAATAGGTGTGCAACCTCACTAGCCACAAGAAAAAGGAAATTAATTGAAATATCATTACATACCCATTAGAAAAGCTAAGATAAAAAAATAGTGACGATAGCAAATGCTAGCAAGTATACAGAGAAATCAGATGTCTCATATGTGCTGGCAGGAATGTAAAGTGGTACAGTCACTCTGCAAAGTGTCTGGAAATTTTTTTACACAATTAAACACACACCACACAACCCAGAATTCCTGGGCACTTTATGGCAGAGAAATAAAAATGTATGTCCACATGAAAACCTGTACATGACTATTTACAGCAGCTTTATTGGTAACAGCCAAAAACTGGGAACAACTAAAACTGTTCAGCTGAGGACAATGAGTGATGGATAAACCAAATGAGGTGCATCCATACTATACAATACTGCTCAGCACTACAAAAGGGAAAATTATTAACATGTACCAGTATTTCAAGAGGATTACCCTGAGTGAAAAAAGCTAATCTCAGTGGTCACATATTATATAATCCTATTTATATAACATTCTCAAAACATCAAAGTGGTCGAAATGACAGATTAGAGGTTGGCAAGGGTTACCGACGGTGGAGGTGACACATAACAAGGTGCTATAAAAGAGATCTTCGTGATGATGAAATAATTCTGTATCTTGATTGCTGTTTTGCTCCATGGATCTATACATGTGATAAAATGGCACAGAACTAAGCACACACCCTGGACCAATACCAATTTTCTGGTTTTGATAATTGTACTATAATTACATGAGACGGAACCACTGGAAAAACTGGGTGAAGAATATGTTGACCTCTTTGCACCATTTTGCAACTGCTTGTGGTTTCTATAATTATTTCAAAATTAAAAGTTAAAAAAATACTCTACTCCAAGGTAATATTAAAAATATTATGAAACAGAAAAGCATAAATTTTTATTTTTAAACGCTTATTAGAATTTAACTAGTCACCCACCCATATTGGTTGCATATCTGCCTTCGAAATTTCACCTGTCATTCTCTAAAATTTACATGTAATAAAGCTTAGAACTTTTTTATGTGTTCCAAGACTAGTTCTGAGAGGTGAGCCAAACAAATCTGCTATACACAAGAGAAGTTGCAAAATGCATTTGCTCTGCTCATTTCAGAAATATATAAGTAGATTGCATTATTAATATTAATAGCTGTCATTAACTCGGTAGATTTATTATTAAGTGTCACAGTGCCTCTTCCAAGTAGAGATCATCTCAAGAGTATGCAGCTGGCAGAGAGCAAAGAAATAGACAACACAGGAGCACTACGACACTGGCTCCCCCACAAGAGGGCAGCAGCTTATCAGTTTTTAGAAACTAATTCAATCAGGAGAAACCCCTAGCAAATAACAAACCTCTGATGATTTAAAATGCATAACAATCACTCTTACTAACAGAAATTGAAATATTTTATTTTATCCTTCATGAATATGAAGGTCTCCCCTCCCCTATCACACCACACTTCCGGGCAAAAATCTAAAGAAAATGATCATATGACCATATATAGTTTACATCTTTGAATATAGTTTTATTTCAAATACCTATTCTATGTTCTAGCTACTATTTCTTAAAATTATTAGTTTCTAGCAGGGTTTAAAAAATTATATTTTATAAGCTCAAGGGCTAAATCAAGCCACTTGGCTGGTTTTTCCTTTTACTTTACGACTCATGATTTTAGAACGATTTTTACATTGTTAAATAGTCACATTTTAAATTATATAGGTACTTGCATAATATTCTTGATTTTACCTGTTGGCCCTCACAACCAAAATTGGCCCCCTGATAGAAAAAATAAAATCTTCAAAAGAGTCTGCTCTATATTCGTATATATTCAATATATGTAACAAACGGTGAAGCGCTATTCCTCATATAACTTTCATATAAGCTGAAATAAAATGAGTTATGTCGAAAATAAAAGCTACACCATGAACATGAGTAAATTCTACGGGTTCTTAATTAAAAAGAAAAAGAAGCTACAATTTTTGTTGTGTGATAACCTGATGTTTATACCCAGCATTTTCTATTTCTAACTCATGAAATCTGTCTTAAACCATAACCACGACCTTCATTGTAATGATCATCTTTTGTCTGCATTAGGGATTTTCCAACTTGGTCTGATATTATGGGCCTGATAATGTGTGGGGAGGGGCTGTTCTGTGCAATGCAGGATGCTTAAGAGTATCCCTGGCCTATGAGTAGCTCCTCCTCTGCTGTGACAACTCAAAATGTCTCCAGAGCTTGACAAATGTCCCCCAGGGAGAAACCCTGGCCCCGCTGAGAAGCGTTGATCTGGACTAGTAGTCTCCAAAGTGAGCTGCATGTACTCAACACATGTAGGAAAATATTAAAATGCCTACGTATGTATTTTTAGTACCTACTTACACATTTTAGTGGGTGTACATGCAAAGAGAGTCTGCGCCAATGAGGGCGGAAGGGGGGGCGGGTAGGGACAGTCTCAAAGAGCTGTGGCCATGACCGGCCATGGCCTTCCAACTGCTCTCCCTAATCTACTTCTCTAATCATTTTACACAGCAGCAGCAGGTCATTTTTTTTGTTTTTTTTCCAATATAAAGGAAATCACGACATGCCAGAGTTTGAAAACCATCAACACCTTCTCAATACACTCAGAAAATAAAAATATCTCACCCCTCCACGGCCTACAAGATCCGACGGGCCTGGCTCTTGCCCACTTCTCTCCAGCTCTTTCTCATCTAAGGGCCTGTGAGCACACTCTTCTTTCTGTCTAGAGTGTTCTTCCCCGACTTTCCACCTGCTTATCCTTCAGTTCTCAGACTAAAAACCACTGTGCTGGAGAAATTGTTCCTTGACTGATTCGATCTAAAGTTGGACATTCTGACCTCATCTCACTCACCCCCACCAGTCATCATGCCCCGCTGCTCTGCAGTCTGTGCTGCGATTTGCAATTATTTATTTGCATTTACTTCTTAAAAATCTGTCATCGTCCCCCTACTCCTCCCAAGTTCCATGACGGCAGGAACTATGCTCAATAAATTACTTGATGAATAAATGAATGAATGGTGCTAAGAAAATTCAGACCCTTTCTTTAAACATTTTGTTAGAGAAACTTCCAGTACAGAAACAGAAGGCGCTGAAATACTGGTCCCTGCACTTCTCCAGTGGGGATGCCTGGCCAGCCCCTTACCAGGGACTAGATTTCACGGCCTGAGGCCTCGCTCCAAAATCCTATCAATTATTTCATCTCTCATGGGAATGGCAGGATGAGTCCTAAAATGAGGATGAATAGGTAGCCTGCCTCAATTTTATGGTTAAAGAAACTGAAACACAAATTCTACATGACATTCCCACCATGCAAGAATCAAACGCCCTGGCTCTGGGCCCAGGACCTACTTTATCAGATCCCACTGCTACTTGTGCTTTCTTTTCTTTTCGACCTATGCAATCTGTTAATAGAAAATCTACTAGTTTTGAGTTTGATTTCTATTCTGCATTAAAACTTACATGCTTTGAGTGGATAGAGATATCCAAAGACAATCTAGCATGGGCTAGGCAGTCTAAGAGAATTTTCTACTATTTAGAATAAAAGTTGGAGCCTCTCTAGCCAAACAAAGTAAGATATAAAAATGGGAACATTCTAAGTCAATAGGAAGGGTATTATTTAATGTAAAATCCACAAACTTCTAAAATCCAAGTGTTATTACATAATTCAGTAAGGCAGGTCTATTATAATGAGAAATCAGAAGATAGTGGATTAAAGTGAATATGAGGGAAAAGCAAATGAGTAGAGACTGTAAAGATCACCTAGCTCAAGCCTTTAATTTTATAAGAAAAGTGTTATAAGTCTATATACCTGCCCACAGCTAACTGAAAAGGGGCTACGATAAATATTTAAATATTTAAAAGCTTCTATGTAAAAAAATATTTAAAAGCTTCTATTTAAAAAAAAAAAAGAGACACAAAAAATGCTGGGAGAAACAACCCAGAATCCTCCTTGCTATCTGTAAAATTATCCCAGTCTTTAGTCTATGTAATTAATGGGATATTTATTATTTTACATGAATTTCGAATAAGCTCATATATCTAATTTTCTAGAAACGAGCAGCTTAAAAGCAACCTGCTGAAAGTAGGACTTGTGACTTCAAAGGCAGCAACTTCAAACAAGTGATAGTTGCCACTGATGTAGGAAATAGAAAAACCTAAAAACTATACTTTGTAGGGCATCTCTATAGGGAACCAGGAAGCTTTGTGGCAAGCAGCTGTGCCACAATTGGCTTGAGGTTATTATAGGATTCTTTCAAGTTTCAACAAGCAGCATTCAAACATTTTAAATGAAAGACGTTGGTTTGTAAGATAAAGGGCTCATTGTCTAGGGCAGTGCTATCAAATGGAACTTTCTGCAAAGATGGAATACTCTAGCTGTGCTGCTCAGTTTGGTGGGCACAAGTTACATGTAGCAACTGAGGATTTGAAATGCGGCTAGTATGACTGAGAAACTGAACTTTTAATTTTAATTAAGTAAACTAACTTTATTTCCTGTGATTTAAGAATCAAAATTAAATAGCCATATGTGGCTATGACTACCATATGGGACAGCAGAGATCTAGAGAATTCACTCAAAGGAAATCCCTCAGCTCTCCTCGAAGCTGGATAAATACTGTGTTCTTAATGTCACTCCCTAATATGAAAATTAAAAACTTTGACTCCTTAAATGTGTGGGGAAGAAACTGTATAATGATCATTGAAATCATGTTATTAAAACATGCTCAATACATTTCAAAAGATCCATTAAATCTAGGTTCAATTTGCTATAATTAAATAGGACACCCATACTTCTAAATCAATAAATACTTACACATTGTCTTCTAGGCAGATTTTGGGGCCCACCACGTTGGCTGCTCCACTTGCCATTTTAAAAGCAAAATGTTTTTCAGGGCAAGCTTTTGAGATCCCACATTTGTATCTGGGAGGTTTTGTAGCTTTGGAGAAGAAAATAGATGTTTTTACAAAAACAATGTTAACAGACTCTATAATTAGTTGGTTTCAAATATCAAACCACAGAAGGAATTATGTAAATCATCAAGCTACACGTATCTTAAAATACATGCTGTTTTATTTCTGAAGGTTTCAAGAAATCTCAAAACAAAAAACAAAACCACTAAAGAAATAAGCTAATAATTACTATAAATGAATCAAGTAATATAATCTTGAAAAGACTAAATATATTTTATCCAATTACTTTTAAGTTTCTTTTTTTTAAAATTCAGGATGCAAGAGGTTTTAAATTGTCATTTTCCACTTTCAGGGCATAAATGCACAACGAATGATTCCTTCCAGGGCCAGCTAAAAAGCCTAATGCACCACTGAGTATCTGCTCACGTACTAATTCTAAGCAGAAATTTTCCTTTCATATATTTTCTGTACTTATAATACTGAAGCTAAAAAACACCAATGAAACAAAGTATTCACTGTGAATAAATATGAAGAATATTGTGCTGGCCAATCAAATAGCATCCGTATTACTTCAAAAAGCAATTTCTGAATCAGTTTTGCTAACATGAATTATCCCCCTTGTTTGAATATAAATATTCTTATATCCTAAGATAAAACAGAATAAACCATCCACAAATTATCAAAAAAAAAAATACTTACAACGAGTAACTGTGTCCAATGCTGACCTTGCTAAGAAAAAAAAAGTTATCATTGTTAGAAGGAATAAGGCCACTGCCAAGAATCCTCTTTTTAAACTTATTTAGAACTAAGGAGCCTATGAAAATAAAAGTGCTCAAATTATTGCTTGGTATGTAATAAAACATGAATATCACCGTAGAGAAAGAGACAATAACTTTAGGCTACATAGTTCACTATAAACCATTATGTAGAGGAATTATGAAGAGTAGTAGTTTATTATAGATAGTCCATTTTATTTTACTCTACATTTTGTTTTTTAGTTATTATACATTTAAATCTTAATCAGTTATTTCTACAAACTTACCATTATTTTTTAAATTTTTAGTTTTCTAGATTCATCAAATTTTAATTGACACATCACATTATATAAATTTAAGGTGCACAACGTGTTGATGTGATATTTATAAACTTAAAATTGCAAAAGCATCACCACCATAGTATTAGCTACCACCTTCATCTCATCAGTTACCATTTCTTTTTTTATGCCGAGAACATTCACCATTTAACTCTTAGTAACATTCGAGCATGTGATTAATAGTTATAAACATTATGCTGTACCTTAGATCTCCAAACTAGTTAACTGTATAACTGAGAGTTGGTACCTTTGAGCAACATCTCCCCATATTCTCCCAACCCCATCCCCTGGTAACCACCACTCTACTTTGTTTCTCTGAACTTGTTCTTATCAGATTCCACACGTAAGTGATATCATACGATATTTCAAACTTCCCTTTAAATTATTTTAAAGATATTCTTAATAACTATTAGTGTGCTTAAAAGTTGCTGCTGCTCCATGGTGTTGTGCACATAGGCATATAAGCCCTGGAGTATATACATAAACTAACTTAGTGGTTAGGCTAGAAGGTTTTGGGGGTGGGAAGAACACAAGAGGGATGGTGGTGGTGAAGAGCTTTAATTTCTTTAAAATAAAAATGTACTGGGTGTAATAAAAAAAATTAAGGTCATTACTAAGAGTTTTATAATCTATCAGTTCGAGAAGAGAAGATGGTTCTGATCAAATCTTAACGTGAATTCAGTAGATCTAAACCTGACTATCTACATTTAGAGCTTTTTAAAAAGCACTAAAATCTGATCCTAGCCCAGGAGATTGTAATTCAGATCATCAATAGTATTATAGACAGCCATTTCCTGATTTGGCCAATAAGCATGCAGCATCATAAATGTCTGCCAGCTGGTGGACTATAAATAGTCACTTAGTTTTTAGTTCTGTACTATTTAGATAATTGTGAACTTCCTGTATGTAAGTCCAGCAGTGCTCAAACTAGAGAACAGAAAGTGTAAGCTAAAAAATATATAAATGTTAAAAAGGAGAAAAACGACCAAGTGAAGGAAGGCTCATTAACTCGACAGAAGACTCAGAATGTTACGTTCCACTGAAGTCGCAAAGGCAACGTAGTAATGTGGATAAAGTTTAATGCAGGGAATAAAGCAGAAAACAAACTTTATCTGTAAGCTCTAAAAAATATTCATGGATAAGGACAAAACCTTAAGGAAACAAAAAAATGATCAGCTAGCAAATTAGGATGCTGGGATTATTGGGGCTTGTTCTTTCAATTTCCTTAATTCTGTCATAAAAGTGGGGAAGAGTAATTACAGAGATCATTAGGTCGAATGCTCTCAATTTGTAAACAAGAAAGCCCAGAGATTATTAGCAACCAGTGATCAGCGTCATGAAGACTGGACTTCGGGATTTCACTTAGTCCTGAACAGATGTGTATCACTGAGCTCAGGCTTTAAGATGCTTACAGAGGAACAGCGTTCAGATCAGGAATTCTGGTATACCTAACTTACGGGAACAAGATCAGGAAAAGACAAAAGGATCAGAACAGGGGTAACAACGTAGCTCATTCACATATGCTGGGCAGGCTATCAAGTACTTTTGCATATATTATTGAGTTGATCATCATCCCTGTTTTTTTTTTTTTTTAAAAAATGGGAACAGAGAGATGATGCGTTGATTTGATTTGTTCTAAGTCATAATTAGTAACTGGCAGAGCTAGTTTTCAAAGCTATATCTCATCCTAGCTCTTAAACTCATATTGCACTGCACCAGAAACGGAAATGTCTGAGGTCTTATGATCACATGCACAAAAACTGCTATTCCTGGTAGGAGGAGGAAGCCAGCATAAGGAGCTCTCAGAACAAGCTTCTGATTGCAGAGCAGAGAACAGAGGGTTCAAGACTAGACAAGGAGTCCACAAGGACAAGGACACCGCTGAAGTAATCCAGGTAAAAAACGGTAGTGACTGTGGGTTTGAAAGATGTAGACAGACTCAGAACAACTAAGGAAGCAACGATGACAGGATTTGGGAATGGACCAGGTGGAGGGGTGAGTAGAAAGGGAGGAATCAAATTTGCCTCTCAGACACGTGGCTTTGGAAGCATTCATTTATTCATTCACATGAGCCAATGAACAAAATACCATCTCTGCATTTGGGATAATCTAGTGAGGAGATGGGAGCAGGGGATGGATGATGAGTTAGCTCTGTGTTGGGCTTGTTAATTTTAAGATACTTGAAGAAGATCCAAGTGGAAAAGTCTAGAGGCCAGCAATAAATGAGATCTGGGATGCAGTTATAAACTGGAGAATTAGCAAGTGACTGGGTGGGGCCAACCAAAGAGAGGATTTAAAATGAGAAGAAGGCTGAGGAGAGAATCTTAGAGACGCCAAAATTTGACTAATGCTCGGAAAAATGCTCAGCAGAAGAGTGTGGCTGAGGAATGGGAGGTAGAAGAAAAACCAGGGATAAGCCTCTAAAATGGTCAAATTAGATTGCTTGTAAAACTTCAGGAATGTGAAAAAAGTAAATGTCACTCAATTCAAAAAAATTACTGGGATACCATGTGGGAAAACCAGTTTCTTAATCATTAGGGTTTTATAAAAATAACAACATAAGTAAGGGGTAAAACAAAGGTAAAGAAAGTCTTGTCAAAATCTTCTTCCAGATAACTAACTTTTATCCAATATTCACCGAAAGTGGAAGCCCTCTACTAGGCCTGCATTTCTGAGACTTTTAACACCTGGCGGCCAAACAGGTAAATTTTCATATATAAAACAGGATGTATTCCATACGCAGTGCATGGGCACAACACACAAACACAAAATCCTGACTATTCCACAACTTTTATTCCTCAAACTACCTTGATGGCTTTAATTCTTAATGTCTTCTCAATACGTCCAAGTTTTGACTTCAAGAAACAATCACTGATTTGGTTTCATCAGTGACCATCTTCCAACAAGTTAAGCTAAAGAAATTAGACAGAACTATTTTGTACTTTAGTTTTTAATAATGTGAAGTAATTCATGTATATACTATTTCAGTGGTTTAAATCTGAAAGGGTAAAAATAAATGGACTCAACAGAACATTAAGTAACTTACTGCACCAACAGATGCAAAAATAATTTGGATTGTGCTCAGAACATTTACTGGTTGTTAAGTACTTATGCTGAAAACTAACACTATGTTAAATCACAATCACAACCAAGGTTGGTAGATTGTATTCATGTTGATGTCCTGGTTGTGACACTGTCTGCAGTTTTGTAAGACACTCCCAATGTGAGAAACTGAGTAAAGGATATATAGAATCTCTGAATTATTTCTTACAAATGCACGTGAATCTACAATAATCTCGAAATAAAAAGTTTTGTTAAAAATTGTTTTTAAGACATCACAATTAATCTATTTTGCTCATTTCGGCCACTAACAGCAGGGAAATATTTTTCATTCTTTCTAGAAATGAGTTCGTTCATTTTTCTAAAACAGTACTACATAATTAACCTTAATCTAAATTCATAAAAACTATCAAGTAAGTTATTATACCAAGTGGAAAAAAAATGGAAACATTATCCACCAAAAGAACTACAGTTAACCTCATGGTCCCCCAACCTACACTACTTATACAAGCGATACTCGTGTCCAGTTAAAGTCGTTACCCTTTGGCAAATTAGGTGAGATGCCAAACAAATGGCAAAGAAACCATACTGCCATCTTTGCTCAATAACTCTGAAATGAGAATAAAAATATAACCATACCAATTTAATTTTCACCATTTTAACAGTCTGGAATCCAATAAGATTTCGTGCCTATACCACACAACTTCAATTATGACAACAAAATAAACTACCTGCCCTACAAATGCCTTATCATACAGCTCCAACACTCACAGTAAAATCTTGCAGGCTCCTAACATTTGGAAAAAACAAAATGAAGGAGAGAGACATCTCAGTTAAAGTAGCTACCTCAGTGTTTATAGCTGATAACCAGCAGCTTTTCAACCAACACAGCCTTAAAGGAATCCCACTTTGGAAATACTCTTCCTCCTCACCTAAAAACTCTAATCCTCAATTCCCTATGTTAATTTTCCATTCAGTCAGCATTTACTACCTGCACTGCCTAGCACCAGATGCTGGTGAAAGACCAAGATACCCTTGACCTCAGGATTCATTCTTCCGTGAGACAGATACATGAAAAAGAATAAAGGAAAAGAAACTCTATGGTGTAAGGCAGAATAAAATCAGTGCCAAGTGAGATATAGGCATTATGCATTTGAACAAACAGTTCAGAAAAAAGAGTAATGCATGCTAATAGGGAAAAAGGGAGGATCAAATACAATTTTTCTCAAGAAGAGGCATTTATGCCGTTTTGAGAAACTAAGAGGATTAACAGACGAATGTGAGAGGAGAAAGATGTGCAGGGTGAGGAATCAGCATGAGCCAAGGCTGAGGTATGAAAGGACAGGATTGCATCTGTAGATCACATGCAGATTGGCACAGCGAGTGTGAAGCACAGGGTAGGGAGGGCCAAGAACAGGTGGGAAACGCAGAGGCAGGATGGGGGTTTGGGTGTCATCCTAAGTAGGAAGTGCAGATTTTACTCTCCAGTGATGAGAAGAGTTTTAATCGCTCTGGCAATGGTGAGATAGGCAGATACCAAAGATGAGAAACAGACATAGCAATATCCCTGTGATACTTATAGATGCAGCCAGACTAGAGATAGAGAACCAGACTAGGGCAAACTCTGGCTTCATCAGCTTCTCCTCTTAAAACAGAGCCTTTTCCCCTAAGTTCAATTTGTACCAGTGGTTCATCACTTCCCTTCTCTCGGGGATCCTCCTTTTCTTGTCTGTTCAATCTGTTCCCACAGATTTATAATTCACTGAATCTTTGTCCAACGCCTAGAGACAAGTGAAAGTCTCTCCACTACTTCAAAGAAGAAAAAACAATGCTTGACTGGCTTCTGTCTCAAGCTACCATCCCATAATCTTCTTCCCTTACCATCCCTTACAAGAGTTTGCCACACGTGTTGTTTCCAAAGCAACACACTGAAGTCCTCAGTGCCTTCAGTGTTATTGGGCCTCATCATTCATCTGAAACCACTCAAAGGCCACCAGTCTGGTCCCCTTGTCATTATAATAGAAATACTGCACACTGAAGAAGTAAAGTCAAGATTCCCTATACTTTGCAATAACTACTCCATGCTGGATCCCGGACATTTCAGTTTAAGATGGGTGCTAAAAAGCAGACAGTTCAGGAGAATAACTAGTCCATTAGGAGGAAAGACTGAAAGGGAGGACTGCATAATCTGATAAGATGAAAACTTCTAAAAGGACAGCCTGAAGGAGTATGACAACTATCTGGGATGTTGTTAATGCAAGAGAGCTCCAGCAGGTCGAGAGGAGCAAGTCAGTGGATTGCTATTCCTGGGGAGTGACAAGGCACAGTTCAGGGCAATACAAGGGAGTACTTTTAAGTAGCCATTGTAAGAAAAGTCATCTGAAAATGTTTACACAGAAATTGATGACTACATGTCAGCATTGTCTAACGCCTTCTCGGTGTGTGGTCCAGGAACAGGGACCTCGGCATCATCTGGGAGCTTGTTAGAAATGCAGACTCCCAGGCCCCATGGCAGACGCTGAATCAGAATCTGCTTTACCAAGATTACCAGGAGATTCCTTTGACATTAAAGTTTGAGAAGCACTGGCTTAAGGGAGTCTTGAAACTAGCTGTGAGTGAATTACATCTTAAGAAGTCCTTTCAGATATTAATTTTTGGTAAGCAAAGCTCACTATTCCAGGGATCTAAAAGTTATTTTATCTCATTTCTGCCTACTAGGTCAAAATACTGTTTTATCGATTTCACAGTCTCACCTTTCATGCATAACTTTTTAATACCTGCTTAAACAATAGTCAAAGCTTATACAAACATTTAAAATACTAATTTTTTATTAGGGTAAATATTTTGTTAAAAACTTAGTTAAGAAAGCTTACAATGGTACGTTTAAAACACAGCATTAAATAAATTAAAAATGTCGGCGGAAAGAAAATAAGGGTAGGAAAAGAAGATGGATTTCTACGGCTGGTATTTAAAATACATTAGCATGACTCCTGACTGCTGGCTAATTGAGGACTAGGTTTGGTTCCAAATTTTCTAGCAGCCAATTCAAACAGAGTGTGATATCTTCTAGAATGTCCATTTAGAATGCCATGATTAATGACCCCTAGGCATGTATAAAATAGACTCCATTAAATATATTCAAAATGCTGAATAGAAGATTTACACTTTGTACTGAATTAATTTTAAGACTTTCTATTGTGTATTTTAAAATATTCTAATGAATCATACTTACTGGCATAATTACACTTTCTTTTTCAGACAGACTAAACAGCAGAGTGACTCAGTGTTGACAAGCAGTAAAATTTAAAGACAATCACATCAAACTTAAGACTTAAGAAAGAGGAAAAGAATGAAACTTACCAAATAGATTTCCTAAACTTGCATCCATTTTTATTTCAAATACTTGAGAAATAACATAAAATGTCAATAAAAATACTGCTACAGCTACCACCAACTTTGCAGCACCTAGAAAAAGGGCAGAAATAATTCAGAATGAGCTTATGACACCCCAGGACTTTGGTGGAAAATATAAGTTTATTAAAAATACCTTTTAAGATGAATAAATTTTTACTTTTTTCTATTTGTGTTTAATTTAATTTGTTACAACAAAACTTCTACCAAATATCCATCAAAATAAGGGATTATCCTAATCAAAGAGTCTAGAAATCAGATTGTCTAGAAATCTAGACAAAAAACTGCTTGAGTCCTCTGCCTAATTTTACAGCAAAAAAAATTACCTGCCATGGACTGCGGACTGACTACACGAAGGTATCATGGCTATTGAAAGACTGCCACCAAGTATGCTGGATGACCCATTCCTAATCCTTCTCAAATATAAAGGGCAACAGCGCTATACGGGGATGATATGAAAACACCAGACCAGAATGGAGACGCTAGGGCAACAGCAGAATGTCCACTAAGCAAGGGGTTCTCAAGCGAAACGTCCTGTCACCAGCCAACCTTGGAGCTTTACAAGCACTTCTGTTACGGTGAACGACGAGGCAGTCCCCTCATACCTGACACCTAGCTTAAGACAGTCCTTCTCCACTGCTGGAACATTTTTTCTAGCACCCATCACATATGCTTCATCATGTGGTTGTAAGGTGAGCTGCGTGAAGAAAGATGCTCAGTCTTTCATACCTTTATAGCTTAAACCACTTTTGCATGCCTCACAAACAGCACTGCTATTAACTAATTTACTGCTCAATACAAATCACCGTTTGTCCTTTTTCTCCACAGCTAAACAGATCCAGGAGAGAATAAGAAAAAGTGCAAGGCGGGAAAGGAAAGAGAAAGTAACAGGAAAAAAACTTCTTCCTCTCACCCTCAGGACTTCAGAGATAGCATATTAAGTTATTAAAGAACAATATGAGTATTTCTCTGTCCAATTCCCACTACTCTCTCTTACTAAAAGTTTAATATATATTGACATAAAAAGAGTGGATACAATCAGCAGTCATCTCATTATCCTTAAGGAAACAAAGGCCTAGAGGTGAGGCAAGTGCCCAAGATCACAGATAATTTAGTGGTAGCACAAGGACCAGAATCCAGGGATCATGACACAGCCCAGTGCTTTGTCCACTACTCCATTCTAACACCAAATTACTACATTCTCCAAAAATACTGCTAAAACTCAACTTACTGGGTAAAGAAGAATGCAAAAAGCACTATACTCCTGCTAATTTCATAAACTTAAAGAAATGAGGACCACATTCTTAGGGAATGAACTGATGATGCCCAGAAAGGCTGATGACATTTCTGTTCTAACTATATTCTAAGAAATGTTCTGTTCATTTCTGTTGAGAAACACTCTATAAATATAGAAATGAAGTGGCAATGAAGAAGCTTAAATCTAAACTAATCACCCTCCTCACCCCTTCATTTTCTTTCTTCTCTGCTCCAAAACTGTGCTTCTTAAGACAGGAAAATTCCATGAGGCTTTGAAACCTTCCCCATACAGTCTCTGGCAGAGTGCCTGGTACATAGCGATACCCTCGACAAGGGTCTGCTACATAGATGAACGGTAACTGTTGTCATATTTCTTCTTGATCATTTAAGAACAAGGGCCTACAGATTGTACATCAGATGACAGTCTTAACATCTCATTTTCTAGTCATTGTGAGCATATGCAACTAGAGATACACTTTCTCTATCCCTTAAAGCAGATATACAAAAACTTTGCTGTTCATGATTAAAATATTAAATACCAAGTCTATAATATATAAAAGTTCTAGACTAAATCCAGTACCAAACTAAACCTGAGCCTACACTAAACAAGCTATATGCAGCGTATATATGTACATGTATAATACATCACACACACATATATGTAATATACGCTTACACTGCTTATTTAGTGCCTACTGTAGACCTAAATACTTTATAAGCATAATACCACTCACACAGCTTTTTGAGATATTATTTTCATTTTACAAGAAAAACAAGGCTAAGAATTTAGATTGCATGTCTACCTTCACAAAACTGGCCAGTGGTAGAACTGAGTCTTAAACCAAGATCCATTCACTTATCGTGGGCCATCAGGAGAACCAGGAAGCCACAGAGGCTCTGAGAGAAAGAAAAGCTGGAGGAGGGGAAACTACTTGGTAGAACAAGCAGGTGGTCCCTGAGAGGGGAAGGCAGGTGAAGACCAGTAGAGCCTCCATAAGGCAGGGTTCCAGAACATGTGCTACAGAGCATCTGCCCTTGCGGGGACCTGCCCATTGTGCAAGGTTCTCATCCCTAACTTTCCACAAGATTCCCTCTTTCTTCCAGTCATGGATCATACTAATCTGTTTGTTTCCCTACTTTTCTCATTTGATGCCTCACTGTAAGGATAATAACTGTAAGGATATTTCAAAGCAACCAGGATATTTCTTTTAATTAGAAAGAATTAGTTTAAAAGCAATAAACTAATAGCTAATCTTCCTTATTCAATCATTATAAGCGATTCCCTGAAGATCTACAGTAGGAACAGCGCCAAACATGCAAGCACTCAGTGAATAATTACATCAATTAAGGTTGGTATTGTCAGAATCAGAGAAATGGACTAGATAAAAAAGTTCATTTCAACTAGAATGAAGACAGAATTATATGAGAAAGAGAAACTAGTTCTATTTTAAATAATCATGCTTAATTAAATAATATACTTTTAAAATCATCTAGAAAAGATAATCATAAATAGTCTTGCTATATTCAAAGATCTTTTTTTTTTTAAGACATAACATGTTTGTATAAACCACAAATAAGCTCTTGGTTTCTGGGAATAGTTTTTCTTAATAACTGTACAGCTACTCAAAAAAGAATGTTTTTTAATAAGTTCATGACCAAGAGATCCAGAGTTTCAAATTTCTGCAAAAGCATTTGTGAACACCTGTCAGTTATCTGTATTTAATGATATGTTTAATCACCAGGACTTGATTCTACATAACTATTGCTGAATCAAAGAGACTTATTGCTACCTGCCCTGACTGTAGGTACTTCTAAGAGATTCTCCCACAGGAAAATACTTTGTTTGCTGGTGAGAAGATGATAATTAAATAAAGACTACTTTGATTTTGAGAAATTACAAGCTATCTCCTATGTTGGACACCCATTTAGCAGAAATTTCTATGCAAACGGTACATTTCCTCTAGGGCCTGTGCTTGCTGGAGGAAGGTGGGAATGGAGGGCTCACGCTTATTTTCACTATAGTTGGAAGAGGTCATCAGCGCCTCCAGTTATAATGGATCTGCCTTTTTATAATGTTTAAGGATAACTATCTTATTACTATGAACAGCAAGTGGTGTTTATCAATTTCCTCACTGTGCTGCCTAAGGAACAGATGTCCCTACACTAAACCTCACTTAGGCAGATTGAACTTGAACTAGCAAATATACAGTCACTTATGCAAAAATTACATTTTGTTGAATACTTCAATACTCTAGTTTTATATATGTACACAGGAAAAATTTAAGCTTTTCAACTTTACAGCTCACTTCCCCAATAAGCTAGAACTCAGGAAAAACAAAAATCAGCCCTCCTAGGTTATCAAATGACTCTTTGTATAGACATTATATGTGTATCATTAGGCAAATAAGCTTAGTGCTTAAGAACATAAACTTCAAAACCACAACTTAAATTATTTAGCATAACTTCAACAAAAGTGCCCCAAACACTTATGTAACATTCACTAAATGACCAATTCATGATTTGCCAACTACATTAAAAAGAAGAAGGTAAATAATGATTTAGTTTGTTATATTTCAGCTTTGCACTCAATATAGAAAAGATTACTTACCCTCTCCTATAGTCATTACTAAATGAACAGGTTACACGAAAAGCAAAATTATTTCTACTGAATTACATCTCTTACCTGCTACCCTCATCTTCGTTTTTTCAATCTATGGCACTTTTCATTAAATAACTCCTAAAATCAAAAGAAAAGGCAAACAGATTAGGTCTACAACCAGCGTTCCTCCTTCGACTCAGTGGTGTGTCTACAGTAAACTAATTAAATAACTGTCATGACATTTCTACCAATACGGATATCTAATGGAAAAACTCTTACCACTGGGCCTGTCTCCTTCCACTGGACCAGAAAAGCTACTGAGAGGACAGTTATGTCTTAACACTGCTGCAGCCCCCAGCTCCCTAACAGAATGAACAAGTGAAGAAAAAACTGCAATCAAGTAGGTGAAGAGAAGATAATGCCTTCTTGGTCTCAATAATTATGCAGCTATAAAGATCTTTGAATACTTAGTTGCAAACTTGCAGTTTACAGCTGAGGTAGTGGAGGTTAGGCTGCTCATCCAGCCACGGAACAAATTATTTGCAGAATGGGGTGGGATCTAGGTCTGCTGGCTCCCGCGCCAGGGCTCACTTTACTGTACAATGCCACTTTATTTTTAGTGAGACATAATTTAGGTGTCACTATGAAGAGTACTTTTGGGGCTGCTTATTTTAACACCAGAGTTCTCTTTCTCTTCATGTTTTTAAGTTTCTAAAAGAATATATTCTGAAGTATAGACTCACAATTTTAAATATTCCAGCAATTAATGCCTATGTTATCCACCAATGAAGAAATAACCCTTCGATTTTATCCTAATAACAACAACCAATAGATGCTGGGGAAAAAAATTCTGTGTATGGGTATTTCCCTCCTAAGAAATAGTTCAAGAAAAGTAAAATTTTAAAAAGCAAATGGAAAAGCAAGTAAATGAATCTGATAGGAAATTCATGCCCAGGTTACCTAGAGCTACCACCGTGTACCCAACCTACTGTACAGGAAAGGAATGCAAAAGAAAACTTTGATTAACAAATCACATAAATCAAAAATACATCTTTATTTCAGGCTGTTTTTATACTGATTTATGTTTGATGTTGAAGTCTAATCGAGTAGCACATAGAATATGTCAAATAAAAACAATGGCACACCCCGGAAGGATGCTTAAAGGAAGTGAGAACACTGTCTTCTTAGCCACCAGTAAGAAATAAGCAGGTGGAGAAGGGTGGTGAGCATCCAAGTGATGAAGGTTCTTAGGCTAACTCCCTTTCTTCTTCCCAGTCTACCCTGAAGAAAATATCCACACTATTGATTTCTTTGCCTTTGCTAGTTTCTGAACACCTTCCACGGAATAGAAAAAGTCCATGTTCTCTATCTATGTCAACTAACTACTTAGCAGCAAGCTGGGAAGTGCCAAAAGGAAACAAGAGATTCTCAAGCATCCACAAATCATCACATCAAAGCAGAAAAAATACCTCAGCTTTTCAAGTGAAAACCCCAAGTGGCTATAAGTCCTCTTATGACTCCCAATAAAAATGGACATTATGTTCACAACACACATGCCTTTCCTCCCAGCTAATACTCCAAAACAATAGAAAATTTCTTTGAGAGCGTGATAGAGTTGGGCAGACATTTGCTGTGCTATTTCACTGTTTCCATTACCTGCTGAGGCCCCACCTGTACAATTAAAGTCACTGCCTCATAGACCTGCCATCTGTTTGCACTGCCCAACATGCCTGATCACTAGAGTAAGACTGCAATATAAGCAACGACGACTGTAGCTGAATTCGTGTTTTCCATTCAATTTCTCAGAAACACTTCGTAAAATCTCTACATCAAAATCTCATCTCAGTCATAACATTTTTAATTAGTCTGCTTAAGAAGCAAACTAGTGCTGCAAAAATGCAAACCAGTATAAAAAGTGTTGAATATATTTGAGAGCAAAAATCAAGGAGTGTGTTTATGATGTGCTCCTTCAAAATCATTCCTCACTTGTCTTTTTAGGAGAATATTTTAAAACAAAGAAAATCATTACATACAATGATCTGAGAGGGAAAGAAACACCAGCTTAATGGAATTTGGTATAAACCTGAAGCTGAACCTCCAACAATCAGGTGGGAACAGAACAGGCCCACAGAAAATGATCACAGCAATAAAGGAATAAAAATGCCTCTGCTAGAAATTCAGAGCTCTTTAATCCAGAAGCAACAGCTAAAAGAATTTATAATTTTTCTTATATGTTCATTAAAAGGTAGAGATACAGAAATTAGAGCCACTTATCAAAACTAGAATACTGAGGGTAGGGGAAAGCATTTTTTAGGACAGATTAAAACAAAACAAAACAAACAGATAGTACATTTGTGAAACACATATAGGCCCAAATAAGAAGACTCAGCAGTGTTTTAGATAAATGCCTAGACCAGATCAGGTTACTGATTTGTAAGTGCACAGACATCTCAGAGTCCACGGCAAGGAGGGCCACTGTGAGCGGTGAAACACTATTCCGGATAAACATTAAATAAGTATGTGACCTAGCCCCATGAAGAGAGCCTCAGTTAAGGTCTCAGACTGATAAACTGGATTTCTTTGAATGTTTTGTCATTTTACCATTTCCTTTAGCCCAAATATCTACTATAGTCTAATTTAGGGAAGTTTTGTTAAAATTAGGCCTGAATAAACAGTTATGGTCCTGGAATCACTAACTTCAGGGACAAGCAATAAGAACACAGGTCAAGTGATATTTTCATTCTTTTCTTACTGGGTGGACTCCAGCTACATTGTATGAATTATAACACCATTCTCCATCAACAAAATGAGCCATAAAAATAATTATCAGAAGGGGAAGGTCTTGCCAGTTAACATAAACCATGCATGTAGCACAGCAGTTCATGCCCAGTTATTTTACAGAATCTTCCCAAACTCTCCAGGTGTAGTGGGTATTACAATGACATTACAGATGAGGTCGAATGATTTGCCTAAGGTCATACGAAAGGTAAGGAAGAAGCTGACAAACAAATCCACTTCCCTTTCACCCCAGCAGCTTACTGACTGACATACTCTGACATAAGAAGCTCACTGACAGAAATCCATGCCAGTCAATCTAGCTTTTGCAGATTGCTCTGGGAATTGCTAATCTCTGCTGTCAACTGGCCACTCCAGAGATCTGGCAGTTTGTCAGAATGACTAAGCATGTGTATTAGAACCTCCATCCAAGACAGAAAGGATACAAGAAAATGAAGTACACAGACACACCTATTGATGCATTTAATATTAAGAAATAACCACTTAATTAAACCAGAAGAAAATACTACAAAGTATACTCCATATATATAAACTATTACTCGATTCAATTACTTTATCTCAGTGCTGAGAAAATGCAGTTTTAAATATATTAACTGAGTGAAGTTCATACAATTCTAATATTCATGTGAGCTGAGGCTTTTCCAAGAGGAAAAAAAGGTCAAAACATAAGCAGATAAAGTATGTTTAGGACCAGCAATGGTTAATTATGTGTCTACTTGACTGGGTCACAGGGTCCCCAAACATTATTCTGGGTATGTGTGTGAGGGTGTTTCAGGTGTTTCTAAATGAGATTAACGTTTGAGTAAAGCAAATTGCCCTCCCCAATGAGAGTGGGCCTCATCCGATGTGTTGGAGGCCTAAACAGGACAAAAAAGGCCAAGTACAGGAGAATTCAGTCTGTGTCCAAGCTGAGACATCAGGACTTCACCTGTCTCCAGACTTGGACTGAAACTTACACCATCAGTTCCCCTGGTTCTCACGCCTTTGAACTCTGCCACTGACTCTCCCGGATCTCCAACTGCAGAGCCTTTGATTTCTGAGTCTCTACCACTGCAGGAGCCAAGTCCGTCCGTCTGTCTATCCATCTCCTACTGGTTCTGTTTCTCTGGAGAATGCAGACTCGTACAGCACCCCTCAAAATCAGAATGCAAAACATTGCAGAACCTAGATGCATTTCTGTCTTTTCTACATATATGGGCAGTTTCATTTATAAGAATGGGAGATTTTTTTCTTCTTTTTGAGAAGATCCATCATATTGTTTCTCATGGAGTAAATGCTTCTTCCATGGAGAGCAACTGATTAGGAAAATACAGAACACAGAATGTAAAAGACAAAATTTTCGGGTCCAGAGCAGTTAGAGAGAGAGAAAACTAAAATCACAAAAAGATGATACAATTAAGTCACTAGGTTATTCCGATTTTACATTTACAAACAAAAGCATGTTATAAAAAAATTATTTGCAAAAAGACCTGCATTTATGTGAATAAAATAGAGCCAGTATTGGCAAACTTTTTCTGTACAAAGGGCAGACAGAATATTTTAGGCTACAATGTCTCTCCTGCAACCACTGTGATTTCTTTGTATTCTAGCTAGAAAGCAGTCATTCTACATTTTCCTCATCAGTTACTCTTCATGGAAGAAGCATATACTCCATGAGAAAAAATATAACGATTCTGTCAAAAGGAAAAAAATCTTCCTATTCCTATATATGAAAGTGTCCATCTCTATAAAAAAGACGGAAATGCATCTAGGTTCTGGAATATTTTCCAAAGTGATCACAGAAGGTATGAAGATATTGTGAATTTAATCAAATTTGGTGTTAACACTAAATGCTTAATAAAAAAAAATCCAATTACTAGAGAAAGTATTTTAGTAGGAGACTGATACTGTAAAGGAAAAATATATTAAAGGAAAAAATTTTTAATGACTACCTAACAACTAGAAAAATACCCTAGGTTTTTAAGTAACCAAAGTAACTTTACATTTTGACTAGGAGAAAAAAGTACAAAAACAAAGGTTTTTGTTCATGTGTCTGTTTGTTTATTTAATTTGAGAAGGGGGAGAGGAGATCTGTGTGAAGTCTATAATGCCAAGAATACTTTTTCCAAAAAATCACTGAGGAAAATATAAATGCATCCACTCCTGCAATGTGGCCTTTAAAAAGGTGAGACTGAAGAGCAACACACCAAAATTTTTTAAATACTGGCTCAACAAAAGCAATAATCTTTAGAATAAAACTTTAATGTTCTATTGAAAACCTTGGGAAGAGAAGGATATGGATGATCTATGCCTGGATTTTTAAGTTACCTGAACTAGCATCATACAGCTTTTATTTTCTTAATGGCATTATATCAAAATTACATTTAAAAAGGATTAATGTTTAAATGTAAAGAAACACAAAAAGTATACAAAGGAAAATCACAAATGAGCCAGAAAGTGGTTTTAACCCCACTCTCATGCCCAGCCCCCACCACACAGACTGTTAACCAATGCTTGACATCAAACCTACTGGGATTAGACTGGGTGGATTTAGCTTTCCTCCACTGCCCACCATAAACTGGTGTGTTTTGCATGCCCTTGAGCTGGCGCCAACTCCTTGGAGACCTTATGAATGAGTGATGTCCACCACGTCCTGTCCTCACAGCTCTACTCGTGCCTGTGGCTTTTTATTCATCTCACAGTTAGTCATCTCTTCTTGGTCCCTTGTATTTCTCACAGCATTGTTCTTTTTCAAAGAACCCTGCTTTCTCATGATGTGCCCAAAGACAGACAGCGTCAGTGCTGTCATTTTTGCCTCCAGCGATGTTTCAGCCTTAATTTGCTCAGGACCCACCTGTTCCTCTATCTAGCGCTCCATATCTGTAGGGCTCTCTCGCAACACTGCATTTAAAATGAATCAAATGTTTTTCCTATCAGCCTTCTTCACTGTCCAATTTTCAAATATGTACATAGTAAATGGTGTATAAGCGTATGGATGATCTTAGCTATGTTTTTTTTTTTTTTTTCCTGGTTCTCCTGACAGTGGATGGAGAGAATAACACTAGAAAGCTTCTAGTTACTCTACAGCAGCTATGTAAAATTCTATCAGGGTAAAAAAGACAAAACCTAACTGTAATACCAACTTGTCCCTACAGTTAAAACCAGTTAGCAAAGGTGCCCTGCCTAGACCAACTCTGCCCTGCTGTCTCAGTGTATACGGAAGGAAGTTAAACTTTCATAGCCAAAAACTTGGTGTGCTGAGCCAAATGCTAGCCAGAGAAAGCAGCAGACCCTGCGTGGGGCATGCAGCGTCAGCCACCACTGGAGGTGATGGGGCTCTTTTATGCCAACAGTTTGAGGGAGAAAGATGCAAGTCATCTTGAAAGAATTTATACCCTGGCTATAGACAAAGGGAGTGGAAGGAGGTGAGGCAGAAAAGCAGGGTCCCTAAGGAAGAAGCGTTTGCTCTTCAGGATCGGTTGTGGGCAACAGTCTGGGAAGCTCGTGGGTAAGCAAGAAGCAGGGGGCCTTGTGGTCTGTGGCCACAGGTGGGGGGCTACTGGACTGTTCTCTCTGGATAATCGTGGCTCCTTGTGGAAGTTATTCAAAGGGTCCCCAAACACTGAGGAGTGGTAAGCAGTCTTTTGTTGGTTTTGCCCTGCAGTTGTTAACTGATTAACCTCTCCAATCTCTTCCTTTCAGCCTCCAGCCCACTGTAATTTGATTCAGGACATCTCAGAATTTTCTCGTCATAACCAAACGTGACAGATGACACTGCATTCTGAAAGCATCTCAACGTGGTTCAGCTCAACATTAGTTCACAGGACAGCTCCTCTGACCAACATGAATTAGCTGGAGACCTAAAGTTCTTACCTCTCCAGAAATGTGAGATACCAGATTTCTAAACATTTCTATTGATCAACAAGCATTTAACCATGTTTTGTGTAAATATGTCAAGTGATTAAGCACTAAATGGCAAATATTCTGTTTCCCATCCCAAATCTAACATACGTAAGTAACTTTTTCTCGATAAAAAGATATTTCATTGTCCAAGATAATGCCACTGAAGGAAGCACCATGAGCAGGTGGGGCTTGCTTCCCTGAATGCTCATCAGTGAAAACAGATCTGTTCTCACCTACAGATGTTCTCTTTCACTTCCAATATGCCACCACGGCATTCTTTGAGTTAGCAGCCAAAGTTCAGGTTTACTCTGACACAGTTTTGGTGCTTCACCCTGATTAATAGTTACCACTATATCCTAACACTACTTGAGAGGACGGTAGGTGGCTGGTATATATGCTCATAATCAGCTAGCATTAATGAGGGTTAGAGTGATGATCAAAACTCAAATGATCACGCCACACCCAATGTCAATGTGACATTAAGTAAATTATTTCAGTGGACTGTAATTACAAAGTGGAAATCACTAAAGTACAAAGAAGTTAGAAATGAGACTTTAAAACTGAACCATCAACACATAAGTGACTGGAAATGGTTGAGATGAAAATAATATGGGGCCAAACTGGAGTGCATTATACCCCATAATATAGCTAAGTTGCATTTTAAAACAGTCGTCAGTATAATTAATGTAGGAGGAAGCAAGAGGACCAAATGTTAAATCAAGCTACATTCAGAGTGCTGATCAGCCCTGCAGCCAGGCTGAGAGAGGACACCTGCAGAAGGAAGGAAGCTTTCTGCTGGGATTGCTAACAACCCATTTCCCACACCTGTGAAGGGGAACCAGGAAAAAGAGTCTTTAAGTGGCGCCCTGCACAAAATTAGATTGTTCATTCCCTGTGGCTGAAACCATGGGGAACCTGTGGATTAAAGGCTGGGAACTGCCAGCAGGCCTTTCACGCTAGTGTTCTTACATTCTCATGCTACATGCTCTATCCTCCCTCCCTGTTTGTCCATGTCAAAGGAACTGTAACTCACAGGAACTAAAGCATGATATGTAAACTGAATTCCCCATCACTTTCAGGGCCCCTCTCACAGTGCCTTTACTCTGTCTCTCTCGCTGTCCTTGTCTCTCTTTATTACCTCTGTCCCTCCGAGTCTCTCTCTGGTTCTCTCGCTCTCTGCCTCTGGTAGGAGACCACGCTCTGCCTGTGGATGTTACCCCTTCTCCAATAAACTTTCCTTTTGACTCTCACTTTGGTGTGTGTTCAAACACTTTCTACATTCTCCACCAAGAACCCCCTCTCTCAGGGAATGTGCCCTGTCCTGCATCATAATCATCATTACAAATAAACGACAAGTAAGGACACCTTAAATCCTTGTAAACATGGTAAAAGATCTGTAGAAATGTTGCATTATAATTACTTTATTTCATAGTCTCTATGCTTCCCAATAACCATTATCATAAAGAGAGGCAGCTGTTGCTCACTAGGTTTTACTGACTCTAAGTTGCATACTATTTCCCTCACTTATCATGTCTGAAATCAGGATTAGGTTTCCAATATATTTTTTCTTTGTAGTATGTGAAATAATGGTGTACTTCCAAACATCTTAAATTAATAAAACACCGTATCTGGTTCTTTGAAACCCTAACTGCCATGGAACCCACAGTATGGACAAGATAATCAGGCATGCTTTCTGAAACGCAAATTCCTGAGCCCAGAACCCCCCCGGGGAGTGAGGATTAAAACCCCTGCAAGGTTAAGAAGCTCCCAGCTGATTCGCATTCAAGCTCAGATCTAAGCACTTCAGATCTACACCAATCCAAACACAGAGAAATTTAGAGGAATTAAAACAAAAAAAAAAAAGTGAGGCAGATCTATGCCAAAAAAGCCAAAGGTAAAATTCACAAGACAAGCGTTTTCATCCTTTCCTTACCAATAAGTGGAAATGAGCCTGACTCTAGGCCAGGTCTCTTGTGGGGGTGAGGAGGGAGAGGTGGCAGTGAATAAATCTGGGGACAATGTGCTGAGAAACAGAACTCTTGTGTGTAATGGTTACAGCAGATTGTTGTTTTTAAAATTACCCAAATGTCTTGACATTTTTCTTCATCTACCAGTGCAGAATTTTGCTTAAAAATTCATTATCCAGTTGAAATGGTGACCAAATTTCTGTAACTGAGAGCACAAACATCCCCAAACAGAAAACAAGATAAAATGTCATTTACTCTGCCTGCTCCTACAGAGTTCTGCAACTGTTGATTTAAGAGCTATAATCTAACTACTTTAATCCCACACCACGCCATCAAAGAGGAGGAAGATGAATGGATATAAATAGATATATTATTGAGGACAATGGCATAAATAATAGTACATACATTTTAACTATAAGAAGTTGAATGTATGTAAATAAGTATCTACTTCATGGCACAAATTTACATACAGTGTAACTACTTTCATCTCACATAACTATATTATATCAGAGGAGAAGTTACAGGATCCCATTCTGAATGAATGTTTGAGAATTCCCCTACATATATACTACATATACGAATTCTGTCAGTTAGACCTATGTGAAGAAATGGAGGAGCAGAGTGGTCCCACCTGCCCAAGGACCCTGGATAGCATACCACTTCTAACAAAAACAAAACAAAAAACCCTGAAAGCTGGGGAGCTTCTTAACCTTGCAGGGGTTTTAATCCTCACTCCTAGGGCCTCTGGGCTCAGGAATTTGCGTTTCAAAAAGCATGCCTGATTATCTTGTCCATACTGTGGGTTCCATGGCAGTTAGGGTTTCAAAGAACCAGATATGGTGATTTATTAATCTAAGATGTTTGGAAGTACACCATTATTTCACATACTACTAAGGAAAAATATATTGGAAACCTAATCCTGATTTCAGACATGTTAAATGAGGGAAGTAGTGTGGACCTTAGAGTCAGTAAAACTGAATGAACCACAGGCCCCTCTCATTATGATAAAGGGCTACGGGGAAGCCGCCATTGGCAAAGAATTAGTAAAAAGCATCTAGTGTAAAATTTTCTGAATAAATTTCAAAAATAATTATTATGAACCAAAGTTCCTTCAAAACACATTCACTGATCACTTAACTTCAGATAATGGTATTGACACATAGTACAAGCCTTGTAAAACATAGGATGAAAATCAATTCAGGAACTCATTTCATTTCTAGAGTTTTCCTCATTCTCACACAAAAACTTAACCAGGGTTCATCAATGGATGAACAACTAAACAAAATGTGGTACATGTCTGTAAGCGGACTATTATCCAGCCATAAAAAGGAATGAAGTCCTGACACACAAATATGACATGGACAAATCTGTGAAACATCATAGTCAGTGAAAGAAGCCAGACACAAATGGTCACGTACTGTATGGCTCCATTTACATGGAATATCTAGAAACAGGTAAACCGAGAGACAGAAAGCAGACTAGTGGCTGCTGGGGGTTGGAGGAAGGGGGATAACTGCTTAATGGACATGAAGTTCCCTTTGGAGGTGACAGAAGTGTCCCAAACTAAACAGAAGCAATGACTGCACAACTCCTTGAAGGTACTAAATGTCACTAAACTGTCCACTTTAAACTGGTAAATTTTATGTTATATGAATTAAATTTAATTTTTAAAAGGAAATTGGAAAGAGAAAACTCACTAGAATAAAACTAGAAAAATCATGAATAGCAGATGAAAAAATTAGACCAGAAATAAGAAAAATGTAAGTAATATGAGAACAGTTTCAACCAAATGGAATAACCAATGAAGAAAAGCAGGAATACTGATAGGGTCAGCTGTGGAAACTCCGAGGTATTGGAACATTACCTCTTCTGAGAAAGTCAGAATTACCTCTTCTGAGAAAGTCAGCCGACCTTATTTTGGAAACTGAATAAAAATCATAGAACCTTTTGAAGTTTCAAGATCTTGGGAATCTTGTTCAATCTCTGCAACCAGATTAAGAAAACAAGGCATTGCATGATATTAAATAATTTGGTTAATGCCATTCACAAAATAACAAAATGCAGACAAAATAACTCACAAAATGCAGAACTACTGTTTAAAATCCACATTTCCTGATCCCAAGAACAAGAACCCTCTGGACTAAGTTCTGAAAACATTTTTGCTACTGTACTAACCTCTGAGCTGGATTTTTGTGATACCTAAAACCAAAATCTTTTGTTTCTCAGGTCTTGGACCTTTCAGCTTTATGAAAGGGGTGTAAAGGCAGGTGGAGGTGGGGGAGAGAGAGAGAGGGAGAAGAGGCTGACTGCCTCACAGATAGTAGCTTTACGAGGGCCCAAGATGTCTTAGTCACGGTATTCTAATACCTGTAATAATTACTGGCACATAGTAGGTACTCTCCAGTTTTAAATGAATAAAAATTTTTAAATATTAAGACTCACCATTTAAGACCTAAAATATGCAGTAAAAAATAATAAGGCTCTTATGATCCCCAACAGGGAATACTACTCTTTTGTCATTTAACAGACTCTTAGCCCTCTGACTCTCCAATTCCTTTTGTTTGAATGTAGCTTCCTTATGAAAAGATTAGTTGGCGATGCTTAAGGGAGCAATCCATGTTAAAATTTTATAATAAAAAATCAAGTTAATTTTGAAAGTTGCTCTAACACAGCAGTGCTTAGTCTTACTTTAACTCCCTTTTCAATAGAAGCCCCCTACACTGTGCATTCTGGGGAACCTGCCCTGTATCCTTTTTTGAAAAAATTCACATTGTGACAGATGATTACTAGAATTAGTGGGGGGATCACACTGTAAATTATAAAAATTTCAGATTACTATATTGTACCCCTGAAACTAATATAACCAATATGACTGTATAACAACTACACTTGAAAATAAACAAAATGCCTTATTTGCAGATGATTTTGAATGGTCCTCAGGGTGAGAATTACTACATTGAACTCTTATTTCTTACTATTAAGAAATGCTAGTCTTTAATGAACTGAAAAAAACATTACACAGAATTGTAAAACAAAGCTTCTAACACTTGTATAAAAGTGAAAAAAAGTAACTTAATCAGTTCAAGAGACAGGCAGCTTTTAAAAGAGGTACAGAGAAAGCTATGCCAAAGCCAGATGCTTTGCAACCTAGGATATGACCTAGGATAGTGGCATTGGGATAGAAAGGAAAGGATTAAAGAAGATATGTGCACGGCACAAGTTGTTAACTTTTATTTTTCTAAGTTAAATGGAGATCCCTTTGTACTCTGTAATACAATGAATACAGTCATGCATCACTTAACACTGTTCAGAGAAGTGTCAATAAGCAATTCTGTGCAAACGTCATAGGTTACATTTACACAAACCCAGATGGCATAGCTTACTATACATCCAGGCTACATGTTGAAGCCTACTGGCCTTAGGCTATAAGCCTGCATAGTACCATACAGTACAGAACAATAAATTTAGCACAAGATAATCTGATCCAATCAAGAGAGGAGGTAAACATATGCAATATGAGGATGCTGCAGGTGTATCACGGCCTACTGTTTTACAGCACTTTTTTTTTATAATTAAAGAGGAATACATGCTAAAATAACACTAAAAAGTATAGGATAGTAAATAAATAAGCCAGTAATACAGTCGTTTGTTATCAAGTATTATGTACTATGCATACAACTGACCCTTGAATAACACATCTTTCAAGTGTGAGGTTCTTCTCACATGTGGACTTTTTTTTTTTTTCAATAAATACAGTCAGCCCTTCCCATTTGGTATTCAACCGACTGTGAATATAAAACAGTCTATTTGACCCACTATGGGGAATCCAAAGTTGGGAATGTGAAAAATACCATTTTCCATTCGTGGCTGGTCAAACCCAGACATGAGAAAGGTGACTCTGGTGTCAAGACTTACGTGTGAATTTCCTATTTGGCAGGAGTCCAGCCTCTAACCTCAAGCTGTTCAAGGGTCAACTGTACGTCCTTTTATATTAATGACAGCACAGGTCTGTTTACACCAGCATCACCTCAAACATGTGAGTAATGCACTGCACTATGACATCATCAGGCGATAAAAAAATCGTCAGCTCCATTATAATCTTATGGGACCACCATCTGCAGTTGACTGAAGCACTATTATGTGGCCCCTGACTGTGACTGTAACAGCAATGTTTCCCAGAACTTGCAAACATGTGACAGGTTACTACTCGTCCTGCAAGGTGGTCAAGGGTCCAAGGAATTGGGGATCTACTGTAGGCATCAACCTTTATGTAACCTCCAGGGGAGTTCATGGCATCTCTGCAAAACTGGAATAGACAAAATGACCTATTCTTTGGGTTGTAAGAAACACATGTGTCTATGAAAGCAACTGGCACTGTGCTTAGGAAGCAAACTAATATTATCTAGGCCCACCACATCCATGCATTTCTGACTAAATAAAAAGACAAGGTTCTGTCACTGAGACAGTAGTTCTGTATCATACGAGAGAGTAATTTAAAGGTAAATGATGAAAATACACACAAAAAAATCCCAGCTGTCTCTCCCCATATCAAATCGTCGATCTGTCATTGATACTATTTAGATCTATTACGCTGATATGATTTAGATACGTATTATTTAGATATTATTCAGATCTATTAGCTCTAGGGTCACTCATCATCACATGTAGTAGGAACTGAGGCCAGTAAACAAAAGGAGAAAAAAAAGAGAAAGAAACTCACACTTGTCAATGACACCCCACACCAAAAGGCTGGGCAGCTTTTAAAATTAAGAGTGCCTCCGGGTTAGGAGACCCTAAAACTTCGCCAGCGGGCCGAGACGGCCCTCCCCGCAGTTCCAACGTGACATCGCCTCCTCCCCCCCCACCCCGGCCTCCGTGCAGCGCTCAGCACCCACCTGCCGCTCGGGCCCGGGCGCAGCCCCGCGCCGACCGCGCGCCCGGGGACCCGCGGCGCCCGCAGCCCGGAGGGGTCCCCGGCGGGGGCCACCCGCGCCCCGGGGCGGCCCCGGCCCCGCCACCCGCGCCCCGGGGCGGCCCCGGGCGGCCCCCGCCGGCGGTGGCGGAGCGAGCAGAGCGTGCGGGGGAGGCGGGTGCGCGCTCCCCGCAGCCGCCCTCCCTCACTCCCTCCCTCCCGCCCTCCGTCCGTTCTCCCGCCTCGGCCGGGCCGCGTCCGCCTCCCCGCCCGCCTCACCGGCCTCCCGCCCGCCTGTCCGCCGAGCTCGCGCGCCTCCGGCCGCCCGCAGCCCGCGCCCGGCCCGCGGAAGCCGGCGCCCCGCCTCCACCCCGGCGCCCCCGCCGCGCCCGCCGGGCCCCGCCGCCGGGCGCCGCGCCCGCCCCCTGGCGGTGGAGGACCGAGCGGGCGCCCCGGCGGGCGGGCCGGACAGCGGGGGCGGAGCCTGCCGTGCCCCGCCCCACGCCCCGCCCCCGGCGGTGGAGGACCGAGCAGGCGCCCCGGCGGGCCGGACAGCGGGGGGCGGAGCCTGCGGGGGCCCCGCCCTCGCCCACGCCCCGCCCCCCGCCCGGGCCGCGCAGTCCGGACCTGCCACGTGGGGGCCCCGGCGGCCGCGCCGCGTTGCAGTCGGGGCCACGCCCTCCTCCCTCCCGCCGTTCACACCCTTTGGTCATCCCGACTTTAGGGCAGAAATTTCCAAACCGCCCACCCCACCCGGAGGTCCCCCCGCCAGGACGCTCGCCACGAGAGGGTCGTGCCCGCCCGTGCTTCTCGGTCCCCTTCCTTCTGGTGCCCGGGAAGCCAGCGAGTCCGTCTGGGGGAAGAGGCGCCCTGGCCGCAGCAGGGCACACCGGGGATCGCAGACGCTGCGCCCACGGAGACGGCAGTGCGTGCCTTCTGCACGCCGTTCTGTTCCCGTTGTTCGGCAGCACGACAGTTCGAAATGTGTCTCCTCTGCCTCACGCTTGCCACGTCCGTGTTGATCAGCTAGGGGGTCGACCCCCACCCCACTGCAAAGCTGACCCGAAAGCACAACGTTGTTTCATAATCCACGTCCATTTGCAGAGTAATCAATAACTACCATCACTGCCTATTACTGAATAGAATAGCAAGACAGCACATGGTCATTAAATTAAAGAAATACTAAGGTTTGACCATTGTACAGTCTCCCACCAAATCGTGGGTTTTCCTCTGCAAATGTAAAACACAGAACCCAAAGAATACCTATGAATTCTGGAGGTTTGGTCCACCTTTGAGAGAGGAAGCAAGAAGCGCATTCTGAGAGAACCTTGTGCTGAACACTTTGCTGGACATTTGATGGGCCTTTGGGTTTGTGTTCTCATTTAAGGCTCAGGATCCAACCAAAGTAGATATGATTTGTGTAAGGCTTTAACAAATCAAAAAAAAAAAAAAAGCAAGGCTTCAAAACTGAGTTTAAAGAACGTGCTTAAAAATACAGTGTAGTAAATGGTGAAGCTGGAATTCTGGGCTAGCTCCCTCTATCTCCTAAGAAACAAGACACTGTTTCTTAACCAAAAAATGCATTTACTGTGCATGGGCCTCCCCTAGTTCCCAGTGTTCCAGTAACAGAATTTATGAAGCCTCTTGAGTAGGGAGGTCAGGCCATATTTGTAAAAGTGCTTTTTGCTCCAAAACAAAATCGGTTTGTATGAAAATGACATATGCTGTATTCTTAAAGCACACTTGAAACAATTCCTGGGCTGAAAGTGTACTTAATATCCCAATTCGCCAATGACTGTAATATACAGCTTAGAACTCTTAAGTAGATAATGAAGACAGTAACAGTGGGTCACAACAACATGTTGATTCACGGAATAGAAAAAATATCAGAGTTCATAGCACAACCGAAAGGTAAAAATTATTTAAATTGTTTAATGAAACGTTTGTATTAGGAGTGGGTGAGTGTCTGGGTTACAATGTCAATTATATTTCTTAATATGGATTGTAGCATTTAAAATATGACAAATCACTTCTTTAGAGCATGTGTTAACCAGTTGTTTCACCTACTAGAAGTAAGGGAGGCGGGGGAAGTAACCAGGATTGATGATTAAGTTGAATAAGACTCAGAGAGCTTTGCAGCTCCAAGAGGTTTAATCCAAACAAATGCTGCTTTACATGATAGGTAATGATCATTTATATTTCAAAGCCAATATTTTTTGTATACTTGCTATATGCCATGCTCTTCTCCAAGCACTTTACATATATTGACTCATTTAATCCTCACAATAATTCGATAAATACAAAGGGGGGCGGCGAGTATGAGACTGACAGGGAAGTTGCCCAGATGCTACTACTAGTACCTGGCAGAACCAAGATTCAAAGCAACAGCCTCAAAGGATTCTCCTTGTGTGTATTTGAAAAGAAAATCCATCCTCTCTTCCTTCAATGGCTGCAGTGTTTTATGGAAAACTATATACTACGCTATTTCCCGTAGAAGGATTACCTAATATTGTTAAATATAAACTTGAAGAAAAGCCTCAGAATTTTAATTGGATCCATTCTCCAGCAGACTATTCCATCCGTTTTCTGTATATGGAGCTGTAAATTGTCTGCAAATACATACGGTCACCAACAATTCCTCACATTCCCATAAATTCCTGCCATTTTTACCATCAAGAGGTGGATCTGTGTTCCTTCTTCTTGAACCCAGGCTGGCCCTGGGACTTGTTTTGACACACAGAATGCCGTGGAAGTGATGCTGCACGACTTCTGGGTTTTGTGGCTTCTAGTTCACTGTCCTGGGATTCAGTCACCATATAAAGAAACTCAGATGAGGCTACTGAATTAGGAGAAGCTACCTGGAAAGAGAATGGGAGACCTAGTTAGTCCCAAACCACTCCAGCCACTCCAGATGGGGCACTAGCTGTGTGGATGAAGTCATCTAGCACCTTCCAGCCCAGCTGTGCTCCTAGCTGAATGTATCACATAAGTGACCCCGGGCAATAACAAGTGCGGATCACCTGGTTAAAACCAGGAAGCCCACAGAATCTTGAGAAATAATTGTTGTTTTAGGTTGCTAAGTTTTGTGATAGCTTTTTATAGAGTAGTCGATAATTGAAACTTGGAGGAAAAGGTTTGGAGCAAAAAAGCTGACTCGTTCTGGGAGTAGGGTGTAGGGTTAGTTTAAAATATTAAAGCATGTTTATGTTGGTTTATAAAGTTGAGCCTGCAGAGAGATGATCAGAACCTGTCTTCCTTTTAAAAACCAGTAGGGGAGAAAACAGGAGTAGAATAATGAAAACTGAAAATGAGGATAAAAGTGTTAAAGTTGATACCTATGCTGGATTCAATGCCACAACCCAAAACTAAAATTATTGCTCAGAATGGTCACAACAATGTGCATTCAGAACTCTCAAACTTCATCCAACCCATTGGTATAAACCACGGGACACTAGCATTACTCCTCTCTTCCCACCAACTTCTTTCCTGCCAAGCCTGGCCAGTTATCAGTTGAGCCAAGTTGAATCATAGGGATCTAAATAGACTCCAAATTTCCTAATTTCTCTTTTTTGGCAGGCTGTGTTGCCCTAGTGAGCTGGCTGGACTTTTGCCGAAAGGCCTCACCCCCAATTTCTCTCCTTTTCTCTCATCCTCTGTTTGGGCTAGAGAGAGGCTTAGTACCCAGGTCCATACCCCTACTCACTCTCACTGTCCTTTGAGTTGGCATCCTGACCTTTGTCTCCCATTACTCAAGCTGTTGCAGAAAGTATAATGGCTTATCAAGGAAAGACCTAGTGATGTCCCTTGGTTGACTACCTGCACTCAAACTCAGGTATGCAATGCAGGTACACCGAGTGTCCTTGAGAATGCCAAGAGGTTCCCAGGTCCAGCTGTGGTCCAGGCTCATGGCTAGGGATAGGACTCCGGATTTAAAATGTTACGTTAATGTAACAAGGTGCCTGCACCTAACTTATGCAAGTATGACTCAGCTTACTGTATTATGCATGTGTGGCAGAATGCCACTACTGTGCTCTGACATATGTAAAGTCCATGCTGTCGCAAAAGTGCATGCTCCCCACAATAAAGTTGGTGCCTGCCCTTTCATTCTCATGCTGGCTCCTCATGCATTCTTTCAACGGGGCGTCTCACTACTTGATCAGCTCAGTGCTGACCCCATAAAATAATTTTTGTACCTGAACTAACAGACTCTGTACAAGGATCCTGTACACAGGAGTACATCAGTGGAAGAGAAGGCTAATATTTATGGGGAAGGACTAGGTCTTTGGACCAAAATACTCCTCATTCCTTCGGTGCTAGCATCCCCAAATTAGCTTTGAAACCAATTAGGTGTTCTCAGTTTCGAGGTCACCATGACCCATTTTAACATGTTATTTTTGGGTTTAGCTACAAAAAGAAACTTTTTTATTTGTTAACAGTAATATTCGTTTTGGTTTTTAGGAACCTGTAAGGGCAAAATAGTATAGTTTATAAAGCTAGAATGCTTATATATTTCATGACACATTTGATACCTTTATAATTTTAACATAAATCTTATCATTTTAACCATTTTAAGGGCACAGTCCTGTAATACTGAGCACATTCACATTGTTGTGCAACCTGCACTGCCATCCATCTCCAGAATTCTTTCCATCCTGAAAAACTGAAATTCTGAACCCATTAAACAATAACTCTCAATTCCCCTGTCCCTCCAGCCCATAGAAATCACCATTTTACTTTCTGCTTCTATGAATTGGACTACTTTAGGTATCTTATATAAGCAAAATAAAATGGTTCAAAAAGCTGGAATGCCCAGACTTCATGACACTACATTTGATACATAAGCAACACAGTCTGTACAAACGTGTAGTTTAATTGACAATGAAATATAGGTAATATATCACCAAATTATATTGTAACAAATGTGTTTTTTCATAAAGGACTCTAGTTTTCTTTCCATCTATCATTGCTTTTCTAGCAACATACAAGAAAATTCTAGATACCATAAAAAATTGAATTTTTTAATGACCTTTTTATTCTACTCTTTAGAAGATTCTGTTTTGGATTAGATCTTTTAATAGATCTTTCAATGTGGGAAAATTTGGCATTTTTGTCATAGTTATAAATCATATTAAATGATATACTGAATATGGTAGCCCGCATCTAAAATATGCATTGGACTCATGACTACAGGAAAACTTCCCTTTCCCTGAAATTATCTACAAGTGTATATTACAATTATTAACATTACTAGTGGTTTCTTCAGAAGAATAGTTCATTTTCTGTCCTATAAAATATTACCTCTTAGAAAAATTTCTGACTCAGCATCATAATTTAAAAAATACTTTTTTCAAAGTCTTTTGTAGAAATTTTACCTGTTTGTAATGTCATAATGCCAAGCAAAACTATGGAAACTGTGGATCAGCCTAAATACACACGCATGTGTGCATGTGCATATACATACGCAAACAACATACTCATAGCTTATAAGGATTTTTAAATATATAATTATCAGACCTTGGGAGAAACTGCTTTTTTTCTGCCAAAGAGCAAATTGGAAAATGCGACAGCATCCCTACGTTCAAATAATTCTAAGTAAATGAATGAATAAGCCTCACATTAAGTCATCTAAAAACACTTCTTTCCACATGCCATTAAAGAAAAAAGAAAAAGTCCACTAGAACACTCCAAGATGAAGCAACTGAACAAAGTTTGTATTTTCCTAAAACATGATCATTTTAGTCCGTAACTTCAATTTTTGATTAAGAATTAATATTGGACCCTTTAGTCTAAGTACGAAAAGTTTCACTGAGACTGTGGTATGTTTATTAAACGTTAAGATCCCTGGTTGCATTAAATTAAAGTGCACGTTGAAAGGCAAAGCAGCAAGAATATGGGTAACAATATTATCCAGTTGTTGGGATTGCATTAAGACCTGTTCTCTAGTGGTTTTCATAGTCGCTTAGAAATATACATGTAGCAAAACAAGTATAACCAAGCAAAACAAAACCCACTCCACACGTTGTTACCATCTTTACATTCTTTTCAGGTAGCTTTATAGGATCTTAAATTTGTTGAAGCTTTTCCCTAATATTGCTAATTTCAATATGACCTGTCCCAGAAATTAGATGCAATTAGATTGATTCCCAGAGAATGCCATTGACTTGCATATCTTACAAGCCATATGATTTGTGCAAAGCTGTATGCACACAATGCCTTTCTTTGATATACCTGCGACCTAGATAGGGAAGTAGAATCAGCCCACCTATCCGAATTTGTTTCATTAACTGCATTTTAATTTTAGGTCGTTTTCTATTGCAATTTCCTCACTCCTTCCTCCCCTAAAAGGTATCACATCTGAGCTATTCTGACTTTGTATCCTGGTCAGATAAGGAAGGATATTTATGAGTTCCTAAGCTGTTCAGTTTTTGCACCTTTATTTTGAAACATTTCTTGTAGAACTGCTGTAGCCTCACTGAGGTTTGGTACATATTTTTAAGTGTAGTTTATTTATCCAGAGAAGTTCTGCTCAAATATAGCATCTGGTATTTTGTAGAGTTCTATCCAATAGTCAAATTTTCCATTTCTATTCGTGAAGCAAAAGCCAGGGAAATTGCTCACTTTAAAAAACCAGGAGTGGGAAATTTAACCTTCAGTTTCTATAGATTCCAAAATAATGTCACCTTCCCAAATCCTCTTCTATATCTCCAGGACACCCCTCCATGACCCCAATATTGTTTAACTCATAGAAAGGCCTGAGATGGTAGAATTGGGTTGAATTTGGAGTCAGATGAGTTTAGATCCCAGCTCTTCTATTACTAGCTGCTAAGTGACCTCAGGCAAATTGCTTAGGCTGACCAAGCCAGTTTCCTCCCTGTAAATGGGAACCATAACAATTCCCTCTCAGTTATTCTTTTTCTTTCTTTCTTTCTTTCTTTCTTTCTTTCTTTCTTTCTTTCTTTCTTTCTTTCTTTCTTTCTTTCTTTCTTCTTTTTTTCTTCTTTCTTTTTTTCTTTTTCAGTTGTGGAGAACAATTAGTATAATTTTTAGAGTAGGAGATGAAACTCATTTGCTATATATGGTCCCAGAGAATTCTTAAATCCCCTTCACCCACTTTCTCCATAATCTTCATGCAAAACTTTGGGGAGATAATCGGTTCAGGCTACCAGTTGTCCTGGAACTTTGTGTGGTATTTCTTTACTGCTCACTAAAACGCTTAGAGCTCATTTTTGCAAGGCTTTATTGTTCAGTTATTTTTTGTGCTATCCTTTGCACATGGCCTGTGCCAATTTGTAGGAGCTGGCACATCATGTCTCCTCACCCCCTTTCCCATTACTCAGCCCAGCAGAGCTGTCAGATCTCCATTACCAGTGGTATACTTCCCAGATGCTCGAGTTCATCATTGGTTTATTCACCCTCTTCCATTAATCCAGAGGCCACAAGGTTTATCAAGAACTGTCTGTCCCTGTATCTTAACCTAAACTGCTTACTCTCTCAAATCCTTAATTCACATACCAAAACCTCTCACAGTTTTTCACAGTTCCTTAATGGAGAAAGAACTTCGGCTTGTTTCTTACACAAACACCATTGTATCTCCCCTGTCTCCTTTTTGTTTATTTGTTTGTTTTTATTTTTGTTATCCAGTCATATCCTATCTCTCTCAGAGACTCTCATACACAGTGGATCACTTTCCTCACTAAAGAGCTTAATTATAATTTCATTTTAAAGGCTTCTCACTTGGCATCTTAGTGCATTTCCTAAGGCAGAGGGTGAGTATCCCCAGCATCAAAGAAGTGTCAGACACACAAAAGATTTTCCTAAATTTTTACTGAATGAAAAAAAAAATTAATTTGTTCTATAGGACAACTTTGAGTACCCTAAAAAAATTCAAATACCTTTCACTTTCAAGAGAATGTACACCCACCCGCTGGCAACCACTACCCTGTTATCCATCTCTGCAATTTTGTTATTTCAAGAATGTTATGTAAATGGAATCATGTGCTGTGTAACATTTTGGGACTGGCTTTTTTCACTCAGCATAATTCCCTTGAGATTCACCAATTTGTTATTCTCAAGGATAAAAGTGGAGATAGGGCACAAAAGGAGGTGGGTGTGGTTACAAAAAAGTAATTTGAGGGATCTTTGTGGCAATAAAATAGTAGTTATGTGTCCTGACTGTGGTGACGAATATATGCATCAACAGGTGACCAAATTAAATGAACTAAATACACACAAACAAACACAATTAAAACTGGAGAAATCTGAATAAGATACTTGGATAAGGAATCATTGTACTTATTTCAATACCCTGGTTGTGACATTGCATTATAGTTTTGTATTACATTGCCATTTGAGGAAATTGGGTAAAGGGCACATAGGATCTCTCTTTTATTTCTTCCTACTGCATGTGAATCTACAATGACCTCCAGTAGAAAGTTTTAGAATACATATGAGGCTTTCTTAAGAGTCATGTAATTTGAATATCAATTTTTTAAAACTTCCAGTTGTAGAATTTTGCACCTGCCATTTATAAGAATTCAAACAGTAGACATCACACAAGGAGCCTGGAGCCATTGTCGTTTTACTTCCTAAGATAAAAATGGTTCCACTATTATGCACAGATGTGGCGGAGACTAATTTCTACAAAGAGCTCAAGATAAAGATAGACATGTTAGTAACTAAGGGTTGCCCATAATAAATTACGACAACCTGGGTGGCATAAAGAACAGAAATATATTCTTTCACAATTCTGGAGGCCAGAATTCTAAAATTAAGGTGTCAGTAGAGTTCTGCTCCCTCTGGAGGCCCCAGCGAGAGAATTATTTCTTTCCTTTTCCAGCTTCTGGTGGTTCCAGGCATTCCTTGGCTTGTGGATGCATCACTCCCAACAATGTGTCTGTCTTCACCTGTCCTCCTTGTTGCTCTGTCTTCTCTTCTGCATCTTCTAAGGACACTTGTCACTGGATAATCCAGTATGGTCTCATCTCAAGACACCTAATTTAATTACAAATAAGAATCACTTCACAAGTTCCAGGTGTTAGGATGTGGACATACCTTTGAGGACATCATCATTCAGCCTACTACAATAAGCTATCATTAATTTCCTTCATTTTTTTCAAGAACTATCCCTTCAGCTTCTAATGAGAATATAATACTATCCTAGAAAAAATGATCCATGCACCATGGTATCTATGGGTAGCTTATAATCATATTGTTGGGAAAACACACACCAAAGATAATTACAGCAGATACAAGGAATGCATGAATAAAAGTGAGGACGGGGTCAAGAGCAGGAGATCAGAAAAAGTGGTCCATTGTAAAGTGGCTTTAGTTAGAATTTCTCATAGACTTCATGAGAGAAAAATAGCTTGAATGGGCCTTACAAGGTGCTAGATTTCATTTCAGGCTTGAAGAATAATGTGGGCAAAGGCATTGTGGTAGAAACGAACACCTGCCTGAATCCAGGTGTGCAAGAAAGAAAACTGACTAGGTCAAATGGCTGAGATTGAGGCAGATGGCTGGAGAATTTACACGGAGGCTAGATCCCAAAGGAAGTGTAAGATAGAGAAAAGCCATGGAATGTTTCTTAAAGGAGGGTGGCGCTAACTGAGTACATTGTGGTACTCTGACAGAGAAGTGCTCAAAGAGATAAGTCAGGAAGCTCTGGCATAGAGCTGGCAAGAAAAGATAAAGTCCTGAGCTCATCCAGTAACAGTTGCAATTGGGAGATACCAAAGGCAGCCTCTATTGGGAACACTCAGTCATAAAGGGTCAGGGTTCTCCACAGAAACAGAACAAATATGATAATATAAATAATCGGCTCATGCTGTTATGGAGGCTGACAAGTGCCCAGATTTGCACAGTGAGCCGGCAAGTCGGAGACCCAGCAGAGTAGCTCCGCTTCAAAGGCGAAAAGGTTTAGACCCAGAAAGAGTCTTAAAGCAGGACAAAGCCATGTTCCAGTTTGCAGGCAGGCAGGCAGGCAGGAGGACCTCTAATCAGGCTTCAAGTGCCTGGAGGAAGCCCCTCACATTATGGAGGACACTCTGCTTCACTCCATCTACGGACTTCAATGTGAACTTCATCCAAATCACCTGCATAGTGACACCTGGCATAAAGTTTGACCTGACATCGGGGCACCCTGTGGCCCAGTCAGGCTGACATATAACACTAACCATCACAGGACCCCACACTCTGAAGGATACTGCTTGGGGTTTAATGCGCTGTGCTCACTATCTTAAAATCCTTAATTTTATCTTGGAATCTGTGTTTGTAAGTCAGATATGATGGGGCAATGAAGCAGGCTTTGGAGACTTGGGGCCACTGTTCATCTGCACTCCTACCTATGGAAGACTTCCCATTTCTCCAGGACAGGCTCTCTGCATAAGCCCCCCTAACGCCCAGGCCAGAGGTCCCCAACCTTTTTGACAGCAGGGACTGGTGCTCCTATAAGAACCTAATGCCTAATGACCTGAGGTGGAGCTGAGGCAGTGATGCTAGCGCTGGGTAGAGGCTGCAAATACCTATGAAGTTTTTCTCACTGGCCACTGTTCATCTCCTACTATATGGCTCGGTTCCTAATAGGTCATGGACCACTACTGGTCTGTGGCCCAGGGGTTGGAAACCCCTGTCCTAAGCCATGCCCAGCTTCCTCCTTTCTGCCCCAGCCTGCAACTGCTGCAGGACTTTGTCTCCAGTGGGCCCTGGCGCTGGTGCTGCAAGGATCACAGATGGGCATGCATTCATCTCTCGAAGGGCCTGGAGGCCCAGCCTCAGCCGGCAGGGCCAGAACATGCTCAGTGGGCAACTGCATGGGCCTGAGTTCTTGTTCCTCCCCAATCCAGGCACTAAGCCCATCCTGGGACAGAAGTTGCTATCTTATAGGTCACTAGCTACTGGAGATGTGGGCAGAGGGTTTCTGTGATCTCCCCTGGATTCAGCAGCTCGTGGGAGAGGGAATGTGGCAGCTGCAGCCATGGGGAGGAGCCTGGGAGAATGCTATGCTAAGTCACAGATGTGGAAGGACCAACGAGTTCCTTTAACGGCATCTTATTTCTGCTTTTTGAATACAAGTTCTGCATTTCCCTTTTGCACTGGGTCCCACAAATCATGGAGTCAGGAACTACCATAAAGAAAGAGAAGTCTTGGGATTGAATGCACGTGAAAACTGCAGAAACAAAATTTATCAAGGTTATAATTTTTGATGACAGAGAAAGTGGAAAACTCCATTGCCAAAAACTGCGAGTCAGAAAGGGAGCTAATCTCTGAGGAAGGTGACCAGTCACATTTGTCGCGTTAAACTGTAACCTTGTGTGTACATTAAACTACCAGGACTAATATTCAGAGCCCTGCCTGCTCAGTGGACCACAAAATACTCCTCATTTCTGGCTTTCAAGCTGTGGAGCTGCCCCCTTGACTCAGGGTGGTCCTCCTCTCACTGAACCTTCTATTCTTCCAACTCCCCAAACCTGATTCAGTTTAGAATGGGTCACGTGTAACTGTCTTGGGCATGAGGGACTAGGTCAAGTGTCTGCTGTGACATCTGCATATTACTGAAGTTCACTTCAGTCTTGACAGTGTGACGATACACTTGGTTTAGTTCGATCTCAACACTAAGGCAGTCGGTTGCCCTGGTCAGAAATTCCTGATTTCAGGGTTGTCTGTTCATATCTAGGAAAGGCTGTACCCCAGGAGCAGCTGTACCGCAAGTGCAGCGGATGTCTTTATCTCTCAGCAGCACCAAAGGATTTGCTAATTAGCAGACCACAAATTAGAAATTATGTTCACTCATTAACGAAATTGGTGGGTTTATGATATGCATATTCGAAAACAATATTTTAGAATGTCCTTCCCCATTGTACGAACAAAGTGTAAGACTCTAGTAAGCTTATATCTGGAATACTGCCTCTAGGACGTTCCTGCTTCTGGAATATCACGTCAGTGTCAACTGACCTTCTGATGCAAGTTGTCTTCAAGCCTGTTTAGAGAACTGGGATTTCACAGAGTTTATGAAACAGGTTATATAAATGGTTTTATGCTGTTTAGTGCCCATTTGTTAATAAACATTTGCTTAATCAATGTACATGTGGCAAATTTTGGTCCAAGATTCACTTTTATTATAAACTGTCAGCCAGTTTGAGCAAGTGGACATTAGTAACCCTCACCCACCTCTGTTGACAACTACCATTGTTTTAACAAATAAGGCAGTAAAAGTTGTAATGAGCTAATTGGCCTGGGCGGGTTTAAGCTCTTTTGAACTCGCCTACCAGTCACACACTCACAGAGCAGGTGGGATTCACTCGGCTATCTTCAGAGCCCAGAGCAATTGAAAGTTGGGAGGTGAGTTTCAAAAAGAAAAGGTCACTACTTTGTATTTGAAATTTGAAAGAGAAACCCAAGGTAAGGAATGTGTTATCTCAGCTTCAAAATTCTCTGCAGTGATGTCAAAGTACAAATATCTAGAATGAAGAAAAAGAGGAAATGCCGGAAAAGAATCTTAATTTCCTGGAGTGGTTGGCGTGTCTTGGGGATTTTTAAAAAATATAAAAGGAGTCCAGAAATGGGTAATATAAAATTACTGTTTTACAAGTTTTTCTCCTTATGAATTCCTTTCTTTTTCAATTCCTTTGCCCCTACGTGCAGATAGGTGTTTGATGAAAACCATGGAATCCTTTCCTTCCCCTCCAAAAAAATGTAGGGAGTAAGAAGAATCAAGATGCGTAGCCCAAGAAAGGGGCCACCTAATCTGGAAGCACCATCAAGCACTTTCTTAGACCTCATGGTTTCCTTAGACAGATTCAATTTTCTTAAAAGGATGTTATGGTTCAAAGTAGCATTTCCCCCTTTTGATATGCCTATGATTTCAGAAGGGATATAGAGCATCCGAAGCCCCTCCTTGGACATGAGGTTACAATCACCCAAATCACCCTTTCAATTTCAAAAGGCAACTAAGCAAATCATCCAACTGGCCAAGCACTAAAATACTAAGTGTGAACAACTTCCTGGAGGTTAAATGAATTCCTCGGACTAGGAAAAAGACGTTTCTTATGTAACACTGTCCTAATACTTCTCCACAACATATAAGGCAAAAGATTTCATTGTGCTCAGAATTTCACTTTATAGGGTTAGCATTTTATGAGATCTTTTACAAAAATCACACTGCAAAGGCCAACTGGGTGGTTATTTACATGTATATAATACTGGAAAAAAATATTCCTAAGCCTACTTGATATGTTTAACTTTAGTTTCTTAACTGAAATACATTCTAAGACTTTCAGAACTCATTCCTTAACATCTTTGTGCTTTTTCACATAGTCCCTTCTTACTATGAGATGTCAGTAACCTTAAGGGCCTTTGAATCACACTTAATACGTAAGATTAGTATTTCCTACTGCTTTTAACATGTCTTTTATGTAAAAAGGGAAGCATGTAGACGGGAAGGAAACTAATCTGAGAACCTCCTTCAAGTCTAATTCTGGAGGCTCATATTATTCCTATTAACTGTGGCTTCCTTCACATGTCCCACTCGTCACTCTCTCTTGTGGATTCTGTGCGTTACCACCACCACTGTAAACCAGCCTTCGGGGTGTTTGGACCTCCTACCTCTCTTGGTCTAGGTAAAAATCCTTTCACCTTGGTTACTTCTGAGCAAGTTACAATTTGACAAATGAATTCATTAAGAGGCCAAGCCCTTCTGTCCTGCTTCGTTTCTTTTGAGAAGTCAGTGGCCAGTCGTATGAATGTTCCCTTATAAGTAACTGTTTTTCTCTTGCTGCTTTGAATATTCTTTTTTCGTATTTAACCTTTGGCATTTTAATTATGGTGTGTCTTGATGTCGGCCTCTTTGGTTTTGGGGATTCTCTGAGCTTCCTGGGGCTTTATGTCCATTTTCTTCACCAGGTTAGGGAAGTTTTTTATCATCATTTCTTCAAACAGCTGTTCAACATCTTGATTTTCTTCAGTTACATTAATCAGACAGATATCTAGACCCTTAGTAGTATCCTATATGCTCCTTAAATTATTTTATAGTCTTAGCATCTCATCTCTTGCCATTCTGATTGAGTGTCCTTGGCTTTCCTGTCCTTTAGATAGGGCATTTGATCCTTTTCTTTATTCACTTTGTTTATTTCATTTAATATACTTCTCACCTCAGATAGTGTGTTTTTCATTTCAGACTGGTTCCCTTTTATAGTTTCCATTTCTACTTTTATGTCTTTTATCCCTTTGTTGAAGTTCTCTACACTCCCTAAAAGTTTATTGAGCATCTTTATAACCAGTGTTTTGAATTCTGGATCTGTTAGATTACTTGACTTCATTATATCTGTATCTCTGATCTGTTCTCTCATTTGGTTCCTGCTTCTTTGTCTTCCCATTTTGGCTGCCTTTCCATGTCTGTTTCTATGTACAAAGCGAAACTCCTAAGTCTCCCTATCTTATTAGTGTGGATTTGTGAAACAGGTGTCTGTTCAGCTGCAGGTCAAACTTAGCCCAAGCCTCTGCCCCTCTGGGACCACCTGTTAAGATTCAGCAAGCAACCCACAGATGCTGTGCTTATAGTTGTCTCAAAAGGCCACACCAGAAACTGAGGCCAGCTGCCTCCAATGTGGGTCTAGGCTCTGCTCAGTAAGGAGCACCTGATTCGCTAAGAATACACCTGGATGTGGCTTGCGGGGGCCCTGCGTTGGGGAAGGTAGTATTTCAGGGAATCCTCTGGGTGAGTGACCTTTGTAACCCAGTTTGATGACGTCATGACCATGGCAGAGCTTTGTCAGCGAGGAACCATGGATACCAGTGGCACTTCTGTACCCAGTAAGTCTTGCCTTGGCCCTCACTCAGACAATGTTTTCCTGCAAGTCCCTGGTGCACACTGCATGCAGCTGAACAGGCACTGGTGCTCAGAGAGAGCAGGTCTGTCACCACGAAAATCCGCTCAGGGACAAGGACACGGCCCCTTTCAGAGGTGTCTGCCCCTGCTGCAGACTGTCTCACTCAGCCACTTGGATGGGGCAGCCCCACGTCCTCATCCCCTCCTACCTTCTGCCACTGAAGGGTGACTTCTTGGATTTCTCCCTACTTGTATGGCTTGTTCACCTAGATCCCAGGCAATTTTTCCTTGCTGTTTGCTCCTTGTTTCCATCACTCCTTTGCTTTGGTCACCAGAGGGAAGAACAGAGCCTCTGTCATCTATGCCATTTTTTTCGGTCTCCTAACTCTTGCTTTCTTAAGAGCTCTTTTCCTCATCTGATTGAGAAAACTAATAACATGTGACTTTAGGCGCCCTGCTTTTTCCTTTTCTCCTCTCTTATAACTACATTTGAAAATTTCAACCTCTTCTACCCCTTGCTTTCTCCATCCTGCTACCAAAACACCTTTCTACATGCAGCGAATTCTGAGTCTAGGGAGAGGGAGAGCCCACACTTGAGAGTACCACGTGGAGTTGGACAGTAATGTGATCGCACCTTTCTGTGACTGGCTTCCTCACCACTAGCTGGGGAGAGCATCTTGGCCTAATCACATGGCCTCTGATGGTGGTGTCATTTTTTGAAAAGCTATTTATCTCCTATTTGTCTTGCTCTCTGCCCATCATAAAAATCTCTCTCTCTCTCTCTTTTTTTCTATTCCCAAATGACCATACCCTCATTCATTCTCCACTGAGTTCTGGTTTCATATTTTAGCTATGTAACTTTTAGTTGGTTTGTCGAATAGATGTAATCAATCAATGATCCCACACTCAGTAAGAACCCAATCTATCTTCCCAGGTGTTGGCTGATGGCTTCCTTCTCAGAAGTGGTTTATTATTCTAGTTGGATGAGACTTTCCATTTCCTTTACCTTCTTTGTCTTTTCCATTGTGTTTAGCAAAATAATCACTATTAGGAAAAAGTTCTTTTATTGACTCCAATCTAATGTCTGTGGGAATTTATTCACTGAGTCCATATTTATTGGAGACCTACTGTGTGCCGAGCGTAGTGGTGGGGAGTGGGAATTTGGAGACGAATATGTAAAGTCCATGTCCTCATAAAGCTTACATTATAATAGGAGAGGATTTGAGGTGTGAGTGGACTTCAGATAGTATGATTCTTTGATCAACTTTGCCAGCTCAAGAGCAGTTTGCAAGGCCAGTACTTGGAGGAAATCTGATAGAAAGTGAAAAGAAAGAGTGGCTTAGGGACAAATTAAATTTTTGGACGTTCAAGAAAAATAAACTTGGCATTCACCGAAACATACAGTAAAGGAAGAGTAAAGATGAGTTTTATCAGCCTCTGGACTGCACGCCTACTCTTGGTTCGCCAAAATTACATTTTTGTTTAAAAGGTGATGGATTATGTGAATTCTGTATATCTTTCTAACCATCGCAGATCAAAATCAAGGGAGATAATACAACAACAGAAAATAATATACTTTAGAAACAAACAAAAGCAAAGATTGTTATCTCATAGAATATGTGCACTTATAAAAAAGGATGAAATTAGATTCAAAGCATATAATCAATCAAAAGGCCTACTCTAATCATTAACTATGCTAAATTAGTAAAATTGCTTAACCTTATGGTTTCTAAAACTTTGTTTTCTATTTTCACATGGAGAAAATTTTAGAAAGGAGAAAGGGTAAGAGAGGCTAACACTTATATTTTTCTTTAAATTATAAATATATTTTAATTCACTATTAAAATATTTCAAAAGATATGTTTAACTCCTGATCTTATAATTCATGGGGAAGTAAGGGAGTTGAATTTAGCTTTGTTAATTCTCCTCTCACAAGATCAACCAAGTATAAAGTATAGTCTATATTCCAATGCATATTACCAAGACTTTAAACAAGGTAGAGATATATTTATCTTCTTGATAATGTTTCTTATGTTTAGAAGTTGAGTAGAAGTGATTGTGGGTAAACTTTTATCTCAGTCTTAAAAATTACTTAATTTTCATAGGGCTGTGTATTTTTCTCTCCTGTTTATTAGATTTATCATTATATTGATATAATGTTAGATTTATTCCTGTAAGCATTTACTTAGGAAAGTATTTAGCATTTACTTAAAGAAGTAAAACAAAAACTTCCATCTGTTTCTTTGGCCCGATTTTATGTCTACTCACTGCAGCTCGTACTAACCCAAAGGAACTCAACCTGTGTGTGATGACCAGGCAGCCCGCGAGGAGACTTTGACTAACCCAGTGCATAAATAGATTTTCCCACTTGGGCCCTCGCTAAAGAGTGTGGAATCAGCATCATTCCCAGCAAAGTGTACTGCTTCATTCATCCTCATGGCTATATATTTCCTCTATATATGATGAAATAAGAAAATGAAAGCTTGAATAAAAGGCATCTTTTAATCTCAAAAAGAAGAAGAAGAACAGAGAAGGGATTATAGACTGAATGAGTAGGTGGAACTTGGAACCTGGAGCCTGGGAAAGGAACAGCCATATATTTTTCAGTTGTTTTGACTTGATGCTAAGAGAAGAATTACAGATTACATTTACATATCAACCTTGAGTCTTTTTAAAAATACTAACTGCAACAGTGGGGAAATAGGAACAATAGCCTCCATTTTACTATAACCTGAGGATGGCTCTGTCCCAATTGACCTGAGTTTCTGCCTTTTCAAACTTGAAATGAAAAACAAACAAGCAAAAACCAAAAACCAAACAAACAAACAAAACACAAAAACACAAACAACCCACAAAACAATTTTTTGTAAAAAAGGTTTTTTCAAAAGTCTCTTAATAAAATTCAAATTCCTTCTGAGAAATATAACTGCTAAAATGTCAGTGAGAGTGATTTATCAGATTTGTTTTAGCCCTCTCTTAAAAAGAAAACAGAGCAAATCTCTGATCAATATTAGATAATGTATCAGTTCCAGGTTCTTTTCTTGGCTTCTTTGTTTCTCCTTCCTGCCTCCTTCTGCCCTGCCTTCTGCAGTTTTATGGTGGAACTTTACCGCCAGCCTGAAGGCTCTTCCGAGGTTTTTAAAAGTAGCATTTCTCCTGCTTCTGCACTGTCCTCTTCCTTGTCCTCACTTGCTTTGTTCTCTGCCTTTCTGTGAGGGGCTCTCCTTAAGCAATCCTTGGCTGTTCGCTTGTCTTCACAAGTGGGCCACTAAAAAGCTGACTGGAAGCCTGAAGTACAGTGCTGGTGTCCCAGGGTGAGAACCTCTGTTCTGATTGACTTGTAGACTCTGATAGCATCCACAAAAACATTCATTTTCCATGATCTGTGCAGAGCTCATTTCGTTCTATCCAAACTCCCGTCCAAGGTTTACATAGCCCAGCATCATCAGGCTCTTTCCTATGTCCCTGACCTCCCAACCTCCTGTCCCTGTTCACTCTGCTCCATATTCCATGGGTCTCTTTACTGTCCATCCACCTGCCAGGCTGGTTCCTGCCTCATGGGTTTCATACTTGCTGTCATGTACACCTGGAATTTTCTTTCCACAATTCTTGCAAGACTGCTTTTATGTCCTCATTTAGTTCCCTGGCCAGTTCTCAGTTGGAGGCTTTGCCTGACCTCCCACCTCAATTGTGATAGTTCCTTCCTCTACCTTATTTTCTTTATAATAGTGACAGTAGGTTTTATTATTTATTTGTTTACTTATTTGTGGTTTATTTCTGCCATGAGATTTAAGCTACACTTTGTCTTGTTCAATCACTCTTCCTTAGGATATAGAATCGTGTCTGCCACCCTGCAACACTCAGTAAAAACTCAGAAGCACTGTGACTAACATAGCATCTTCGCTTTAAAATAAGTATTTCAACAAAGAGAGGACTATTGAAGATCACAACACAATAATTTTTCAAGAGTTTTTATCTAAATTACCAAGTGTTGACCTAAGAAACATTATATCCTGTAGAGAATTTTTGCAAGAGTTTATTTGAGCCAGACTGACAATATATGCTAGGGAGGAAGACCTGAAATGCTCTGGAGAATAACACTTTTTCAGCTTCTTTTACACATTTGAAATTAAGATTATGTGAAGGTAGAGAAAAATCAAAACTTGGATTACAAGTCAGTTAAGAAAATTATGTGCTTTCTTGTGGGTGGTCACACTTACTTCAAAGGTGTGTTAACCGAGATGCACAGAAACAATGGGCAAGGCTTGCTTAGGACAAAGATAAACCTTTTACTAAAAAGGTACAGGCCTGGGGAGGGACTACCCAGCATGGCCTGCTTGGTTGGGCATTTACGATTAGAATGTCCTGTGAAGTTACTTTTCATAGAATCATCCCTTTCCTTTTTTTTATTCACACAAGTGAAACACTCTTTAGTGTGTTCTTCTTTCACAAGAAGCCATGTTCATTATCATGTGTGTTATATGTAGAAAGTTTTCTTACAATAGAAATATTGTAGTTTCTAACTCAGTTCTTCAAAAAACTATGTGAGCACTTTCTATATACCAGGCTCTATATTTGCAACTCAGCTAACCAAGATTATAAAACACCATCCTATGTATAAAATAAGAAACCAAACAAATTCCATGAAAAATAAGTTGAGATTTCAGTCATCTTGAGGTTAAAAAATACTGTGCTAAAATATCATTAGCAATGACAGGCCATGTGTTAGGGTTCTCCAGAAGCACAGAACCAATAATATGTACATGGCTCTATGAATATGAGAGAGAGAGGGAGAGAGCGAGAGAGAGAGAGAGAATTATTGAATTAGTGAATTGAGAATTGGCTCACGAAGTTGTAGGGGGTGACAAGACTAATACATGTAGGGTGGACAAGTAGGCTAGAGACTCGAGGGAGTTAATGTTGCATTTTGGGTCTGAATGCCATGAGGTCAGTCTTTTCTATTTCTAAGGCCATCTACTGCCTGGCTGAGGTCTACCCACATTATGGAGGGGGATCTGCTTTACTCAAAGTTTACAGAGTTACATGTTAATCTCATCTGAAAAATAACTGTCACAGAAACATCTAGAGTAGTGTTGGATCAACTATCTGAGAACTGGAGTCAGCCTAATTGACACATAGTATCCCAGGTAGGAAGGAGGAAAAAGTTATGTTCTGAGTAATTTTATTCCTATATTATTGTTAGTTGCATTTTTTGATACAGGGTAAGAGTGATTCATGAAAACTTTGACTTTCATTTATGTAGTGAAATTATTCTTTATATTTAAATCAAATAATTGGAAGTTAAAAAACAATATATTTTAAGGATTTTGTTCACTTTTCTAGTTTTTGCATAATCCAAAGTAAACAATAAAAAGGCTATGCTCTTAAAATATAAAGCAGGAAACTTCTTATAGGAAAAGTTTCTTTTGGCTAGATAAAAAATTTTATCTGTTAAATCTAGTCAATTATGAGCTCATTATTATCACCACTTGGGAAGAAACAGTAAGAAAAATTCTTTCAAAACTGGGTAGACCTATATTTTCCCCAGCCTACACTCTTTATTTTTGTCACATGGGAGCTGTTAACAATCACTTCGCATTTATAAAACTACAGAATTTTATCTCTATCAGATTTTACCACCTTCTGTTGAAGTGATAGGTAAGGACACAGCCAGTGACAGAAAGGAACTGTGCAAAACTGAGATAAATGACACTTTGCCAGGCCCACACTCCAGTGAAGGGGGTGAATCATAATCCTGCTGCAAAAGAGATTTAGTGGTTTTAGAAACAGAGCATGAGAGTTGTGCATTCCATTTTCATCCCAGAACTCAGAAAGTGACTTTCCCTACCGAAGGGAGCCTATGATAACTTACTTTAACTCAGCAAAGAATGCTACCCAAAGAGAGAAGCAAAAGAATAGGAGAGACAGGACAATCCTCAGAAAAGACAGCCTCGGGACTGAGCTGAGAGAAATACTGGACATGCTGAGCATTACTTTCTAGCTGCGTGAATTTCGACAAGTTCCTAACCTCCTTGACCCTCAATTTCTCCTCAGTAAAATGGGGACTACACTACCTCCCACACAGGGTTGTCAGGATTAAATGAGAATGTATCAGGCATAACTTTGTTTTGGTCATGCAGCATCTCATTTTTTGAGGCTCCTGATTCTTCATTTCTCTATGTAATTCCAGAGGAATGTCAGCCATAGAACCCCGCCCTGTGATGTTCATGTGGGTACATGATCTAGGATAATCAGAGGATAATGTGAGGATAATCAGAATTTCTTTCCAGAAATTTGAATCTTGAATGGAGAAACATAGAAATACGTGCCCTCTGTGAGAGTGATTGCTACTGATGCCTTAGCAGCCATTCCGGTTCCTGTGCTTTCTAAGACTTGATTGTTCAATTTTTCCTTCGATTCTGTCAGAAGCACAGCATTCTTCCTTCAGCTGGCCACGTTATTTTTCATTGCTTGTAACCAAAGGACACGTAATAATACAGATATAAACTACTTAGCTCATCTGATTAATAAGTGCTTAAAGGTCATTTTTATTATTACAAGAAAAATGTTGGTGCTTAGTCCTAATCGCAGAAAGCTGTCAACAAGGTTTTGTTTCTTCTGTTGTGGGGGTGCCACAGTCTTCTCTCTTAGAAAAGTAGCATGGTATAGCAGAAAGAATGTTGGATTGGGGATTAGGTGATAGTGGTCTGGTCTTGGGTCTTCTCCTAGCTCGTTTCATGCCTTTGGAAAGCCTCTCTAGGTCTCTCTTCATGTATAGAGTGAGAGTTTGAGCTGGATGACCTCTCAGGTACATGCTTATTGCAAATTGGGTTGTTTGCATATTTAACTTTAATATTAAGGTCAATCTTCTGTAGAAATTGACAAGCTGATCTAAAAATTCATATGGAATCCCAACAAACTCCAAATAGCCAAAAGAATCTTGAAAAAGAACAAAGCTGGAAGACTCATATTTTCTGATATCAAAACTGATTACAAAGCTACAGTAATCAAATGGATTTTCATCTAAAATCAGGATAATGAGCAATGTATAAACCTTTGGGGAAAAAAAAACAAAAACAACATTCAAATGTTGGGAAGACCAAGAACTAATTTCTAGTTCAAAAGGTAAAGGCAGGATTGAAATCAGCACTTCTGAGCCAAGAGCTGAACAGAGCCTAGAGCAGAGATAGAGAGCAATTCAGGAAAAAAATGTGAAGAGGGTTCACAGAGGCAGAGTCTTGGTGAAATTTCAGCTCATTTTTGTTAATTCACGGTGTAGATATGTGGTCTGATTTTAAGAACTAACAATGGGATAGAGTAAAATTTACTCTCGGAGATTCATCTCATAAGTAGTGATTGATGTCTAAGTCTCTGGTTCCTAGACAAGATATCAGATCTAGATAAATATCAAATATCAGGTCTAGATAAAGGTCTAGACTGAAGGTGTTGTGGAGCAATCAATTCTAAGACCCACAGAGCCAGTTGAGATTAATTAGGAGCCTTTATTTGCCGGCCAGCGACTGACTCTACCATGCAGGGTTAGAAGAGACCAGTGCCCGGTTCTTAGGGGAGGCGGCTTATAAAGCCCCCACTACATCCTAGAACAAAGCAAGTAAGTAAGTTACAAAGAAACAGGAGTTAGCCATTGATGTCCTTCACAAAAATAAGTGTATCCGGGGAATTTGCTAGTTCCAACATAGTCTAGCAGATGGTCTTGTTATCTGTAACCTGGAATGTTGTGTTCTTCTTGGGGGTTGGCGCCTAGAGATATCACCTCCTTCTGACTAATTTATTGGGAAGTTTTCACCCTTACAAAGGGAGGTTGATCCACAATGAACATGGTTTTACAATTTATTCATTCAACTATTCCTAAATTCTTTGCCTTTCTGGGTCACCCTTCTCTTTAATTAAGTTTTGTTGATGAACCCAAGGGGTTTGTTTGGCCTGCACACATCAATAGGCAGCAGAGACATGAACAGGAGTTTATAGCAGTGTAGGGGTTTATTTAAGGAAACGGTGCCAAGCCCAGAGACACAGGAGAACTAGCACTCAAAGCCTTGGCTCCCAGATGGCCTGTAGGCAGTAGGTTATATAAGGGAATACCCATTAGTAGCCAAGGGGGTTGGGGTCGTGGGCTCCACTGATTGGTTGGGGCTAGTGTAAAAGGCAGTTGATCTTTGCATCAGGTCCTGATGGTGACCTGTCTGGTTTCAAGGTGATGCCTGTAGGGTCTTTCTGCTTTCATGGGTGTGGAGCTGCAAGATGTTATCTTTAATGTGACCTGAAACTCTGTTTCTGTGGTTAATAGACCTGAGGCTTTGTTCCTGACTGTTTGATGCTGACCTAAGGACTTAGTGATTAAGTAAATGGCCCTGTTGCATGCAGAAAGATAAGGGGGAAAAATAAAAAAGGCAAGTGAGGCTGAGGCCAGTTTGAATCAAGGAGAAAGAAGAGAAAATGTCATTTTAAAGGTGTGAAGATTTACAGGGTTACAGTTTGGGCCACTATCTTATGTGCCGTGTGAAAGGAAACACCCTCTTTTTATTTCCACTTCTTCCTGATTGCCTATTACTCATAATTTCTCTCCCTTTTCATTTTTAAACTCTGCTTATGCTCTTGACTGCTGCAGCGATCCTCTTTGTTCTTTGTCATGCCACATGTGTCCACTGCTTCTCCCTCTGCATTCACCAAAGCACTACCAACACTGGGCCGTTTTACCTAACAGATATATCTACACAGGGTTTGAGGATAATAGGGCCATCATTACATTTAGTGAACAGATTTTAGACAGGTTCCTAAGTGCTGGGCATAAAACATTGAACAATAAAGAGAAAAAATTCCTGTCTTCATGTTGCTTACATTTTATTTGCGACACAGACAATAAGTGATTTTAAAACCATATTAAGTAGCTCTGTTACTATTTAACAATTTAGAAAAAAATGGGCTTGGCTTTTTTATTCTTTCCCCATACCCCTGTGTTTCTCTGAAGAGCAAAAAAAAAAAAAAACAAGGAAAAAGAGAGAAAGGTCACATGATGGAGATTTCTAAACCTAATAAGACAGTGCCTATACTGCTACATGGGGAGTAGGAAGAAAGACACCCTCAGGATTCTGAAGAGGAAATTGTGGATTTATTCTTATCTTGGGTCAGTTTGTTCCAGAATTTTATCTCCACAGATGGGTGTGGTCTGACAACTGTTAGTACCAGTTGGCAGCTTCCTCCAGGCTGGAGGTCTTTTCCACCTAATCTGAACTGAGAGCCTACCCTACCTGTTGCACAGATAGATGGTTTTTACTTGGCATGGGGATAGCTCTTTTCTCTGGAACTCTCTCAGTTCCCAACTCATGACTTTAATTTTAGTTAATATCTCTCCCTTCAATGGTAGTAATGTACAGAAGTGAGCTTTCTCTGTTGTAACTAACGTAGAGAGCTTTGAATATTATATATTTCATTATAAAATGATACAGAAAAGGGGGTGTTCTGACCAGATATAGTTCCCATGTTACTCTTGGGGGGAGATTTGAACTCCGGTGTCACCCCAGAGGCATGGGGGGTAGGGTAAGCGCAGAAGTGTGATTTTCTTTTTTCCTCAATCCTTCCCCACTGATGCAGCAAAGAATCAAATTTCAGCACAATTTAGAAAAAGATTTATTAAAGGTATGTTTTAGAAGGAGACGGTCTACTCTGAGCAAGGCTGCAGCCCTGTGGAATTTGGGAGGTAAAAATAAAAAAGAAATAAAATGCAGAGTAGAGTACATTCCAAGGGAGGGGCAGGTTCTCTGTGAAGAGAGCTGTAACAACCCAGAACTGGAAAGATCTGAATTATATCTGGGCCATGGCGGGTGGTTACAAAGGCATTCCTAGGTGACTGGCGCATGAAGTCGTTTTGATTGACACTTGGCTGCTATGCGATTCTTTGCCTAACACACATATGCCTACCCCAATTCAGCCTGTTGTAATTAGATTCATGAACTTCCCAACACTAACATGGTAGTATCATGATGGTACAATGAGGCTGAGGTTGTGGCAGGTTAGGGTAGTACCTTCTGCTCAAGCATCTGTGGCTGGATATGCCAGATATAACGTTAGGCCCTTTTGTTCTTTCTTTCCCAGATGCAGGAGCGATCCTTTAACTATAAATGGGGTGTTCCTTGGGCGTCTCTATTCCTTTGTTCCCCTGTCTGACTAGCTACCTAACACCCATGCCCCTCTCAATTACTGTTGCCAATTTCCTTAAAGGTCCAAAGATACCCTCATTAGATATTTTCGGTTGCTCTTTTTTTCCCTAAGCCGTTCTCACCTCTGTTTAAATCTTTCTCGTAAAGCTGCTCTTGCAATTCCATGACTCCTAATCTTTTTTCTCCCCTGACTTCTGAGGGAAGAAATTTTTAATCCCTTAATTATGCAGAGAATTTTATGTCTTCATCATCCCAATTATTCCAATTCCTACTGAGCTTTAGGGCCTACCTTCCCATTAATAAAGGAGCCTGAACAAAAAAGCCATAGTTTATGCAGCTGCCCTGAATTAGGAAAGCAAGTTTGAGTCCTCTTTTTTAAATGAAATATTTTCTGCCTGGTATGAATGTGTTGCAAACAAATGGAGTAACAGAGGGAAGGTTTGGGCATAGGGAGAGATGGGTTTGGAATGAATGGATATAAAATTTCAGAAGATTTGGGGGGTGATAGGATTTTTCCTAGAGCAATAAGAATGGAGAATAAGAAGTTAAGAGAATTTTTCAGCTGCAGGGTAGATAAGATTTCTCTTTGTGGTTTGGGCAAAGGCAGGTACAGGAATTAAAAGGAAAAGGACAGTTTACATATATAGAGTTTTAGATATGCTTAAATACAGACACGAGAGAAGAGGACCTACCTGATGTCAGCATCCTAACAAGCCCATTGGGGAGGGACCGATACAAAATGTATGCAAAGAAACCAGTTATATCCAGGTACATTTTGGAAAAGCCACGTTGATTAATATTACATGTAGAAATGAGGCCAGAAATTTTGTTCATAAATATAATACAAAAAATCTTACAATTTGACTTCAAAAATTGCCGATTAGTACCTTAGGCCATATTACTGCAATTATAGTCTCTTTAATAGTGTGGTCTTATCTTACAGTATTTACGATGGGGAGTAAATAGAGCATTGCTAGCATTCTAACGAAATGCCTCTAGTGATAAGACAGTTATTAATGAACTGGTTTGCTAGGATAAATTTTATTTGGTCATATTGTCATTGTTGGGGGCAATCTAAGTCTGTCATTGCCCTGGTACTGAAGAACCGTGGTCCTTTCTGCCTACAGAGTCAAGAATTACAGATTTGCGAAGATTAGGAAAAGTAAAATTTATTAAAGTATGTTTCAAGAGAGGAACGGGCTACCCTAGAGGGGGCTGTAGCCTCGTAGAGGCGGAGAGGTCTGTCTTATATCTAGGCCATGCTGGGTGGTTACATGGGTGATGCTCGCTGATTGATGTGGGAGGTCATTTGGATTGACAGCTGGCTGTTACATGACCTATTATCTCCTGCATATGTTCCTTCCCAGGATTCAGTCTGTTATAATTAGATTCATGAACTTCCGGTCGTATGCATGACATTATAATGATGGCATAATGAGGCTGGGGTGAAAAGATCAGAGTACTCCGAGCATTTGTAGCTGACCTAAACTGGCTGCTATGCTATGTTCATTTATTTCCTTGTACCAGGATATAGAGATATTGTTATTTAAAAATGAGTTTTTTTCCTGGGAGGTGGCCTTTTGGGTTGAGCTGTCAGTGTTGTCATTTCTATGGTTACAGAGCTGGGCCTTTGCTCCCTGTCACTAACAGCTTCCTAACTATCTAATGATACTAAGATATAGTCAAGTTTTACTTCTATGAAGAGAAATAATCTTTACACTTATTCTGGTAATTCAAGGGAAAACCTTAACTTTGATTGATTAATGTTCCTTCCTCTCTCCTCTATGTAGATGCTCTTAAGAGAACTGTTAAACTTAAAAATTAAAAATCCAAAGTAAGAGGTAATGAGCATTTATTTGAGATCATAGAATTCTGGAATCAAAGAATTATGGTTATAAGCTGAAGGCAAGGAATATTTATAAGAAAGAAAAAGGAAAAAAATAGTCACATGAATAGAAGAAAAGAATTTCTATAGGTGCAAATAAGCTAAGTTATTCTTGAACTGTACATGGTGGTGCTAATTCTGAAGAATGTCTTTAATTTTCAGTCAGGATGTCTGTTTTCCTGTTAGTTTTACAAATAGTTGTTTAAAATATAATGTTGGCTTGGCCCAGTTCTAAGATTATTTTGCCCAGTTCAAAAATTCCCAAGGTTTAAGAAGTAGACATACAAGGCAATTCATCTGGGACTGTGGCTCCAGCTCCATTTTGAAATGGCTTTGTTTATATCATTTTTTACAGAACAAATGTAGTTTTAAAAAGTTATTAAAGTTAGGAGGCCAGTCTGAATATAGGTAATGATATGCTACAATATAATTGTGTAGGAGGATCAAAGGCAAAAACACTGAGAAATGATCCCAGGCCTGACTTCCTCTTCCTGTCCTTGCTCAGACCTCTTATTTTCCCTGAAGGACATAGAGCAAACAAAGGTCCAGGGACCACAACAATTCTGAGGTCGCAAATCATCCAGGTCTCTGGTAGATGCCCCGGATCTATAGGAATTGAGACCAAGGAAGAGTACACCCTCCTAACACCTTGGTGAAGGGGTTCACAAAGCAAGGGCTGCAGACTCCTCTTTATCTCCCCTTAAAGGCCTAAGCTGGGAAGGTCACTGTGTTACCTCAGAAAAGATAAATATCTGCTGCACAGCCAGTTAGGAGAAAGAGGTCCAAGAGACAACCTTTTTAACATTTAAAAGTATTTTTCTACATTTTGGTCATGCCAGGCAGAGTGCTTCGGCTGCCCAGGAGAGTGAAACACAGTGGGTGTCAGAATTGCTCACTCCTCCCCAGACAGACTGCCATTGCCAAGTCCCCTGATCCTTCCTTCCTGGCATTGAGCTAACCCCAGGTTATTTCCCTGAGAAAATAGGCTGTAGCTGCTGCCTCGTTCCTCTTAGTTGTAAATTAATGGCTCTGGCCTAGATTATATGTAGGATCCTCTTTATTTCTTACCTTTTACAAAGCAAAAAGGGAAATTTTTAAAACACGTGTTTTTATGTATAATATGCTGCCGTACATGAAACAAGTGAAGACGCAATTTGGTGACTAATTTGTTCATGGTAGATAGCCAAAAAAGGGTAATTAGGTCCCAAAGTGGATTTTTTGGCTTCATTGTTCTCTTTGGCTGTCTAGCACTATAGAAATGACTGCTAATTGCCAATTTTTTCTCTTTCATTTTGTACACTTAGCCAAGATTGCTCCAGTGCACAAAACGTTTGCTACCATTGCTCAGTTTACCTGTGCCTATCCTATTGTTTATATAATGTAGATGCAGTAGTTGTTTTGAGGAGGGGGTGGGCAGTGTGGAGGGAGAGAAGACTTCCACAAATAGGAAGTTAATCTTGGCCTGTAGATAAATATCTAGCTCTGGAACCTTCTGCATAATGGCTTCTCCTTAGTGAAATTTAGGACTATAGGACCAGCCTTAGGCCTAAACCTCCAAAATGAACTTTGGTCAGTAGTTCCTACATTTTATTGCATCTAGAATTACCTGGAGAGCTTTAAAAATAGTAATACTTGGTTCCTCTCAACTCCACCCAACATTGTGATTTAATTAGTATGAGATGAGTCTTGGCTGTTAGGAATCTTAAATGCTCTCCAGGTGATTTCAACATGGAACAAAGAGGGGGAATCAGGGACATTTCATCAATATCATGTGACGTTAGTAAAATGAGATGGTTTAGTGTCTGCATTTTTTGCAATGGTTGGGTCAAGATTGAGGCACTTGCATCACACAGTCCAGCTTCTTAGTCTTGCTCTGTCTTTTCTGGCTTTCTGTATGGCCTCAGACTGGCCAATTAATTTTGTTTAGTTTCTGTCTTCTCATTTATGTGATGAAGATAACATATGGTTGTTCTGTGGATTAGACGTGCCTGGAAAGTTTGTGAAAGTGCTTGGCACAGAGTCTGATACCCAGAACTTCAGAGGCTAGTCATTGATATATTTTGTTAAAATTTTGAGCCTGTGTTTCTTGTTTATAAAAAAAAATTCTTTGAGTAAGTGACCTGAGAAAGTTATTATAGGCCTTCCTTTACTTATAATCTAAAGATGTCATAATGAATATATATTTCTTATTATTACAAACTTAATTTATGTAAAAGGAAAAAGATGCCTTTTTTTCACTGCTGAGACTCTCTCTCCTTCATCATTCTCCCTTTATTTCTCCTTCCCTCCTTTCATTTTGTAAAATGGGAGTGATTTTGTGATGGCACTGTACAGCAGCAGTCACAAACTAGCATCTAATTTGTCACTATAGAATCTTTTCCAAACCTGTCAGTAGGAGGTAAAGAACAGAAACTTTAAGGAATTTTATCAATCTCCTAGGTAATAGCAGAGAAACTTCCTTGCTTTCATAATGCTTCCCTCGGCTTTTGATTAGACATGCAACTTAAGCCACTATGAGGGTCAAAAGTTTTATAGCCGATCACTCATAGCAGGCCTGCATCTGAAATCACTATGCATAGCGTAATAATCTCACTTTGATGTAAAACAGCAAAATCCTATTTTCATCTCTTATCTCCTTTTGATTTTTAAAAATTATTAAACCAGTGTAAAAAATGAAATCACATATGCTTCGCCCTCCCTGAGCAAAATGCGGGTTTTTGTAGTGTGCGGTGAGGGTTGAGAGACAGGTGTGCTGATCTGGAAGGAGATTGGAAGGAGTTCAGGCAACTCGTACACCAAACTCTACGATGCACCCCAAAGCTTCCCTGCTAGGGTTCCCTAGCGTTGAACCAAGTGCTGAAATACTGGTCCCATCAGCCTGCACTACTGGGCTTGTCGCCTCTGGCTGACAGTGGTCTCGGCAGCTTGCCCCTGCGTGTCATGCAAATATTATCATATTTCACATGTGTCATAATGTGAAAAAGGTGGAAGCATTGCCCACATGACTCGATTTTTTTCAGTGAACTTTATGTTATTATAGTTAAAGTTTCTTTGGATATAAACTTGAATAATTCTAATATTCAAAGAACAGAATTAAAGATTTCTGGATTATTTCAAAAAGTCATCCAATTTTAAGATGTTATTTTTAATTATGAAGGAAAACAAAATTAGAGTTTGTTGTTCAAATTACATGATGGGCCAATAAGTATGCAGTACTTTATAGTATCCAAAAACCTGGTTTTCTCAGCTTGGGAGGGCTATTATTACTGTAACCGTTAGATGATTCATTTAGGTCAGAAAAATCCCATTTCAGGATGTTTTTGAAAAACATAATTAATATAACTTCGCTCATGGATTTGGGAACATTTGGTGTGCTTCTAGCTACCAATAATGTCTTCCACATCCAAAACTAAATTACATCCCCTTTCTCTTTTCTAGGTTTCTGTGTTGCTAGGTTTTACGTGAACTTTACTTCAACCTTGAAAATAAATTGAGAGGAAGAAAGATGTTTACAGTGGCGACTGAAATAAGTAATGTTGAATTCTAAATCAAGGTTAAAGTAAAATAATTCAATGGTTTTGGGACAGGATGTGGTATAAATAGGAGGACTATGGGAAGATTGTCAAAGGCCAAAATTAGGGTGCAAATACTAAAAAAAACTTAAAACAACCTTAAAATTTTTAAATGAGAAAAGTAGGGGCTATAACAGATTGTAGATTATCATTCAAGAATAGGGTGAAACTGTGTGCTTTATCAATAGTCCTTTCACCAGACAAATCCTCCCGCCCTCAAACCCAGATAGGTCTCTTCAATACCAATCCTGTTACTGAGATGGGGTTTTAAAGGGACATCTGGAAACATCGGTATTCCAATTTGGCACCAAAAGTTTTACTATTTTCAAACATTTCCTCTTGTTGCCTATAACCACTGCCCCACCCACCTCATCTCCATCTCCTTCCCTGCCCTCCTCTTTCAAAAAGACTTCTCTTTTTGTATTTTTCAATCTACAATTGCTCTTCTTTAAAGATTGAAAAATCTTTCGAAGCAACATTGGGGACTTCATCATTGTATTTTAGGATATAATGCACTACTTTGAGCCTACTAGTTGGTTCTTAAATATTTGTTAAATAAACAAAACAAAATTGCCTAAAAGATCTGAAATCAAGTCTAAAGTAGAAAAAAAATAATAATAACCAAAGCAACCGAATTATCTTCTACATCACTCTTCCTGGGCCAGAGGAAAATCTCAGTTGCAAACATCCGCAGACTGGGTCTCTGCCAGGACCCAGCAGGATTTGAACTCCAGCCTCTGAATCATTAGCTGTTACTCTGAGGATATGCAAGTCCATGCGCGTTTCCAGAGCCACTTGGGGAAGAGCATCCTGGCTCGTGTTGAGCGGAGGGAAAGCTTGGTGCAGTGGTAACTGAATTAAGAACAGAGGAAACTGTAGGTGGAGAAGAGTGCACATTTGTCCCAAAGAACTGCCACAGGGCCAAGGACCATTGAAGGTGGGAGAGTGTATTGCTGCCAAAAGGGGGATGGATTACAAACCTGGGTACTAAGGTGTGGCCCACCTCCTCCTTCTGTTGCCTTTTCTCACTCTGTAGCTAGTGGGCTGCTCAGCATCTCTCACCTCCTGCTCCCAGGCAGGAGCTCAGATGCTTCTGCTCTGGAGAAGTGGAGTGGAAGTGTGTATGAGGAGCTCTGCTGCTCTAGGCCCCAAGCAGTGGCAGCCCATCTCAGATCACGGTATTTTATAATCTCACACCTACAAATAGGTCACCAGAGATACTCTCTGCTCCCAAGAGTTTGCGGGAAGAAATCTGAAATCGAGCCCTATTAGATGCACTTGGATTACTTGTCGTTTCTGAACCAATCACTGTGGCCAGAAGGAATTAATGTTCTGGTAACCAGACCTGGGTTATGTGGGGCACGTCAGGGATGATTTCACAAGAAAAATAATGGGTTGTGTTGTAAGAAAAGGCAAAGTGGGTTCTGGGGAGGCAACAACCTTATCATCTCTATCACTCCTAGTAAAAATTGCCATGGTTGGATAGAGCTATCATAGCAGCCACTGGCCAGAACCAGTACCAGGAGCAACCAACTGGGACGAAGTCTGCACATGGTTCAAAATATGAAAATATATGCAGAATGAACTGTATTGGACTGCTCTCCTAAGAAAGAGTCAGTGACTCGAGAACATTTTACATAGAAACTTTTGTGCTTTCAAATATTTTCAGAAAAGTTTTCTTAAAATTTCCCTTTGCGCTGTTAATTTGATCTAATTCTTATCTGTCCACAGCCTCTCTTAATGCAGATGCACATAATTCTTTGTATAAATATAAAAGCTTATGCTTGAAGATACTTGTAAAATTTTCTCCCTGGATGAATGACTTTTGTCTTTAACCACAATCCTTTATTTCCCAAACCTTTCATCATCTTTGTGGGTCTCCTCTGAACTGCCTCCAAATTTTCTGCATTTGTCTCAAGCCGTAGAGTCCAGTATTGAATATAATAATCTAGAGGTCCCCACAACAAAGTGAAAGCAATTGCTCAGGGAAATAGAAGGAATATTTTATTTTTACATAACACTTCATAGTTTTAAAAAGACCTTCCCAGCCATTATTATGTCATTTGAGGTATAAACGTTGCTTTATCCTTCTCCTAAGCTCTGATGGTTGATGTGGGTCTGTACTGATTCAGGTCCAGATGGGAAAAGCTCAGCGCTCCACTTTAGGGTCAGTTTGAAGTCCAAGGTTATTCTGAGGCTGCATCAGAAGTTCACATTTTTTTATACTTCCCTTGGACCAGAAACAATCCTGACGATGAAGTAAATCACGTGGCATTTCCACGGTCTGGATCAACAGTGTCTAATAGAACTTTCTGTCATAACCAAATATTCTATTTCTGTGCTGTCCAATATGGTGACTACGACTGAGTACTGGAAATGTGGCTGGTGCAACTGAAAAACAGAATTTTCACTTTAACTTTAACTATTTAAATTCAGATTTCGATAGTTACATGTAGCTAGTGGCACAAGCTCTGGACCATGCCTAAGTCTGGGTCTAAGCTGATCTGGGTTTTGAGACAGAGAGAGTAAGGCACTTTGTTAGGTCTTCATATTCCAGAAAGAATTTGACAGGTGAGAAGCATCTTAGTGAAATCCCACTGTTTTTCCATCATATTTCTTTTTATGCATCTCATTATTAGATGAAAGTATATTTTCCCTCAGGAATGCTGGCAGTGCATGACGAATGGATGGTTTTCTATAGAAATAGATTAATAGATGTTAGCTCTTCGCCTGGGACAGTAGATATGTCCTCTCGTAAATTTATGTGGGCATGGTGACCAAAGCAGGGTTTACCTAGATGGGGTATAAGCATGTTTTGGCAAAGAAAACAAGTCTTCAGAAAGGCGGAGTTCGGACTCCTGATCTGAGATGCAGAGCAGTTCTGCTAAGCCATAGACAGTGTAGCGTTTCACTTATGCATGATGCATCCGTTGGCACGAAAAGGGTATATTAAAGGATATACATAATATGAAATTTGACCAATTCAGTTCGATTTCTGCCACACATTTGGTCTGCATTTTTTGCTGAGCGTAGTGTTTAAAGCATCGCGAAAGCCAGAAGCAGTTACTAGATCAGCAAGGGAGTGAGTGACGAGTCTCTCTTCTATTTCTTGCAGTTATAGACTCCCCACATTATAAATCTGTGGCTTTATGGTCCTCTCCCCCTTCCCACGGGCCTTTGGTAATCATAAATGAATAGTTTTATTTTCTTTTAAAAGTAAAAATGCTTTTATTTATAAATGTTTGCTGTTGACTTTTTCATTGCCCTTTTCCTGTCTTTTTCTTACAGTTTTGCCTTGTTCCTTGAAATGACCTTAGATTTCCAACACTCCTCTTTTTTATTTTTAACTGACAACATTCTGATTTCACCGAGAAAACAGGAGCTATTAGAAAAGCCCTTTTCTTCCTTCTCACATCAAATCTACTCAATTGCTTGCAGTTCAACCCAGTACACTGCGAGCTAAGGGCGAGTCCTCGCGTAGGCACCAGAACCCACCTCGACGTGGCTGTCGATGCATGTTGCTTCTGAGATTGTTATCTTTCTCCTGATCCATCCAATTTTCCTTCTAAATTAGATTTTCTCCCATCCTCACTGCATACTTACTTTAAAATCCCTCTTATTCTAACAACCACCATCACAACAAGCTTTCTTTATTCCAACATCTTCAGGTACTGACTCATATCTCTGCTTCTTTTTATAGCAAAATTCCACAAGAGTTCTTCATCCTCAGCGACTTTACCTTCTTGCTTCCTATTCATATATATGAGAATTTATATTTGGAAAAATGTGCGGTTTTAACTTTTTTTGCATTTTTTTAAAACAAAAGTTTTTTTTTAAAGCAGAAAACAGACAGTAAGAATGACTTTTTTTAAAAATCAACTTATAACAAGTAATTGTTTCTAATCAGAAATGTGTTAAAGGCAATGGTATTATAAGAGGAAAAAATGAAAAATAAGCATTCTACTCAGGAAGGTGGGCAAAGTCTGACCATAATTTACCCTAGGTAAATCATGTCTATCTGTCTCTTTACGTAGGGGCCAGATAGACCATTCCACTCCCTTAGTGCTAATAAAACAGAAGATTCTCTTCTCTGTGCCCCACTCTGGGCTCCTCCTACTGGTTTCTGTTTCTTGCTTCAGAGCCTTCACTGAGGATTTTTAGATGAATATACTTGATCGAAATTATTTTTTCGGTAATACTTGAAATTTTATAAATCTTGTATACCGTCCACTATCTGTTTCTGTGCCCATCACTTCCCACCTTAACTATTAAGTAATAAAGTAAGCATGTGTGCATTTTTCCAGAACTTTCTTCATGCTCACACAATGAACTTTCCAGAACTTTCTTCATGCTCATATATGGGTAGACTGGGGTTTGTTTTTACCCTGGGATGATTTAAATTATAAATACGTCACTTTATATATACCTTTCTGCATTGTGATCTCCTCATTCAGGCGAAAATATAACAGAAACCAACACGCTTCGAAATCAATCTTTTAATGACTAAATAATATGACTACTCCCTGGTGTTGGTCTACCATGGTGTTTGGAATCGCTACCCTAATGATGTACATTCTCTTTGTTTCCAAGTTTGTAAACCACAGAGTGCGGCAGCGACCCTCTCGCTGTGGCAAGGAATTTCTCACTCTCTATATTTAACTGCGGTTTTGTTTTATATATCTGATGTTTAAGAACAAATTGTGTGATACTGTCATACATTTTTTGGTGGGTTTTCCCTTTTGGTTTTTTAGAATTCTTCTCTGCTGACATCTATTGTAGTGTTCAAAAGCTTTGTGTCAGCCTAATTAGCGTTTTTTGGTAAGTGATCTTTCTTTCTAAGAGCTTTTAAGGTTTTCTCTTCATCTTTTATTGATCTGCAGTTACATTAGAAAATGTCTAGGTGTCGATTTATTTACTTATTTAAATTTATTTGCTTAAATTAGTTTCAAGTGTACAGTACATGGGTTAGACATCTATCTATATTGTTCATAAAATGATCCCCACAATTGCTCCCTCCCTCCCCTGGCCCTCCACTTAAGCCATCGTATTAATGCTAACTGCATTCCCTCTGCTGTGCTCTCTGTGCCCACCTATCAACTACTAATTTGTATTTTTTTAACCCCATTCTCTCAGCTTCTCAACCCCCTTCCCCTCTGTCCATCACCAAATTGTCCACTATATTTGAGAGTTCCGTTTTTGATTAGTTTGTTTTTTTTGTTTCATAAATTCTGCATGTAAGTTAAATTACATGGTATTTGTCTTTCCCTGACTTATTTCACTCAGCATAATAACCTCTAGGTCCATCCATGTTGTTGCAAATAGAAGGATTTCATTTCATAATGGCTGAGGAATATTCTATTGTATATGTGAACCATAACTTCTTTTTCCAATCGTCTGTTGATGGGCATTTAGGTTTCTTCCATATCTTGGCTATTGTAAATTGTGCTGCCATGAGTAGATCTTTACGAATTATTGTTTTGGTTTTCTTTGGATAGATACCCAGAAGTGTAATTGCTGGGTCAAAAGGTAAATCCATTTTTACTTTTTGAGGAACCTCCAGACTATTTTCCATAATGGCTGTATCAATTTACAATCCCACCAACAGTGTATGAGGGTTCCCTTTTCTCCAACACTGGCTTTTTTTTGATTTATTGATGATAGCCATTCTGACAGGTGTGAGGTGATATCTCATTGTGGTTTTAGTTTGCATTTCTCTATGATTAGCAACCTTGAGTATCTTTTCATATGTCTGTTAGCCATCTGTGTTTCCTCTTTGGAGAAGTGTCTGTTCAGGTTTTCTGCCCATTTTTAAATTGAATTATTTGTCTTTTTGTTGTTGAGTTGTATAAGTTTTTTATAAATTTTGGATATTAACCCCTTATCAGATGTATCATTAGCAAATATCTTCTCCCAGACAGTTAGTTGTCTTTTTGTTTTGTTGATTATTTCCTTTGCTGTACAAAAACTTTTTGGTTTGACAGTCCCATTTGTTTATCTTTTATTTTGTTTCCCTTGCCCAAAGAAATATGTCTGAAAAGAAATTCCTGTTAGTAATATAAGAGAATTTACTGCCTGTGTTTCTTCTAAAACTTTTATGGTTTCAGTTTTTACATTGAAATCTTTAAACCTTTTGAGTTTATTCTCGTATCCAGTGTAAGAAGATGGTCCAGCTTTTTTTTTTTTTGCATGTATCTGTTCAATTTTTCCAAAACCATTTATTGAAGGAAATGTCTTTACTCCATTGTATATTTTTATCTCCTTTGTCATATATTAAGGAAGCATATAAGTGTGGATTTATTTCTGGGCTCTCTATTCTGTTTCACTGATTTTTTTTTTTATGTTACATATATTGCTGGGATAACAATAAATATTTTAATTTAGTATATGACAAATAAAAGGTAAATTTTACCTCTAACCCTGGCATATAAATGCAACATACCTGGAGCCCACCTTCTAGTTTACCTAAAGTTCTAGAAAACAGCCTTGAAATCCTCAGAAATCTAGATCTCTTTAGTAACATGGCACTTTTTTTCCAGTTCTTTCTACTGAGTCATTGTTTAGTTCACTGTATGAATATAAAATTTTCATCAGAGTTAAAAATTAAAAATTAAAGTTTAAGTTTTAAATTTAAACTTTAATTTTAAATTTATAAAGTTAAAAATTAAAAATTAAAATCAGCACATCGATTGATCAAGTATTTTTCAATTCATTTCACAAATCTACAATATTTCTTAGAATGTTTTATGCTCATGTACTGTAATCACGTATTGTAATTGTAATGTAACTTAATTCTCTAATTTTTAGTTCTGTCTTCTCATGACATCACTTTATTTTTTAACTATTTTGATTTAATAAAAGCAAATGGCTATTTTACTCATTACACACAAATACCTCCCTCTTCTTTTTAAACAATCAGGTTAGAACTACATTCCAAGTAACAGGATTATGTTGCCTCCCATGAAGCGTAACAGATTTTGCATCTAACCTTGACAATGTTTGGGTAGTAAAGGCATAATTGAGCAATAAAAATAGAGAAGTTGCTTTCTCAAAGCTGGGAGGGTGCAGCTTGAACAACTCATGTCACCCTGGGAAGGTGGGGGTGGGATGGGTGGTGGAAAGGTTGTGTATTATTTCACCTCTCAGATGAAAAGATATTCAGGAGATTGTTTCCTCTTTGGCTTTGATGCCAAGAGTCTGTATTACCCTTTCACATGAGAATAGTAAGAAACCTAATGCAGTTTGGGGAATCCAGTCAATTTGCCTCAAATGCTGTTCAACTCCCCAGAGTCTTTGGAAGACATTACTTGAATTCTAACGAGTGAAATACCTGGCATGAGATATTTCAGTGTTTGATCATTGCTCAGGTTACTGAACACTTGAGAAACTCAATTTCCTATTGTTTACAATAGTTATTGAAAGCTACTGTTTTCTGATACATTCCCACAAGCTTTCTTGTGAAACAGATAGCAGGAGTTTATTTCTACCTTTTTGTGCTCATGAAAATAGCCACTGCAAAAGCCTGAAACACAAATAAACATGTTGGTAAATGACACTCAGCAAAATGGAAAATTCTCTATACGGTTATTCTTTATACAATACTCAATAAAAAAACAGTATCTGTTAAAAAATTACTTGTCATTCAGAGAACTTGGTTAATAATTTAATAAAATGATTAGATGCCTCAGAGGTCTAAGTTTCCTAGAAAATATATACTGAGGAAAGGGAGAGAAATCAGAAGGGCTCCATGCCAGAAGTTGCTAATTTAGTCTCTTTTTTTACAACATATTCCTTAATTCACCAACTTCACTATCAACTGTCACAAAGGCATTAATGAATACCAACAACAAGTATATATTAATAATAATACAATTAACACATTTACATTATATCTCTCCTCTAGAAAAATGATTTATCTCCAAAATTATACTGTACTTTGAAGGAACAGGTTTTCTCTTCCTTGATCAAAATGTCTATTATTGATCCTATATTTTAAAACCAGGTTTCCCAAAGTACGATATATTGTGTTACTGATAGAAAGCACTATGATTTTGAAAGTTCTTAAGTGAATAATTATTAGAGTGACAATCAGATAAAGAAAAATTTGTGAAGGTGATATGTGAATGATTAAGGTTTGAAAAACTCTGGTTTAAGGTATTTTTAAGTAATAAAAGATGACTCCTGTGGAAGAAAGAGAGTCTACAATAGAACTTCAGTTGAAAATTTAAAAAGAAGTTTCAGAGAAGATGAGAAAGAGGTACATTAGGTATGCTGATAGGAGCTTGGCCAAATATGAGCAGACTTTTTTGACATAAAACTCACTCTTGAAGCCACTGGCTTATGGTAAAAGTAGTTCCCAAGTTCATTTGGAACAAGAGCAAGAAGTCCAGTTCGCCTGAGGGTTGAGTCAGTTTGAACCTTAGTGAGATTAACAGGACAGAGAAAAATGTGTCTGGGCAGAGGGCAACGACTCCCAGAGCTAGGCCTGGAGACCTCCAAATGGGTCAACAGAGACCCAAGGGTCAATGCCATGGAGTTTCCATGGAGTGCCAAAGAAAATACTTCTCTCTCCCAGGGATCCATAGATGATGTCAAGATCATTGGTCTCTCTCAATGAAAGACTGGCACCATCCCATTTGCTTACATGCCTACAGAGTATTTAGCAGGGCCATAGGACAGAGGAATAAGACATCTCTAGGTCTGGGGACATTTGACCACACATTTAGAAAGTCAATTAAAAAGTAAAGATCTCTTTGGAAGAGATGTATGTAGAGGTGCTATCTGAGTAACTTGAGTTCTCATTCATTCCAGATAGACTAGAAGGTTTTGTTTCTAATAGGATGACTAGAGGGATTACCAGACAATAGCTGACGGGGAGCATGAGGAGAGAAGAACCAGATACATAAGTAGGCACAACAAAAGAGGTACACGATGGCCAAATTCATAGAAGACATAGGAGGGGAATAGCAAAGTGTTGGTAAGCCTCTTAAAGTTTTCTGGTTTAGATTTGATGTGCATCTTTCCATTCTTGATTTTGGAACCTGGAAGCAGAGGCTGCAGCATCCTACTTTGTAAACAAAGGATTGGAAGCCCTTGCTAGTTGTTGGCACAGCTCCAGCTCCCTCCATGCTTCCAGTTCGGTGTGGGCCGCAGAGAAGCTGAGATAGAACTTTCCTTTATGTTTAAGAAACACTGAATTTTATTTTCTGCTTTAGCCAGGCGAGTTGATCGGAAATTATACTGGAGGAAGTTTGTGCAGAGAGTCCAAAGTGAGTACAGTACAGAAGGCCCGAGAGACATATGAGAGACCTTAGCACAGCACTGGGAAGCTGATTCAGGGCAAACCACCATGCCTTCCCCCAAGGAACAAAAATACCCCCAGGCTAGTACATGTGCTGACCACACCCTGGAACTGGACTAGCAAGGCCAAGTGTCACATTTTTAATGACATAAAATAATGTTCTAAGTCAAAACTTTCGGATACAAACCAGTTTGTGATTTTCCTCTCCATGAATTGTTTTGTATAAAGGATAATGGCTGACATATAGGTTTTGCTCCCGTTAGTTCCTTTGGTTGCTTTACAAATACGTTGTTTGTGCCGTGGTGGGGTGAGGGAGATGGAGAGGGTAGAGCAGCAATGGAGAAGAGAGAACGATCACCACAGCAGCCCCTTCACACGCATTGCCCGTGTTCCAACTGACACACACCTGAAGTGGCGATCTGAGCATCCTATGTCTACCATCTTCCTTAACACGCACTTCTTGTAGAGGTAACATTTAGCTTCCCATTGGGCAGCTGTCTAGAGTATTCATTTACCTTCCTGGGCCTGGTTTTCAGTCTTCCCCACAGTTCTGATAACTGCAAAAGTGAAATGATCACAATTTCCATTGACTTCATGGGCCATTTGAAAGTAAAAATATGCCCAAATCTTTTGCTGCACTTTCTGGAGGGATAGTAACCCTAACCTGGGTAATGCTTGGTTCTTTTATTTTATAGCCAGGGGATACTTACTCACTGTATAGGCATATCTGTGCTTTAGCTTAATCCCAGCATTCTCCTGGGATTTTTACTGCTTTGACTTTTAATCCCTTTGATGTGGGGTTAGTGCTTCTTGATGCTTGTTACTATCTTCTACCCGGTTGTGCACCACAGCAACCAGCGAAACAGAAAAGTAGTAGATTCTTCCTCTCATGTAATTAATTAAGCCTCGGTAGGAAGAAGGAAGTCATAATTTTCCTTTTTCTGGAAGAGTATGATGACAAACCTAAGTGATTGGCTAAATCAGAGTAAGGTTGTACTGAAATAATACCAATGTTTCTTGTCCAGAAAAAATACCTGTCAAGTCTCTTATGCTTGAAACTTGAAGACTGTGTTTTTCAGTTCTCAGTCATTTCATTTATAAACATCCTCATGTAAACTGCCATTGAAAGGTGTCGAAATTTTGTGACTTAAACATGCACGATCTTCGGTTTAAGAATAATCAAAAGGCCTAAGAAGTAAATTAAAAAATTCTCCCAAGACATTCCAGCACAATGGGCTTCACTGGGAGGGAATATGACCCTTTCGAAGGTAGTAACTCTCCCAATTCAGAAGTTACTCAATCACACTCTGGAATGTTGAAGAAGATATCAAATAAGGCTTGTATCATATTAGTTTGCTAGGCTGCTGCAACAAAGTGCCACAACTTTGTGTCTTAAAACAAGAGGAATTTGTTCTCTCACAGTCCTGGAGGCCAAAGTGCGCAGTCAGAGGAGTCAACAGGACCATGCTCCTTCTGAGACTCTGGATAGAACCTTCCACGCTTCTTCCTAGATTCTGGTGGTGGTTGCCTGTTCTTGGCATTCCTTGGCTTGTAGCTGTTTGACTACAGTATCTGCTTCTGTCATCACATGGCGTTCTTCCCGCAATTCTGTCATATTTCTTCTTGTAAGGACAGCAGATTAAGGCCCATCCTAATTCAGCATGACCTCACCTTAACATGATTACCTCTGTGAAGACCTTATTGGAAATAAAAAGGTCATATTTATGGGTACAGGGAGTGAGGACTTCAACATATCCTTTTGAGGAACACGATTCAATTCATCAGAGTTATGTTACTACTAACATTCTTGTGAACACTTAGATTACATAATTCTCACAGCGGGATAAAATGGTTTCGTATAATTTAAGTAAATGCTTATTTCCTTAAGAGGACGTGTATTAGATGGTATCAAAGAATGAAGACTGTGCTCCCAGATCTCAGACTATAGACAAAGCCCTAAAATTACTGAGTGTTTGATTTGTAGCAGTGGAACTCTCTTCTTTAGAGGTACTTCCTATGTTGTAGAAAGTAATTAGTTTTCCCACAAAAGTTCCTGCAGCAGAAAATAATTTATTCACTCAACAAACATCAATGGAGTGCATACTCCGTGTCAGGCACTTGTACTAGATGCTAGAGATGCAAAGATGAATGAAATAATATTTTCCCTTGATCTAGTTGGAGAAAAAGGCTTGCAAGCAAAACATTACTTACTATACAATGTCAGATGTGTTAAAATGAAAGTCATGCAAAGAACTTTGGACCACAGGGACTATGGGATCACGAGAGCTATATTTGCTAATGAGGAAAAAAGGTGTTTTAAAAGTAGTATTTGAGCTGGGACGTATATGGTGTTATGTGGCAGACAAGGCAGGAAATGATGTTCAAAGCAGAGAAAACAGCAGATGCAAGGCATAGACATATTAAAGGTCAGGGAATATGACTGAATCAGGGGATGAATGAAATAACCTGATGTTATTTTGGAAAAGTATAATCAAATCAGAAAAGTTTTAAGAATTCCTGTCTACAATACTCAGAATTAATTTCAAAGGTCTTGAAAAGCTTTTAAAATATTTGAAACCAAGAAAAGACATGATCATGTCTGTGTTTCAGGAAGCAAATCATGGCAGTGTGGAGGATAAAGCAGAGTCCAGGACCAGGAGACTATTTAGGAGGTTCTGGTTGGTGGTCATCCAGGAAGGACATGAAGTCGGTCTGAAACCAAACAGTGGCAGCAGTTGTAGAGAACAGCATATGGTTTCAATAAACAGTCAGATGATATAAATGAAAAAATTTGGCGGCAACTTGGAAACAGAAAACAAGGGAGGGAGGGGATACACAATTCTCAGTAATCTAGATTTCTGCCCTTCCTCATCTTAAACTGAATAATGAAGAAAGAAGGTCTTACATTTTTATTAAGGCAAGAAAATGAATTCATTTAAAAAGAATAAATGGGAAAACAAAAATGAGAAGTCAAGGGGAGATCAAATCTAAATTCCAGTTCAAATAAAAACCAATAAAGGAAGAACTTAGAAATATGTACCAGATTGGAACCAAGTTATAGTTTAATCACTATCAAAGTAATCCTAGTTATTTATTACTTAGCAAAGTTTCAGAATCTGCCTGCCACTTTGTCTCATTAGCAGAAAAAGTGGAATAATGTGTACACACTACTTCAAAAGTACTTGCATACCAACTGGATGTTCAGTCATTCCCTTTTATTGATTAGGTTAAAATTATATATACATATACATATATATATACACACACATGTATACATACATACATACATACATACATACATACATACATACATATATATATATAGCCTTTTCAGCCTCTAAAGGGGTAGAGATGGTAAATTAGGCAGGCACTCAGAAAAGTTTTTCAGCAATTCTATGGAAATAATATATTAAATGATTCCTTTATGATCTGAGATATATCTTCCAAAGTGTGCAAGTTCTATCCTGGATTCAAGCGAAATGGAAAAAGCTTCATGCCACTGTATTATTATATTGCCTTAAAGGGAGAAACTGTCTCCTTTTTACTAGCCATCCCTGTAAGAGGTTGTTAGATGATGACTCTTACTGTTTCTATTCCACCTGAAGGTCTCTGGCTGAAAAACAAAATGCAAGTACTTCCTCATTTTAAAGGCAGGTGTTCGACCATTTGCACAGGACAGACTGCCTGTGAGGCTTCCATGGGCTTCTATAGGAGTCTGGAGAGCATGCTGTGTACCCTCCTCCTACCTGGTCTACTCCCATCCCTAATGAAACAGGACATTCATTGAAGATCTCCAGAGAAAGGAGGAACTACAAAACTTTCTGAGGAGCAAAGCAGTCAGCTTTGAACAATATAAATAAAATGGGGCCCTTTCCCTGGACCCCCTCTCACTCGGTGTTTGGCTTTGGAGGGATGAGTAACCCAGCCAGGGACTGGAAAAGAGATGGAGTCATGAAAAGACAAGCTGCTCACCATGTCCCTCTTCTCCAGCGAGGGCTTCGAAGCCCAACACAGGTTCAAGCTGAGGAAGAACAAAAATTCCCAGTTGGGTAAGATTTGGGTTATTTGACCAACAAACACACTGAGCTTCACTGATTATGAAATCATTATACTACATTTTTTTTTTTTAATGCCAAAAAAGGACCTAGCAATTCTAAGAATAATAGGTTGCTGTCTAGGTTTCTTTCAGGACCAGAAAGATCTTGTCCATAGAAAGGGTTTGTAGAGACTTGGAAAAAATATATTTGGCTTCTTAGGAGACTATATATACAAAAAATAAAGCAAAAACTACAAATAGACAAAAAGACTAAAGTAAGGATAGAATACAGGCTAGTAAAGTGTGACCAGGGGAAAGTTGTGATACTAAAATGCATACAATAAAGTCCTGTGTCACTATAAAAGCCTGACCACTTTGCCTTGCTAGTCCAGTTCCAGGGTGTGGTCAGCACATGTACTAGCCTGGGGGTATTTTTGTTCCTTGGGGGAAGGCATGGTGGTTTGCCCTGAATCAGCTTCCCAGTGCTGAGCTAAGGTCTCTCATACTGTCTGTCTCTCGGGCCTTCTGTATTGTACTCACTTTGGACTCTCTGCACAAACTTCCTCCAGTATAATTTCCGATCAACTCGCCTGGCTAAAGCAGAAAATAAAATTCAGTGTTTCTTAATTCAATTCTGGTTCTCTATAATCTAGTTGCCTATATAATCCAGTTACCTACTGTAATCTAGGGTGACAACTAAAAAGATAAAAGGCCGTCAGTCAGATAATTGCTTTCGAAGATTTTACCTAAAACGTAAGTGTAAGTAGTCTGCCAATTATTTGTAGAGGCAGCAGCAAAGAGTACACTGAAATATATCATGAGTTGGTAGTGTGACAAGTCAAATCCACAGGCAAGCCAAAGTTATAAGGAACAGAATTATTACTTAGCAGAGGAAGCAGGTTAGGAGAGGGGGAAAGAATCAGAGTCCAGAGAGAAGCAGACAGAGGTGGCACTGCCAACAGAGCCCATAAGGAAAATCAGGCAGAGCCCATTTTGCAAGTTGCTTTCATTCTGATGACTCTTCAGTGAACTTTCTATTCACACATTCCTTCTATGGAACCTATATTGAACCAGACCCTTTTTCCTCAACAATAAACAGATTTGACTAAGATAAGTGCTAAGGACTCACTCCAAGGTCTTTCAAGACATGGTCTCATTTAACTCTCTCAAGGAACATTCAACTTAGTTATAATTAACACCAACTTAGAATATGGAGTTAAAACAAGCACAAAAAAATTTATTCAAATTTACGTGCTACTGAGAGTCAGAGTTGTAAATCAAATCCAGGATTGTTTAGCTTCAAAATGTCAAAACTCTTTTGCTATTTTTAAAAAGTAAGGTAAAAAATAGACAAAAAAATAAAAGCAAAATGAATTTTAAAAACCTCTTTGCTCAAAGTTGGTAAACATTGTGTTGCACATATGCCAAGGTACTATATTTAGGTAGACTTTTAATAGACAGGAATTGAAGTAAAAAAGAAAAATAAAAGACACCGTCCTTAGCTTTTGTCCAAACTTACTTTAAAAAGCAAACTACTTCAACAAGAAATATGGTTTTAATTGACTCGTGTGTTTTATGAAATGTGGTTTTTGACTTTTTGATGAAAATGCATAGTTTTAAAGATAGATATGACATGTAGAAAACAATTCATACACCATGATTTACAAGACCACTTTAGAAAAGATTGTAACTGATCATAGTCTGTCACTTGAATGATGGTGAAACCCAACAATTTGGGCAGAAAGTGTGAACCTTGTGCCTTTGCAGCACCAGTGACTCATGTGAATTAAATGATAGGAAAAGGTGAACTTAGAAGTCAGTCCTGGAATGGACTCTTACTGTTTTCTGGTTGTTTATGACGCTGAGAAGAGAAAAGTTCTGAGATGTCCTAAGTTAAATTCCAGCAGGCTGGAGGGTGGAAGGAGGAGACCAGAAAAGCTTATCAGTTAACTGCAGGGAAAAACCAACCACAGACCTCTCCCATTCCTCAGTGCTTGTTGACACTGAATTAACTTCCAGGTGGTTATTCCCGTGATTACCCAGAGAGAACAGTCCAGTAGCCCCCCACCTGTGGCCACAGACCACAAGGCCCCCTGCTTCTTGCTTACCCACCATCTTCCCAGACTGTTGCCCACAACCGATCCTGAAGAGCAAACGCTTCTTCCTTAGGGACCCTGCTCCTCTGCCTCACCTCCTTCCACTCCCTTTGTCTATAGCCAGGGTAAATTCTTTCAAGATGACTTGCATCTTTCTCCCTCAAACTGTTGGCATAAAAGAGCCCCATCAACACTCCAGGACTGTGGACATGTTGTCTTCTCCACCTGGCACAGCTGCGGTGGCTCACGCTGTGTGCCACAGGTAGGGTCTGGTGCTTTCTTTGGCTAGCATTTGGCTCAATACGCCCTTTCTTTCAGGAAAGTTTTTGGCCCTGAATGTTTTTTGTTTAATTACACGAAGGAAGTTTCTTTAACTTCTGATTTGGGGTTTCTCATCTATAAAATTAGTAGTGATAATACAGCAGAAGCTATCTCAAAAAGTTTTCATGAGACAGAGCAATTAGAGTGACAGGAATATAATCAAGGCTTAGAAAGTCCTAGCTTTCTTATTTTTTTTTTAAAAAAGATAAATAGGAAATTTAGACACAGCAGAGCTTTTCAGTATGACACATTTTATTGAAAACTTTCTTATGCTTGAAAGGTCAAAGAAGCTTTTGTGGTAGTTTTATTATGCAACTGGGAGTGATTTCATAGCCATGACCTTAAATGCAAATTGCAATTTGTAAATAGCGTAGAGTTCGAACCAGTAAAGAAAGGTCAGTGTCAAATAGTTTTTAGTCAACTTTCTGTCTGCTAATATTTTTTATTGCTAAATCTTTTCTAAAAAGAGGAGACAAGAAAAGAAGTAGAGAAAACAGTGGACAAGAGATGACAGCACCATTTTGGAAGTTAGAAAGAAGAGAGATAAGTGGCTGCTGATATAGGCAGAAAAGAAAACTGTCCTTTACAGGCCATACATAAGAGTGCCAACAGGAAGCAAGACCCAGAAACTTCCAGAACTTGGGGCACTAGGCATCAGTGCAGGATTGGGGAGAGGAGCAACTACAAACAAAGAGACTCTAGTGGAGCCTGCATACAGAGCCTGGTTCCTCCTGCACTTCACAGGCCAGTAACTCCCATTTCCTCCACTCCTTCCTGAAGCAGAGGGAGGTTGGTTTATAGTCTGAAGAAGCTGAAAACAAAAGGCTACTTATTCTGGCAAACAGAGAGCAGTAAAAGCAGAGGAATAAAGAGAGTGGCAGCAAATGCGAATGAAAGTTCCTAGCTCTGCCTCCTCTTCCCCAGAACTCCAAGCAGCAAAGATGACCACTGACACCCTTAGGGAAAATGCTTTCAGTTACTGGCTGACATTGTGTGTTGCCCAGTGACAAATCTCATTGCTGCTGATGCCTCAGTGAAGTCCTCTGGTGAGCAAGCTTTGCCTTTGCACACAGAATGTTCAGCCAAATATTTTACCTGCCTTTAATGCAATAAGAATAGATTGCCAAGAATTAGACATTTAAAAGAATCCTCCAATATGAAAGAGACCAAATCCAAAAAAAAAAAAAACAAAACAAAAAAAAACCGGAAAAAAAAATGTAGAGAAAGCACAGACCACATAAAATGTGGAAAACAGCTTCAAAAAAACTTATAGTTTGTGGCCTCAGAGATGAAAGATATGATATTACATCATGGAATAAGAATAAAAAGGCATAAAGAGGAATAGCAGAGAATTGAAAGAGTAATTAGAAATTAAAATTAAGGTAGCAGCATAAAAATTTTCAATTGGAGTTTAAAAGCGAAGGATAAATTTTTAGAAAATTATCTAGAAATTAGAAGGAAAATAATGAATGAAAGACAATATAAGAAAATGAGGGTAACAATGCAGAAGATACATTATCTGATTAATAGAAGTCCAAAGAAGTGAGAAGAAAGAAAATGGAGATAAAAAAATCTATTCATAAAACATAAGAAAATTTTGTAGACATTAATAAAATATATGCTTTTTCATACTGAAAGTATCTATTGAAAGCTCCACAAGATAAACTTGAAAAGAACCCTAATAAAGAAAATTATAGCAACGTTTCAGTATACTTGAGCAAAGAATGTATGTTGAAATCTTCCAAAAAGGTGGAGAAAACAGGCCGTATACAAAAGACTAAAAAATAGCATAACATTAGATACTTTGAAAGCTAGACGACAGTGAAGCAACAATATTCAATTCAATACAGAGAAATAATATTCTACTCAGAATTTTTTAGCCAAACTATCAATAAAATAAAGGCATTTTCATGTAATTAAAGGTCATATTATATTTACTTCTCCAGCCCCCTTTTAAAAACGCTACTGAATTGTGTGTTTTCTCAACAGACAGGTAAAAAGAAAAAGAAAAAAAGCAGGGTGAGGATCCAGGAATCAGGATAGTCAACACAGAAAGGAAAGTAGGAAGGTGACAGTTTTGGAGTGAGGGCTGAAGATCCACAGTCTTACATAGAATAACAGAGAAGTTGCAGGGAGAAAACACAACTGACATGATATGAAGGACTATTTATCTTATAAAGTATCTCTTGAGAATATTTAGTAATACATGAATAGAAAAATTAAGCAAATGGAATAAAAAAGGACAACTGATAAGTTCAGAAAAACAATGTTTTACTTACAGGGAAACTTTTGCATGTACGTTGCTTGAACTATGCATGGTCACAACTACACACATAGTGTCATTATTACGTGCATAATGTCATTATTTATTTGGCTCTATGTTTTATATAGTTTATAGTTTCATTAATTCTTCCCATAAATCGTTATTGAGCATTTACTATATCAAGGTACAAAGCTAAGAGTAGAAAATACACAAATTAAAAAGAGATTGTCTCTCTCTCCCTGCCTCCTGCCTCTAGGGAGCTCAGTCTAACAGGAGACAAAAACGTGTTAAAAAAAAAAAGTGAAGTGCTGGGTATAAAGGAGGAATCACCTCTGTCTGGCAGGGCCAACAGCCTCCATCACTGTGGCAGAATACTGTAACTGATGCTAGGAATACTAACCTTGAGCTTCCAAGAAAAAATAAATATTTGTAATTTTTCTACTTCCCAAAGCAGAAAAAGATACAATTAAGAATAGTCCAAATAAACAAAGAAAAATGAGTTAACACTTGAGCATTCTCAGGAAGATGCCTGATCCCAAACACCTCAAGAGTGTCCATTAGTGAAAAAGGCTGGTCAACTGGAATCTGCAGTCAGGGCTGCAGCATGAGCTCAGCTAGCCCAAGTCTGGATGCAGGTTAAGAACCCAGAAAGGGGGGGTGTGGGAACAGCCCTAGAGCATGCCTGGAAAGATCAGTTGAACTCTTCAATCCCGTGGCAAGGAGAAAAATTCTTCCTGTAATGCACCTCGTCAGTCCACAGTTTGCACTTGGAGCTTCCTGCTCACCGGGGTGCGTTTAGTCTGTGTACACAGACAGAGCCAGGGGAAAGTTGACAGGGTGGGCACAACAGTGAAATGAGTTTGTGGAAGACTGCTCCTTAATACACTCCCAAGGGTTGGGAAGAAAATATTAATTCACGTGTTGGGATTCAAGGAACAAAATAGATCGATAGAGAACATATGTTTACCCCCATTCACTTTCAAGACTCCATTATGACGCGGGTGAGAAAAGTTTCCAAGAACATATAATTTATGTGAGAGGAGATGACGGGAACCAAACTTGGGCAGTTGGAAAGCCATCAATGGTCAGTGGTACATGACTTAGCGGATCCAAGAGGGCCGAATGCTAAGTCAGCAGAGGGGATGGCTAAGAAACGAATGAGCCACTGAAGCTTCTCGATGAAAAGAGGACAGTGGGCTGAGAGTCAGTTTCAGAGCAGTCAAGTCCCCACGTCTCCTCCTCAGCATACACATCTAGGGGCATGAATTCTTCCCAGCAGAGGTGTATTCTCTGGAGGGAGTAAAGCAGCTCCAGTTAAGGACAAGGATCCCGTGTTAGTCAGAGGGAGACTGTGTGTTAAGACACCCTGAATGCTGAGACTCCTGGCTCTCTTTCCCCCACTGATTCCCAGGTCAGGGGCAGCAAGGCTGATACCTTCTAGGGAGAAGATAGAAGATCCTTTTTCAGGTTAACTTGACTGGCCCATGAAGAAAGAAAGTGACAGGAGATGACTCCTGACAGTGATGTCCATTGTCAACGAGCTCCACTCATGGACCCGATTTCTGATCAGCTTTTCGGTGTCCTCCCTAAAATCTGAAGGTGAACAGCTATCTGAGATCAGGTAGAGATATTAACCTTGCATGGGAGGGGGAACACATCTACTGAAATTGTAAAAGGAAAAAGAATATATTCAGAAGAAAATAATGGAGGAAAAGAAGTGGAGGAAGCAGGAAGATGGAGGAATTTAGCCTTCGCTCTCTCTCCAAAGCAGGGGGTGAAAGCATTTGAAGAAGGCAGTACTAGAACAAGCACTGGGGGTGTGGGGATGTTGGCCCCTGTAGACACTGGCACGGCGGGAGCTCACTCAGCTTTGGTTACCACAAATATATGGGTGATTTGCAAATTTATGTGTCTGGTCTAGACTTCTCCTCTGAGCTGCAGACTGATAGACTAACTTGACTCTCTGCTTGACACCTCCTACTGGACAATTTCAAAATTCCTGAAATTTTATGCATCCCCAACGGAAGTCATGAGTTCTCATTGCCTAATCACTCCTAAACCTGGTACATTTCTAGTATTTTCTATCTCAGTGGATATCATTGTCATTCAATCAGTTATGCAAGCCTTGACTCCCCTTTTCATTATCTTTTGATATCCAAACTTTTAACCTATCCAAACTATGAACCTGTTCTAGAGCACTCAGTGATACCTCTTTAATATTGGTTGAGTCTCTCAATTTTCTTTCATTTCTATTAAAACTGAGTAGTCCAATTGTTTCCCCTTGATGGTCTGCATACATTACTGTATAATTTCATCTCATACCGGAGGCTTTGCCTCATTCTCTAAACACCTGCAGGAACCCACATCATGATTTTTTTTTTCTGTTTGGAATGGTTTTGCCAACTCTCATCTAATTGACTCCTAGCTGTCCTTCAAATTTCAACTCCAGCAGAATTTTCTTAGGGAAAAGTGTGTCACTCAAGGTTTTTCTTTATAACAACAGAAGCTTTTCCTGAAATAAACAGAAAAAAAAATGTATTAAAAAATATTTGTAACTCACAGATGAAACAATTGTGCAGATTGGAGAAATAAGCTCCAACATCCAGAAATAATATGCCCCCTCACCCCCATCCCCTTCCACAGAAATTGGTCTGGGACAAAAATCCTCTATCATAGTCACAAGCACAATGTAGTAGAGTTTGTAATGCTGCCACTTCTGCACGGGGTACTCATCTCAAAGCTACCACAACTGCAACAACAATGTGAAAGAAAGTGAGAGAGAGAGAGAGAGAGAGAGAGAGAGACATGGAAATTTACTGCATGCTAGCCATAAGGGAATCCGGGAAATCTTGGAAAGCACTGGCACTCGGCTATAGCTTAACTCCCAGCAAAGGCTTATAATGTAAGAAGTTCTTTAAACATTTGAAGGGAGCACAGATGTTGGGCAGTAAAAAAAGAAGTTCAGGACGGGGTTCCATAGTGTAGTGGTGAGCACGTCTGCTTTCCACACAGAAGGTCTTGGGTTCACAGCCCAGAAGAGCCACAGGCCATGGTCTATGGCCATGCCATCCTGAACGAGCCTGATGTCTGACCTTGAAAGCTAAGCAGGGTTGGGCCTGGTTAGTACTTGGGTGGGAGACCACCTAAAAAGACCAAGTGCCGGAGGCATAAATAATTTTAAAAAATAAAATAAAAGCACACATTTTCACTGTAGAAGACTTCCCTGATCTTGATAAGTTAAATTCCATTACCAATTCTCATTGCAACTTGTACTTCTTAAAAGTACTTGTAACAGTTGGAATTTTACATTTACAAGTGAGATTTCAATTTTTCCATGTGCTTACTCTCTTTCCTCTAATAGCCTAACAGCTCCCTAAGAGACTCACTGTTCCTATTTTTTTTTTCGCTCACCTGTGTATTCCCAACATTTAATACATTGTAGGTGCTTGTGGAATGAGCTTGGACTAGTAATATATGACAAAGATTTATTCAAGGGTCTCAGGATTTGTAAACCAGAAACATAACTGCACAATACTCAGAGTGCTCTGAAGAGGAAACAAAAGCTAAGTTCTTATAATAAAAAAAACATTCTTGAGAAGATTTAGTTCTGTGTTCTTAGCCTCTAGATTGCCCTGAGATGGTAGCATTTGAGGTGTCTGGGTAATGAAACATTCTTTTCTAAATTATTTGGAATGTTTTCTATGGAGTTAATGTAAATCCAGGCATTGATGCAAAACCGAAAAGTTCAAATGTTTAAGTTTCCAGAGTCAATTAAAATGAGAATAGAATCATTTTCTTATGCCTCAGTCTACTTGATTTTAATAATTTAGCAATTTAACTGAAGTGACTCCTTTTATTTCTTTACTCTTCTCAGTGCTCAAAAAATATTTCTTAAAAGGAGAATTTAAAATTTAATTTCCAATTAAATGGTAAAATTTATTTCTAATTAATTAGATGAAGTAATTATATAAATCACTGTTATTTGGTGAATATATTTTGTGCCTCTTCTTCTCCCTTTTCAACTCCGATGGGAGAAAGCACCCTATTGCTGTTCTGTCGTGAAAGGAACAGAAGCTACTTTCTTCTCACTCCTTCAGAGGGACAGTCCTTTGGATGAATTTTGAAATGCTTTCACACTAAGCCAGGACAAACAATGGTTTGTTCAGTTCCTAAAGTAAATATGGTAGTAACCTGAGCTTTAAGAGACTTTAATACAAAACTACATTGTGTTCCAGGCCCATTCCTCTTCGTTTCTCAGCTCAAGAGCATTTTTGGCTTTATTCATTGTGTCCTGAGGCTGTAACAGCTACAGTCCCTCTTAATTCTGTCAGAGGTAGCAGCACACAGACCGGGAAGTTCCTGCCAAACCACCCCTGTGAAGTTAAGACGGTTCCAGAAAAGAAATGTTCTTATCAAGAGAGCTTTCAGTTGCTATGTTTTAAATGGCCACATACCTTTTAGACTCTAGGGGCTGTTTCTGAATTTGCATTTAGGCTTAAAATGTAAATAACCCAAAAGAGATAAAAATCTTAGAAGATTGACATCCAGGAAGCATTAGTTTGGTATCATTTTGTCTACAGAAATATACAGTCAGGTTGCTAGTGCTGCTGTAACCAAGTACCTCAAACTAAGTGGCTTAAACCAGGGTCCCCACCTGTGGGCCACAGACCAGTACCTCTCCATGGCCTGTTAGAACCGGGGCCTCACAGCAGGAGGCGAGTGAAGCTTCATCTGTATTTGCAGCTGCTCCCCAGAACCAGCATCACCGCCTCAGCTCCACTTCAGATCATCAGGCATTAAATTCTCATAAGAGCACTGGTCTCTGGTGCCAAAAAGTTTGGGGACCACTGGCTTAAATAGCAGATATTTATTGCCTCATGGATCTGGAGGCCAAAAGTCCAAGATTAAGTTGTCGGCAGGATTGGTTCCTTCTGAGAGCTGTGCCTCCCTCCTAGCTTCTGGGAGCCTCAGACTATCCTTGCTTGTAGATGGCCTTCTCCTTGTGTCTTCACATTTTCTTTCTTCGGTACTTGTCTGTCTCTGCGTTCGAATGTCCCTTTTTTATAAGAACACCAGTTATGTTGAATTAGGGGCTACTCCAATGACTTCATTTTAACTTAGTTGCTTCTGTAAAGGCCCTGACTCTAAATAAAGTTACAGTCTAAGGTATTGGAAAGTTAGGACTCCTGGGTTTCTTTCTTGGGGTGAAGTGTGGGGGGTTTGTGGAGGGGAGTAAGATTTCAGCCTAAACTGAGAAACTCTAGCAGCAGACAGTCGACTTATAGGCTGATTCATTCAAGCAAAGGCACTGGCCAGTGGCTGACAGAGTAAGAAAGAGCACCCCAGACAGAATAAGCTCAGTTACCAACAGCCACAGTCCCAGGTAAAGGCAGTATTATACCCGTAAGGACCAGGCCTCCCCTTGGAGCTTCTCAGTTTCTGCTGCTCTCAAAGAGCAGCACCAGGAATGTGCTGATTTTCAGAAATAAGGAGCAATACATTGTTCTAATCTTATAAAATTTTTAATAGCAAATCGATCATTAGTTAAGGAACTAAAATTACAGAAGTGATTAAATGTAATTCCATATAATTTATTTATTTTCTTACAGAAAAAGATTTTTTTAAAAAAGGAAGGGTATGTTCTGGTTCATCATTGGAACTACACAGGAAATTGTCTTGACAGGTTGAACTCCTACTATTGTCTCAGCTCCAGTTAGTTACCTATATTACATGGGCCTTGTCAAGACTAAAATTTTATATTAATTTGAGGGATCCTTGAATTCATGTTTGTTTGCCCTACTACAATGTTACCTCCATATGAGCAAGGATTGAATTTTTGCTGTTTTTTTGCCATAGTTTTAGTGCTCAGAAATAACATAGTTTGGTCTCAATAAGTAGTCATTTGTTATGAAGGAATGATGTCATAGCATTTGAGTAGATTTATTTGTTATTCAATCAAATGCTACATTATTCATCCATTCAATCATTCATAACTAATAATATTTATTATTCTACAAGTATAGCTTGAGAGGGGCTAGAGAGTTTACAATGATGAAAGAGAAGTAAATTTTCTCTCAAAGAGTTTAGGATTTACAAGAAGAAACAAAATATTTTTTAAAATCAAGTGATACGAATACAATATGCAATGTGAAGCATAAGAACAAGGTGGAGTAAAAGTGCTGTGGAGAGACTATCGCATGCTGGAAGAGCAGAAAAAGTTCATGAAGGAAATATCTGAGGTAGATCTTCATGAGTGAGTAGAATTTTGAGAAATAAAAATGAAAGTGAGGGGAAAATATGGAGAGAAGGAACCCAAAGTGATGTTTTTATATAGCTTGTTGCTATATTGGCAGAAAAACAAAATAAAACAAACAAAAACAGAGTTATTGGGGGAAAAAAAAACTAAGAATGAGACTGGGACCCTTATTTGCCAAACTAAAGAGTTTAGATAGTATTTATGATGGGACGACGGTAAAGATTTTTCAGCAAGACTGATGTGATTAGAATGTGTCCTTGGGAAGACTTTCGGGTAGCAGTGAGTGCAATGGGTCGAATTGAGCAAGATCATTTGGAAACTTGGTACACTAGGGCAGACCAATGGTGGCTAAAAAGGGGTGAATCCATTTTTTGTGGGGCCTGAGACTAACACACACAATTGGACACTTTAAGAAAAGTAAAAGAATAAAAGAAAACTCAAGTATTAAAGTAAATACTTATTTAGAGGAGGAAAAAATCATGAAAATTACATATTTTAAAAGCTAACAAATCCGTAAACAAGAAAATTCAGACAAATATCAGTCTTACAATAAACAACCTGACACACATTAGTAACATTTTATTTTCTTACCTTTTCTGGCTGCATACTTATTATCTCTTCTAATGACAACAATATTATAATACAATTTTCTGTAGAGAGAACAAAAAGATGATTTCTCTTTTTTGTGTGGTATGATTAGTCATAGTTTAAAAACATTATTGATAAGTTAGCAAAGTTTCTTCTAACTCTACAACTTGCTGGTGGTAATGTCACACTAAGATTCACATAGGATGGAATGCATAAAGCATACAACTATGTCCAGAGTCATATGTGTGTGTATATATATATATATATATATATATATATATATATATATATATATATATATGAAATCTAATAATTCTACATTACAATTAGCTGTTAGAAAAGAAAAAACATGGTGCATTTATGATCATATACACTGCATTGTGGAATGCAGTGTTCTCGACAAGAACACTGAATATTCTCTACAAGACAGAACTGTTTTGACTAGAGGTTGGTGAGAACCAAATCCTCCATTTCTAACTGTACAGCTCTAATGATTGAATTTCCCTCACACTAGCTTCAGGCTCTATACATTTCAAATCTTGAGTCTCATCCCCTAATTCTTCCAGTGCTGGAAGCCTGAGAATATGCTCACATGGAGACATGACCTTTGCTTTGTGTCGCAGAGCTGGTTGAGTCAGCATAGTAGTAATTGGTGTATTCCTGGAAACCATTACTTCACCAGAGTAACTAGTAATAATTTAGCCACACAAGGAACTAGGCAGCACAAAGAACTATGACTGTGAACCACTTAACAGATCACACTAAACCCACCCTAAATCATCTCCAACTCCATTTCCTCTTATCTGTATTAAAAAAATTCCCTGATGATTTCAATGCCACTTGGACAAAGGGGGGTGAGTACTGCTGGGGAACATGTCATGGAAGGGATGTTGAAGCAAAAAGAGATAATAATCAACCAATTACAGTCAAAATATCTTATTTTTGCTAGTTATGAAAATATATGACCCACTGAACACATTGCTAGGGTTTGTAATAGGCATGCTCTAAAACAGCCCCAGTGATTTCCATCTCCTGGTATTCATACCCTTCTGTAATCCCTTCCCTTTGAGTGTAGGCTGGCCTGCTGACTTGCTTCTAGCCAATAATACAAAGGTAATAGGTTAAGTTACATAGATAGTTACTATATTCTCGTTAGCAGACTCTTCCTTGCTGGCTTTTATAAAGTGGGTTGTTATATCAGAGAGGTCCATGTGGCAAAGGACCGAGGGTGGCTTCTGGTCATCCAGTTAGAGACCGAAACAGGAAGCTGCCCATCCAACAGCCTTTGAGGAACTGAAGATCTGTCAACAACCACATGAGTTTGGATATCAGTCATTTTCCTCTTGAGCCTTTAGATGAGGTCCCATCTCTGGCCAATTCCTTAACTGAAGACTTATGAGAAACCTTGAATCAGAGGACCCAGCTAAGCCATGCCTTGATTCCTGAACCAAAAAGTGTGGGGTAAAATGTGTGTTGTTTTCAGCAACTAAATGGTGGAGTAATTGTTACAAAAAAAAAAAAAAAGAAAAGAAAAGAAAAGAAAATTAATACAGGTTATTTCCAGGGTCTTTGATTGGTGCAAATGAAGGGCTAAGAAGCTGAATTTATTTGTTTCATGATAAATCTGTCTTTGAATATGGGCCTGCACAGCACAATACAATCTCATACAATCAAACTTCATATTTTATCATTATTTGCAGCATTTAACCTTTGGGCAGGCCGCATGGATTTGGTGCTGGTGATTGGTCCATTAAGTAAAAGATAAATCATCTGCCAAAGGTAAGATGCAAAGGGGGTTTAAAGAGATGAAAACATTTTTGAACCATTTTTGAGAATCATAACATCAACAAGAAAGGGCAAACATCAATTAGGGGAGCAGAGAAAGCACCTAAAGTTAGGAAGCACACATTTAACCCTTATTGGCATCATTTTCTTACTTTCTCCAGCCAAGTGTGGCAACTTTGGTGTGGAAGCTGAGAAAGAGAAGGTGAGGGTTACCTAATGGTGCTGATTTGCAAAGTGATTATGGATTCCAGACTAGTTGGATGGCAAGTAAAGCTAGAAAAATGTAACATAATACGATAATAAGAAGACATGTGGGGACTGAAAGACACAGTGAGATGGGGAAACAGGTTCTGTACATATAATAGAGAAAGAGGGGAAGCGAGAGAATGATGTGGTCAGAGAAGAGATTTTGCATTTGAGAATTTGGAAATAGAATATTTTTGAAGAAAGATGATGAGTTGAATTTGGCCACATAAATGTATGATTAAAATGGAGACAAAAGAAAATTTATTGACATTTAAAGCAAAAATTATAATAACAAGGGCCTCAAAAAATTGACATATAATATTTGAAGTTATAAAAGAAGCCTATAGGGGACGAGATATTCAAAGATGACTATGAGCTAGGTATTTTCCATCAATATGAACCTGTCTACTTTTCACTCCTGAAAAGGTTTTTTCCCCAGGTGGATAAGCATTTGCCAAAACACATCCTATCATTCTATTAATAATGAGAAAACATAACAGAGGAAATTATAACCTGTAGGCTAAATCATTTTCAATTTAAAATATATAAATAATATTTTCCCTGAAGTCAACAGCACATATTTCCTTTAGCAGCTCTTTTGCACCACATCTAATTGATTTCAACCAAATAATTCATTAACAGTCACCATAGACAGGTCATCTGAAGTCAAATATCAGTCAGGACATAGGGTCATAATTCCTGTTGTAATCTCATCTTTTAATCCTGTAGACGTAAAGTTCAGATGGGCTGTTTTGGCCAGTGAGTATCCTGTTGGGTTTGGGGTAAAGAGTTTTACCTAGAGTTAGGGAAACTAAGCTTTCAAAGCTGAGTGTTGAGAGGAAAATAAAGATCAATTAGTTAAAGCAGGGACTGAACTTGTCTCTAGTAAAGCAGTTGTCATTTTAAACGTTACAATTGAAAGACCATTTGAGAGGTCATCTTTGAAAGACCTTTCATTATTTGGGTAAATTCCCACACAGTGTGTCACAGCTTAAATTCCAACTTGCCAGCAGATGAAGTGCAGGTGCCAGGCCAGGCTGTGTCTGTCAGAAGCAACGGGAGGGCACTGACCTCGTGAGGAGCTTGCATCCTGGCTTGGGCATGTGGCAACAGGGGCCTTAAACTTCAAGTCTTGGTGGTGGCAGGGCCAGTTTCCCAGAGGGTCCAAAAAAGAGTTCCTGGCACAGAAGTTGAATCAAGGGGGCAGCAGCTGCCAAATTTCCTCTAGTTCTCAGTGGGAAGAAAAGCGGCAGTGACAGCAGGTTTTTCTCATCAGGCCAATTCTGTTGTGAGGTTTTGGACCTTATTCCTGAGAATTAGCTTGAAGTCTGGTTCTCCAGTCTTCCTGGCATTTTTGAGATTTTTGAATATGCTTTGGAAAACTCCATTTTTGCTTAATTGCTCAGAGGCATTATCTGTTGATTGCAACTGTGAACCTTGACAAGCATTTCATATCAAGGTGGAAATACCACAAGGCCCTGAGGTGGAATTTCTAAGCAAATGCTTATGCCTGAGGATTGTTTCAGTTTTTATTTCTCACTGGAGTGTGGGGAGGGTGTAGCTTCATGTAGAGGACTGGTGATGAGGTCAATGAGGTCTTGATTCAGACGACCACTACAGGATGAGACGTGAGGTAGATAAAGCCTAGTAGAAGCCCTCAGTCATTTAGGAGCTCATTTATTCAACACAATGCATACTGAATGCTGACTATGTGCCACACCCTTTGCTACACTCTGTAAATAAAGGTGCAGGGAAAAGTGATCTGGAGAGAGAGTCATATAAGTATATAAAAACCTCAGTGTAACACAGTAGGAGCTATCGCAGCAACTTAAATAAAGTGCTAGGAGAGGACATACCTTAAGATAAACCCATATCAAGTGGCCACATTTTAAAAGTATGTTTTTATAAAATATTAAAAATATAAAGAGAATTCACTCTACTCTATCTACCCAGAAAATTCAGGAAGGATTGGTAGAATGCTTCAAGAATCACTGCTTTGTGAGTCTCGTAAAGAGTTAATAAGTTGCCTAAGGAATAGCATTCAACTGAATAATGGTTTAAAAAGTAAAAGAAAAACATTGGAGAGAGGAGAAACAATATTTCATACTAACAGATCAGGTGCCAACTTCATCAGCCGTCTGGAGCGGAGCTGGGGTAGGGAGCTGGTGGTTAGTGTTTGAAGATAGAACAAAGAAATATTACTTAAAATCAAGAGTATTAATATCTTTTGCTCAGGACTAGGAAAGGGGGGTGCCGTCTCGGTGAGGAAAAAAGCACTTTGAAGGTTTGTGTGTTTTGGGGGATGGAGATATCTTTATTTCAGAGGCAAATCTGGCTGTAGTGATTTATAGGGAAGAGGTGAGGTCCAGTTGAGAAGGGGCTCATAGCTCAAGGGAGAGAAGAAAGTGGGGCAATAGGATTTTTTTTTTTCACTTCCTTTTTGTTTCTGGATCAATTCACCAAGTAGAAGAGGCTGGAATTTAGAAGTTCAAGAATGATTCTGTGGTTCAGAGAAGCTACTATGCAGCTATAAAATTGTATCTGTGGCAAAGATCCTCAGTAACTAAATAATACCAGATGTAATAGGAAGAGTTTGTCACTTAAAGTTGTCTAATTTAATCCAAGAAATAATTTAAATAATGAGTCACTATTTTTAAAAATCTATGAAAATGTTAAAATGTATGCGACTATATTTGGTGAGATGTTTTATCGTTGAGAAAACTATGCCCCATGTCCTTCACAGATATAAAAATACGAACTGGCATAAAGCATGCAATTAGATTTTAAAATGACAAATAGGGACGTTGTACTGAAGATCTTTAGCTAAAGAAAAATTCCTAGCAATGGGAGCGTGGAAGAAGAAAACTTTTCTAAGCCACCTCAGTTGATTATGAACCAGCAGGATGACATTATAATGCGCGATGGTTACTTTGACAAGGCGAATATGTCAGATAAAGGTGGTGAAGAGCACGCTGACTTGGCAGCAGAATAACATGCATTTTAGCCTTAGTTTCGTCCTCTTCCCAACTGCGTGAGGCTCAAATGAGACCACGTTTGAGAAAACGTCCTGTAAAAGGTAGAGACCGGTACCAAAGAAGAGCACTGGTCTTGAAGGCATTGGCAGAGAAGTGGATGGTAAAATGAAAAGCAGACACGGCTCCTTAAGCTAAAGAGGACCAACATGTCACGCTGAAACTGCAGACCTTTTTTCAGCAGGGTGGTAGAATTGTTCAGACATAGTCAGCCTTTAAGATGTTCTCTAACGACCTTCCCCCCGTGGTATTCACGCCACAGGGGAGCCCCCTCCGCCATCGCACCAAGGACAGACTTGTGACCTGTCGAACATGGCAGAAGCAATGGTGTGTCATTTCTGAAATTAGGAAGATGCTGGCTCCTCCTTCTCTGTCTATGACTGTTCACTCTGCAGGGAGCCAGGTGCTGTGCTGTGAGACACCCGTGTGGTCAGGAACTGGGCCCCTGGCCAACAGTCACCTGGGTGAGCTTGGAACTGGGTCCTTGGGCGCAGAGAAGCCTGCAGAGGAGTGTGGCCACAGCCGCCTGTAACTCTGGCAGAGGCCCTGAGCCAGCCCCAGCTAACCACTAGCTAAGCTACGCCTGGATACTAATCTATAGTAGCAGCGTGCATGAGCTAAACTACACTTTCCAGCATTCCCTTTCCCAGTTACATGGGGCCACAGAAGACATTCCTGGGGGAGATCTGGAGGACAGAGCGAAACGGCAGCCGTTCCATACCACAGGCACCTGTTCCTTAGTCGGGGTGAGGAGTTGGCGGGGCCTTTAATGGCTCCACCTTCTCCTGGATCCTTCTTCAGCTCCCCTCTGTCTGACCTAGGTGTGTCTGTTTGTTCTGCGAAGAACTGGCTTCCAGTGGAAGTTTCAGTCTCTCCTGATTGCTTCTGACTAATGCATTTGCGTTCCAGATGGCTTCCCTCCCCCACTTTATACTCGTCTTTCCTTCCTGATCGCCTCCCTCTGCACGTCCAGCTCTGGCTTCAGACTGATTAACCAGCTTCACCAGTTAAGTAGGGTCCAATCTTTGTAACAAATTCCTACGTGCATGCACACACGTGTATATGTGTGTATAGATGGACTTATGTGTGTATGCATGCGTGTGTATGTATGCACATACATGCACTTGGTGGGATCACTCTGATCCATCATCAAGAAGGTGAAGGCAACACCTGCTGACAAGCCTCAATTATAAATGATGTAATTGCTCATTTTTTTCACTTCTGTTTTTCCCAGCTTCAGTTTTCTATCCTTTTTCCTAGTGATGCTGCAAAGTAGCTACTGTACTATGTTCTCTATGAGTAAAATCTAAGTACTCTCGTAAGTGAAACCTGGTAATTGTGATCATAATAATTCAAAATGACATTAAAAGGAGGAAAATATTGAAAAGTTCAAGTTTTAAAGGTAGAAGTAAAGGCAAACTAAACGTTTAATGAGGTTTTCACTTTCACTTTTGCATAGAAAGAAGAGACTCCTTTTCCTTTCAATAGTTTCGACCTAATGGATTAAGGCAGGAGCCCATCAAAACACTCAGCATGGCAGCCTGTCTGCTCCTAGGTCAAGCCTCACGCTAGTAATTTATTGTGTAAATAAAAGGGCTACATGTGCTTCTTTTCCTATGAGAAAGACATCATTGTGGGAAGTATTACTTCATTTGTATAACTGGAAGCATTCTAGCATATAATTTTTAGAGCCGGAGGAAATTAATATATTTTTTATATCCATCATGTGCATAAGGTTGTGCTAGGTACTTTATTATATATATTATTTCATTTAATCCGCAAAATAGTGCCGTGAGGTTTGTCCTGCCTGCAATATTTTACAGATGAGAAGACAGGCTCGGAGAATTTATGTGACTTGCCCATAGGTATAGAACTGGGAGGTCTGTCAGACTTCAAAGCAAATGCTCTTTCTATAAAACTGCGCTGCTCCCTTTACAGAGACCTCAATTCTGAAACGAATAATTATAATAATGGCCTAATTTCCTCTTTGGTCTGAAGAGAATGTGGATCTGCTGAAATATTTTTAAAGCACCTGAACTGCAGCTGAGTTATGTGCTATAAGAATACTTACATATAATACAAATTATATTAAAGATATAGATTATAACATGAGCCCTGCCTTCTCTAATCAATTCTGTCAAGAGGCAGCATAACGATGAGATCAAGACAATGAGTTTTGAAGTGGAAATGCAAAGGTTCATAGTAGTTACACTCCTTACTCTGGGACATTGGGAAAGTTCCTTAACCTCTCTGTTTCACTTTTCTTATCTTTAAAAAAGATCTAATAATAGCACCCACACTGTAATGTCGTTAGGATTAAATTACATATTTTGTCAAAAGTCATAAATCAACACAAAGAACTCTTACTATGGTCTCGATATTATTTCAGTGTCTTGTGTATAATAACAGCTCTGAGAGGTAGGTTTTGTTATTACTTCCATTTTGCAGATGATGAAACAGAAGCCCTTAGAGGTGAAGTAATTTGCTCAAAGCCACCTATTTATTAAAGCCCAGAAATCTGACTTTGGAACTTATGACTGTAACCACTCAGCTGGATTATCTCTCAAGCACTAAACAGAGTGCATGGCACAGATTTCATGCTCCGTGAATGTTAATTCTAACATCTACTTCCAAACTTCTTCAAGTGACCTGGCTTCATTCAAATGCCTTAAACATGCTCCTGAACCCGAAATTCACACCTTTGGAGAGGCCGCTGATGCCACTCACGTGGAGCCTGCGTGGAATGTGCTCCCGAGCCAAGGCACAGGCTTCCCTGAGCATGCTTCAGAGCACAGCAGCTATCCTTACCCCAGGGGATGTGTTCCCAGACTCCCCCGCGAATGCTTGGAACCGTGGATGGTAAGGGCTATGTTTTGTCCTCTGCATGCACGCCTGTGATAAAGTTGACCTTGTAAATCAGGCATAGTAAGAGATTAATAACAACGAACAATAAAATAGAACAACACAACAAATAAAAGTTATGTAATTATGGTCTCTCTCAACATCTCTCTTCATGCTGCACACACCATTTCACTTAAAGGAAGCACTTGACGGCTTATCTTTGCCACATCCAGATTGCCAGCACCACTTCCATGGAAAGTGAAAATGAAACCACAAATAAGGGGTGACTACACATGACAATGATTGCCATTTACAATTTTGCCTGAGAAAGTAAGAATTAATTGCCAAATGGATTTCACAAGCAATAAGCTCCAGTAAATGGCTTTTGAAAATAACCACTTAATTTTTTTTTTTTTGCTTTTCTGATGTCCCATTATCTTTTTATTTTAGAAAATCCTGTCTTTTACCCTGCCCCGAAAAAGCTGTGCAGTCCTAAGAGAAGGGATGTGCGAATAATCAGCATTTATATTATAACCATTTATGTTAAAACCATCTTAGAAAAAGAAAGGAAACCTTGGGATGTAATTTTTCTCTTAAAATCCAGTTGCTTACATGTTTTCACAGATGCAGTGGGATAGTTCTAATTCGTACCACTGGTTACTTATTTATATCAAACTTATTTATATACAGTCAGTGTCTGACTGACTCATTGTATCACAAATGCCTGCTTACAGCTGAACCAGCACATATCGGGCTCTCATTTAATACGTACAGACTCGTGGCTTTTAAACTGTCTTTACTACAAAATAAGCAGGTGAACCAATAGAGAAGTGTCTTACAGACCAATGGCTGTCAAAATGTGTACCCAGACCAGCAGCATCATCAGTAGCTCTTGGTAACTTGTTAGAAATGCAAATATCCACTACCCATCCCAGACCTATGACGTAAGAAACTCTGGGATGAGGACCAGGAATCAGTGTTTTAACAAGCCCTCCAGGTAAAGCTGATACACAATAAAGTTAGTGACCCACTGCTGTAGATTATACTAATGAAGAGGCTAACCTTATCATCAGCTCTTTCTTCTGCTTCTGCAGATATGCTTGCCACATAGGCTGAAGGGCAGGGTGACCTCGAAACTAGCTAATGTCTAGGTTACAGGTGTATCGCCTGAGTTCTTGTCTGAAAATTCCGAGTGCACCTGTAACTCATAGTGACTTCCAGGGTCTGAAACTATGTGAGAGCAAATCAACCAGCCAGCCCATGGCAACTGTAAGAGCATGGATCCGTTCTATAAGTGCAAGATTGTCCCTGAGCTCAGGGCCCAGATCTTCAGAGCGCTAGCTCTTCTGGGGCTGCTGGCTTAATAAACCTGGGATCTGCAACTCTTTGAGTGGTGCTTGGTTTCTCACTAGTCTGATTTTTCTGCAACACTGAAGTGAGTCTGAAGCATACATATCCCGTAACTAACGCATGAAAAAGAAGTTAGTCAAATACACCCTTTCTAATTCATTTTTAAACAGGATCAATAATGTTCCTCCTTTAGGCCTTAAAAGTATCTTCACACTTTGCTGTATTCCAAGGAAGGACTTAAAGTAAGAGTAGCTTCTAGATTCCTAAAGATTCACAAACTAATAGATTCGGAATCTCTGCAGGGTGAAGTTGAAGTAGCTGCATATTTAATTTGAAGTTTCTAATGCAAAGCAGATTTATGAGAACCCTTTCTGAGACACGATGTGAAGTTCTGCTTTACCTTCCTTTCTTCTTTGCCTTCTTTCTGGTTCTCTTACTGTTATCATTTGGCTAGAGTTATTTTCTGCACCTACAGTTCATTAAGTTGTTTTTCTCTCTGTCAACTCAGAACGATACAATTTTGGGTTCTGAAAACAGATACTTTCATATATATAGTTCTTGCTTTGCATCATTCCCACATGCTTGAATTTCAGTCACCTCAGTTAAATGACACCAGTCTCTCAACAGCACATTTCAGTTACCGCAGTGCATTTACTGAGTAATTGCATAAAGTACAAACTTTGCTGCTAGCTCATCTGTTCACAAATCACTCTGCAAACAACAGATGTCAATCACGATCAGGGATCTTCACATCACCATTTTCGAAGGTCATCAGTGATTGGTCACAGCACATCTGTTATTCAGTTCATATGCAGAAAGCAAACTATGTAATTGTGTCGCCTCCTGGTTTTCCAGCAGTGGAGTGATAATACAGGCTAAGTCATTTAACTTTTAAAGCACTACTGTTGTCACTCCGTTTCTCCTGGGGACTGGAAAATGTGAAGTTTCTAATGCAAAATAGATTTATGAGAACCCTGGCCTAAGATCGACTGGAGTCTGAGGACTTAGTATGAATTGTCTTTTGTGTTTCTTAAGTCCAAGGGGGAAATTTGGTCCATTTGTCCTGAAGATTTGCTTTTTACCACCAAACACAACTTCATTAATCCAACCGATGTGCCAAAGAGGTGTTTTCACTTTTCAAGACTTTTTTTAAGGACAGGCTGTTCATATTGCACCTGGAGATCACACAACTTTAGCTGAGTTTTGGGAGAAATGTATCATAAAAATGCAATTAAAAACATAAAAGCATTTGGGTAGGAAGTAAAAATGAGTAATACTTGTGCAGTAGGGCAAAACTTTTACCTTACTGTACAGATAACTCTGCAGGATTCAAATCACATGTAAATGGAGCTGAAATAGCTGCCGTGGGAATGTCGAAATGGCTGCAGTTCTGGATATGCAACTGGAAGTTAGTGAAAGTGACCCCAGCAGCAGACAAGAGAAAAGGGCTTGTAATGAACAAATAAAGAGCTCTCAGAAGAAGCGACACTGGCAGAAAACACTTCACATTAAAGGAATTCTCAGAGGTACTTCGCGATGTCCAAAATACAAAGGATGAAACAGTGGTTTAGTTGATCCAAACCTGGAAAGGAGTCCGACCATGTTCACCAAGGTGTAATAAAGGCGTTCATTCCATATGAGTCATACAATAAGGTCAAGCACTGTTCAAACTATTCTTCATAACTTTTTTACAAAGAAATAAAGTACTTTAACTTTCAATGTTTCTAATGTTTTAAATTGCAGTGTGCTAAATAAAATATTAGTTTATTTTTTGATGTACCTATATAGTTAGAACTGACAGTAAGAGAATTTTTAATGCTTTAGCAAAATATTTGGAAGGTCACCGAAAAATCATATTTTTTCCATCAGTTATTAAGATTGTTTTTCATAGTTTCAGCTTTCACAGCCATTTTTATGGTCCCTTACTACTGTGCAAAGGGAACATTGCTATCTATCTATCTATCTATCTATATATATATATATATATTCATTTATATGTGTATATATGAATATATATTTTATATGTATTCATATTTATATTGAATATTTATATATAAATATTTATATATAAATATATTTATATATAAATATTTATATATAAATATATTTATATATATTTTTTTCATATATATAATATATATTATATATATAATTTATATGAATATATATATATATAATATATATATATTCATTTACTTAACAGGTATTTATTTAGCATCATTTGCCAAGCACTAGGCAGTGAACAAAACGAAGTCTCAACATTCATAAATAAATTAAAAATATGTCTAGTGATTATAAAAGCTATAAGGAAAGGTAAAACTGAAAGATGAGATAGGGTTCAGGGCAGCGGGGTGGTATCCTATTTTTTATAGTGTGGCCCCTGAGAGCCTATCTGTAAGGCGATGTTGAACGTAGAAATGCAGATATCTGGAGGAAAAGCACTTTGAGCAAAGGAAATACTGAGCATGTTATTATTCTCTCTTATATTGATGATTCTACAAAAATATTTTCTTGGTAACTCAGCAGCCAGGTCTTGGCAAGGTCTTAGACAACAGCTGTAAGGCTGCTACATTTAGGAATTCATAGAATGGTCTCCATATAATGAGTCCTAAATAGCTGGGCCTCCAGATGAGTGTAATAGTGAATTAATTCATCTTCTGCCTTATAATTTCCTGAAAAATTTATGTACACACATATTTATAGACATATATATATATATAAATATACATGTATATATGTATATATATTTGCTGTATCAAGTATGTGTGTAACTTTAGTGGATACTGCAAAATATTTAAGTGGCTGACCAGATTTTCTCTTTCCTCAATAATAAATGAGAATCCTTGTTTCTCCATAGTCATATCAGCACTTGCGGTTGTCAGTTTGTGTTGGGTTGTTTAATTTTTAGCCCTTCTGGTGGCCATTTAGTAGCATTTCTTTGTGATTTTAATTTGCTTTTCTCTAGAAGATAATGATATTTGGCACCTTGTCATGTTCTGAGCTGTTTGGATATTTCCTTTTTGCAAAGAACCTGTTTACGTGTTCTATCCATTTCCTATTAAGCAACTGCGTTTTGTGACCTGTTAGAGATATCTTTATCTACCTCAAGTCATGAGGATATTTTCCGATGTAAATCTTACATGGTTTTTGTTTTATCTCTCACATTTAAACGATACACTTGGAACTGATTTTTGCTATGGTGTGAGGTAGGGTCATGATTCTTTTTTAACTCTGTGCATACTTACTGTGCAGTTAACCCAGCAATATTTATTGAAAAACTGCTTTTTTCAGTTCTACTCTCGTCTTAATCTGTTTGAGCTACTATAATAGAATGCCATAGACTGGGTGGCTTATAAACAGCAGAAATGTATTTCTTACAGTTCCAAAGGTTGGGAAGTCCAAGATCAAGGTGCTGGTAGATTCAAGGATCTGGTGAGCTCCTACTTCCTACGCCCATGGATGGCTGTCTTCTTGCTGGGTCCTCACATGGTGGAAATGGCAAGGGAGCTCCCTGTAGTCTCCTTCAGGAGAGCATTACTTGCATTCGTGAGGGCTCTGTGTCATGTCCTAATTTCCTCTGGAAAGCCTCCACCTCTAAATACCATTTCATTGGGTTTTCAACATATAAATTTTAGAGAAACACAGTCTATAAAAACTCTCTATTGTGACATTTATTACAAATTAATGCCAATTTTATGTGTCAGTGTATTCTAGAGTCCCTACTGATCTCTTGATTTATTATTCTTCATACCAATTCCATTCTCTTTTAACTGCTATCACTTTATATTAAGTACCTGCTAGTATTAGTCCTCCAACTTTATTTTTCTTATTTTAGCTATCCTAGGCCTTTGAATTTCATAAACATTTTAGAACCAACTTGTCTATTTCCATAAGCAACAAACAAACAAATGGAACACTCCTGAGCTTTTTATTGGTATTATATTAAATCTATAAATCAATTTGGGATGAATTAAAAATTTTAAACTATTAAGGCTTCCAATAAATGAATGAAACTTATACTGTCATTTATTTAGCAATTAGTTTTTGAACTCAGAGAATCCCAGAACACGCAAAGGTGGAAGACAGAGCCAAGTGGTAAAGACACTGCAGATGAGACTAGGAAAGTCGAGATTTGAGGGCACATTCTGACTCTCAGGGGCCATTAAATTCTCCTTCCTTTCTTTTCTTCTCATTCACCTTTTCCCCATTCTTCCTGTATTTCAGGCTGTGTTTTTGAGTTGCTTCTCTTGCTATCATCATTTTGATTGCCCAGATGCCACAGGTGTTTTAACTCAAGTATTCATTCCCATCTAATGACAGATTTTGGCCTTCAGTTCAAATCATTGAGAAATAAAATTCAATTTATTATTAAAAGGTCAATGTATTATTTGTCTAGGGCAGGGTGGGTGGCAGGAAGGGACATGTGAGAAGGGGAAGGTCTCTAGAAGGAGAAGAGAATGGGGAAGGCAATGAACGCAGTCTAGAAATTGCTGATGAACAGTCAGATTGAGTCTAGAAAAAAGGAAGAAACCCATCTTAGAAAGTTTATTTTTAGACTCAATCTCTGAACTTTTGTGATGCTCACAAAGCTATGTGATTTTTATTCTTCAGTACCTATTTTGCTTATCCATCTAATGTAGCTAATCCAAGTAAACATAGAATAGGACAGACTGCATTGGAACTTGCACTCTACATAACTACTATTCTGTTGTTCACTTTTCAAATCTGTAAAATGAGGATAAATTTATTTGGGGGGGAGACATGAAATAGTACATGAAAAGTCTTTAATATAATATCTAGCATATAGATATTTTTTATTATTGTATCTCAGATGGTTGGTTCTAGACCTCAGTCCTTTATCTGATTCCTTGGGAGATCCTCTGCCTTCAACTTCCTCTCTGATAGTTTCTGTCATCACTGCTCATCATCTGCACTTGGCTAACATCCCAACTCTCTCCATTTCTCAGACCATTTGAGATAAAACAAGTACTTTTGCAAACAAACTGGAACCATTATTTTATCTTTATAAAACCACTGTTGATGTTCTCATGGGATTTGGTTTCTATTTTTATTTTTATTTTTTTTGGCACATATTGTTGCTGCGCATTTAAAGGAGTGTAATAAAACCAGAAAAGGCAAAGAACACACATGTCTGAGGTCAATGATGGTAAAAGAAAAGTGGGCTGCTGGTTCCCCTGGTCTGACTCAGAGTGGTGGTTCTTAGGTTCCAGTGGTTCTAACTGCGTTTCTAATTTCAGCCCTGAACACGGGTTTTTCTTGTCTGACTTTCCTCAAGTCCTTTTTCCCTGCTTGGTTTAACCCAGCTTCTCTCCTCAGTCACACTATCAGGCTACACTCCCTTGTTCTTTGTGGGCACAAGGTTCCTCTGCTCTAAGAGCAGAGACTTCAGACTTCAAGCCTAACAGAATTTTGGTTATTCTAGACAATGTGTAGTCTCTTCCTCCTTTGTCTTCCCTCCCACCTCAACCGTTTTTCTTTTAGTCTCTTAGATTCATTAATTCTTTTTATAGTATTTTTACGTATATTTATCTACTTTTTTCTAATGTCTGGATTTTAAGTATTCTATTTAATGAGTACCATTCTACTGGTTGAAACAAATTAATATTTATAGAATGCTTTACTAACCTAAAGTTAAAGATCATTGTATGTTATCGTAAAAAGTGATCTTAGACGTAATCTCGTCTCTCATTTTACAAATATGGATACTGAAATTCATTTAATATATTAATTAGGATAGGCCGCTGTAACAAATAGACCATAAAATATCAATGGTGAAATACCTTTTATTTCTCACTTAGTCCTGGAGAGTTTAGTTCAGTAGGGTTATATTTTTTTCCTTCCCCATAATCATTTTAAACCCAGGCTCATGGTAGCTATGTCATCCTAAAAATATTGATTTCAAGATCAGCCTAATGATTACTCTCTCAGTGATCTAAAAGAAGAAAAGTGCTAGGAGTAGCCCAATGGGACATGTTTTATGGTTGAAAGTGGCCCATATCATTAGCGAGAACATAGTCACAAGGCATATTTAACTAACTGCAAGGTTGGTTGTGTGGCCACAAAGAAAAGAAGCATATTTTGGGAGACAGATCATTGTGGTTTCTGCCACAATGATCACAGGTCACGTAGTTAATGATGTTCCCTACAGCATAACTTTGCACATAAATGGATGAAAGGATTTTAAAACTTCACAATTTCAGGAAAAAAGAATCCTAATTAAACATGCATGGGAAAGGTGGAAGATGGAAGGTGAAGAGTGTTTATCGCTTCCATGGGTTAGGATTCTGAAAAAATACAACATTCCCTCAGCACCCATCTAATTATCAGGTGCTTCCACATAATGCTTCCTATTGTTGTGTATATGTCATACACAGAACCCGAAAGCATTCAAAGACTCAAACGAAAAGGGAAGGAAGGAAGCTGGGGAGTGGATGGAGATATGAAAGAAGGACAAAAGGAAGGAAGTAGGGAGAAGAGAAGAAAGGTGGAATAACAGCAACTGTCTGTACTAGGCGATTATTTTGTGCTTTTTTTCTCTTCTATGAACTTGCATTAATCCGTCACTAGCTCTTTTCTAAATGAACACATCTTATCTCAAAAGTTCAAGTATACCAATGGCTGTGACTCATTCAAAGAAAAAGATACATCGAAATAGAATATATGCCTGTCCATCCACCTCTCTGTTTATCTACCTATTGATATCTCATCATCATCATCATCATCATCATCATCATCATCATCATCATTATCATCTATCTATCTATCTTTCTATCTGCCTGCCTGTCTGTCTGTCTGTCTATCTATCATTTATCTATCTATCTATCTATCTATCTATCTATCTATCTATCAATCATCTATCTATCTATCACCTTTCTATTATCTATCATCTATCACTGATCATGTGTCAGGGCCCCAAGGTACACCTGCTTATTCAAAAGACATGTCTGTTTCCCAATTTCGTACATGATTTTCTATGTATATTTGCTTGCATACAGAAGCCCACCGGTGATTTTAGTTTTTGCATCTGTAGACAGAAGAAACATTGCTATTGTCAGCTGCTTTTCTAACACTTTCTAAGAAAAACCCTGTGGTATGTTTCAAGTGAAGGGGGTGATAAGATTTGTTAAATCATGATCCAAACTGTCTTTAACAAGTTTCAACAAAAACTATAAATAGCCAAGCAGTACCATCTGTTTCACATATTTTTGTGTCAGAGATATTTGAGGAAAACTCAGAGGTGCCAACTTGAAGCTCCTCAGAATTGTCTGCTGTCCCTTGAAGTCTGCGCTAACGTATCTTTTGCTTCTGCCACAAGCTCCACAAACTGACTGGTACCATGTACACATAAATAAGGTTCAGAATAACATTTGGTTTTTAAAAAATGCTTTCTTACTGGGTCTAAATAGCAGAGCTCATTTTGATTTGCTGTTATGATCTTCACTCTCTATGTCTCCATATGAGAATGTAAGCATAGAATTCTCTCATTTTACAAGCAGGTTGTCTTTCAAAGTTCTGCCCCACCCCAGTTTTACTGAGGTATAATTGACAAATAAAATTATAACATAATCAAAGTGTATGACATGGGAATTTATATATGTATATATTGTGTAAGAATTCCTATAATCAAAGTAACACATTCGTCATCTCACATACCGTGTGCATGTATATGGAACGCTTACGATAAACGCTCTTAGAAAATTCCAGTTATACAATATTATCCACTTATGGTCACCATACTAAGCATTAGATCCCCATAACTTATTCATATTCAGCTAAGCTTTGCACCCTTTTACCAACCTCTCCCCATCCCCACTCCTACTTTCAACCACATTAAGCACAACTCTACTCTTTCATTCTTCTTGCCTTCTTCTTCCCCGCTCCTTCTCACTCTTCCTTCCTTCCTTCCTTCCTTCCTTCCTTCCTTCCTTCCTTCCTTCCTTCCTTCCTCCCTCCCTCCCTCCCTCCCTCCCTCCCTCTTTCTCTCTCTCTTTCATGATTCCATATGTAACTCATACCATGGAGTATTTATTCTCTGGCTTATTTAACTTAGCATAATGCCTTCCAGTTTCATCCATGTCGTCACAAATAGTGGGATTTTCTTCTTTAAGGCTGAATAACATTCCTGTGTGTGTGTATCATATTTTCATTATCCATGCATCTGTTGATAGACCCTTTGTTTACATATCTTGAGATTGTAAATATGGGAGCACACACACTTCTCTGAGACAGTGGTTTCCTTCATTTGAATAGATACCTAGAAGTGGGATTGCTGGATCACATGGTAGTTCTATTTTTAATTTCGTGGGGAATCTTTATACTATTTTCCATAGTGCATTTGAGTTGTATGCATTTCTTATACATTTTGGATATTAACCTCTTACCAGAAATGTGGTTTACAAATATTTCTCCTATTCCATAAGTTGCCTTATCATTTTGTTGATGGATTCCTTTGCTCAAAGAAGCATTTTAGTTTGATGTAGTCTCACCTTATTCTTTTTCTGTTGTCTTTGTTTGTGTTGTCAAATAGAAAAACAAAACAAAACATCAGCAAGCAAACTGTTTTTTACGTATGCTGGTTGTATTAGAAATAAAAATAAAGTTTCTCACATACATCATATTATAATTTGGTGGTTAACTTCCAAATTTGATGATAGAAGCTCTCTTCCTCCTTTCCCTTCTGTTATTCATTTTCTTTCAAATCCTACTATACCTTCTTTTCTCGCTTAGATTGCATGATGTGGGATTTTAAAGCATTAGATAAAATGAGCTCAGGTCGGGGAGGAGTGAGAGACAGCTGCGTTTACATGCAATAGTACTGAGCTGGCGGATGGGGTTGTTGTTCAGTGGAGAAACAGGTAGGGGTTGTAGGGGAATCCTACATGCCTATTTGGCACAGCTCACATCAAAGATTTTAGGTTTGGCTCATGTAAACTGAGGATTGTCTCCACGGTGTGAAAAACTCGGCACATAACATTCATTGTAGTGATATTTCTCTGCACTATTCTATCTCCTTGTCTGTATTCTAACCTTACTATCATATTTCCACCTGTCCTACACAAGACTGTTGCAGAAAACCCCTTTTGTGATAGGACTAGAAGTACACATTACTATAATTCAAAAAGTGAGTTTTTTCTTTATTTTTAAATTTAAATCTGATTTACTTTAGATTAATTAATACATTAAGATGGTTCAACATTCAAAAGTAAGAAATCTCCATTTTATTCTTGTTATCCTTCCAACAAAATCCCTTTTCTAGAATTAACTAATATTAAACATATTCTGTGTATCCTCACAGAGGTATATTATACATATACAAGCAAATGCATATCTATCATCTATCATCTATCTATCTATCTATCTATCTATCTAATCTATCATCTATCTATATCTATCTAATCTATCTATCTATCATCATCTTCTTTTATCATATACATTTTCTTTGCATTATCCTTTTATTTAATAATGGAGATCATTACATGTTACTATATAGTGATTTTCTTCATTTTTTAAAATAACTGTTTAGCAGTTTATTTTCTGGATGAACACAATTTATTTCACCACTACTCTATTATGGGATAATTGCATTGTTTTAAAATTTTGCTACGAATAAAAATAATCAGGCGATAACTTTCCACAAACATCATTTAGAACACATATAGATAAAACCCAAATGGGTAAATTCTAAGGTGTATTTAATGCCCATGCAAAGAAATCACAGACATATACTACTAGCACTATTCAGTGTAGATAATAAAGGGATAACTTAAAAACGGAGAAGTATTACAGTACATGCATTTCCCTGAAGTTTTGTTTCAGTGTTGGGCTGGGTATAAATGATCGAAATGAACACTGGCCAGAGTTTCAGTAGACAGAGATCTTCCTGGGGCAGACAGCTGGATGCACTACAGTCCTGCAGGACGAGAAAAGCCTTGCACCCCCACCAGGAAGAGCATCTCCAGTGTACTGCTAGAAATAGGTGGTGGCAGTGACCATCCTTTCCTTGTTTCCAGCCTTAGAGGTGAAGTATTTATCCTTTCATAGTTAGGTGTGAACACTTTTCACAGTTTGAGGATATGTTTGTTTGAAGGTGGCTTTGAATAGACAGAAAAAAAAAAAAACCTCTATAGTTTTCTGGGAGTTTTTAAAAAATGATTAGTTGATATTGCATTTTGTTAAATCAGTTTTAAATAACTATTTAAACAATTATATGATTTTTTTTCTTTAATTTGTTAATGTGTTAATATCAAGCCAATTTTACATTACTGGAATAAACCCTAGTCACAATGTAATATTTTTTATAAATAAGTGAACTTAACTTAGAAATATATTTTTAAAATATTTTTATATCTATGTTTATGAGTAACATTGGTCTCTACATTTTTTAGAAGGTGTGTAAGATGTTTTCATATAGTTTTAATATTAAGATTATGCTTTATGTGCCCTAATATAACTTGAAAAGCTTTTTTTAAATTTTATTTGATCCTCTGTAAACTTGGTATTGTTTCTTCCTAAATATTTGAAGCCAGCTGGACTTGGAGTTTTCTCTGGAGAGAGGCTCATAACTTTTAATTTATTTCTTTAAAAGAAAAAAAATTTTTACAGTATTTGTTCATTCCATCTAAGTAATAAAATTTACTAGCATATTTGTCATATCTCACTTAATTTTTTAAAATTTCTCTAGGATTTGTAGCAAAGAGCTCTCTTTCCTTCCTGATATTCTTAATTTATTCTCTTTCTCTCTCCTGTCCCTCCCTCTGTCTTCCTATCTTCTTATTTCATCCTCTTCCTTTTCCTCTCTTCCTTGTTTTTCCTCTCTATTTCTTCAGTTTGATCAGAGCTTTATCAATTATATAAATGTTTTCAAAAAACAGCTTTTGGTGTCATTGATTTTCTATTATTTTTGTTTTCTAGTTCATAGATTTATATTTCTAACTTTATTACTTATGTTTACTTTGGATTTAATATTTTTTTTTCTATTTTTGTTAGGTGGAAGTATATATAATTGAGTATGACTAATCTCCTTTATCAATATAAGCACTATATATGCCTTTTTTCTGCAAGCACTTAAAAACATGTATATTCTGCTAATCTAAGGTATAGTTTTCTATAAATATCAATTAGGTCAAGGTGGTTGATAGTTTTCAAATTTTCTATATCTATATTGATTTATCACTATATCAGTTATTGAGAGAGGTGGGTTGAAGTATCTAACTGTAATAATGAATTTGTTTATTTTTCATATTTATCTCATAAATATGTAATTTAGTTTTCTTATCCAATATGACAATCTCTATATTTTAATGGAGTTTTATTTCATTTATATTTAATATAATTATCAACATATTTGGGTTTGTCTGCTATTTGGTGTTTGCTTTATATTTGTCTCTTTTCTTATTCATTCTTCCTTTCTTTTCTTGACTTGAATTATATAGTATTTATTTTTAGTAGTCTATTATCTCCATTGACATTTTAGCTAAAACTCTTTTTCTAAGAAATGGTTTTACTAGGGGTTATAATGGACACCTTTAATTTATTATAGTTCCCCCTGAATTAATATTGCACTGCTTCATCTATAATATCAAATTCTCCACCAGGATGCTTCCATTTTCACCCTTTTTTTAAATCGTTATTATACATTTTATTTTTGAATATCTTAAACCTTCAAATTATGGAGTTATTATTCTTGCTTTAAACAGTCAGTTGTCTTTTAAAAAATAATCACAATGTGAGAAAAAATCTATTATGCTTACCTATATATTTTCCATCCTGTGCCTTTCATTTCTTCATTTAGATCCATGTTTATATCTGGTATTATGTTTTTTTAACCTGAAGTACTTCTCTTAACTATCTGTTAATAGTAAGTTCTCTCAGCTTTTTAAAAATCTGTACATATCTTCATTTGCCCCCATTTTTGAAGGATATTTTCTTTGACAATGCCTTCTTTTTTTTCTCTTAGAGCACTTTAAAGATATAATTTCCTTACCCTCTAGCCTACATTACTTCTGATGAAATGCCTATAATTACTTTTATTGTCTCACAAATGTAGCGTATTTTTTCTCTGTTGTTAAGATTTTCTCTTTATCTTTAGGGCTTAGCAATATGACTGTGATAGGTGTGGTTACTTTGGCTTGAGGGCTGGCAAGCTTTTCAATTCTTAGTTGCATTTTTAAAAATTAAGTTGTAGTGAGTGAGTACAAATATTTATTTAAAAACTTTTTCCTGCTGTATTCTCTCCTTTCTTCCTTTCTTCCTCAGACTCCAATTAGACATGTTTGATATTAGATTGCTTTCTATTTTCCCAGAGGTCATCTGGGCTCTGTTTGTATTTTTAGTCTTTTTTTCCCCTCTGTTTCAGTTTGTATAGTTTCTCTGTTTGATTTAAGCTCATTAACCTTTCCATTAAAATACATTATGTTTTATATTGACTCTTGATGCTTCCAAAACAATTTAAGACTAGAGATTTTTTTAACTTGACTTTTGCGATCTTGTATATGTATCTCCTTTCTATTATGGCGAAAAATTCCTGTTAATTATTTACTTTATTCTACAGTACAAACATTAGTCTCAAGTGCTACTGTGCCAATAGAATGTTTCTTAAGAAAAGTTTAATATTCTTTTGCAGACCTTTTTTATTTTTATAGTACCTACCACTAGAAATATACAATTAAATTATTGTCTTTTAAAGTTATTTGGTGTGATGATGCCACCAACAGGTTCAGTTTCATTTGTTTCACTTTGCTTTAAATATTTAGAGATTAAAAAATGTTTCATAATTATGTAAAATATTTACATAGTTTCAAAGTTAAATCTACAAAATATTGTATATGCTAAGAAAAGTAGTTTCTATTCCTATCTTTCCCATCTTATATTCTTTATTTTCTTATAATTAAATAAATGTCCACCCTATTTCCTTTATTTTCTTATAGATAATTAAATAAATATGTATGTAGATTATCTTTTCATTATCTTAAACATAAGAAAATGTAGAAATATTCACATATCCCTCTTTTAAACTAAAAAGTAGCATATTATGCATTCTTTTTTATTTTACTATTTTAATTCAACATATAGTAGCAAAATTGAACTATATAGAAAATCCTATTTTTTACATATTTTTATTATTACTACAGATATATAATATTCTATTATATAGATGCATCACAGTTTATTCAACCAGTTCTTTAATCAGACATTTGGATTATTTCCATACTTCAACTATAATAGTAGAATGACAATGGATTATATATATTACATATATTCATATTTATATATATGTATATATATGTTCATATTTTTTCAGTGTATCATTGGAGTAGTTTTTTGCAAGTGGAATTGTTGGGTTAAAAGGTAAATGTATATGTACTTTTTAAAGGTATTATCAAATTTCTCTCACAAGGTTGTGATGTTTTTCAGTTCCACTATCTCTAAATTAAAAGTATTTTTCCTCTATAGCATCACCAACAGAATAACTTTTTTTATTCAACCTAATTTTTTGCTTTTTGAAAATTAAATTTATTGGAATAACATTGGTCAATAAAATTATATAGATTTCAAGTGTACAATTCTATAATACATAATCTGTATATGGCATTATGTGTTCACCACCTCAGTAAGGAATTAATATTCAAAATATATAAAAAATTCATACTACTCAACAACAACAAAAAACAATCAATTCAGTTTAAAAATGGGCAGAAGACTTGAACAGGTAATTCTCCCAAGGAGACCTACAAATGTCCAACAGAATGGGTTTTCAAACTTTTGGATTTTTGTTTACCTGATGAATGAGAAGTCGTATCTCAGTATAATTTTAATTTGAGTTTCTCTTAAATAATACACTTTTATATTAACAAATCACCACTTTCTCAAGGGTCATTTTTCTTTCAAATTTTTAGAAAATGGGGAAATTTCTATTTGTAAAGTCTGTTTCTCAAGTATACAAAAACATAATTTAGAAAGAAAAAAAAAAAAGGTTTCTTTTCCTGCCAATATCTTGGGGTTTTCATTTACACTGCAAAGAACAAATTGTAAGCCACTCTGCATAGTGTCCCAGCCTCAAAATGAGGGTTTGATTTACTATGTAATTTATTTCTGGTTCAAATTTCTGTTCTGAACAAGCTTTTGGGTTTGAGGTTATAAACAAAATAATCTAACTGTTTACTTGCGGTTAAACAGATGGCATAAATGTATGTTAGGAAAAAATCTTTTTTGAAAGATAAAAAGTAGGACAATAGTTTTGAACATTATCAACATCCATTTATCAGACAAAAATTTGATTTGATAATGTTAAAACTCTTGGTTCCTATCACAATAAAAAGTTACTTTTTTCCTGTCAAAGGACTTTAGTGCCTTGATAAGTTAGCCAACTTAGTATGTCTGATAGTATTTCTTTTTGTGTTTGTGTTTTTCCTGTTTGACTTGGCATGGGTCTTCAAATCTTATTTCCTGTTGCTTTGTATTTTGTTCTTCCTTCACTTGTTTATCATTTCATTCCCACTTATCTTAAACTTTTTGCTTAAAGACTTTTGTGTATTTTTCTCACTTTTTTTTTAAACTTATTGCTTTTTACTCATTCCTGCTCTTATGGTTTCCCGTTAGCTTGTCCTAACTCTCTGCATCTCTCCCTTCATTTCTTTGATTGAACATTTACAGTGCACCTATTATATGCCAGTCATTGAACTAGGCAGCCAAGTCACATATATAAATAAGGCAGATTTCTTGATCTGAAAGTGTTCACAAACTGGTATTGATCAATTTCAGTCACAGCCTATGAATATATAGGGCACATGAAAATCTCTGCTGGTGACTGTCCTCTCTTCCCACCTCTGTGTGCTTTATTTATATTTATTTGTTTATTACCTTAATTGCTACTTTTTCATGGAATCCTTTTTACTTCTCTTTTCTCCATTCCCAAAGCTGTTTGTTGCCCCTCCTGGAGGCTCTCAAATCACATGGAACTTTCTCCATTTTATTACCTTGTATTGTAACTTTGTCCTCTAGACTGGAAGCTCCATGAGGGCAGGAAGAGATCTTGATCATTAGCTCTGAATCTCCAGCACCCAACACAGTGTCAGCAGCAAAGGAGAAACTGAAAATGTATTTTCTGAATGGAGGTCTACATATACACACATAGCTATGTATTATGTGCATGTAAATAAAAGAAGTAAATAAAAGAATTAGGAAGAAGCAAAAATATACTTCCCCAATAAGATGAAGTAAGCAAGGGTGCTACAGTAAAATAATCCTCTTGAACAATGTTCCAATGATTATTCTGCAGAGGGATTGCCAGTTTTAATCCCAAGAACCTTTGAAGGGTGTTTTAGAACAACTACCAATAAAATTTGTTTAACTTCCTTTAATGATATCGATTGTGCCCATGAAATTATAAAGAATAACTCATTCTGACATTTACAAACACAATGGTTAGATAAGTCTCATCAGTGTTACTTGTGTACTTTCCATTAGTTTAATCACAGTTGTACCACCCAGATAACTTCAAAATCAATGTAAATTGTTACCTGTCTGTCAAAATACAGTCACAGTTACACAAATTAAAGCCTGAAGCAGAGGAGGGGGATTATCTTTTCATAACACATTCCTGTTTTTTAGATGTACAAACATCACAGAAAACAGATTTTAATTCCTGCATGTGTTTATTGATTTCCACACACCTCCAACTATACTTGTATTATTAGTTTTATTTATTTGTTTTTATTTGTTTTTCAAGATTGATAAGACATTGGGAACATCAGGGACAATTTAATGGCTAAAGACTTTTCTAGTTTGTGATTATACCAAGGAAGAACCAATTTCAGTTCTCATTTATGATACTTTTGGAAAATGTCTTGGTTTAAAAACTATGTGCTGGTATCTCTAATTTATTATCTTTTTTATCGTCTTTTTTCCCACTTTTCTTCATCTTTTTAAAACCACCTTTTCCTTCCTGTGTCACGTATGTTTTCTATGCAAAATGTGTTTCAACTAAAGCTATTAAGTTAAACTAATAAAAGAGCATGTATTCTGTGAACTGGGTGGGAATTAACTAATTATAGTGTAATTATAGTTATCATTTTATATACAGGAACTCAAAGAAACCTAGAAAATGAGAAAGCACTGTACCAAGAAATCCAATGACCATATGCTAAAATTTCATCTGTGTTCTTGTCTGTCAGCATATATTTGCACAGGTCTGTTCCTCTGACAAATAGACATTCATTTTTAATAGTTTTACTAAATTACTTTCAATCATAATTTGTAATAAAAACCTTAATTAAAGAAATCATAAGATGCAGAAATTGGGGAGTATTTATACTTACATATTCTAATTTTTAAAGTCTCCTATTACCTCGAAAAGTCAGAAATACTTTTTAAAATATTACTCAATGTTTCAAAAAAGATTCAGACTACTTTCACAAATTTTTATAATGATGATAATAAAATAACTTTAGTGAAGTATTACGTTGATTTTAAACATAATTAAATGCAATAGAAATGGCTACTAAACTTAGAATTTTTTTTGTTTGGACACTGTGATTATTAGTTCCAGACTGGAGATTTCCTTTTCATAACCATAATAGAAAAGGTTGCCAAAGCATGTTTAATAGAGGATAACATTGCATAAAACAAATTTAAAATGAGTTAACTCTTTAAAGACTTCAGTAAATTTTATTTGATAAACAAACACTAAAGCTTATCTGTTTCTTAGGCTGGCACTAGCCTCAGATTTGTTAATTCTAAGACTAAGTAAGACTCAAGATCTGGAAAAAGTTTCAGTCGAACAACTGACCCAGTCTCATATTCAGGGCTCCTTTCATTGTTGGTAACCAAAGCCACCCAAGTCCCCAACCTCACAGAATTTGGTATTCAATTGTCAATATATTTATAATAATATAATAATAAATAAACATATTTCTAACTATAGTAATAGATGTATTACTAACATAATCTGTTGACAAGACAAAGCTGAATTTACTGGTTATTGTGGCAAGGAACAGAGAACACCACTTTGGCAGAGTTTCGGCTGTGTCTCACAAGGCAAAGTCAAGGTCTGATATTAAGGGAGAATCTGAAGTTCAGTTTAGATGGATATTTCAAAGGGAAGGCTCTAAAATGCATAAGGATCATGATGCAGCAATATGTTTCTTATCTTAAACTATTTTATATCTCTTTGTAAATGGCAGGTAACTGAAGGATATACAAACTGTCTTGTTTGGTTGAGGTTTAGTTGACTTTTGTCTCCACTGCGGAAAAAACGGTTTTGGTACGTATCGTAACTGGACTGAGTGTTGTTATCTTGCACAAACTGTCAATCCTTACCAAATTTTCAGACCTGTTTCCGTCACTATCTGCCTATAGCCTGCCAACTGATGTTGCCAAATTTTCTTTCTCCCTTTTGACTTTGCTTCACTGCCAGCAAACACTTGACTGCATGGATTCTTAAGGCAACTCTAGATTACTTTGTTGATGGTCTTTCCTCCCAGAACATGAAGAGGTACTATGAGCTCAAGTCTGATGACCTGAGGGACTCATCACTACAGCAGACCGTGCATGGGCCAGATTTCTTCCTGGACAACTTGCTGTCTGGGCCACTAAGGAAATCCAGTGAAAGGCTTGGAAATGACTTCTTTGTTGGCCCAGAAATGCTTGTTCATCCGCCAACACTAGACAGCATTGTAGAGAGCACTGACATCTTAACTTCTGAGCAGTGCTGCATAAGCTAAACATTTCCATCTGCCGAGTCTTGGAATCTACTGAACCAGAGATTCTCAGGACCTAACTTCTGGCTCTTTGCTTCAATCTAGCCTTTATATTAATATTTCTATTTTTTATTTAAGTCATTCCTCTAGAACTCTAAAACGTCTGACCTTACATGTTACCTCTCAATAGATGATTCAATTAATTTCATAGGCAGTGCTCCAACAAGAGTTCTCCCAAAGATACTTCTTAGACCTTAGTTCACCTCACTCAGAAGATTTATGGTTACTTCTGCGTTGTTCAGCAATGAACAATATTCATTTTTCTTGAACTAAAAGGGAGAGGGTTACTGACAATGCTGAATTTTACCTGAGCCTTGTCCTTCCAGAAAATAGTGATGGCTGAGAAATCTCTCCAACTGTTTGCTTTTTGAAATCCCTCACCTTTTTGTGTCCTGAAAAACAGCTTAATGGAAAGAACCACCCTCCCTCAAATGATTTAGATAAGAATAACCGTGCATTCTTTCTCATGATTCCCATGACTCACAGGTGACTCCTGAGTTTACCTGTGACCAAAAACAATTTGTCTTTCTTCTGAAACTGCTGAGAAAGCCAAACACAAATCCTTTCCCTCTCCTCTTTAGCCAATTTCCTGTTCTTTGTCTCATGACTGATTAGTTAAGCTTACAACTGTTTGTCCTCCTGAAATCAGCTTCACACACATGCAGACATTTCCTGTTCGGCGAATGGTTGCATGTTTCATTGATTACAAATCAATTTCAGCTGTAAATCCCCTTTCCTGTGACGGGTCTGCTCCTCCCTGTGAAAGCCTAAGGCAAAACCACCCTCCCAAGATGCCCTCATCTCCTCAATGAGATGATTCATTCATACTACGGCAGTAGCGCAGAGGGGCTCTATTTATTGCAGTGGCATAAGTAAAATCATTTCCTCAACTGTCTGCTTCATTTTGTCTTGTACAGTTCTCAGGTGAATTAGTGGTGTGGCATGGGGAAATGGATGCCAGTGGCAGTTGCATTTCCTTTTCTTTCACTTTCCAGACAAGTAAAAGAAATGGAGGCAAAAACTACCAGCTTATGGAACCATCAGATAAGGCTATGAGGGATACTGATGTGTTTCGTTTGCATAATTCCTACATTAGAGAAAGCAGGCAACTGGAAAGCATGCAATTATGTGTTTAAAGACATTTGCATTACTCAGTTATAGTTAATCTACTCATTGATTAAAATAAAGACTATTATTTTAAAATACTGTTGACGTAGTGCATGCTTGCCCATTTTAAATTACATCTTGTCACTCTAAGTCGGGGAGTTAGAAGAGAGAAAATTATATTGGCTGAGCATCCAATAGGTGTTGGCCTGGGCTGGACATCTAAATTCATGTAATCCTTTTAGTAACCTGTATAAGGTAGGTATTCTCCCCATTTTAGAGACAAAGCAACTGAGGCTTAGAGGTATTAACATTCCACTTAGGATCACACACCTGGTACCTGAAAGTATCATGCTTTCTCAATATTTAAAATGCCTTCGAAGCTAATTCTCTGGAAATCAGTAAATATAATCTACAAATTCAGAACTCACTCCTTCGGCCAAACACATCTTCTACCTGTATGGTATATATTTCTGAGACCTATTAAATATTACAATTTTTAAAAAATAGTTTTTTAAAATAGTTTTCACTGCTTTGCATATTCACACAAATCAGCTTTCAGATTATTAAGTAAATCTAGAGGTATATAAGCAATTAAACCAACATAAAAATCTTTGATTGAAAACAAAATAAGGTTTAATTATTGACTTATTTGATCAGAAACTTTCTCTGTCCAGGACAGCTATGTGCAAAACATCGATAGGAATTAATGAATAAAAATACATTGTGTCCCAAGCATTTGGCTTTGAGGTGTTGCACAGCCCCTTAGAGACAACTGTGAGAGGTCATCTGGTCCAACTGCTGCTTTCAAATGATAATGTCAGTTCTTATCGTCTTGAAAGTCAGTCTGGGCTGGACTGTGTGGGTCTGTCTCTGTGCTCCTCTCTCGTGTCTCCACTTCTCTTACCTGTAGTGACTGAGAGCTCACTCCAGCCCTGTGAACATCCAGTCCTCACATTCACTTTATGGGTAACACGGAAAAATAAAAGAGCAGAAAAAAAGTCTGTCCTGTATATCAGTGGAAATTATAGACCAACAAACTTTAACTCCTGAATGGAGGGTCAGCAGTCTGGACATTAGAAAGTGTTGCTCAGCAGATGAAGGATTTCACTCTGTTCGTTTGAAGTCATAATTTGCCAACTCACTTCACAGTTTCGTGCAATGTTTTAGAGTCATAAAACTATAATTTAATGATTCCTGATTGTGTAGTCTGAAAAGTCAGGTTCAGAGTGACTCTCGGCTTGTTTAACTGACTTTAGATAAGACATTTTACCTTCCATCTGCCACTATTTCTAATTTTCTGCTAGACATTTATACATTCTGAAAAATAAGCTTTCAAGGGACAATAAATGCAGCAGCCTTAGTAGCTTGGTGGAATTCTTCTAAGTAGAATAATCATCACAAATGTTTCATAAGCAGAGAAAGAAAACCAGTTTTTTTTAAAAATAGAAATACTTAAGTGGGTAAAAAATGTAGTTTCTAATGGAATTCTGTGGTATTTTTTAACATCGAAAGGAAAGCATTTATTTAAATGGTCTTTCTTTCAGAAATGGGATATTCTATAATTTAAGGAAATGCTGTCGGAAATGGAATGTTCACAGAATGAGGAAGTGCTGAAATAAAGAAAGATTTCAGGACTTTGGTGTATGGTACTCAGCTATTTTAGATGCTCCTGCTGCCATCTAGTGCTCTGTGGAAGCAATAACAATATCTGACCCAAATGCTGTCTACATCCATAAGGAGATGGAGAGGAAAAGATGGCAAAGGAAGGAAACATTTATTGAGTATAGATCATGTGCCTTTTCTTTCCGAATAATGTACTAGAATTTTGGAACATGCCACATAAAAAAAATCACTGTCTGATATACATTTAATTTTAATTAAATGTTAAAATTGTGTTTAGTTAAATAGGGCCCTGTGGTGTGAGATCTAAAATTAAGACCCGATATTACATGCTGTCTTAATATCTGGCAGGATAAAGAGGACTTTGACTGGCCTAACTACAAGTTCCCCTCTCTACTCTGTCTGCTCCTGTGGATAAAGTCCCTTAATCAAATAACCCTCCTTATCTAGGAGACCAGGTGCTCTTCCTGAGTAGGAATTTCAGTTCCCTGCCAGACCACGGAAATACTTAAACAAGCCAAACACATCCTCTCACCAGAACAAAGGTGTCACTCCATTGTCAGGATACTACCAAGCCTGCCTCCCACAACCCCTGCTTGTGCTACCCAAATGCAGCCCTGGCCCTGCATGGTGTGTGATGTTCTGCTCTGGTAGGCTATGAACACACTGATGAATGCACGGCTGTTGATCTCATCTGTCTGATGCTAGGTGTCAAGTATTTGGCCATCCCCTAACCCTAGGGTGAGAGTCCTTCCTCACCAACAGAGTAATTAGGAGGTGATTAAAAAGGCCATGAGTAATAAAAAATAATGGATAATTTAACATAAACTTGATAATTTATCAATTGCTTAAAAACTCTTTAGTAGCTCCTTAATTAAAAAGCAAAAACAAACCCAAACAAAAAACAAAAGATAAACTCCTTAGATATGTAAGATTGCCATAATCTTAGTCTGTGCCTCCCTCTTCAATATTATTTTCCACAACTAGAGTCTGTACTCCCCATCCAGTCTAAACCATTTCCATTGCTTTTTTACTCTCTATGTTGTGATAAACATGCATGTTTTACCCTTTGTCATTCTCTCTGTCTGGTAAAGTGTTTCATCCCTTACTAAACTGCTAAAAAAATAAATCAATCAATCAACTCAACACCTCCTCCACAATGAGGCTTTCTTATATATCCCACTGAGAAGCTTATGCCTTCCTTTACATTCTTAGAGTACTGTTTACATATCGCTAATGCCCATATTACTCTAGAATAAAATAATTTGTTCATATACTTTTCTATTTTATTAGTTTATAATCAACTTGAGGACAAGCTTGGTCATTTTCTTATTAAAGTGTGTGCTTCCTAGAACTGATCATAGTGACTCATCAGATAGATATCATATGTTTTAAAATTCTAGTTCAGTAAATGCTGTTGAATGAATGAATGGGTTAGACATGAGTGTTATGATGTCTCACCAATATAGATAGATTTTATAACCACAAAACTTACTGCACAAATAAATTACTTGATTTCTGCTTCTCTTCCTCCCCTTAATCCACCTAACAATCTGAATAATGGAAGGCTTAAGTGTCATCCAGGTAAGAAAACCTTAGATCTTCAACCATCCCATGGCATCTGTTGGACACCACTGAGTTGTAATGATCTTATGGTCCTTGGGCATGGGCTTTGGCCTTTAGGCCTGATATGCTAGGACAAGTGCAGTCCCAATGCAGCCTCATTCAAAAACCCAATTGAATTACTCTGTATTCTCTTCACCCCTAATTAGACTCCTCTAAATCTACATCTTTTGTGCCATTTTTAGGAGCCAAGAAACTTTGACTGTTTTTCCTGCTCAACTCTAGGTCATGCATAGTTTCTGAGCCTTTCCCTGGGCATCACACTCATCAACCCTGGAAACTGTGATTCTGTCACTGTGGTTTCATGCTCCTTGGGTTACACCCCAGGACACAAGACACACTTACTTTCTGCTTTGGTATAGCCTAAATTTATTTAGAGTCAGATTCTCTCTGACATTCTGATATTCATTTTAAAGTCTCAAACAATTCCATCTCTAGGTAAGCACTTCCTAGGGGGAAGATTACATTGTTCCCATCTGAGTGTGAAGGGATCACTTCTAGACTTCTATTTTATTAAATTCGATTTTATTCTATTTTATTAAATTCGCATTTATCACATACAGCTATGAAATACTGGCAAGTATATATACTTAACTACATCATATATTATATATTTGAGCTTTTCATCTGCAACCTAAACTTCCCATCCTCATTTTGGAAAGATTCTTTTAAATAAACGAAAATGAGCTTACAAATGCTCTTGTTCCTTAAAAAATTGGTATTTTGTGTGTGTCTCTTTGTTAACCTGCCATTGTAAATTTAATATGAGAGATGTTTAATGAATGGTTTCTTGGCTAATAAAAACAGCAAATTTTACGCTAAATTATATTTTTATTGTAAGTCAAATTCCACTAGAACAATGAAAATTTTCAAATACCAAAAACTGTTCTTAAGCCTTAGCTATGTCCTACTTATTTCAAACAATACTTAATATAATCACATTTTAGTATGAATAGAATGAGATAATTCCTTTGAGTTCATTCTAATTAGGTTTGCAGATGGCTTTAACTCTTTTCAGCTTTTTCTTTTTTAAATTTAAACACAATGGGGAAATGAATTAGATATCGCGTTTCAGCTAGCTCAGCTACATTATAAAACAAGCGTAATGTCAACTCATGCATGCCATCCTTGGTTTATTCAACTGTAGGGAAAAGGCTTCATATTTTGTAAAACAAGATTAAACTAAAAGATTTAATCCAACCACTTCAATATTTAATGATGAATGAAAAATGACATGTGTTTGTCTAAAGAAAAATTAAATGTCTGGACAAACAAATATGCTTCCAAAAATATAGTTTTCTTTTCTATTGTCCAGATCGCATCAAGTAGAACTATTGTCTTCGTTACTGTGAACATTTTAGTATCATGTCTCCACAGGAATGCTCTGGTTGAGAAAGAACTTTTGTTCTGAGTTTTTTGTCCCCCAAAGCTCTAAGATTTTAATTCTTCTTTTCAATCCAGAACTGATTTGTTCCCTTTTTTTTTGGAAAAGTTTGATAAAATTTTAGTACAGCCAATTTTGAGTTATTGGAGAGCATAAAAATATGTATTTTTATTAGATAAGCAGCTATTTAGGTGCTCTGGAGATAGTTAACTTCATAATTGATTTTAAAGAGTCAAACATTTTTTAGCATATAATTATTCACGGGAAACAATTGCATTTAGAAAACCGGTGAAATACATGGGTGGTAGATTGAGAGTTTGAAGGTATAGAGAATCTAGATCTGAAAAGTTAGTGTTATTATAAATAGTTTAATGAATCAATTCTCTTTTATGTAGGAAAGGCTTGCAATACATAGGTCTGTGGTTGTGCACTTATCCCACTTCTAATTTGTGATTTTTCTACATCTTCAATATCTTGAACTCTTGGGCTCCAACTCTTTTCTTTGTGGAAAGTCTTGTGTCAGAAAGGATAGTAAGTCTGCAGCCATACCACCCTGAAGAAGACCATTTCTGTCTGATCTTGGAAGCTAAGCAGGGTCGGGCCTGGTTAGTACTTGGATGACAGACCACCTAGGAAGACCAGTTGCTGTAGCATAAAAAATAAAAAAATAAGGGGTTGTAAGGTGACAAGGTTCTTGCAATCTGTGAGGTCAACCAAGGGTTGCCTTGCCTAAAAATAAAATAAAATAAAATAAATAAAATAAAATAAAATAAAATAGGCAAATAAGAAAAAGAAAAAAAAAGAAACGACAGTAAAATAGAGAAGAGAGGAACTAAGAATGTTCCTCAAGGCTCTGGGCTCTCTTCTCTACTCTCCATCTGCATCTCTCTGAAGACCCAAGTACTCAGCATTATCCAGTGAGATTTGTCACTGCCCAATGTCACAACCGTATCTCAAGTTAGTTGCCTTTCCTTTCCTTCACTAATTCTTTTCTTACCCTGATTCCAACAACTGAGGTTATCCAAAGGAATAAGCTACTTTACTGAGGTATGATTGACATAAGGTACATATACAATGTACACAACTTGATGAGTTTGAAGTATATGTCTTTAGAACCATCAATATAGTCTCCATTGTCTCCAAATGTTTTCTCCCACACTCTGTATCATCATCATCTCTCATCATCATCATCATCATCATCATCATCATCATCCTCGTCCTCCTCCTCATTGCCATCATTTTTAGTTATAAGAACACATAACATAAGTGCTACCTTTTTAGTAAAGTTTTAACCATACAATAGAATATTATTTACTATAGGCTCTAGGACTTATTCATCTTGCATAACTAAAACTTTGTATCCCCATTTTCTCCTCCACCCAGTCCCTGGTACCTTCATTGAGTTTGGCCATTTTAGATAAGTGGAATCATTCAGTATTTATTTTTCTTTGTCTGGCTTATTTTGCTTAGCATAATGCCCTCTAGTTTCATTTATGTGGCAGGATTCCTTTCTTTTTAATGGCTGAATAATGTTTCATTGTATGTATACACTACGTTTTCTTTATTCATTCATTTGTTGATAGACATTTAGTTTGCTTCCTTGTCTTGGCTACTGTGAATAATGCTACAATGAAAACTTGAGAGCAGATTTATCTTCTAGATTCTAACTTCAACTCCCTTGGATATATACCCGGGAGTGGGATTGCTGGATCATAAGAAAGTTCCTTTTTTAATTTTTGAGGAAACTCCATACTGTTTCCCATGATGGCTGTACTAATTAACATTCCTACCAGCAATGTACAAGGATCCCCTTTTCTTCTCATCCTCATCAGCACCTGTTTTCTTTTCTTTCTTTTTAATAATAACCATCCTTACTAGTTTGAAGTGATATCTTATTGTAATTTTGATTTGCATTTCCTTGATGATTAATGATGTTGAACACCTTTTCATATACCTGTTGGCCATCTGTATGTACTCTGTGGAGAAATGTTTGTTCAGGTCTTTTGCCCACTTTTTTAGTCAAGTTATTTGTTTTTTGTTTGTTTGTTTGTTTGTTTGTTTTTTGCTTTTGAATTGTAGAAGTAGCAACTATTACTTAAAGCTATGTGTATTATGATAACAGTAATGCTTTTGGTGGAAAAAGTCAAGTCAGTTTTTTAGCATTGGGGAAAAGAGCTAGGGAAGGAAGTGTTGCCTGAGCGAGCACATATTTATTGCATGACCACTACCTAACTGATTGCATATAGGTCAAAGAGTAAAGGTGGATCAGTGGGAACTAGTAACACTGAACAATATCACTGATGTACTGGAGTGAACACCAGGTCTCCCTCTTCTGTGTGTCTATCCCTAGCTACTTCATGCTGTGCTCCTAACTGCTTGGCCCTATGACCTTCTTCAAAGGCTGGCTTTGAGCTATTGGAGCTGCTTAGCTAGTATGCAGACAGCAAGAAGTGTCCAGGCCAGCCAGTAGCTGATGACTGAGGTGTGGGAGCCTGAAAGCCCCACTCCCTGATCACAAGGCAAGACAAACGCTGAGGTATAATTTATGTTCCAGAGCGCCTCACAGAATCAGGCTGGAACTGGGACTTTGCCTGAAGTCCACTAGAGTTTGTCTTCCTTGACTGTCCTGCCTTGCTACCCTCTCTCCTTAACTGGTTTCTCCTGGGGGAACATCCTTACTGAATTATTTGCTCAGGAATCCTTATCCCAGGGTCCACTTCTAAGAAATTCAACCTAAGACAAGTATTATGACTGTCATAATTATAACAGTCACAACAGTTAATATTTGGCTTACTCTATGCCAGACAATATTGTAAGATATGTATATGTAATTTATTCTCACAACACTATGAATAGGTACTAATTAGCACAGCAGTCAACCTGCACAAGAGTTTACAACATAAAAGGCCTACTCGAGTGTCATCCCTAGAAATTCCCTTTAAAATTTATAACTGATTTCTCTTTTTTCTTCTCCACTTCCTCTCCACAGTCCTAACTGAGCCCCATGATTGTGAGTCAGCACCAGTGAATATCCAGATGATCTGTATTCTTAAAACGTTTTAGAGTTCCTGCCTAAGGGAAGATTGGGGAAGGGGGCTCTTCACATACCACCTGCTCCAAACCATAAACAGATGAGAGACAGAAGAGGGTTGGAGCTATGGCCAACAAGATATTAATAGTCATGAAAATGTTGGCTAGCCATTTAGCAAGAATAAATATGATAATTTTAGGTGGGAAGTGGTAAAATTAGACATTTTGTACGATAATATTAAAATACATCAGTTTAGAGAACTGTAAAGATGTTAGGGACTTTAAATTCAATTTCATCCCATTCTTCTCCCACACGCACTTTACTTAAAGAAAACCATAGCTTCATCATGTGTAAATCACTAATTTATAAAGGCTTATATGATTAGAGATTCCATTGCTCTTGAAATACCATCTTTTTTTTCTCCATAAATTAAGCCAAATTTTCAAATCTCTCATGACCAACTGACTATTGAATGCATTTAGCCAAACCCTCCATGCTTGGTTATATTTCTTTTTGTCTCGCTTTATTTGGAACTAGAGAATGGTCTCTCATCACTGCCAGGATAACTGTCTTTCATATATTGGAGAACTATTATGTTGTATTCTCTTGAATTGCTAAAATAACTCCCTTCTTTGTGTAGTTCTTTGCTTTTTGATCATTTACTCATTTGCTACCTTCAAGTTCCTTTCTAAATTCTTCTTCTTAAGTATTTAGCCCAGAACAACATAAAAGTAGGTGCATCTCATACATTAAGTAAGTGATCAAAGTCTGTGAGTATCTGAATTCTCTGCTGAACACTTCTTTCTGAAGTGTTGCATTAATGCCTGTGTTTTCAAAGCTAACCTACTGAATGAATGAATGAATGAATGAAAACAAGAACAGCATACTATAGATATGTTTTATCGTTAATCATAAACATTTTTTGTCTGAATTTTTAAAAGCAGCATCGATAAATCACTTTTTTCCTGGAGTTAAGACCTGGTATCATGGAAAGAGAAGCAATCCAGCATCTTGCAAAAAGGATTTAAGACTTCGGTTTGAATCTGGCTCTGCTATTTTCAGTTCAAAAACTTAAGCAACTTTCTTAAGTCTCATTATTTTAGTCTCCTCATCATCAAGATGGAAATTTTGATAGCTACTTTCAAGGCTGCTTGAAAGTTGGTGTGCATGTGATAACTTGGAAGTCAGTAGCCCCTTAACAAATAGTTGCTATTAATGTCACAGAGACTTTCAGTTTCAAGGAGAACCCTGGAGTCTTGGTAAGATGGCTTTGGCTTTCTTGCGAGGAAAGTTTGCTCTGATACTGTCACATTGTTTGGAAAGTCTTTGCCTTACAAAAAATTTACTAATTCACATGAAACAGTGTGTAGTATAATGAAAGGAGTACCCAATTTGGAATCAGGAAACCTAAATCTCCACCTTCCTCTGCAGCTAATTATCTTTGTAATCCTGAGCCTATCAATTAACTTCCGTGGGCTACCATTTCCTTATCTATGATAAAATGAGGCAGTTGAAAATAAGCATTTTAAAGTCCCTTCTAAAATTTTGTGATTCTGAGATAAAGATTTTTTTTTCATTTTATGTTAGTTTCTGGTATACAGTACAATGGTTAGACATTTATATAATTTATAAAGTAATCAATCCCCCTGAGTAGACTAGTACACACCTGGCACTATTTGTAGTTATTATAATATTCTTGACTATATTCCCTATGCTGTTTGGTAACTACCAATTTGTACTTTATCCCTTTACCTTTTTTACCCAGCCCCCCAACTCCCCTCCCCTCTGGCAATCACCAATTTGTTCACTGTATCTATGAGTCTTTTTAAATTTACTTTGTCTATTCCTTTTGCTCCTTAGATTTCACATATAAGTGAAATCATATGATTCCTTTCTCTGTCTTATTTCATTCAGCCTAGTACCTTCTAGGTCTATCTAGATTATTCAAATGGTAAGAGTTCATCTTTTATGGCTGAATAATATTTCCTTGTATATATGTACCATAAGTTGAGATTCTTTTCTGAAGAATCTCATGGGAGCCTAGGGTAGGTGAAAAGAGCTGAGATGGTAATACGTAGAAACAGCTCCTGAGGTACAGATCCAGGACAATCTTCAAGAGATAGAGAAAAAAGATTCTATAGTTAAATTCAAAAAGAGAAGCCAAAATATGTTTCTTTTAATGTATTCAGGAATTTGGTTTCTCGCAGGATATTTTATAGAGCTCACTGGCATTAAAATCCTCGATGCATGTAAATGACACATTTCCAAAGTACTTCTAATGGTGTTATTACCCCAAATCTTTGAACCAGCTAGCATTAGGTTGAAAGAAGAAAGAAAAGATGTTATGAGGACAAGAGGGTTCATTCAATTGGTTGGAATCAAGATGGTTAATGACACACTTTTTTCCCCTTTTGTACTTACGACCTCTGCATTAGATGCTTTTTATTTTCCAAGAGAGATATTGTTTTCATTACAAGCCTGAAACTTGTGCAAAGAGCTACTTCCAGCTGCGACAGACTTACCAGAGCCCCTGTTGGGAGACAGAGCATTAAGATATATGTTGTGCTTTTACTCCCGTGGAACTTAGAAAATCAAGAGAAACGACCTATCCTAGCTCGTTTCACTACAGCATACGCTGTCTGCCAAAGCAGGGACTGCTATCGAAATAAAAATGGATCCAGTTTTCATTTTTTAACTTAAGTAGTAAAGTGCATAATACATACAACGTATGCAACATCAGTAATGTGGCTATGAATGCAACTACTTCCTTTATTTATTCATTTTATAGAAAGTTGTAAAGAGAATTTAATTATTATGCTATAAAAAAAGTATGTTGGGATAATGGATATTGTAAACATTCTGTTAAATTTTTATTGTTAAAAACACTTTTATGGTAATTGGATAAACAAAGAAAGTATGAAAAAAATAAAAACCATCTATAAAACTTTTCTGAATAGCTATTGATAGTATTTTATGTAACTCATTTTATATTTTTTTATATGCTTGTATGTGGTCTCTCAAAGAAATTTAATCATGTTCCTGGGTCTGTCAAGGAGTCTACTTCTTAGGAGTGAAGACAACTTATTTGTGTGTTTCCTATTCCCTTAAAAAAATTGTTCATGAAAATTGGGAAGGTTGATCTATTTTAACCACCAATAAAATATAAAGTCACAAGTATAAAAACCTAGTGTGGAGAAGAAAGTATGAATTGAGAGCCAATGTTCCTGGCATCCCTTGTTGATCTTTCCCCAAGATGATCGTCCCTCTGTACATTCATCCTCTCTAGGGCTCTCAGCCCATTTTTCTTTGCTTTTCCTCTTCTTCACTGAGCTCCCCTCTTCCCTGACTCCTGACCCTGCAACTCCATCTCTAACACAGTCATCCAGTCAGTCTCATTACCATTGCTTACAAGGTCCCCTAATTCTTGCTAAGTACAGATGGCCTGGGTTTGACTTTGGCTCTGCCTCTGACAAGTTGTGTGATCTGGTAAAATGGGGATAGTACTGGTACCTATAACATAGCATATAAATATATGTAATGTAATTAATATTATATATAAACATTAACCTATGCTATGTAGCATAGGGTTGCTATAAAAATTCGGTGAATTAATACATCAAGCACTTATCACAATAGCTGATAGATTGTTAGAACTTACATATTAGGTATAATTATAATTTTTTAAAAAAACTGGGAATAATAACTATCATATGGTATTTGGATCAAATGAGATATTATATCTGAAAGCATTTAACCTAGAGCTTGGCATCAAGTAGCCCACAATAAAAATTGTTAGTAATATCTGTGTCCCAGCTGTAGTGAAATTGCTTTAGTACCTTAAATGAGTGATGCTCTCTCTTACCTCCAGACATCCGAGTATTCTATTCCCTGGTCAGGAACACTTTTCCCCTGCAGGTAACTCCTACCCACTCTCGAGATTAATGTTTACACATCTTTTCTCTGGGAATCCATCTATGTCAACAGTAAGGAATGGCTAGATGCCCCTGCTTTGTCTCTTCACTCTGCTTAGCACCCTGTGCTTCTCCAGTTATGGCATTTCTTACTCTTATGGTAATTGCTGATTTTATTGACTTTCCTCCCCACTTGTCAGTAAGCTCTGTGAAAGAGGCTGTAGTTCCTAATATATAATATTCATTAAACTAATAGTGATAATAAATAAAATTGCTAAATAAATGAATAGTCAGAAAGATAAGATAAAAACCAGGACAGAGTAATTTCATAAAATTCAACTGACAAGTGTGTTTCCACAAGGGATTATTAAACGATGCTAAATGCTAGGAAAGAGGATGGAGAAGCTAAGAACTGAAATGTGTTCATGAAAGTTGACAATTAGGAAATCACTGGTGACCTAAGCGAGGGTGATTTGATGATGTGGTAGAGCAGGGAGCAGTTGCAGGGAGAAAGGAATGGATGGAAGATGAGAAGTTGAAGTGGAACGTGTACTCCGTTTTTAAAGGGCTTGGCTATGGAACAAAAGAGTAAGAGGCAACAGTAAGGGGGAATAGAGCACTTGGAGATGGTGTGTGTGTGTGTGTGTGTGACTGGGTGGTGGGTGCACAGTAGTATAATGGATATTATAAGCATTCTGTTCAATTTTTATTGTTAACGTTTTTATGATAATTTGGGAAACAAAGCACAAACAAAAAACAAAAGCCATCTAGAAAACTTCCCTGAACTAGCTATTGATAATATTTACGTCTATCCTTTCAGGTTTTTTATGCATATCTGTGCTCTGCGTGAGACAATGTGTGTCTACTGTGTCTGTCTATCTGTGTGGGGCTGTATCTTTCTGTATCTGTGTGTGTGTGAGTCTTTGTTTATCTCAGATGGTGTGCGGGTGGTGCCTCTGTGAGCCTGTGTGTCTGTGTGTGTGACAATGTGTGCACCTGTGTCTGTGTGTGTGGCTGTATCTGTGTGTATTGTGTGTATATGTGGATCTGTGTGTCTCTCTGGGAGTGCAGTGTGTGTGTGTGCATGTGTCTGTGTGCACGGAGAGAGAGTTTTTAAGGTGGAAAAGACTTGAATGTGTTCCCAAGTTGAGGAGAAAAAGGCAATGGGAAGGGAGCAGATGCAAGACAAACCTGTCAGCCCTCAAGACCTCATCAGAGAGGAGCTCAGAGGGCTGAGCGGTCTGTGATTTTTGTCTGTGAGGACTGGCCTTAAAATTACTTTGTTGCTGTGTCTCATTGTCATCCCCATCCTTTGATCGTGTATACCATTCCCCTAATTACTATCTTTATCTTTCTTTCATGCCCTCTTCCAGTTGATATGGATCTGGGGAAACTAGGTTACAATTCATTGTCAGTGAAAATATTTTAGTGTCATAAAGACAAAAAAAATATGCAGTCTCCTTTTTTTACAGATGAAACCCTTTTTGTGCTATTGTGCAAAAAGAACCTGAGAGAAAAGTAATACGTGATACATTTATTCATTGAAAGTATAAGTACACTCAAGATATGCTATACATAAATTCAGAACTGCTGAATTAAAAATGTTTGAGATAATCGTGTTGAGGTCTCTGCTTCGAAACTTTTGACATTCGTCCATTTAAAAAGAGATCAGCAGAATTCAGCAGGGGATGCTGAATCCACTGAATCCACATTACAGCGAATACCAAGAACAAATACATGAGTCAGTCGCTGCTTGCAGTTTTTCACTGTCTCAATGCCTCAGTGACAAGGAGACTTACTGAAGGAATTTATATTTTGCTAGAACATTGGAAAGAGGAACAACTTGAGAGCAATGCTTTTTAGAAAAGTATGGTTCTGCTTCAGAAAACATGATCACACGCAGAAGGGGGAAGACTTTATTTTTTCCTTGCACACTGTTTTTCAATGAATGCATCAAAAATATTCAGGCCATGATTTAAAAAATTATTTGAAATTCAAAAATTATTTTTGCTGAGTATTCTCTAAAACTTCATTTTGAGTAGAGAAGACATACCCACTTAAAATATTCAAAGGCTTCAAAATGAAATAGAGCAAAGTGTAAGTGTTCTGCTGCCTGGTCACCAGGATCCCACCCTAGAAGAAAAACCACTGTCGTTAGTCTCTTGTGGGTCCTTCTGGTGGTATTCTTTATTTTGTGCTTGTTTTTATTTATACTTTCCCTCCATTCGTAGTAGACTATATACTACTTTGCTTTTTTATTTTTTTTCTGAATGGTTCTTCAATTTAGTATGTATAAGAAAAAAAAAAATTGGATATCCTTAGCCAACAGAGCACAGGCCCATAAGTTACCAGTGAGACTTCCACCTCCTCTTCTCTTTCATGCATTAATATGCATGTAGTCTTCTGTTTTAGACTAGGACATGAGAGAAGAAAAGAAAGAAATTTGGGGTGATGGTATCTGTGGCTGGTGGGGAGCTAAGGATGGAAATTATTTTTTTAATAACTTTGGACTGGGTTATGTGCCCAAAGTCAGAAAAGCAGCAGGAAGAAAATAATGACACTATGTTTTTAGGTATGATTTGGAGAATTTATGGCAAGGAGGAGATGGCTAAAAGTTAATTTCTGGGAAAGAAGAGCCATTTCAGAGTCCTGGGTACCAAATGTGGCACACAATTAGAGAGGAGGCCATTTCTTCCACTTCTCCTTGGAAACAAGCAGTGATTTGACACTCCTCAAATCTGCGGACAGAGAATGTAGAAAATTATAAGCCAGAGTAGACAAGAAATAAAAAGCAGACACCATGCAGTTACAGACTGCTTTGTGGGCATGTGTGTGGTGTCCTTTTGGGGAACTCCCAAAAATAACTTGGGGACACTTGGAGATGTGCTAATTACCAGTCGTCGAACCAGTTGGAATTCTTACCATCATAGCTTGGGTGTATAAATAGACTGAACCTTTATTTTATCCCCCCAGTCTGGCGAGGCCTGTGGAAGGTGATAAGTCAAACTGGAAAATACTAAATATACAACAGATGCAATATTTTGTAACAAGGTGGTGGAGTGGAAGATCTGATTGAAAAACAGAGAGTCATTCCAGTTGAAGTGCTGGATCAGGTTTAAAAAGGAAGAGACTGAGAACTAATAGATAATCCTCACACTACTTACCCTTCTCAGGAATAGAAAAGGGTCAAGAAGGAGATGCAAATATCACTTTTTTGGAGGATTTCTTTGGAGAGCTGTACTTAGAGTCCATGTGCTCTACAAGGACAAGGATGAGGGATGCCTGCGCTTCACTTTAAGCCGGACTTTTAAACAGACCTCCACAAGAGCCTGATGTGTGTTCCCCAAGGTTGAAGGACACGATGGGCTGGTATTTGACTTACCTCGAAGAAAGTTCAAGCAAAATGGTTTGGCTGAGTCACTGAGACAGATTAGCTGAAGAAGTGGTTCTAGGACCCACCAGCATGCCTAGAGTTCACAGGGGAATATTTTCTGCGGGTGTGATGTGAGCCACTCGTGAGGAAGCATGGTCCTGCAGGCATCCTAGGTCCTTCCCAAAAGTGCTGTAGAGAGAAGTTGGAGGGACATATTGCTAGATTACAAGCAGCTAAGGAAAACATAAGTAACCAAGTAGTATAGAGGCACCCAGGTCTGGAACACTTCTTCTAGTCATTTCTGAGCAATTCAGTTGGTCCTCAGAATAACCCGCCAGTGTATTCCTCAACAGAATCAGCCTTAAGCAGCAGCCAAGCCCAGGGAGTGCTGCTACCATCTGACTCGACAAAGAACTCTCTTTACTCTCTACCTCTCCTCCTACTCTCGAGCAACATCCACTCCACACTCGGACAGGTGAGGGGAGAGGAAGAGTAGAAGCACTGAGTAAGAGGAGAGAAGAAACTGACCATATTCCACAGACTTCAAAACTTCACAAGAGAGCAATTGTTAACATGTTGTGTTTGCAAAATCCATAGCAGGTAACGTCAGCAGAAGAGGGCCGACTACACCTCCAAATGCCCACGAGAATTGAGGAGTTGTTAACTTTTCATGATTGTTATAAATTCCCTGGCCCACAGGATAATTCTGTATTCAGTCGTCAGTGGCCGTACTGGCCATGGAGAAGCCCAGCTTGGGGATAGACACTTCTTAAGTCTGTTCTGAATAATAGCAGACTTCAGAAAATGGGTGAAGCTATGATCTGAAAGGCTGACTCTAAATCAGAACTTCAGGAAACCGCAGTGAATTATCTGGCAATTAAGCATATCCCACTGACAGAGCCTGAATTCAGATCAGCCTCAGGCCTTTGCTTCAGGATTGACAAAATAGCCACTGGAGTCCAAGCAGTTTCATTCCGGGGCCATGGTTCCCACCTACTGCCTTCTTCAGTAATCCTCCTTCAATGGGAGGAGGTAGCAGAAATGCCCCTTCCGCTACCATGCATCAGAAAGCAACAGGGTTCACGATGTTTATCCTGCATCTTCGGAAACCAAGCGTCTCCCATTCTAAGATTTTTCAAACGAAATTCAAAACAGCGGCCTTGGGGCAGAATTTCAAGGGAGGCCCCTACAAAGCCCGCCAACTCCATGGTTTCCAGTAAAAGGAACTCCTGCTCCAGTCTTTTGAAACCTGGTTCAAGTAAAATTCCATTCTCATACCAGAGTTTGAATCCCATTTCCTCTGTCCACACAGCTTCTATAGTCGTGCCAGAGAGAGCATTTACCCTTCTACTTCCTGATTTAAAAAAAAAAAAAGAAATCTGGCTGGCCTATTTTAATATGCTAATTTGCTCCATCTGTAAGTGCTTCCTAGCCTCTGTAGCTTTTCTTGGCCAAATCTCAAATCCCATCTCTTCCAAGGGAAAAAGTCGGTAACTGCCTCATGACCAGAAGCCAAGGTGCATAAAGTGAGAATGAAACCCTTCCATCTCTGAGCATCAATATGGTACAAACTGGCAACCAGGATTTTAACACTAAATCTTTTTAAAGATAATAAACCTCACCTAACTTTGTTAAAACTTGGTTCCTTGAAAAACAGTGCCCCAAGATACGTAAATCATGGAGACCCTATCATGCAGGTTTCTAGACATCTCAAACCATCACTATCAGCCCATAAAAGTGAAGCAGTGCATGCCATGCTGTTGTTTCTAGGCTTTCTAGAAAGAGTGTCTATCAACGCCTACTCTTTCAAGTCTATGGACCATAGCTGTGTTGTCTCTAGACCTCACGTTTAGTTATAAAATTACATGGGCTACTATACGAAACCTCATACTGTGTAATGAGGAAAATAATAGCATCTCTGACAAATGAACTACACTTTCAAAATAACATGCTGTTTTTGACCTCTTTGAATTTGTTTTTAAAACCAAGAGAGGAAGGATTAAACCAAAAGTCCACCATTTTTAGCAGAAGCATCATTTTATACTTTCTGTTTGGGTAGGAAGTGGATAGATTGAAGTCAAAACTTGTATAATTTCCTGACAGATGTGTAAAAACAATTATTTTTTAAAAATCTTTTTAACCATTTCATGGAAAGCATGCTTTTGTTTGCCTATAAATATTTTTAGGAGTCAGAGAACATATCTTATTTCTTTGTTTTAACTGTTAGAAAATCGTCCAGAGTTCACAATCCTATTTTAAACTCTGCCATGCTTACCATTTTTCCTCTCTCCTCCAAACACTGGTTTTGTCAACCATCCAGAAAAAACTTTTGCGGGAAGATACTATGGGTTGGAAGAAAGGCAAATAACAAAACAGAAAATAGAACCCAGAGTGAAAAAGACTTGCACATCGACCACATTTTAGCCAGGCTCCTCCAAACTCTCTTCTCAGCTATGCCTCCACCTTGGCCTACCTTTGGCAAAAACCCTGCTAGGCCAGTTTAGCAAGAATCTCCCTACCTTTAAAGGCTATAAACACCTAGCTGTCTTTGCTGTATCAGACTTGAACTTAATCTCTATCCCTACAAGAACAGTCTTACGTAAAGTCTTTCCTTATCACTTTTAATGAGCGTCAGAAAAATTTTTCTTTAACAATGGCTGCAAGTAGCTTACACCTTAGATAGTCATGAAGCTTTTCCGAGCTTCATTTTCAGCCCTTAAGACACAAAGATTAGACTTAGTACTTGAGTCCTAAGTGGCTCACAGCAAATACAATATTGATGGAGGCCTCATGTTTTACATAATTTGAGCAGTTTTTGCATCCTATTTACTTTGTAATATTTTAAGTCTTGCTTTAACATAAAAATAAGGCCAAATTATTCACTAAAGATTAAATCCACCATGTTTATTTTGTATCTTAGAGACCTCACTGGCACACTGCCACCTGCAATTTGAAAAGTATGGCACGAGATACATGCTATATAACTGTAGAAAACAAAATAAAACTACATGTACTCTTTCAATTTTCTTTTGATTACATAAGTAATACTTAAATATATACTCACTGTGAAAATTAAAGTTAGTTGCTTTTTATTTCATTCCCTTTTCCCAGAGGAAACCACTACAGTTTGGTGAGTATCACTTCATATATTTTTATTTTAATTATATGCGTATATGTCATTTACCAACTCATGAAAATAGCAAATTGGATACTATAATTGCTAACGAAGCTTTTTTATTTTTTAAATTTTTCTGAAAGAACAGTCCACTGCCATTTAGTGTCTTTCTAAAATCTAGCGTGCCTTAGCTTTGTTTTTTAATCACATTTATGACTGAAAATTCACATTCAGCAGTAATAGGCTCATGAATTTAAGGAGCAGGTAAATATTAACCTTGGCAGAACATGTATGTTAATTTCTATATATGCCACATTGTATTTAAACACATATTTAAAAATATAAATACAGCCATATTTCTTATTTTATTTAACATCGTAAAGAGAAACTTGAATAGATTTTTTTTCAAAATAAATTTCTAATTGCTTTTGTATCTTTCTTTTGTTCTTAGAAATAACAAATCCATTATTCGAAAGGCAGCAAAGATCATGGAACTCAAACTGGAGTCTTGCTTTAAAATTGCTCTGAAATTCTGCTCTGCGATTTTTCTCTTTTTATTTTTCCTTAAGGCTATATTTAAAAATATTTATTAGACTTGAAAATTGGCTACATTGCCTGAGAAATCTGGAACTTGGGGATATCAGCGACCAAAGAAGGAAAAACTAGGCACCTGGGTGAGATATAATTTACATGAACTGGGGGCCTCTGATGGTGTAAACAGTGGTCTTGCCTGACTAGGCTTAGATTCACATTTATCCTGTCCTTTTTATTGTTCCTTAAGCTTAGCAAGACAGACATTTCCCCTGGCTAGAACCTAAATCATATTGAACAGATCAATTTTATTTGAGGTCATAAACAGCAGTACAGCCATAATAGGCTTTTGCATATTTATTGAATTATGTTTTTATGACCCTTGAAGTCTCTTAGGCTATTAATTTATGCAGCTGTCATCAGGTTGAAGGAATTTTTAAAGAGCTTTACAATGTTTGGGGGTAGGTAGTTTTGAAGAAAAAAGTCTTTTATTCTAAAGTAATGTATGTTCATTGTACAAAATTAGGATATACATGTACAAAGAGACAAAAAAGAATTTTGCTATTCAATAATAATTCTTGTTGGGAGATACTGTTAATTACTTAGCTAATGGTTATTTCCATTTTTTCACATCTAAAAGTGACATACGCCCAGCCTCAAGGGGTGATTAGTCTAAAGCAAGCACGAACAATACCATTATTCTGTCTCCTTTTAAGGGTGGGACTCAGTTCTGGTCTTTGAGAAACAGTGGAAATATTCTGAGGGTTTTGGCAAAATTTTGCTTTTTGAAAAGAAGGTTGCATTTTAGGGGAAAGCCTTTATTGCTAACATCCAACTTACTTCCTTGTTCGAATGCAGTCCTGTGAGTATGTGAGGCTTGGAGCTGCAGCAGCCACTTTGCCTTTTGCAACCATGGGGCAACAAGCTGAAGGCAAAAAAGGAAAACAAACAAAACAAAACAAAACAAAACAAAACTCACGCTAAGAGCTAAGAGCAATGTAATAGAAGACTAGAAAGACTTTTGATCATTGACAATAGAGTTAAGCTGTTGAGTTAATGCTATTATAGCTTACCTTTAGGTTTTTTTGTTAAATTATCATTAAATATTCTATTTCAGTAGCTGTTAACTCAGTTCTATTGATTGACTCTAACTCATTAAAACTGATATTCCTACTATGAGCATTTTTTGATGTATTTTCTTTTCATATTGTTAAAATAAAATGGAGACCAGGCTTGAAGATCCCCCACGCAGACAAAACTATTTAAGCCACATAAGCAAAAGTTAGTCTAGTTACTTTCATAAACATAAGGAAAACTTAGGTTATTTGTTATCAATGCCTCTGATAATCCTAAATGAAACTAAAGTCATCTTCCTAAAATAATCACTTTTAACCATCCCCTACCATCTAGAGACCTCCACTGTAATAACTAGTAATTACAAAGGTTAAGTAAATTCCTCATTTTTAGTTTATAAGCCATCTTATAATGCCATGTCTCTGAACTTCACACTATTTTCAGATTTAAAAATAGTTGTTCTGTTTGTAGTTCATTTCTTGCTTGGTAAAATATTTATATCAAGTACAGTCCTCTGACTTTTCTTTTGACAATATGTAAATACTTTTAAAAATTTGGGATCACATTTTTGTATTTTGGTTTTTTCCCCTTGAATATTATCCTAAGTCAATAAATATTTCTTAAAAACAATATAAAATTTTGTCACAATATTCCATTATACTAATGTATATTTATGTTCAACCATACTTTTATTGTTGGAAATCTAGGTTGTTCCTTTTTAAAAATATAAGTACTCCAGTAAGAAAATTATTGTACTTATTATTTTTTAAATTACATTCTGAATTTTTGCTTTACAATATATTTCTAGAAGTAAATGTTTTGCAAATGTTTAGATAAGACTCTATTTCATTGCTGGTGTTTGAGAGGAAGGATCTTAGATCTTAGTAGTAAATTGGTTTATCTTTGCTCTTACCCAAACACTCCCACCACTCACACTCTCCTCTGTGGTTTAATCATCACCCGCATCTGCAGTGGCAAAGCCCATAAACTTCACAGCCTTCACATGCAGTTGCCTTTAATTTTTGAAATACAAGGCAAGTGGTGTGGATAACTGTATGTGAGACCTGAATGATGTTAATTATTAGAACGGGTGTTTAGAGCTATAGGTTGTGCTATTGTAGCACCAAATGATTCTGAGTGACAGTGGCACTCAGGTGTTGTCTAATTCATCTACATTTTTTTGTGTGTTTGTGTTATGCAGGACCAGCTAAAGTGTAGGACCTGGGCCAGAGTCTCCTCTTGTTTGGAGATAAGGGCAACCTATTTAGGTATGCTTTTGAGTGAAGGCCATTCATTATTTCAAAATAAAGAAAAATAACATTTTAACCTGTATTTTTCAAGCAATATTTAAGTTAATGAATTTTGTCAATAACTGTGCATGTGTAGAAGCACATGCAGTTTCAATTCTTGGTCTGCTTTTATTTGTAATGATCGATGCCTCCTGCATACATTTACTATTTTGAAATGATCATCAGGAATTCATAATGAGTTTTTTTGATATAGATGCATAGCAATTTCTGCACACATGTGAGTAGACGTAAAAGGCCATTGTGGATTCAGGCACCAGATGGATTCTATATAAAACCTTATCCTATAAGAGATTTATTTTGGATGATAAAATTACCAAAAGCATACTGACACATTCCAATTTATCTGCTTGAGCTTTGTTTATGGGATTTGTTGTAGTCTTTGGTGCGGTTACTCAGTCCATATGATCTCATTATCTCAAATTGACCAACGTGCTAAGACTACTATTTTGTGTTACTATACTTTTTCTGTGAAAGTAGAATGAATTTAAATAACATTACAACTATATATGGCTTGTGTTGATGGCATTTGTGGCTGGTTTGTAGAAAAATCCATACTCTACGTAAAAGTCAATTCCTTCTCTGTTAATATATTCTTGATTGTTGATATTGTGGGATGCGTTTGTCATATGCACTCTGAGCAGGGAAGGAGAGTGTAAAATGAACAGGTATGGAGAACTAGAAATCAGGCAACTTTATTTTTAGCTCTGGTTCTGTCACCAATGATGAATTGGCCCAAGTTACTTAATTTCTTTCATTTATGCAATAAAGTAGATTTCTGGATGATCTCCCAAGTAATCTGAATTGCCAGGTTTGTGGGAAAGGACTTGAGGAGCATGCAATCAAGGTGAATATTCCTGGGTGACGTGGAGTCGGGGTGCCTGTGAAATCAGTCCTAAGAGTCACAGGCAGGGGCTGTGTCTGCAAAGATCCCCGGACTGCTGGAGAAATGCAGAGTAATGAGATGAGATCCAGGCAGTTCGCTTTCAATCTGTTTGGTAGAGCTTTAGATGTGATCATGGTGCTGTGATAGCTGAAAAAGCTTCCTTATTTTAATAGAGACGCACAGCATGAATGCTGTGTGTGTGTGTCTTCAAAACAAACCATATTTTCAAATTTTAGGTCATCAGAATGGACCTTTATGGAGCATCATTGTGTGCTAGGTGTCGGACTCAGCACTAACATCAGTCCTTTAAAGAATGTTCCCTTATAATTCCCTCTTTACAGATTAGGGCGCTGAATTTGAGGATAAGCCTGCCTGGGAACACAGTGCTAATGAATTATCAAGTCGGGATTAAAAATCCAGGTCTGTTTGCCCCTAGATCTGTAGTCTTTAACCGTTATGCAATACTGGTTCTAAGTTTTCTTTGTACAGAGAATGAATATAAAAATGGCACTGCCATCACGTGTCATCTCCCTTTAGCTTTATTTTTCCTTCATTTACCATAATTCATTTACCATTAGCATGAGCTTTAAATTATTAGATATATCATATACTTTACATAGTTATATGTTACTACATATCATTTACTATTAGATATGTATCATTAGTGTCTCACCTCCTCTACTCTATCTGCTTCCATCGATTTCTCTGGGCCTTGAACAGTGCCTGGCATACATACGCAAGCAACAACTTGTTAAAATGAGTACCACTGTCATTGTTTTCTTTCGTAGTTGGTGATATTTTTCTTTAGCTGTTATTTGCATTAATTTTAGCTATTACAATTATTTTTTAAACTTATAAAATTAAGTCTTAATGTTAATAGAAGATTAGAAAGTTGACACCTAAGGAGAGAATATTAAAAAGATAAGGAAATTATGTGAGACATATTTTAAAAACAGAGGTTGAACAATTTTGTCCTGAGTGGGAGCTGAAGGGCTGACATTATTAGTTCAAAACATTTCATGAAATGGGCACAAAAAGGAGTAAATGGGCTTTGACCAGAGACACACAAGGTCACTTTACTGAAAAATGCTTTGTAAAACTTTTATCAGATAATTGCTGTATTATTTCAAAATTTGATACCTTAGCTTTCACATTCCACTTCGGAGACAAATATTTTATCTTGCCGTTCACTGAAGATATTTGCTTTACACCTTTCATTGCTGTTTTGTGATTTTTTAAAAAAGTTATTTGTGCCGCTAGCTTTTGCCCTCTTCAAAAAGCACCTCTTTGTGATATCAAAGTTTTGGAATCAGCCTCAAACATATTAAACAATTCAGGTACAATATAAATGCAAGAATAATTTTTTTTTTCATTTACTGCTCTCTACCCTGAATTTGGACTTTTAAATCAGTCTGATTCACGTGCCCCCAGTCCTCTAGGAAACAAAAGCAGCTCTGCTAGCAGTGGTAGCCTCTGTCTCTGCTCCTCTCTCCCCGCATCCTCTTTCTAACCACCACCCCCGCCGAGTGGCAGTCCTGCTGACCCTTCTGTTTTGTCATTCATTTCTGGCTCTTTACTTCACTTTTGATTTTGAAGACTGAGGGCCTTTACAGAATCCAGACTTTGGGTGCTCTCTGCGGACTTGGATCATCTTCAGCTTCAGGCTCCTCTTGTGCTTTTGGTACCTCTGAGCACAATAGTGTGTCCCTTTAGTTTTGGCTTCTAAGATCCAAACCTGCCATTAGTGTTTGAGCAGGGCCCACTGGGTTCCTCTGAGAAGTGTGAGGCAACTACTGAGTGTAAGGTAAACGCGTGACAGCGACAGGAGTTTTAGAAGCAGCATTTATGGGGACAGCGCTCCCGGGCCAGGCTCTCTGGTCCAGGGAGGAGAGAGGCCAGAGAAGGCAGGGCCTGGGGTGGGAGGGCGTGGATTTTATGGGTTACCTGGGGGTGAGGTGCAGGGTGGGGAACGTTAATCAATGCTAATTGAGCCTCCGGAGTAGGGTGGTGATGCCTAGGGCTTTAGGGTGGGCCCTATTCGGGTCTGGATTCCCGGGGTCAAGCTGGGGAGTCTCCAGGCCTGCACCTGCCTGGCCCTTCCCCCGCCGACCTAACGCTGAGCTGTTAGGTTTGTATTTTTATCCCGGGTATGGAACTAATTGTTTGGTAAAATTTAGGTCTTTCCAAAGTAAAAAAAAAAGAAAAGGAAAGGAAACCATAAAACAAGTTAGCTGTTGCAAGAATGTAATATCTGGGAACTTTCAAAGGTTTGTTTACAGATGGAGAACGTGACTCAATTTGTAACCCCTGAAGTGCCTGTTGCCTGGCAAAACAGGGGGATAGCATAGTTGCTGAACTGCATTAATCAGAGCAGATACTCAGTTTTGCCAAGAGATGGCAGATGTGAGCAGATCCCTTTAGTTCAAATCTCATTTACGTAGTTCAGCAAGGACACGGTCCTTGAATTTTTCTGTTTAGGTTCAGGCATAAAAATCAGCTAGGCTAATACTCATTCTTTGCATACCATTCAGAGAGGAAAAGTAGTTACGAAGATCTAACACTGATGTCTGTCAAGGGTACGACATTTCACCGTATGACAGGTAGAGCTGGTGCGACTTTCTTTGGTTGCCATCCGCAGTGCGACAGTGCACCCTACAAAACCACACAGTGTGAAGGAGTAGAGTTTCAAAATTTACAAAGCATGGTCAGCAAAAAGAAAGGGTGCGAAACAAGCTATCGTTTATTACCCCAGAGAGAGCCTGGTGAGGTTAAGGAGCAATGCTGGAGAGACCATGAGGGTGCATTTCAGGGGAGAGATGCTGCCCCTTAAAGGGTGCGTGTGAGGGCAACCTTTCCTGTGTGGGGGACCTATAGTCCACTTGGGTGCTAGGCAAGCAGACTTTAGGGATCGGTTGTCACCAGTTACAGAGAAAGCTGAGTCTGGGCTCATTCACCACCATCGATGGCCAAAGTCTCAGATAGTTCATTGCCCATGAGACCCCAAGAAAGACTCAGGGTCATTTTCAGTAAATCCTGAGTGTTGCATTAGACCACCTGTTTTGAAATATTAGAGGCATGTTATTTTAGACATGCTTAAGGGCTGATGAGCAGAATGATCTGACATCAACAATTGTACAACAATCCCATTAGATGGGACGATGGCAACTAAGATATTAGTGTAGCATGTCATTATTAGAATAATAGATAGAGCAACTATGCGGGTCACAAATAATGAGGTACATGAAAAATGAACATAGCACATATTTTTGGTTATATACTTATTTTGTCTGACCACGTTGTGCCATGTTCCAATCAATCAATCAATCATCACACACACAAAATACTGCTCAGAACTTTTATAAACTTTCACTGCAAGTAACAGCAAACTAACTTAAACTAGCCTGACCCAAAAGGGAGAATATTTTATAAAGAAGCCAAATGACATTAAAGACAGGACTTGCAGGGAAATAGAAATTTAGGACTGAATATCCCCACTCTCTCTCTCTTTCTTCTCTGTCTTCTCTGTGATTCCTCACCAGCCTTCTTTACACACGAAGGCGCACACATTTAGAATTCACATCCAGCCAGATTTCCCTCCATGGGAAAAGAAAATATCTTGTCTCTGTTACAGTTTGTAAAACATCAAGCAAAGACTCTGATGTAGTTGGGTTTTGTGCCATGTGAAGAGGCAACAAGGCAATATGGTAGTAGTCCCAGCTCTGACAGAAATATAAAGTAGGAGTGGACTGAAGGGCTAGAAAGTAAAACAAAGTGGGTGCTGTCAACGTAAGAGGGGAGAGCATCTCAGTAAAGAAAACCTGAACCACCCACCACATCAGAGATTTAGGGAGCACTGAACTTTAAACCCAGACTCAATGATAAGGACATTTTGTCTACCCAAGTCCCTAAGTGGAAGGTTCATCTGCACAGAGCAGGAAACCGCTGAAAAAAGGTTTCAAACCCAGGCCCTTCCTCCGCTGAGAGGGCGTTTGCTCTCCTGTTTTAACACGAGGGTTAAACTTGCCTATATGGTTTTGCTTTTCTAATTCTGTCGCTTTGCTGGGTAGCCACTACTCTAGTTGTATTTCCTGGGAATCCATTTAAATACCCATGAGCTCAATTTAAGCTTCAAAATTATGTTTCAAAACAAACTTCAATCATATTTTCACATGAAGGTAGGTTTTTTTTAGCCATGCCTGAGGCCAGGCAGTTATCTTTCCACCAGATAACTGAATTGCAGATTAATTTGTAGCACATTTTTGGAATATTGGGCTTTTAAAAATATTCATATATGAGTGTTTTGTTAAATATTTCTGACTTTAAATATAATCTTGTTTTAGTCAAATGAAACATACAGTCGATGTTTAATGCTGTAACACTGAATTATTTTAATGGTAGGAGGAATAGATGCTGAGTAAATTTTAAATAAGATATACATGAGGGAAAAATCACTGTAGACTGCTAAAATGAGTCTGGACAAAGCAATATTTATACTAAATATCCATGTTAGTAAAATTCATGGGCTTTGGAGACCACTGACAGAGGCTGGTATCAGGAGTCCTTCGTGTTATTTAGACAAATGATACATAGCTTTTTGAAGAAACTTTGAATTACATGCCTAAGCTCTGAATGTCTTAATTTCTCAAGATTCAAGAATAGGCTTGGCATTCGCAACATGAAGGCTGCATCTATGTACTCTTAGACTTGAGACAAAATGGATTCAATTCAATAAAACCACCACGGCCCATTGTTTCCGAAACAACTGACTTTGCCCTCACACCTCTCTCTCTCTCTCTCTCTCTCTCTCTCTCTCTCTCTCTCTCTCTCCCCCCTCCCTCTTTCTCTTTTAGTCTTTCTCTTTCTCTCTTTCCTCATGTCTCTCTCTCTTTATTAATTTTAAAAGATGTATGCTATAAGTAATTCAATGCATATGATATATTTCAAATTTTTTGTTAAAATTTTGTGTTAACATTCCATTCCACCTTCATATTTGCAGCAAGTGGCAGTTTGAAAGGCAGATGCCATGTCCACTGCTCTGTGGTCCCTGCAGTCAGGAGTCCGGCTGTGCAAATGTGTACGTGGGCCAGGCTTCCTTTATTAGAATTGCAACAAGCAGCTGGGCATTCGCCGATCAGCCCATCTGCCAACCCCCAGCACAATCACACAAGTATTTCCGAAGCTAATGCTGAGGTCAGGACTAAGATAAGCAGCTCAGCTAATGAGGTACAACTTCCCCTTGGATAAGCTTAGTTTTACAAAAATGTCGTGATGAGAAAGTAGTGTTTTGGCCTAACGGAAGTATTGCTCCTAAAACATAATACAGAGACAATTCCCCCAAAAGAAAACATGTTTTTAACAAGCCAGAAAATTCTCATAGAAAGGCACAATCTCCAGATTGAAAGGGAAGATTATTGGTCATTTGGTTCAACCTTCTGATGTATATCAATCACTTCTAGAACATTCCTGAGAAGTGTTATGTAGTCTCAGTTTGAAACTCTCAAGTGATAGAAACAAAAGCAGTCATTTCTTATTATTAGAGGTATATTTTGAAAAGCAAGTAATCATGATGGCAATGACCATTTCAAAAAGTGTCCCAAGAGAAAGAGGGTAATAGGACATTCATTACCATCCACGTTTCACTCTTCAAGATTTAATAAAAGCTCTTTTTTTTTTTTTTTTGGATGATGTGGATATCCTGAGGAGGGCTTGGCACCAAGGAGGTTTAGGGGCCTTCTAGAAGTAAGGAGATCTAAGATATCCAACAGTTTTTTCCTGAGATTCAAAATCAGGAGGATTTTTTTTTAAATGCCTCAGTTCAAGACCTAGGGATATAAAATGGCAATAACCATCCTGAAAAATTTTAGCAGAATGGAGAGAGCTGGCCTTTGCGTGTAGATAGTAGTTGGGAGCTGGGAATGTTTATCCTGGGTCTGGGTGTTTATTTCAGAAAATGTTTCTGGTGGGCATTAGAAATAAGGGGGAAGGACTTTCCTCAGCCTGGGCGTTAAGGAGTTTGAGTACGTCATGGGATACACCTGGCTGTAGGGGTCGGCAAGGTGGGGTGGGAAACACTGCGCCCAGACTGCAGGCATCTACACTCTGGTTATGTTACCAAGTCCTTGTTCTTCATTTTGGCTCCACAAAGACCTGCCTGTGCAACACTCGGGAATCTGATGCGAGCTCTGCGCGTCCTCCTGTTCAGTCTAAATGTCCTAACTCTTCAAGCACCTTTTTTCTAGTTGAGTAGTCTTCCCAGGATAGCCCTTCTTCTATCAATTCTTTGCTTAAATATCCTTACTCTAATGTTTAACAGCCTTACTGAAATGTTGTCCTAGAAGCCAAATCACAGCATGGGAAAAACAGCTTCTGATCATTTGGAAGATTTGGAATGTGATTAGAGAACATGCTATTTTCCGTGTATCCTGGTTTATCTGATGAGGCAGATGCTGTTTCTCTGCCCACGCACACCGCTTGGCTCTCTCTTTTACAGTTCATGCCCAAGGCTTTCTGCTGAAACATCTGCAGCTTTGACCTGAGGACTTTCTCTCAGCCCAGGTGTGAACAGGCTAGAAATGCCAGAACGTTAATATCTCTGGAGAAGCCCTCAGGTGTTAACACTTCAGCTTCCCCCATTGAAGAGTGTCATTTTCTGTCAGGTGTCACACTGTCTTCCAAAGTTGCCTAGCAAGACTAAGCCACAAACGCCCACGTGGTAACTTGCTGGATAATGCACCCTTTTTCCAGCTCCTTCCCTCTCCTGGCTTACTGCCCAGTCCACTCCAGCGCTTCCTAGGTCACCTCCAAATTAAATCACACGCACTTAATCCTTATTTCAGAGCCTACTTGTGGGGAGCCCAACTAAGATATCGAGGGTAGTGCCTGAAAAAAATTAGAGAACGAGGATGCTAATCAGAAAAGCCCTTTTTTCCCTTGTAACTGGAAGGGATTATATGTTCTACATTTGTATATATTCACAGATTCTGGCTGAAATGTATGCACAAAATATCAAAGATGGGTAAATACATGCTTAAGGAAAGGATTAATGTTAGCTCTTAGTTAGGAGGTTTGGGACTCTCCTGAAAATTCCAGACGCAAATAGAATTGTTTCTTAGATTTTGAGGTTTGGAATGGTATTACTTTGCGAAAGTTTATTCCATGTTTTGGTTTTCTTTAGGTGTAGATAACTGACAGGCAACATTCATCTAACAAATATTTATTGAATATATAATATGTGTTGGATGTGGAGGGTAGACCACCCATATTGATAAGACCCTATTCTTGTCCTCAAGTTGTTCACAGTAAATAATGCTGTAATGAACACAGGGGTGCCTATGTCTTTTTGAATTGATATTTTGGATTTCTTTGGATAAATGCCCAGAAGTAGGATTGCTAAGTTATACGATAGTTCTAATTTTAAGTTTTTGAGAAATCTTTATACTGTTTGCCATAGTGACTTTTATTTTTATTTATTTACTTTTCTTCTCTGATTGTTGTGGCTAGGACTTCCGATATGATACTGAATAATAGGGCTAAATGTGGACATCCTTGTCTTGTTCCTGGTCTTAAAAAAAATGCTTTTAGTTTTTCACCACTGAGTGTGGTTTTTAGCTATGGATTTGTCATATATGGGTTTTATTACGTTGAAGTGTGTTCCCTCTATTACCATTTTGCTGAGAATTCTTATGAATGGATGCTGGATTTTGTCAGTTTTTTCTGCTTCTATGCATATGATCATATGATTTTTATCCTCTGTTTTGTTGATGCAATGGATCATATTAACTGATTTATGTATATTGAACAAACCTTGCATCCCAGGAATAAATCCCACTTGATGGTTTAATATATTGCTAAATTTATATTGCTGAATTTGGTTTTCTAATATTTTTGTTGAGGATTTTCGCATCTCTGTTCATCAAGAATATTGACCTAAACTTTTTTTTGGTAATATCTTTGGTTTTGGAATCAGGGTACTTGTAAAATGATCTTGGGATATTTCCCTCTAAAAGTTTTTGGAATGATTTGAAAAGGATAGATGTTAGTTCTTTGAATGTTTGATAAAATTCATCTGTGAAGCCATCCGGTCTAAGACTTTTGTTTGTTGGAGTTTTTGGATTACTGATTTGATTTCACTAATAATTATTGGTCTGTTCAGACTTTCTGTTTGTTCTTGACTCAGTCTTGAAAGATTGTATTTTTCTAGGAATTTATTCATTTCTTCCAGGTTGTTCAATTTGTTGGCATATAGCTGTTATTGTATTTACTTCTTATAATCCTTTGTATTTCTGTGATGTCAGTTGCCACTTCTCTTTTGTTTCAGATTTTATTTACTTTGGTCTTCTCTCTTTTTTTTTCTTGATGAGTCTAATTAAAGGTTTATTAAATTTATCTTTTCAAAAACCAGTCCTTGGTTTCATTGATCTTTTTTATTGTTTTTAGACTATTTTGTTTATTTCTACTCTTATTTCCTTTCTTCTACACTCCATTTGGGCTTTGCTGTTCTTTTTCTAGTTCATTGTAAGATTAGATTGTTTATTTGTGATTTCTCTTGTTTCTTGAGGTAGGCCCTCATAGCTATGAATTTTCTTCTAAAAAAGAACTGCTTTGGTTGAGTCTCGTAGATTTTGAGTTGTAGTGTTTTTATTTCCATTTATCTCAAGGCATCTTTTGATTTCTTTCTTGATTTTGTTGTTTACCCATTCATTGTTTAATAGCATGTTATTTAGCCTTCACGTGTTTGGGTGTGTTTTTCAGGGGTGTTTTTTGTAATTGATTTTTAGTTTTATATCATTGCGATCAGAGAAGAGGAGTAATATGATTTTAATCTTCTTAAATTTATTGAGACTTATTTTGTGTCCTAACAATGTGATCTATCTTGGAAAACACTTGTGGGTACTTGAAAAGAATGTGTATTCTGCTGCTTTGGGGTGAAATATTCTAAAAATATCAGTTAAGTACATCTGATTTAGTTTGTCATTTAAGGCTCCTATTTGTTGATTTTCTGTCTGGAAGATGTATTGATTAATGTTAATAGAGAGTTAAAGTCCCATACTATTACTTTAATACTGTCAATCTCTCCTTTATGTCTGTCAAAATTTGCTTTATATATTTAGGTGTTCTTATATTTATGGTATATAAATATTTACAAGAGTTACATCCTCTTGTTGAATTGATCTTCTTATCATTATAAAATGTCCTTCTTTGTCTCTTTTTATAAAGACTTTGTTTTAAAGTCTATTTTGTCTACATAAGTATTGCTACGCCAGGTTTTTCATTGTTGTTGTTTCCATTTTTATGATCTATCTTTATCCATCCCTTTACTTTTATCTTGTGTGAGTCTTTTGATTAAAGTCGGTCTCTTATAAGCAGCAAATATGTTTTTTGATTGGCACATTTAATACATTTACATTTAAAGTGATTCTTGATAGGTATGTAGTTATTGCTATTTTATTATTCATATATATTTTTTTAGTTTTCTTTTCCTTCTTCCCTTCCTCCTCCTCCTCCTCCTCCTCCTCCTCTTCTTCTTCCTCCTCCTCCTCCTCCTCCTTCTCCTCCTTCTCCTGCTCCCACTCCCCTACCTCTCTTCCTCCTCCTCCTTCTTAAAAAAGTCCTTTTAACATTTCTTACAGTACTGATTTGGTAGTGATGAATGCAATTAGCTTTTTCTTGTTTGGGAAGCTCTTTGTCTCTCCTTTGATTCTAAGTGATAGATTTGCTGAATAGAGGAATCTTGGTTGTAGGCCCATGCTTTATATCACTTTGAATATTTTGTGCTGATCCCTTTTGGCTGGCAAAGTTTCTTCTGAGAAATCAGCTGGAAGTCTTATGAGAACTCCCTTGTGGATAAGTAGTTGCCTTTCTCATGCTGCTTTTAAGATTCTCACTTTGTCTTTAACCTTTGGCATTTTCATTATGTCCTTCGGTGTGGGCCTCTTTAGGTGGCTTATATAGAGCGGGGTTACAATTTATGTTATCTGTTCTGCTGTCTACCAAAGACATTGGAATTCTATTTTAATTTCCTGATATAAATTTCAAAATCAGGGTCAAATAATCTGTTAAATTCCAGGATGTCATATAACGTGTAATATATTTAGAGGTAATATTCAAAATATTTAAAAACTGATGAGACCTGGGCACTGTCCAATCAAAATGAATGCTTAATACCAAGTGGAAACAATCATTTTGACTAAATATTAGTTCTATATTTAATTAACCCACCCCAAAGATTATGATTTTATTGATCTTTTGTGGGGCCCCAGCATCAATGCTTTTGAACAGTTCACCAGATGATTCTCCTGTGTAGCTAGGGTTGAGAACCCTGGTGTAAAAGGATAAACTCTGGGATTCCTTATCTGAAATCTTCCTTGCTTCCTTGCTATATATCAGTCAGTTGTGTTTCATCCAAGATTTTGGGTGGGAACTACAAAGTAATTCTTCCCACAAAAGTGTTTATTTTCATCCTGATATGTTTAAGTGTTGAGATGTCATGGTGTATTCTATAGGAGGTGTATTCTATAAGTATTTTCAATACATGTGAAATTAGAAAGCATGAAATATTATAGAAAATATGTCAAAATGTTTTTAAACCAATTATTTTTTGGGAAAAGGAGGGCAATAGGGCAATATGCATATATTTATCTAGTCAACAAACATGAACTAAACAGGAATTATTTTTAAATCACTTTATCAAGGTATGATTGACATATGAAAAAGCTTAATTTGGATGAATCTCTAGGGAATTATGTTAAGTGAAAAAATTCAATCCCCAAATTTTATGTACTATATGACCCAATTTCTAGAACAGTTTAAAATGCTAATATTTTAGAGATGGAGTCCAGGGGTTAGGGGTTGGGACTAGGAAGAAAAAAGCTAAATGTGACTATAAAAGATCACCTCAAGGGATCCTCGTTGTATTAGAACTGTTCATCATCTTGACTGTGTCTGTGGATATGCAAACTTACATAAGTAATAAGATTGCATAGAACTTTATACACATCTACACATAATAGAGAACAAGTAAAATAAAAAAATATAACTAAGATTAATGGATTGCATCAAATATCAGTATCTTGGTTATGATATTGTACTATAATTTTGCAAAATGTAGCCAAAGGGTCCCTCTGTATTGTTTCTCATGACAGTGCAAATGTCCCATTTTCTCAATTAAAATTTCAATTAATTCTGGGAGAAGACACTGGGGAAAAAATGTAAGGGGCAAAGTAGAAAAAATAATTTAAAAGTCAATTTTGAGGTGTGGTGGGCACAAAATAAATTGGAAAGTAGAGGAATAGTGAGATCTAAGGTGTGAAAGGGCGTTGAACACAATATTAGTAATGGGAGTTATTGAGACTCTGAGTATAAGAATGTCACTATGGACCTGCATGCTTAAGAATCCCGACGGGCCCATCCATCAAACTCTAAAATTGCATGTCTTGAAAAAAGTCATCTGAGGTCTAAATAATAGATTGTGGTGGAGTCAGAGATCACTTCAAAAGCTACTGTAGTAATACAGAATTGATTTGAAAACAGGCTCTGTTTGGAATGTGCCAAAAAGGAATTTAAAAAAATCATTTTTATGGAAGCTACAAAGGAATTAGTAAGGCTTGTTATGGGGTTGATTGAATATGAAATTTAGACTGGTTGGATTCAAAGAGAGCCACAAATCTAAAACAGTAATGCTAACAAAAATAAAGAATTCAAAAAATAATTTAAATATGAATAAAGATGGTGGATTTGGTATAGAAATGTTGAATGTAATGAAATTTGTCAGGCTTCAAACTGAGCTCCAAAAATGTAACTTAATTTTTCTATTACTCAACTTAATTTCTACATCAAGCCAATGGTAAAAGGTCAATTCTTAGTCCACTAACCATAGACTTTGTCAACTGTCATGTCAAGATTCCTCAGTCTATTCCAAGTTACTCCTTCTCCTTATTTTACTAGATTATACCTAAATTCCCAGATTATAAATAGGAACAACTGGTTCTTGGTTATCAATTATTTATCTTAGAATCTGCTGCTGGTTTGTTCTTCCCAGTTTCCCTCTAAATGAGTACAGGACACTTTCAGATGTCCTTCCAACTGCTTATACCATGAATCCTTCTGCTGCTACACCAAACCTTGTGTAAAGATTTCTGGAGCCTTGCTGCTGCTCTGAGGAAACAGATGTAGCTATTAAATTAAACAAAGACAAATGAGGGAGAATAATCATGAAATATTGTTTTCCTATTTACTTTCAGGTAATAAAAGCTTTTGTAGTTAGTAAATAATGTTTCCAGGCTGGTGTAATTATGACAATTTTACTCTCCATTTGAAGTCTGGCTTTTTAACCATCTAATCTCAGGTCTATGCTTCTCGCCCTCCTCCCTGAGCTATATCATCATGATATGTGACCTACCCAGAGCCAGAACAAATGGAAAGGAAGAGAGAAAAAAAAGAGCAGACAAGTGCTTATGTGATTACTATTGCAAGGTGGTAGGGCTTTCTTTGGGCCTGAGTCTCAGTTTTCAGTCACAGGGTCAGGGGTGGGATGAACTTTCATGGCTCTTTCAATACTCTCACCCTCGCTCATCCCTAGGGAGCCTCTCTCCTGAAGTTTCCTTGAAGGCATGCAGTCCTTCTCTGTTTTGGCTGGTTTCTTTTGTTTTCCTTAACCCCTGGCATCCTCTGATACCTTGAGTATCTTGCTGATTGAACCATCTGTCCCTCTGAGAGGCCTCTGGATAAATGTCTAAGATTATCCTGAGCCAGCATTCTCTCGTATTCAGTCAGTGCATCAGAGGGAAAAATACATAGTTTTTTTTTTTTCTTTTTCTGGCAACAAACTCGGAGAAGCTGGTTGTACTTAACACAACTATGTTTTGCTTTGACACCAGGGCAACTAACCAAACATAGTTTTGCCCCTTTATATTTCTCAGGAAGGGGTTAGTCACCAGTCCAGGGTATCTTCTAAATGAAGGACACATATGAAAGTCTGAGAAATTTCCTAAAGTCGCTCTTTACTGACTAGTGGTTTAAATGGAAACACCCTTATATCTCACCACTTGAGAAGCAAGAAAGGATTCAGAACACTAGCCTCTCTCTCAAAATCCAGATCCCTCTAATTTTTATACAACCTGGATAAGAGTGAGGGGTTAAAAGTCATTTAACGACTTTTAGAACATCTCCTCTGCAATTTCTATATCATAACCTTGCACTTCACTTTGAAATATGGTATTTATTAAATTAGTGTCTCAGCTAATGCTGAAACTGTTTTAATATCCTGTCGCATAAGGCACACATTCTTTCTGCTCCAGATCCCTCGAATTTATTGGAGGTTCTATTGTTCACACTTTTCCAATATAAGTGGAAATCCCAAGCAGTCTTCAAGGTTATTGAAAATAGCCAAGAAATGAAACATCGGGTGGGAGGGGAATTGAGTAACAGGATCTGCCAACTGGCTAAGCTGAAAGTGGCAGAACTTTAGGCAGGAAGCTCTCAACATTACAGATGCCCTCAGCAGACCAGATATTCATGAGACATTAGAAAATAATAAAAGATAAAACATATCCCCCATTCACATTACAGGACATCTGTCAAGCATGAACTCTTCTCCACTTACCCTTTGAAGCATTTTCCTTCTAGGGTGTGTGTAGGTGGTGCAAATGGAATGACAGTCTTATAAACAGCTTCTTTTTAAAAAAATAATTCAATAACACAAGCAACTGCTTTTTACAGATCATTGTAAGATTATTTAAATGCAATATGTAAAATTGTATTATATTTTATTTAATATTTTGAATGAACTCAAACTTTACATCAGAATTACAACATTTTAGAAAAGAGGGCACCGTGATGATCACTTAAGTGAGTATCCTACACAACGTTTTATTGCACTTCTGCCTTGGCCCTTCAATTTCTGCTTGGAAACTGCTTGAAAACTGTCACTGTGGGGGAAATTGTCCTCTGTCTAGTTACCAAACCATTTAATAGGTAGAGGAAATTCAATCACCAGATAAATGATTGAACTGACTGGCTGTTGAGGTGTTTTATAGCCCTAGATGCTTCCATATCTTTTGTATTTCCTATGGGAAATACAAATATTTACTAATTAAAAGATTATCTGACATCTGTTGGATTTATTTTGTAGATTGCTAATGATAGTTTTCTGCTGTGCTATGTATTCCCAACGAAAATTTGACTGAAATGTTTACATTTCTATAGATATGAAGCTATAGATATTCAATAACAAACTCTATCTCTATATGATAATTCCTGTGGGAGTTTTCCCCATTAATGAAAAACATTAAAAAGTAAATATGTCACCTTCGACAGCTGCATATGTTTTGACCTTCAATTATAAATCTTTTAAACTTGGTAAGGAAATCTGTTCTTGTGTGTGCTTCAGATATTTTATAAGAAATACATTCATATATGTGTATATGTATATATATGTGTGTGCATGTATATATATACATATACATATACATACATATATGTGTGTGTGTATGTGTGTGTGTGTGTGTGTGTATTAATCTGAGTATAAGTCAAACTCCAATCATGTCTAGGTCACAGAGAGACCAGAAGAAAGTGACCAGTCTGATGAGGAGGTCAGGTGAGGAGTGGAGGAAGGCTTTCCTAGTTATATTTCTTTAATCAGGTTTCAATTGACCATATCAGCATTTTCTCAATTGTGTTCTGTAGAACTCACTTATTCCTCATTATTTTTCCAGATGTTAATAGATACTATAAAAAAATAATTCTATCGTCAATCATTTTGAAAGAAATATACATACAGTATTCTCTCAAAGAGGCAAAATGGTCCTAAAATATTAAAAGCATTGAGAAGTCCTGCCACAAAGTAGCCTTTTTAATACAGCGATGAACCACAGAACCTCTTTTTTCCTCCAATAACTATTAATGAAATATGTTTAATGGAATACTGTGCAAAAACCCTGGCTTGTATCTTTTTTAAAAAATATAAATTGGGATGAATAAATTAAGCAGAACACATCAGGAGTAATCTCACCAGTAAAGAGAAGAGTGGATTACTTAAGATAATACTTTATTAATGTAATAAAATAAGATACATGTTTTCAAGGCTACTACTGTGTCCTTGCATTAAGCTTACTGTCTAACACAACTTCTAAGTCTTTTTCCCTCACAAATTGTACCAAGCAGTTCTTGATAAATATTTGTAAAAATATAAACAGAAAAGATGATGTACATTCTTGTAAATTCCATTCTATTTAATTCAGCTGATTCTTTTGCACAGCCACAGACATAGACATTAAACCAAGGATAAAAAGCACATTTTTTTTGTATGGTAATTTAATTATTTAACTATGAAAACTTTTTCATTTAATTTTTGTAGTCAAATAATATTTATTTTTAAAAGTACTGGAAAATATTTAAAGGTGCCATGCATTTCTCATTAAAAAATTTATGTCCCAGAAAATTTTCATAGTTAGGAATTTTACACTTGGCCGTCATTCTCATGAACGCTAAAACTCAGACTGAATTTGAGGAACAGCACAAATGGAAGGGATAACACTGATTCTTTATTGATAAACTGGCTCTTTAATTTGGAGAGTGTAACCACACAGAAAATTCCAATTAACCGTAAATGCTAAGAGCCACACACTGTTAAAGCTAAAACAGTATTGGCATTTCTCATTTGGAAAGTGACATGGAAAACAGAATATAAAACAAGGAGAAAGACATTAAAATGGGCAGAGAAAAAACTCAAGAAAATGATTTATAATTTATATTTTTGCCATTTATTGCTGCTTTAAGCAAAAGGATAAGGTAAGCAGGAGGTCTTTATGTTTAGATTAAACATTGGACACAAATGTGGAATATCATTCTGATATGTTTGAGAACATATTGGCAAATTATTTTTTGTACTGAGAAAATATTTAAAACTCTCAATTATCTGAATTTGTACAACTTTGCTAGTGTTTTAGTGAAGAAATTATGTTCTGCTGCTAGTTACCAGCAGATCAAAACAATATTCCCCCTATTCTCAAATTATCTTTATCTTTAATGATAAAAGAAATGTATTGTTGTTTTATTATTACCAGTTCACAATCACATTTTATATGAGTAAAATAAAAATTGTGATAAGCTCTATGTTAATATTATTTTTTAGTTTAGTAGTCTACATCACTGTTTTATGATATAAACAATCAGGTTATTTTGAACACACAACTTTTTAAATGTATGTTTTTTTGGTGTCTCTAGAACTTAGTTTTTAGGTAAGATTTTTATCTTAAATTATTATACTCAGAGCCCCCAATACAAAAATGTATTATAAGCACATTAAGTAGGAATCTATTATTATTGTGATACAAAATGAAAATATAAAAAATATAAAATTAAAGAAGAATACATACAATGTACACTTGGCCAAAAATATAGGGGATGTCAATTTTCTTTTTTTTTTTTTTTGCAATAACCAAAGTAATGCTGTCATTAACACAATTATATTTTCAATCTGTGTAGATAAAATTTATTTTTTAAAAGATATACTTTATTTGGAATTGCTCAATAGGAATATGAGCAAGATTATTTTGGGGGAGGAGAGAAGAAAGACTTAATGTCAAAATAGAAAATGGAGAATATGAGAGAAATGCTTAGAATTAAGAAAATTTTATTTTCAGGTCACATGCATCTGATATGGGAAAGACTGTGATAAACAGAATGGGTTGTTAGATTTGGGAATGTCAATTATTGTCTAGAAGGTTAGTTATAAATATCAGCGGCCAGTATGTAAAGATAAAATACAAGTTATATATTAGCCCATTCATTCATATTTAAACATACAGGAAGTACGAGGGAAATTGCTTTGACATGACAAATGTCTTTAAATATTACAAAAATGCATTTGATTGAGTGATAAAAAAGAATCCTACTCAATTTCTGTGCTGCCGGGTATCTGCTATTTCATGTCTGGGAAGTAGGCTATATAGGAAACAAAAAGATATGTATGTTTGGTGGGGAGGGGAGAGTGTGGAGTAATAAGAGATAAGATGAAAGGGAGATCATTTTTAACTTTCACTCTGTCTTTTAGAGTGATAAGAAATAAAAAGAGAGAAAACTTTCAGGGCATTCTGAATAATAAAGCAAAATGTCAAATTTTCCCTTTTTTTCTACACTGTTCTCTAGTAAAACAAATTATTTACTTTAATACCCAATCCAGAAGTGGTATCCTTGGGAATGTGCTATTCTCCAAAAGCACTTGTCAAGGTTTATCAAAATTCTCAGTGCATCCTTAAGCTTGCTATTTACTGTACATGAAGTGCTAATTGATTAACTAAATGAGGTTAACTGAAATGTCAGCTATTCTTAATCCTGGCTGCATATTAGAATCACTTCAGGAGATTTTATAGCATGCTGGAACCTACTTCCAGATATTCACATTTAATTGGCTTGGTTAGAGGCTCAGACATTGGGGGTTTTATAAAGCTCCTAAGGTAACTATTTTTTACAGTGAGGGTTGAGAACCACTGAACTAAATGATGTCTCAGACCCCAAAAGAATGAGAAAGAGAGAGAGAGAAGTGAGGAAGGAGCTTGCTTTGCTAAATGAATCGATGAATTTCTAATTGATGGAATAAATGAGCGTAGAGAACACAATAACTGAGAGCAACAGAAGAAGAAACTCCTTCTTTCTAGAACTACCAGCCTCTGTTCTTCCTTTGCATGGCCCGAGTTTCTCTTTCAACTCATCTGTGCCTAGTGGCCTAGGATCTACAAGCAGCAATAGCTACAATAGAGGTGAGAAGTATCTTTGCAAGGGGGTCATGGGAAGGAGCCTTATTCACATATTTCCTTTTCTTAGTTCCACAAGTTCGGACATTGTGCATTTACAAATGTTTTAAGTGCTCAAAGTGACCACAACTTTTCTTTTAGGGCATTAATAATTTTTGAGAATCAGAGCTATACCTTCAGCAATGGTTTAATATCTAGTGATATTTGTGTTACTGTCACCAATAATCACTTACTGAATATCTACCATAAGGATATGTTAGGCTACAGCAGAGATTTCTAAAGCAGAGTTCTGGCTTTATGCCAGAAATAAAGAACCAGAAATTCCTAAGTAGATACTTAAGAATTTTTTTTTTTTTAATTTCCCTGAGAATTCTAACTTTGGGGTGGGAAGACCCTTCTTACAATATCAAAATATTCAAAAATTATAAAGGGTTGATAAATTTATTCAAATGTTTATTCATGTAAAGAGCAGACATTTCTGCCCATCTGCCAAGTCAAAAAAAATGACAAAATTGGAAAAAGTATAAAGAGCAAAAATTCAATGGCAAAGTGAGAGAAAGATATGAATAGACAGTTCATATTAAAAGGTATACAAGTGACTTTTAAACATGTGAACATATGTAAAATTTCACTCTAATGAGATCATTGTAAATTAAAAATACACTGAAATACCATTTATTAAAATGTCAAAAATTCCAAGTCCGATAACACACTGTGTTGGCTAAACTGCCTGGACACATGCATCTCTCACACTTTGTTGGTCGGAGTATCAATTGGTCCCATTGCTATGAAAAATAAGATGCCAATATCAATTAATATTACAGTTCCATATGTTTTTTGAGCCACCGAATTACCTTCTAAGAATTTTTCTGTTCTTTCAGAAATTTTTAGATTTTTTTTCATGTTTTGAAATTTCATGATAGTATGTCTAGGAGTGGGATTTTCCTTTTCCCTCTGGTTTCTCTTTAAGGACTTTCAATTTGAAGTATTCTATTTTTTTTTAATCCAGTAATATTTATCTTCATTTTTTTTCAAATATTTTCTTCTTGCTTTATTTTTTTTCTGTAATGCTTATTATCCCAATTCAGCACTTATACTGTTCCCTATAGTTCTTTTTCCCCCCTATTTTTTGTTTTTTTTTTTAATGAGATAAATTTTTACTTTCTACTGCAAGTGAATAAGGATGCTTATGATCATCCATTATCTATATCCAAAAAATAACAGAGACAAAGCATTTGATGATTTAAAAAAGATATATATTTGTCAAAAGGATACAAGTAAGTTGAAAGAAAGGTAGTCCCTCTAAGGATATATGGTCGGAAATATATGTCCATTTTAATTAAAAATAGAAAAAAATAGAAAAATTAAAATTTCTAAGATTATGCTATATATATTTAGAATAAATATATTGCTTATATTATATGTTAGTATACATATATTCTGAATGTGCTCTTATATTCTCTGAGTTTATTTGGTTTTTAAACTTTTTTGTTTTGAAATAATTTTAGATAGGCAGAAGAGTTGCAAAAATATTAGAGTTCCCATGTACCTTCTCCCAGCATCCTTTAATATTAACGTTTTATGCAACCATGGCACATTTATCAAAACTAACATTGGAATGATATTAACTAACATATTCTAATTTCATCAGTTTTTACACTAATGTTCTTTTCCTGCTTTGGGATTTAATCCAGGATACCACGTTGCATTTAGCCATATTGTCTCCTTAGTCTTTGTGTATGACAACTCGTTTGTCCTTTAATTTTCTATGACCATGACACTTCTGAAGAGTACTGGTCAGATATTTTGTAGGATGTTTCTCAATTTGGGTTTTGGTGTTTTCTTATGATTGGTCTGGAGTTAGAGATTTGGGAGAAGAATAGCAGAGAGGTGAAGGGCCCCTCGCTGCATCTTATCGGGATGTATATGTTATCAACATAATTTATCACTGGTGATGTTAACCTTGAACGGCTGACTAAGGTTGTCTATGCTAGGTTCTCCATTGTAAAATTACCATTTTTCTTTTCTATACTCTATTCATTAGAGGCGATTTACTAAATCTGTTCAAATTAATAGGAGTAGGGAATTAATCTCCATTTCCTAAAGGAAGAAGTATCAAAAACCACCACATGATTAATAAATACCTGTGGAGACATACTTCAAATATCTTATTTCTCTTAAGAGTTTCACTCACTGATTTTAGCATTCAGTAGTAAATCTTGCCTGCAGCAACTCTTGTTGTGGCAACTCTTGTTGATTCTCCCATTCTTTCTATATTTATTATTGAAATTCTTCTTTAATGAAAATTTGTTCCTTCTCTTTCTTTTATATATTTATTCATTTATTTATTTCTATCAGTATGGATTCAGGATATTTGCTTTATTTTGTCATAAAGCTAATACTATCACTATTTGAGTGCTCAAATTGTTCTAGCTTTGGCTATGGGGATCTCTCTCAGGTAGGCTTATTATTATTTTTTTCTTACTGCCTGGCAATACAAGATATAACATTCCCCAGAATGTCTAATTTCATGAATTCCTGTTGAACTCATCTTGTACTCTCCTTGATTCAGCTTCAGAGTTAGTCTTTTCTCCAAAATACCCTTATTCCTTTTTTTTAATTTTAATTTTTCAGTTAGAGTTCCCATTCTAACTGAACATTATTTTGTATTAGTTTTAAGTGCACAGCACAGGGGTTAGACATTTATATAATTTGCAAAGTGATCCCCCAATAAATCTAGTACCCACTGTGCACAGTATACAGTTATCACAATATTATTGACTATATTCCTTATGCTGTACTTCACATCCTTGTTACTATGTTGTAACTAACAATTTGTATTTCCCCATCCCTTTGCATTATTCACCGAGCCTTCCAATTCCCTTTCCCATCAGGCAATCACAAATTTGTTCTCTGCATCTATGAGTCTGTTTTCATTTTGTTTGTTCGTTTATTTTATTCCTTAGATCCCACATATAAGTGACATCATATGGTATTTTTTTTTCTCCATCTGACTTATTTCGCTTAGCATAATACCTTCTAGGTCCATCCCTGTTGTTGCAAATGGTAAGATTTTATTTTTTTTATGAATGAGTAACATTCCATTGTATCTATGTACCACTTCTACTGATTTTCTACTGATGGGCACTTAGAAAATTGCTTCCAATCTTGGCTATTGGATTGATGTTTTGGTTTCCTTTGAATAAATACCCAGAAGTAAAATTTCTGGGTCAAAGGTAAATTCTATTTTTAATTTTTCAAGCAACTTTCAAACTGTTTTCTATAGCGGCTGTACCAATTTACAATCCCACCAGCAGTGTAGGAGGGTTCCCTTTTCTCCACATTCTCACCAACAGTTGTTTTTTGATTTATTGATGGTAATCGTCTGACAGGTGTGAGATGATGTCTCATTGTGATTTTAATTTGCATTTCTCTGATTATCGGTAATGTTGAGCATCTTTTCAAATGTCTATTACACATCTGTATATCCTCTTTGGAGAAATGTCTATTAAGGTCCTCTGACCATTTTTTAATTGGATTGTTTGTTTTTGTGTGTTAAGTTGTATGAGTTTGTGAGGAGAAAGAAAGACGACTATAGTCAAAGTCCCTCCTGACACTCTTAATAGCTTCTGGATAGAAGTGACAGCACTTCTCCCCTTATGCAACTATGTGTCTGGTATGCATGTATGGGTTTCTGTTATCTGGCTGTGTGCAACTCTTGTTTAACCTGTATATATCTAAAGATGCTGCCACCCTGCAGGGTTGGCTGTACCCTTGTTGGAATAAAGAGTTATATCACAGTTACCTACTTTCCTCCTATTTTTTCCTATTTTCTTCCACCTGCCTGAGCCTTATATTCCTTACCTTGGTACCTCAAACCTGCAGCAACAGAGAGTTCTTAATAAATTTTGGATATTAACTCATCATATATACCATTGGCAAATATCTTCTTGCATTCAGTAGGTTGTCTTTTTGCTTTGTTGATGGTTTCCTTTGCTGTATGAAAAACTTTTTATTTTCATATAGTCCCATTTGTTTATTTTTTGTTTCCCTTGACCAAGGAGATATATCAGAAAAAATATTACTAAGTGCAATGTCAGAGGGTTCGCTGCCTATGTTTTCTCCTATGAGTTTCATGGTTTCAGGTCTTACATTTAAGTCTTTAATCCATTTTGAGTTTATTCTTATATATGCTGTAAGAAAGTGGTCCAGTTTAATTTTTTTTGCATGTACATGTCCAGTTTTCCCAACACCATTTATTGAATAGATTGTCTTTACCCCGTTGTATTTTCTTGGGGTTTTTTTTTTTTTTTTTGGTTGTAGGTTAAATGACCAAATAGTCATGGATTTATTTCTGGGCTCTCTATTCTGCTTCATTGATTTATAGATATATATATTTTTTATGCCAGTACCATGCTGTTTTGATTACTATAGCCTAACAGTATAGTTTGATTTCAAGTAGTATGATATCTCCAACTTTGTTCTTCTTTCTCAAGATTGACATGGCTATTCAGTATCTTTTATGGTTCCATATAAATTTTAAGATTATTTGTTCAAGTTCTGTGAAACATGCCATTGGTATTTTGATAGTGATTGCATTGAATCTGTAGATTGTTTTGGGTAATGTGGACCTTTTGATGATGTAAATTATTGCTACCTATGAGCACGGTATATGCTTCCATTAATTTTCTTCAATTTCTTCCTTCAATGTCTTATAATTTCTGAGTACATGTCTTTTACCTCCTTGGTTAAAGTTATTCTTAGGTATTTTATTTTTTTTAATACAATTGTAAATGGGATTGTTCTTTCTTAATTTATCTTTTTGATACTTTGCTATTGGTATATAAAAATGCACCTGGATTTCTGAGCATTAATTTTGTATCCTGCTTCTTTACTGAATTTACTTATCAGTACTAACAGTTTTTTTTTAATAGAATCTTCAGAGTTCTCTCTATATAGTATCATGTCATTTGCAACGAGTGACAATTTTTCTTCTTTCTTTCCAATTTAGATGACTTTTATTTCTCTTTCTTATCTTATTGCTGTGGCTAGAACTTCCAATACTATGTTGACTAAAAGCGGTAAAAGTGGACATCTTGTTTTGTTCCTGGTCTTAAGGAAAGCACTTTTAGTTTTTCCCCACTATGATGTTAGCTGTGGGTTTGTCACATACGGCCTTTATTATGTTGAGGTGTATTACCTCTATTTCCACTATGCTGAGAGTTTTTATCATATACAAATGTTGGATTTTGTCAAACATTTTTTCTGCTTCTATTGATATAATCATAAAATTTTGATCTTTTAATTTGTTTGTATGGTATATCACAGTTGATTTTCAGATATTGAACCAATCTTAAATCTCAGGAATAAATCTAGCTTGGTCACGGTGTGTGATCTTTTTAATGTACTGCTGAATTAGGTTTGCTAATATTTTGTTTTTCTATGTCCTTTTTAAAAATTTGTTTCGGCTGAATTTGGATAATTTTAAAGCTCTTATTAACAAGTCATAACCATTGTTAAGTCTACATCCTCCCAACCCCAGCACCTTAGTTTCCTCAAAAGTTTGTCACAGATTTTGGTTGGATATTCAAATTTATGTTTTATCTTTTATTCCTGCTTTATTTCTTTTGTGGTTTTACCACAGATATTTGGAGAAGAAGGAGCTGGCCGCTTGGGCTAGTCCATTATCCAGACAGGTTCTCCACTGATTCTTAAGTACAATAAAATGCAAATTCCACTGTTCTGAAGTTTAAACTAATACATGATTCATGTTGTCATAGGTCATTGGATCTGGTTTCAAGTTACAAATATATAATTTATTGATTGTGTTGAACTTGGTTTAATCATTTCTAAGCATCTTTCCTCAACAATCAAATGAGGATAATATTACCTACCTTGCCTACCTCACCTGTTTGCCATAAAGATAAGTAAATTTGGTAAAATATAAATAACAAATAGTAAGTTTTATTGTTGTTGAAACTAAAACTAAGACAAAGCAAAATAATAATGAGGAATTTAACCAGTTATAGTCTTATAAGGACTTCCTAATCATCTGAAAAATCTTGTGTGCTTTTCTTCTGAGCAGTCTATCTTATTGATAGTTAAAATGAGTAAAATGCTCATTTTTCACTTGTAGGCAGCAAGACCGGAGCACTGTTAAGACTATACATAGTTATAGGTTCTCTTCACACTCCACAGTGATTACACAGCATTGTGTATGGACAATAAATATAGCTGAAATGACTGGATGATTTGTACAATGGTCTTGTGTGAAGGTTGTACGCATGACCACTTAAATGCCTATCTGTAGTATAATGGCCACTAGGTGTTGGTTAGGTTACTTTTGACAAGCCAGTAATCAAATCTGTGTCTGGGACCAAGAAGCCAAATGGTAGAGAGTGCAATATCATTAACGTACTGTAGAGAAATATTGTAATATGTGTCAAGTGTGTGGAAAGCACATGGGCTGAGGAGTATATATATGCTCACTTAAGGAAGACCACCAGCCTGTCTCAGAAGACCTTGCTTGGTGGCTACTGTTTATTTCAGAAGCTAGATCTGCTTCTCAGCCTTGTGGCCTCAGAAACTTGACTTTTTTAAAGCACTTCTGCCCAAATCTCAGGGACAGACCCATAATTAATTAAACTTCAAAATCAATATGTGAAACCTGAATATTAATTTGTTAATTTGTGAGTAAATAACTAACATAAAAATAAAAAATTGAATTGTATAGCAAACACATTTTTTTCATATAGGAAGAATTATATGAGGAACAAAATAATAATTAAAAAATTTCTTAATATAGAATTGAAGCAAAGGAAGCTAGCTAGCTAGGTGAATAGCATATTCAGCTGAACCAGGGGCAGCTAGTCTCACGCATTTAGCTCCACAGTAGAGATGATCTTGGGAATAACACCAAAATACTTAAGATTCTTTGGCTCTCACCACTTCTATTGCATAACAATTATAGATGAACACCATTTATGTTTGACTCAATGCCTCTCTGACTCGCTCTGCTTTGAGAGAAAGCCTCAATAGAAGGTATGGTTTAGAGCAGGTCTTTGATGAATCTAATGGTAATTGTCTAGGAAGATCAGAAGAGGGCCAATAACCCCATAGGGCAGGAAAGAAAAAAATTATTTGACTGATGACCAATTCCCTGACTACCGGAATTAATGAATGAAATAAAAAAATTGTATTGTCTGCAGTTGAACATCTACAGTGCATTAGTCACTGTGGGTAATGTGCTTTAGATAGAGAGTATTAGAAATCAACATTAACCTTCACTCCCACAGTCTAACTGGGAGAGATCATTTTACAAAGAGCTTAATAGTGGTAAGTATAGAAGGAAGGTGAGGTAGCACTAGGCTGCAGTAAGAATATCCTTGCTATTCACTAAGCCTGAAGTTTTCTTCTTTCTCCACGTGAAACTAAATTTGGGTTCCTATGAAATCTTGTGAGTTTATCTCCTGTTAATTTAACAATCTGAGAGAGAGAACAGACATTATTGGGGAAGCCCAATAATGTAATCCAGCGTCTCAGTGGAGGATGAAGTCCTGTGATGCTAGCATTCTTCCTCTCACCGTCTGCTTCTTTTGGAGCTTAATCCACATTCTAACAAGGCACACTTTCACAGAAAATGATGCTGTGGGCCCCTCATCTGACTCATTAGACTCTTGCTTTGGGATCTACATTACTAAATCAGAATAAGTTTGATCTAGAAAGAAAACAGAGAAACTCTATTTCTCTTGAAAAATTGTATTATCGGGATTCTTTCATTAGAGAAACATTCATGATTGTGCTGTACAGACTCAGTGTGATTCATTTATTTTGAGAACAGAGCGGGCAGAGTTGCTTCCCTGCCCCCTAACTTTTCCCTGCTTTGTGGGAATATTGCTAAGAAGACACAGCCATGACCTGCTGCCTCGGAAAACTGCCCAGTAGACTGACATCATGGGAATTTGCTGAGCCTGTTTCGTGGAGGTCATCTAATTCTTGGCATAAGGGTTCTGGGCAGGAAACCTATATTTCTTTGATAATGAACCAAAAATCACTAGCCCAAGAAATTGAGACTGCATTTTATTAACACAGCTTTTCCAGAAAATAGCACGATGCCAGGCAACTGCTAATATTGCTTTTATAGTCTAAGCTGGCTCGTATAACCTCTGTGAAGGACTATCCCTAGTGTGCTATTATCTAAAGCACACAGCCCTTAACTCACAGTTCCAAGCAGTTTTTAAATTCTTCCCTAGAAAAATGTTGCTCTTTCTATATCCTTGCCTAACACTTATAAAGTGCCGAAAGAGAAAATAGTGTTACCAAATATTTAATGTAGGGAAAATGAAAATTGTAACTTAATGTGAGAGATATTTTATTAGTCATGAAGTTAGAATATTGGTATTATTGTAATTACTACTGTTGTATTATTAGTAGTATATTGTGAGTATATTTAGAACAACTCAAAATCCTTTATGTAACCATTGACTCTATAGCTAATATTTATTTATCAAATAATATGTATCAGTCAATACTTTAATGTTTATATATGTTAATTCATTTTATTCTTGCTTTTTATAAATGGGGACACTGAAGAACAGAGAGGTGAGGTAATTTTCCCATATCATACAGATAGTAAGTGGCAGAACTGAAGTTCAAACTCAGAATCTAGGTATAAGTTCTGTACTCTTACCTTCTCTTATCATACTGAGTCAAAGTTCGACATACACAGATTATATTATGTAAAGGAAATAAGATATTATTATTCGAAAAGGACACATGAGTTGAAATAACACTGATGAGACTGAGATTTTCTTAACTTATTTTTATAAATATTGATTTTTTAAACATTTTTAAAAATTATTTTTAACCAATTATGATTGTAAGGAATAGTTGCAAGTCTAGTACAGAGAGCTTTTATTTTTTCCTCCAACTATTTGAGTTGACACGTGATGCCCTACTGTTCCTGGATTAGTGTCTACTTCCTTCATTCTTCTACACATTTATGATGCACCCATGTAATAAGTAAAACTATTGATACATTACTATATTCTCAGACCCCATTTGACTTCTGCCAATAAGATGTCTTCACAATCCTATATAACTCAGTGCTCTCTAAATGCTCAACTAGAGCATTCTTTACAGGAAATTTTAACCATATTGGTGTTATTCCCTACTATGAAAATGTATCTATCTTATGATTCAAAACCTCATGCCTTCTGGCTATATGATATGTCGATAATCCTAAAAATTCATCTTTGTTAACACACTAACATGTTATATATTATCCATTCAAGATGGCATGATCACATGTGAACAGAAGTTTCTAAAGGCAATACTCGAACAAAAGTATGTTAATAATGAGAACGTGGCTTGCTATGACAAGAAGAAAAAATTTTAAGGCAGTGAAAGTTTTTGTGCCCTTAAATCTCCCTACGAAAACAGCTAAGAAGAAAAGAGAAGACGTGGAGGTCCTGAAAGTACCCCAGAAGTATGTGGGCTCCTGCTGCCCACATTCCCTCGGCAGGATTTTGGTAAATGTAAGGCCAGGGAAATGCATTCTACCTGGGTGGCCTTTTACCTGCTCGAATTTGTATAAGAGCTACGTGTAATTTATTAATAAAAGGAAGAGAGGGTAATGGTGTGGGAGTTCAATTGACGGTGTCTCTTACAATATTAGTAAAATATTTAGGATTTAACAATATACACAAGAGTGCACATGCACACACATACAAATAAATAGGGGCTTGTTCTACTCATCATAAGTAACAGGATGTATATTGCTAAGCCTTGGAGATAATTTAACTCTCTAAGGAAGTAGTGAATATGTCGATAGGGAGCGTGAGGTGGTATAAAAGGAGAACATGGCATGTCACAGTTCCTTCTGAGCAATTATGAATAAAGTAACAAAAATGAAAAGAAACAGAAATAGCTAGCTTCATCTCTCTTATTGATTTCTGTTTTCTGTATTTATTCCTCATCTCCAGCTCAGTTCAGAAACAAAAATAGGTCAGTAAACATGTTTCCATGGTATCTGAATTTTCTCTCTTAAAATAAAACTAAAATACTGACCCTTTTTGTTGGTCAAGATCACCTACTGCAAGCAAAATGGTGTCAGATTTATATGTAGTAACATGTTGGTAGAGGAACCACATGATGATTCTTTCCTCTCTCTCTCTCTCCCCCTCCCTCTGTGTGTGTGTATGTGTGTGTGTGTTTAATTTATTTTGTTGGATCAACTAAGTATATTTGCATACAAACTGTGTGTGTTTACAGATAATTCATTTTCCCAGGCTACACAGAGACACAAAAAAATATTTTTCTGGCTCCTTTCCCATATGCTTTTTTTTTTAATTTAAATAACCAATCTACCTTATATTTTTTTCCATATAGTTCTAGAGGTTTCTAAAGCATTAACAATGCATCTAAATCTTTCTTTAATAGAAACATTTGAAGTTTGTACTCTCCTAAGGTATTGTTCCTGCCCTCCTGTTACTAGTCTGCATGAGGCACCAATTATTTTCTTCCCTTTAAGCTAATGTTTGCAGTAGCAAGTATATCTTTCATAGACTATCACTAGGAAGAGATGTATCTGGAAGGCTGTGGAGCCTCATTTCCTCTCCTGTCCTAATAGCCCAGAAAAGAGCAGGCTCAACAGGTCTGAGTTAGCTAATAAAATGGGCTAATACCAGCTGCTGAAATCCAGAGACTTTCTAACCAGCCTTTTTGGGGGGTCAGAAAACTTCTGTTATAACTTACTGGTCTAGGTATGACCTGTTCCTGTAGCTGTGTAGTGCATTACTGGAGTGGGTTTCTCAAGGAGCCTTTTTCATGGTGTTCACTCAATTATGCCTGGCCTAAGTACAGCTCTATATGGGAACTTCATGGCTGAAGGGATCATATGTGCTCTGCTGGTTTGCTGTTTGTAAGTTTTCCCCCAATAAGGCCCTCTTATCTTTACACAAATTAACACTCCTGGGATGTGTTCTTAAGCCCCTTTGTATGATAATCATCAAAATGTCCACTGTCCACCAGTGCCCACTAAAACACCACTAATTTTCCTGGTAACTCAGGTTCAAGGAACTGCTCCCTGGTGGAGGGATTTCTAAAAGCATCACCACTGCGGCTAATATACTTTTATCACAGTGAGTGTCACTTACGCCTCTGGTGCCCTATTGCTACTAATGCTTTCTATTACCAGTGTCTGCTGGCATTATAGAAGGGAAGCACATTTAGGTTTTATTCATTCTGTTTTTTTAAAGTCCTTTTACCCAAGAACGCAAGATGGATTCTTGAGATGAACTAAAGGATAATCTGATAACTATATAATGCTCAAAACTCATCTCTCTTTTTTGGATCAGTTCCTGAACCAAAGTTGCACAACTCTTTGTCTTAGGCTGACTTTCCAAAAGGCTCATCTATTTTTAAGAGGCCATCCCACCAGGCCTCCAGGCAGACTGGCTTTCTCTAAATCACAGGCCCTTCAGAATTTTCACCTCAGGCTGAATTTCAGACACATCCATCCATTTCCACTTGGATGCTCCAATGTCACCTCAAATTTAACACGTCTAAGAGTGAACTAATCCTCTGTCACTGCCCCTACTCATGTCATCTCTATTCCTCTTAAATTCTCCACTTAACAGGTCAAACCAAAAGTCTGGTCATGATCTTTGACCCTTTACTCTTCTTCTTCTCCTACTCTGTCTTGTCATCAAACCTATTTAAATTTTATCTCCTAAGCATCTCTCAAATCTTTTAATATAGTTTCAATCCCACTTCTACTTACTCTCCATATTCAGAGGACCACAGTGTTTTGGACGAATTGTTACAAAACCTCCTCAAAGTTCTCCCTGCCCTCATTCTGTTGGCCTCTAATCCATTCTTTGAAAAGCAAGTGAGTTACTCATAATACAAATCTGATTCCACCATTCTTGTTTAGAATTCTTCCCTTTACTCTTAAATTGAAGGCCAAAATTGTTGACATGGCTGGTAAGATCATGTATAACCAGATTCCTGCCTATTTCTCTTTCCTCTTCTCTATAACTTAATTTTCCTGTCTCTATTTTTGTCAGTAATGGCTTCATTTTCCAATGATCTTGTTTGATTCTTCTCTCTCCTCCTCCTACAAATGTAATTTCTCAATAAGACCTTAAACTGCTATTTAAATATATTTTTAAATTATCTAGTTCTTTTCATGCCTACTGCATCCACCTTAGCTCTTACTCTCACCAAAGAGAGGATGCTGGGCTAGGAGCCAAGCCTTAATGGTATAATATTCTGTTACATGAGCACTTGATGCTCATTCCTATATTAATGGGAATAGTCTGCCTTGCTCTTTTCAACTGTTTAAGTCCAAGCTTAAGTTCTGCTTCTTCCTTAAACCCAAACCAACGAAGTTCATACAATCCTCATCTCTTACTGCACATCTACAATATTAGCAGCATATTGTAACCACTGGGGCATGTTTTTTAACTTAAGATCCTTTAGCTACTAGTAGCCTCATGAGAAATTTGAGGGTTAGTTTTCCAAATATGTATTTTTAATGAGATTCCTGAGTTTTGAAGCTCTAGCACAGGAGAAACGTAGACTATCTTCCACTTTCCTTTCTCATCCTTTCTTCTTCTCCTCCTTCCTTTGCCATTCTGACAATGGACTCTCTGCAAGGAGAAAAAGCCCCCCAGCATTGCATACATTGTAAAATGGAAATCAGGGAGCGTGGAAGGCTCTCCTAGTATCTCCCACCTCTTGAATATTTCTTAGGTCATTTTTTTTTCTTTTGGATTTTTTTAGTGTTTTTGTTTTTTTGATTGTTCTGTTTTTGTTTTTGTTTTTGTTTTAATTCTCTCCAATGCAGTAGGTGTGTTAGGCTGGCATATGGCACTCATCTCTTGAAGGAATGTCTTTCACACACACTGTGTGTCGTCATTTCTGTACACAATACTTGAAACCATGATGGTCATCTTGCTTCTAGAGAAAAATTTGTCTGAGGAGCGAAACCAAGACTTTGAGATGGTTGGAATGTGAAGATGGAAAGAACATAAACTGAGTTGCTGAATTAGTCTTGGAGCTGTCCTGTTTAGAAACTTCTTGCTATGTGAGATAATATATTTTCAGCATTACTTAAGCTACTTCAGTTGTTTTATAATACACAGAGCCAAGCACCTTAATTAATAATGAGAAAAAGAGAGAGCTCAATCTACTCAAGGCAGGAATAGGACCTAGATAGATTTAAAGGCAAGAGGAAATTAAAGTCTCCTGAGAGCTGTTCTGAGAAAACCTTGGCCAGAAAGACATAAATTCACATGAGTGAGACAATAATAAGGAACTAAGGAAAATCTTTAATATTTCCTAGATTAGATAAATTAGTACAGGCAATTGTAACTTATTATGATTAATAACCAGTATAAATTTTCTCAAGAAATCTTCACACTTCTAGTCAAGTACTTTTAGTGCCTTATAAATCTGACCTATATTATATTGTTTACTATTAAGGAATTTTAAAAAATTGAATGAAGGATATGGTCCTAAAATTGGAAATAGCTTTGGAAATGTAATGACAAGATTGCAGAAGCAGCTTCAGAAATAAGTGGCAACGAAGCAGGGATCTCTCAACAGTTGAGCTATTTCTATTTCACCTCTTATTTTCTCTCTCACTTCTCTCTCAGTTCTTAGCATATTCTCTGTTTTTATGAAGCTTGTTTAGAGATTCTGGTAGAGAAAGTAGTTACCCTTTTAATTTCTTGTAGAATGACTCTTTCTTAGCTGCCAGGAGGATTCTCTTCAACTTTGCGAGAGTTCTAAAACAGATGTGAGATGGAAAAAAGGGCAGATCAGCCAAATCAACTCTGCTGAAAAAAAAATGGCAAATTTCTTATTGTCAGATCATTTGTAGGTGATTTTTCTTAGGGCTGTTAACGTAGGAGGATAAAAGACAGTGCTATTTCTCATCTTTTCCTGGTTATAGGCTATGGAAATGAAGTGAAGATGACTTACTTTTCTTTGTTAGCCTAGAAGGAAGGCCAAAAGTAGATCTGAAGTGGAGAAGGTATATGGATTACATACGGAAAATCTCCCTCTGCCCCAGAACATATTACATTTGCTGTTCTCTATTTTCCTTATTCAGTAATTTGTTCAAGAACTATGAAAACTCACCTACGATTAATGACTTCCCAACTTTACCCTCTGTTCTAGGCAAACGTCAGCATCCTGCTGGCCATTTTCCCTATGCTCCTGAGACTTCAGACATGTAAAATGACCTAATAATTTCCCCCCAATTCCCACTCCAAGTCACCTCTCCTTCCTGTACATACTTCCTTGGTGAAAGTTTTGCAACAACAACAACAACAACAATCTGGCTGTCATTCTTTCTACCTAACCTCTTCATTCAAGTGTTAACCATGAGTTGCCTGTCTCCTAAGACCTCTCTATTTTTCTTGATTTTTAGTCTTTAAATGCCAATGTTATAGTTTAGGATATCATGGTCTCCCTAGCTTTTTATGTGAACATATTTGACTAAATAACAAAATAATTTTACTTTTTAAGACTGTTATTTATTTTATTTGGGGCTAGCCATCAAGGGCTAAAAGTGCTTAGGAAGCCATGGTAGAGGACCATGAAGGGAATGAAGGAGACAAAGCCAGGGGAGGGACTGATCAAGAGGGTAACAAGAATAGTGAACAAATTGGGGGTAAATTTAAGAACCCCAGGGAGCCATATTTCTTACGTATCATTCTATCTTTAGTCAATAGTATAGTACCTGTCATATGGTGGGTGATCAATAAATATTTCTTGATTGAGTTAACAAATTAATGAATAAATGGTTAAGAAATTAGGAAGGTCATTTCTAAGAAGTTCTTTAATAAAACTAAATTTCAATATACCAGAATTGCCTACTGTGCCAATTGTCAATTTATAGCCTCAGAGCTCTAAATCCACGCTTTTTTGCCCTGCTTGTGTTATTGAAACTGAACTTTGTAAATATCTTTTTGCCAGCAAGCTTATAATCAGTATTGCTAATAGAGGACACTGGAGAAATGCTGCAGGAAGAAGGGATTTGGTGTGTATTTTCCTTCTGGATAATTCATTCAGAATGGAGAGGCATCATTATTGTAATGTCAATAAAGACATTCTCTCCATTCATGGGCTCCTTAAACACATGGAAAAAGAGTATGTCATTATAGAAACAAAATAACATTGCAATTTAAGGAACTAGAAGACAGTTATACAACTGCAAACCTTGCTTCAGGGATTGATATAATTTAGTTGATAACATCTATTTTGTATACTTAATTTAGAAAATGCTTACAGGAGACCAACTTTAATACTAATATGATAGAAATGGACTTTGCTATGCCCTCTGAATCATCGGAAATAATAATTAGGTCATGTTAATGAACAAAAACTAATGATGGTACAAAAGCAATCAATAATACAATGTGCACTGAATTACTTTATTAATAATCTAACAGAATTTAGATGCTAGATTGTGTTTCCCTTGCAGATAAAATTCAGAAGGACCATGTTTTGTGTTACATTTTCTTGATGGGTTTTAAATTAAGCTTTATAGAGTGTCACAGCTGTCAGTATCCTCACCATTATCATTATCAGCAAACATTTAATGCATACCCGCTGTGTATACAGCTCTGTGGGATTCATTAAGGGGAAGAGCAGTAATTTCCTGCCCTTGAGATAGTAGAGGGGTAATTATTTACTCTGAGGACTCTAGTTCATTTAGCAGTGAATGAGCAGAAGGTCTTAGAATTCAAAGTCCTGACATTTTTATGCAATTTCATCATCATTAGGGCAATAACATCAAAATTTCTGGATTTGGTCTTCTTCATTTCAGATTACAAAATGGTCTATCATTGTATTGTACAAGTGTTAAATAAAATAGCAGTTGCAGAGTAAAAACTAAAATTCTCCTTTGATAATATTAATGAACATTTGCTTTATGCTTGCTAATTTATATAATGTTAATTATGTGCCATGTCTGTTCTAAGCAATGCTCCCATGCATACATACACATTATAGATGAGGAAACTGAAGGATCTAGATAGGACATACAGTAAGTGACTGGGATTCAAATAGGAGGCCTGGCACCAAAGTCTGTACCTTTGAACCACTACTCCACATGACATCACTAAGCGCTCACCCCTTCTGTATAATCTCCCAGAGGTAGTTACTTCTTCTAGGGCCCATTCTATGTACTGAAATTCATATGTGTACATATATACACATCTTTTGGTAATATAAACAGATCACAGCAAAACATTTTAATATTGTTTTCAGTAAAATGTCAAATATATTAACATATGCATGTTCATGATTGTGTATTTGAGTGTATATATGTATATATATATGAACATTCTCATATATATTCATATGTATGTACATATATATTTAAATGGATTTTTAATACTCCATAATTCATTCATACCACTCGGGCATTCTAAAATTAAAAGACATTTTAGATGTTTTCATTTTTGCTCTTATATATAATACTGATGTGTATATCCTGTGCATATATCTTTGAACATATATGGAATTTTTCGGAAAAGCTTTCTAGTAGTGAACTTGTTGAGTCAAGAAGCATGTATAACAATGGTTTTAGTGCTTATTTCTACTCCCTAAAATGCTGTATTCTGATCACATACCAGATAAATATGACACCATTAATATGTGTCTTTCAATGTTTACATGAGATGTTCTGTCACTCTCTCACTCACGTATCTGTGCCAGGTTACAAATGAAAGAGAACAATGATTAATATATATATTTTTTTAGTACATATACGAGTGCATTGCAAAATAAAGTTCTTAATATTCTTCATACCTATGATGACTTTTCTCATAAGGCCAGAGTCCTACCTGCCCTTAATTGTTTTTCTGTGCAATGAACAAGATCCCCACTCATACAGAACAAACAAACAACAACAACAAAAAGCGGTGACTGGGAGGTTTATAAAAAACAGAATTTATTTCTCAGAGTTCTGGAGGTAGAAAGTCCAAGATCAGGTGCCAGCATGATGAGTCTGATGAGTGCTATCTTCAAGGTAACAAACTCGTCATTGTATCCTCCCATGGTGCAAGGACCCGGAGACACTGTGGGACCTTTTCTATAGGGCACTAATCCCATTCATGAAGTCTCCTCTTCATGACCTAATTACCTCCCAAAGGTCTAGGATCCTAACTGTATTATATTTGATTATTAGGATTCCAACATGTGAATTTTGGGGGATGCAACCATTCAGACTACAGCACTCAGTGGATTTGTTGTAAGAATTCTGGATGTCAGCTTTGGCTTTCCTTTGTCTAAACTTATTTCCATCACTTGGGCATAAATTGATTGGTTTTGTGACATATACTTGTGGCTGCCATAGGTGAGGAATTTTTGCAGCTTGATTTCAGGCTAAACAAATAACTCTGAATTAGAATCAGATTTTTTATTTGTAGCACAATGCTTCATAATAAAGATCAGTGACAATAAATAGTGAAAGTATTAAGGGTCTTTACGGGGTTTTCTAGGTGAGCTGCTCTTATTCCTTCTCTCATTATCTTCTCCTACCATATATTTTCTTCCATTCCCCACCCCAGATAGCTTTCAGAAAAAAAAAAAAAAAAGATTTAAAAATGTGAAGTTCTGGTATTAAGGTTTCATTGCCACTCAATATTTATATAATTGGTTGTGACCTTCAGTAACTCTTAGCGGTATTCAAGCCTTGGTACTCCTTTTTTTTTTCCTGCAGCTTGTTGGATTATTATCTGTCACCTGAAATTTTCAAATATATATATATATATTTGAATACATATATATTTGAATACATATATACATACCTGTATATACATATACATATATATTGAATACATATATATTTAGAGAGAGAGAGAGGGAGAGAGAGAAATGAATTTCAAGTATTTTCTGTAGCTAGCATCATGATTCAAGTTCCTAAAATTCAATAATTTATTTGAAGTAGTTAAGAATGATTGAGAAAGAAAATCAATAGGCTTCATTTTCCCTCAATCTTTTTTCACTGTCCTTTAAATTGCATAATTTTCATTGATCTCCTTTCAGTCCTCGGTTTTTATCTTCTATCTTAAATCTGCTATTTAGACCATTTGTGAATCTTTCATTTTAGTAATTATACTTTAAAATTTAAATTGCAGTGTGGTTTTCTTTTATACTTTTAATTTATTTATTGAAATTATGTATTGAGTCACTGTTATATTTTCATTTTTGAATGTAATTTTCTTTAAGTTTTGGCACATATTTGTAATGGCTACTTTGAAATTCTTTGCTATTCTTACTTGACGCTTTAGCAGATTTTCAAGAATAAATGTTTCTCAATTATCTGCCTTTGATCGATTTTAAGAACTTTGCTTATTTTTGTCAATTTCTTTTTCAGTTTTATTATTCTTTGTGAAGAAAATTTGGTAATCTTTTTATGTTACAATAACAAGCTCTCATCTGTTTCTTTTTGATTAATGGAACCCATTAGGTCCTCTGTCTATAATTAATTTAATTTTTTTCTGGTTTAGCCTGACACTTTAGTTTATCTTATAACCCTGAGCGGGGAAAAGAACATTCTTTTCTATGGTCCTTATTTATCAAGTAGTGACATTGGCTAGGAAATGGTAGGCTCTAGCAATGTTAGTCCTCTAACATTCTCTGAGTCTTTTTCTTTGTAATTAAAGACCATATTTATAGAATAAAGATTATTATTTTTAATCATGTGTTTAAAATTCTGCAATCACCAACTGAGAAGATAAATGTTTTGGAAATCTGAGGAAGAAGGAAGATAAAGTTAGTGAGGGTAATGATCAGCAGCATGACAGATTTAGGAACTCACTGCAAAGTTCTATTTCATTTCTGTGCTATGGATTACTGTCTTCACAAAAATATTGATAGATACATTTAATACATTCCTTGAAATAGGATGATACTGAATCATCATCCATCATCTGTGGTGGGTCCTACTGAAGCCCTTGGACTATGACTATAACAAATTACTCCCTTCAACTAATGGAGAATATTATTTTAAAATATGTGTGCCTGTATCTTCTTTTTTATATTATAAAATAATTTCCTGAAAGATAGGAACTGATGCTGTCAAATTTACCCTTTAAAGCATCTAACAGTGCCATAGACAACTGAGTGCTTTATTGTTTTCTGATGATAAAAAATGTAACAATACTTTTTAATAGAACATGCATATAAGATGAGGTACTTTATCAGCAATAGCATCATTATGAAATGTACAAAGAATTTTAGCAAGAGAAAAAAAATAGACATTGTTTTTAATTGGTAATCAAGGGATTCTGCCTGGGACTCAGCATGGAGATATTAAATCAAAGATTTGGGTAATAGCTCAGAAATATAAATATAGGAACAAAAGCTGAGATCTTTATTTGAATAAAGAATGAGTGTGGGATGAGGATACAGGCAAGCAGAATGTAACTGGTGTGAAATTCCTGAAAGAATTAGGCAAAACCGTCCAGAATTCAGACTGACTACTCATGTGAGACAAGGGTCGGTTACAGAAGTAAAAGGATGTAAGTGAAGATCAAGGCAGTGGATGATCTAGGAGATTAAACAACATGTCCCAAACTCACTGAGTGACTGAAATTCGAGGCCAGGGAAACCTGTCACTGGAGGTATTTTTCCACTCAGGGCATTGGAATTAGCCAGGAGCTTCATTAATTAAAGAGTTATGGAACAGGAGGACTGAAGTTTGTGACAAGAGTTATTCAATACTGAGATGAGTATCACAGAAACTATTAAGTAGGTTGTAAGGATGGATTTATTAGCTTAGTCAGTTGAATGGGTTATAATTACTATAATTAACTTTCTTCACATATTTTAAGTTTGGTTCAGTCCACAGTATCAATACCATTTTCTAGCCAGTGTCATATATGTAGAATTTCAAAAGCATTTTTAGCATAACTTAATCTCATCATACCAGGACGTTCCTAAATAGAGCTTAGTTTATCCCTATAAATACCCCATATATATTCTTTTGTGTGTATGTGTGTTAATAGTGATGGGATGTCCAGTCATTTTTTGAGGGGATTTAAAAGAACTGTGGGAAATTTGTTTGAGGCTTCTAAATAATATGACTACTTTATCAAGATTAATAAATGTGGTTTAGACCAGGGAATAGTGGTTTACTTGGCGCCATTCATGGTGTTAAGATTCAGTCATTTGTCGTTCATAGAATTGGGACAAATTTATCAGAACTTTAAACCCTTAAGAAGAGGATTCCCAAATGATCATGAGAAGGAAATACCTTCCTCACAAAAACAGACTAAATAAAGTTTTCAGTAAAGATAAAACTCAGGGGTCATATTATCAAGATTCTGGTTCTTGATAAAACTTTCCTGACTAAGAAAAGATATCTGCTAAGGATAGAGAGGAAAAGGTCTCCTTTGCTCCTCTCCACCATCCTGTCAGATCTTCTAAGAATGAAACATTCTTTTAGTGTCCCCATCAGGCCAGAATTTGTGGGCTTCTGAAAATAAGAAAAAGAGGATAATTTGCAACCACACAAGAAAGATGAAAAAAAAAAGTGAAAGGAACAGAGTTTTAGCCAAATAGGGCTCTATCTCAGAGTAGTAAAAGCCTTAGGCAATTCTCAACATCCCTTGGGGCTCTCAACAAGCTATCCCTGGCCTCCTGCAACCCTTCTCTTTGTGGTATATCAGAACCACTTTATTCTGTCTTACATAAGACAGTTGCCAGTCTTTGATGGATTTCAGTTGTTTCTGGTAGCAGTCACCTCACCATTTTATATTCTGCCCTGTGTTGCCTAACCCTGCAGCAGGCCTCCTGACTTGAGCAATTTCCAATCATTTTTCACTAGTACCTACAGCTGCTACCTATCCTGATAGTGTTGGTTAGAAAGTTCATTCAGAGTAAGTAAAAGTATATAAATTTATAAACTGCATTGAGTCATACTTTTATATTAAAATCCAGAATACAGGTATTCTTGAAGCTCAAAGGCAACAACACCCACAATGATAACACCACCCCAAACAATGATTCTATAACAAAATAATTGCTACTCTACCCAATGCAGAGTAAACATATACAGTTATTGCTTTAATAATTTGTCCAAGAGGAGCTTTAAACTTATATATATATATATATATATATATATATATATATATATATATATATATACACACACATACATTAAAGGAGAGCTTTTACTCCATTTATGGATAAAAGACATATAAATGGTCAATAAAGGAAAATAAACAATTTCCAAAATTATCTCTGATGTCTGAAAATTGAATTCATGAAGAGGAATTGCTATAATTTTTTATTAAGAATAGTAGAACATTTTTGTTTATTTCAATTATTTTTATTAAATGTAAACTATGTTGAGAAATTCACTTTTAACTTTATACAACTATGGATGTTAAGACGATTATGTGATATTATCTGCAAAATAGATTTCCATTTAAATAGTAATAACCAATATATTTCTACAAACCAAATAGGGGAGAATTTGACATCCTCCCATCAGGAGGCATGTCTATTCTCAATTAGATGGATATGGGAACCAGAAGGACAAAGTTTAAGAGTTAAAATATCTCAGTTTGTGAAAGTCTAAAAATGTAAAAAAAAAAAAAAAAAAAAATAGAAAACCAAAACCTGTTTGCTCTTTCTGATGGTTGATTTCCTGGCAGCACATATGGTAATTTGCTTTCCTTATGATATCATGCCTTTGCTTTCAGAAGATAATGACTCATACAGAAACTATTCTATTAGTCAAGATTTAAAAATCATTGGGTTGTGCCTCTAAGAGATGAGATGAAAAGATGACCAGGGGCCAAAGACTAAATAACTATGTTTTTTCCACCAATCTTAACTTTTGTAATTAAATTATAAAATCGGGGTAATATGAGGAGGGACTGTCACATGGCTATCTATACTTAAATCATTAAGAATATGTTTCTAAGGATTTAAAAGATTTAGAAGGATTTGAATTAGAAGAAAATATAAATTGTTAAGGATATGCAAGCTATTGAATTTTTTTCAAACCATGTTTCATAATATAAGGTTCATGTTAAATATTTGCCTTTTTAGAATTTAAAAAAGAACTAGCTTCTTTGAAATTAGCCTATATATAGTTAATATATAGGACTAATGATAATTTTTGATTGTATGTAAAAATCTGTGTATTCATAAACATATATATCTTTTTAGGGAAATTCAAAAGGAATTAAATCACCAACAAAGTTTTAAATGATATTTAGAACTCCAAATTAAATTCTAGAAAATAGAAAAAAGATTCAAGAAAAAGTTGGTTTGGAAGTATCTTGACTTTAAGAAATTCGATTTTCTTATTAAAGCAGCAGGATCAGTTTTCAGTAAGAAAAGACATTTTTGGCTTTTGATGTGTTGTGTGTTAGTATTTGTTTGGTTGCTTAACTCAAGTCAGAGTTGTTAGCCTGGAAAAAAAATATAAAGAGGTCTATGCATTTAAGGAAGAACACAAATTTAGTGTTTCTTATTCAATTGTGTTTGCTTAAGTGAGATTTCTCCGGCTTTTAAACATATACCTTAAGAAATGCAAAGTAAATAAATTTTAATTCATCAATATTAAAAGTTCTCATGTTAATTCCTTTACTAATTTTCTTTCTTATACATCAAGCAGCTTCACAAAATATTGTTTATTAATAACTTTATGAGAATGATATGCACTCCTTTGGAACCTTTTCTTAGAAATGACATAAAGCATAAATTACAACAAACATGTACGTCCTTATAGCATTCGTTAAAGGAAAAAAATCTTTTTAAGAGTATTAGTTTTAAGAAGAAACTGAGTGTTAGTTCGGCGGGGAAAGGGCCAGCCAGATGCCTGCCTGGAGACTCCTCAGCATGACCCCGGGAATCCAGACCTGAATAGGGCCCACCCTCAAGCCCTAGGCATCACCACCCTCACCTGGAGGCTCAATTAGCATTGATTAACGATTAACGTTCCCCACCCTGCACCTCTACCCCCAGGTAACCCATAAATCCACGCCCTCCCACCCCAGGGCCTGCCTTCTCTGGCCCCTCTCCTCTCTGGACCAGAGAGCCTGGCCCCGGGAGCGCTGTCCCCATAAAGGCTGCTTCTAAAACTCCTGTCGCGTGTCACGCGTTCACCTTACATTTGGTGCCGAAACCCGGGAGGAGATAGTGTCCCTCGGCCTCCTGGCCTTGAGGGGTCTCTCCTTCCTTCCTCTTCCAGGACCTTCGCTGCCCACCTCCTGCTGTCGGATAGGGTAAGATCCCTTTCGGTCCCTCCACCCTCTCCGGGCCTGGCCCTCCGGGACCCCTGTCCGCAGTCGCGGCCGCGTCAGGGGCGACCCTCCGTCACAGCTGACCTCCGGCCTGGTACAGTCACGAGAGACGTCTCTGACTCGCCACGGTCCTTCCTGCCGCAGGGTTAAATCAGAGTCTGGGGACGCCTGACCCCTGGTTTCACCTGTCCGGGCGGCTGAGACTATGGGAGCTTCTCATTCGGAACCGGACCCCACAAACTCCGCTTGGGGGTCTTTAATCAGATTTTAGCCGTCTGGGCCTCGGTCAGGATCTGAGACCTAAAGGACTGACCTTTGACTCTGCCGTCGCCTGGCCTAGATGTCCATTAGCTAAGCGTCCTGCTGAGGGAACTTTTAACTTCCACATCCTGGCAGATCTAGGACGGAAAAGGTGGCGGGAATCCCGTAGGTGCCAGCCTCTATTAGGAGAGCAAACCTTTGGAGATCTACGCCCCCGTCCCTCCCTCCCCTGGTCGCTCAGCTCCTCCTCTGCCCCCCATCCTGCCAGACTCCACTACTCACATGATGTACCCGACTTGTCCTCCTTCCCCTCCACCTGCTCCATCCCCTATCTCAGCCCGCACCGCTCTTCCGTCCCTGCCCTCACTCTGACCTCCTCTGCCGTCTTGGAGAGGTCACCAGGGCTGAAGATGTCATCCGAATCCACATTTCTTTCTCTTCACAGGATCTCTCTCAAATAGAAAAGCGGTTAGCGTCTTTTTCTTCTAACCCCACTAATCACATCAAAGAATCTCGCTCTCTCACTCAGGCCTATGATCTAACCTGGCACGACGTGTTTGTCATCCAGGCCTCTACGCTCACACCCGAAGGAAAAGATCGCATCCTCACCGCTGCCGGGGCCTCTGCTGACCAAACTCGCCTCACGGACGCCACCATGCCCACTGGGCCTCAGGCCGTGCCAGGAGCTGACCCGGGATGGGAATACCAAGCTGGGCAGGATGGCCACTGGCGACGTGACTCAATGCTACGATGTATCCTCAGTGGCCTGCAAACTGCCTCCAACAAGGTAGTTAGCTCTGAGAAACTTCGGGAAGTAAGCAGGGAGCCGACGAACATCCCGCTCTCTCCCTTAATCGTCTCACCGAGGCTCTTACTCAATAGACCCGCCGAGATCCGACTTCCCAGGCGGGCACACAATACCAGCCACCCACTTTGTCACCCACTCGGCCCCAGATGTCAGAAAGAAGTTACAGAAGGCTGAGGACGGTCCTCAACCCCCCCGCCCCCATACAGGAATCGGTGAAAACGGCCTTTAAAGTTTTTATGCCCGCGAGACGGCTGCACCTTGCCACCAGCAGGGAGCACCCCAAACCCAGGCCTTGGGAGCTGCCTTGAGGCCGGCGGGCCCCAGGGCCGAGGAGCTGGGGTCAAACCCAAATCAGCCCCCTCTGGGGCATGGTCCAAATGCGGCCATGAAGGCCACCGGGCCCGTCAGTGCCCTAACCACGGGCTCCCACGAAGCCCTGCCCGATCTGCAGGCAGACGGGCCCCTGGACATCTGATGGCCCAACGACCGGACCGTCGTCGGCGCCTCCACGCGGGGACCATCCAGTCAGGCGACACCTTCCCTGGAACTTCTCGGGTTAGCGGACGACTGGGGAGGCCCAGACTCCGGGACCCCACTCACTCTCGCCGAGCCCAGGGTCACGCTCCAGGTAGCGGGTAAGTCCATCTCCCTCCTGGTGGACACGGGGGCCACCTTCTCTGTTTTGCCATCTCACTCGGGTCCTACGGTTCCCTCACCTATTTCGGTTATGGGGACTGACGGCACAGCCTCAGCCTGCCTAAAACCCTCCCTCTCTCATGTTCTCTGGATGGCTGCCCCTTCTCACACTCCTTCTTAGTCTTTTCCTCATGCCCAGCTCCCCGCTGAGGTAGAGATCCCCTACAAGGGTTAGGGGCCTCTCTCTACGGAAGGCCACAGACACAGGTCTCTCCGCTCCTGCTGCTTCTCCTAGCGCCAGATTCTACTCCCCCTCCCCCTCCCCTTTCTGACCCTGTCGATCCCTCCGTCTGGGACACATCTACCCCTGTTATGGCTACTCATCACACCCCCATCCGTATTTGCCTCAAAGACCCTTCTCGCTACCTAGCTGGCCCGCAATTTCCTATTTCTGAGACCCCTCGTAGGGGCCTTAAACCTACTATTAACAGACTTCTCGGCCTAGGGATCCTCATTCCTACTAGTTCACCATGTAATACTCCAATCCTACCTGTCTGTAAGCCCTCCAGAGCCTACCGGTTGGTCCAAGACCTCCGCCTCATTAACGAGGCGGTTGTCCCACTCCACCCAGTAGTCCCCAATCCATATACTCTCCTTTCCCACATTCCCCCTTCCAGGACTCACTTCACAGTATTAGATCTAAAGGATGCATTTTTTACCACCCCTCTCCCCAATCTGTAATTCAACAGATTCGATCAGTTTTAAACTGGACTGGATCTGGTGTGAGACCTCAGTTGAATAAAATTTTGTTTTAAAACTGAACGAGTTGGCTAACTTTACTAAAGGTAATCTTAAATTACAGTGGCCATAGAGAAAAACTTTTAACTATCTGAGATAAGTTTATGCGTTTGTGAAGGACTGTAGAGAAAAAAGAGTCTGCCAGGTACTCACTATTAAGGGTAGAAGAGAAATTATTTTTTCTTTTCTACAGTTTCTGGTAACCAGGATAAGACCTGCTGGGACACCCCACTCACTCAAGAGCCTGCAGATGGTATCCTGGGAACACTGGCACACCTGGGGAAATTTGTAGAAGCCAGCAAAGGGTAAGCTCTTCCAGATCTTTATCTGTGGTGCCTGGTTGAGAGAGGAAGGTAAGATTTCACATTGTCCCTTCCTTTCTAAATTCAGATTGACAGGAAAAAACATTGGTTATTGATTTTTTTCTCCCAGGGACAGCTATTGCCTTCTTTTTGGTCTCATTTTATGTCCTGAGAATTTGGCCAGGCCAGCGGAAAGGGGAGTGAGAAAGTGTTGCATTGGGCGGAGTGGCCACCATACTCCATCATTGTCTGGGAGCACGTGGGGAGAGCATGGCCTCAGCATTTCTGCTACAGCGGATCCTCATGGTACAGCAGCTGGATGCTGTCAGCCTACTTGTCACAGTGGGCTCTCTCTTGTGTGAATGGCTCTAGTGACCACACTGTATCCCAGGGGGCTTGTCCTGTGGCCTCTCCAGCTCATTTTACTGGAATGGTATAGGTAATTTTGTTAAGAAAAACAAATGCAACTGAGTAAATTTGAAGATCTCACTGGCTTTATTAAGGGATTCACAGAGTGAACAATATCCCATCTAGTAATAGAAGGGCACTCAGATGGGTTGTTCAAAAAGGGAGGTTTGTATAGAAAAAAGGGTGGGGCAAGGGAGCTATTAACAAAAGAAAAGATTATTTTTAGACCGTGCCATCTTTTTGGGGGGGAAAGAAATGACTAGTTTTTTTGTCATGCAGATTGCCTCTTATGGTGGGGGGTGGGTGCGGGATGGGGAGACCTCACTGACAGATTACCTCACTCATGTTGACCAGAAAATTCCAGACTAGTTGATTAAGATTATGTTTCTGGGAGAGGTTAAAACAGAAATTAGGTCAAGTATTAAATCTAGATTTAAATATTGTGGGTTTTATCACAAATGAAGCTATTTAGTGCCCGTTGTTTTCTCTTTAATAGTTTCTAATCCAAATAACTCATATTTAAGACTCATTGAATGATCCCTTCCCTTCCCTCCCCTCCCCTCCCCTCATAACCCTACTCCTAAGTGTCCACTGCAGGATATTATAGTCAGTCATTCCAAAGACCAAAACAACTTTATTAACATACAAGGAACTCTGGATTTAACCAGCATTTCTACTAGGAAAGAAACAAATGTAATATCACCTATTTCTCAATAGTGTGATAAAGGTTTAGAATGTTAATGGATCTCTCTATGACTTTTCATTTTTCTTTATTCTTCTTATAAACTACACATATCTTTATTCTTGGCATAATTGACTATTTTTGCTGGCTCACGCTACATTAATTCCCAAGTCCATCTGATCTCTCTCTTATAAAAAGATGTAAAATAGGTCTTTTGCGCTTGTCCTGGAATTAAGGCTGAGGCCCAAATCCGGAAGTGTGATCAGACAGCTATCCTCTCTACCCGTTTAGCTGATGTAAGAAGAAAAGGAATCAGTCCTGTGGAGACTCTAGTTCCTCCTTCCCTGTTTGAGGTCAGAGGAGGAGAAAAGACCTGAGATAGCAACCGCAGAAAGAAAGGACGGCATCTCATGATTAGCCAGGGGCAATTTCTCCTTTGCCCTATTTCATGATGTCCGCTGAGTAAGGACAGCCTTCAGCTCAATGGTGTTGATTTTATATAAAAGAAAGTAGAAAGTGATGATTCCTGCCCAGTTGGAAGACTCTTCCACTTAGATCCGGCATTTTGGCCTTAGTTAGAAGCAAAATTTGCCTACAGCTACATTAGCAAAACAGAACACAGCCTAGTTCCATTCTCTTCAGCATTTTTTTTTTCTGCAACATTAGTAAAATACTGAAAACTGGCTTTATACATTATTCATACCTGCCTAAAAATCTTTACATTATCATCAGTCTATAGAGATCTGAGAAAAGGAATTTAAGTTTGTTTTTATTTTTCTCTACCATAAAACAGGTTTTGAAAACTTACTGTTTAGTGTCAGGAGTTGAATAATATAATAATGTTTCATTATTGGCTCTCTTAGAAGAGCTGATCACAGGTATACAGTAAATCCATTCTCAGCACCATATCCATTACTTAAACTCTTCATTCATGAAAACACAAAGGCTAACTTCATTATGTACTATCACCATTAGACACTTCTAATAATTTTCAGATAAATTAGTTTCAGAAGCATAAATTCTATTTTAATCACAAAGTGATTTAAAGTTCTTCAGAGTTTTGGTTTCAAAAGTCAAGCCAATTAAATGAGTCTTTTAGATAGTTGTTTCTATTCATTACCAAATAATTGTCTTTAATTTTTTACTCTTTGCAAAGTATTTTTTTAATTACCATACAGTAGCTGTCTTTTAACCTAGCAATGGTTTTTGAGTTGGTGGTTTCAACATATTAAAAGCGCTGCTACTTATGTTTAATTTTTAAATATATTACATTTTCTTTTTTTCTTATTCTTTCAGGACCAGAGTCTATATAATAAATAATTTTGGAAAAGTAGGAGATCTTCATTATATAAACATAGTTTTCTTTTTTTTCTTTTATATAATTAGTTTTTATTTATTTTGTTTTCAGATGGTCACCAGAAATTTTCAAGTATCTTTATAATAGTTTTATGTTCATTAATTGACTTTATCTTTGCCTTAAAGCACTTGCAATTTTTTTTAAATATTACTCATGTGGCAATGAGTCTTCAGATATACTCTAAATGAAGATATTCGACCAAATAATAATGAAAGGTACATGTTTTCTAGGAAATATTCAAGATCTATCTTTTCTATACACCTTCTCTATATGTAATAAGAGAATAGTGCATGAAAATCTTTTTAGTGAAATATGAAAAAACTTCCTCACATTTACTGATCACCCTCAAATTCCGTGTACCAGAAATTGTTCATGGACAAGATCCATCATCTTAGTTTCAAGTAGAAATTGTTCTCCTCCTATTCCACAAAGGTAGAGAGGCACAAAACACCAAGCAATGGTGAGGGAGAGGAGGGTGAGTGGGAACTTTCTTGGACTGCCGTTAAGAGGTTAAACCGAGAGGGCAGTTCTGACAGATCAGTTCTGCAGGTGCCAATGGTGATAGTGTCCTATGGAATAAGGAGTGTGATCACTCCAGTTTTGCACCTGAGTTGCAAAACAAACAAAATAACAATAATAAATATGAGGAAGTTACCAATAGAGGTAAATAAAAAAATTATTTCATGTTTCTCTTTCTTTTGCACTTATTATAAAGTTGAAATTCTAGAAGTGGTTGGTGATCACTTACTATTATCACTGAGCAGCTGAGGGTCACTGTGGCTGAAGTCATAAATATAACCTTTTCAATTTATAGAAGAGTGTGGGTTTCTAGGAAATTTATTTAAAAAAGAAAACTCCCCAGAGAAAAAATTTATAAATGAGAATATGAGTACACTTAATTCTTAAATTCATTTTTATATTAACATCTTAGAATATCTATGTGAATAAACCAAGACTCATAATTCCAAACACATTTTGTCCTGTTGGCTCCTCACCTATTTTTTTCACACTCTGAAGACCATTTTTAGTGGATTGAAGATGACAATGAGTAAAATCAGGTTAGTTAGAAGTTTACTTATTCTGATTTTTCCCATACTCTTAGCACTTGTCATAAGCACTGATGGAACTGTGTCTCTATAAACACTATCTTATAGCAAAGGGGAGTGTATACACATCACCTTCACAAAAGGAAGAAGTGAAGGCTAATTCCTGATATAAATTAAGGAAAGATGTGTGTACACTACTTCATGCTTAGATTATTTTCAGTGATTTCAATGAAATTTAACCCATGACTTAGCTGCTCTGAAATGCCTAAGAGAGCCTCTCCCAGAATACAGGGCTGATAGTAAATATTTTCCCTGTACAATAGACAGTCTTAGAAGTGGGTATCACACATGATTCTTAAAGCTGTTACTTTAGAATCTTTATGAAAACTCCAAATCTTTTTTCAATTGCTGCTAGCAATCTGTACGCCAAATATCCATCATCATTAACCAATGTTTTTTGTTACACCCACTACATAGATAGCAGAACAAAATAGTTCAAGTTATTGACCTACTTCTTAGTGTTATTCCTTATGAAAATGGCTATAAATCAGCAGATGTTTAGTTAATAGGGACAGTTAAGACCTTCTTACGGCATGTACTAA